>CAJVQY020000001.1:5436222-6709117 GCA_911387925.2 Bombus hypnorum
GCTGTTTGTGATATCTCGTCAATTCGATGCGCGGTTTACCGCACAAGTGCTGCCAAATAGAGCGCATATCAGCCACTTTGCGCTGTGTCAACTCAGGTACCTGCCTAATTCATTGAAATTGTATCTTTGCATATTATATTTAGTCTTATGTATTCAATTAAACGTATCTGCGGAGCTATGGGTGGTATGCCTACAATTCGATGCGCGTTATGCTTCACAGTTGCCGCCTAATACAGCGCACCTGCTCCTGTTTACATTATGTCAACTCGGGTCGAGGACATATGCAATGTTTTTGTAGTACAGCATATTCGGGATTCAATATTTCATTGAACGTATATACACTGCTATTGGTGATATCTCGATAATTCGAAGCGCCTTATACTCCTCATTCGCTGCCAAATACAACGCACATCAACCGGTTTGCACAATATCAACTCTGTGTCCCTGTCAAATCCATTGGAATTGCAGTTTAGCATATTTAGGATTAAGTATTCAATTAAACGTATCTCCGCTGCTATTGGTGGTAAGTCCAGAATTTGATGCGCGTTATACCCCACATTTGCTGCCAAATACAGAGCACATTAACCGGTTTACGCAATGTCAACTCTATACCCTGTCGAATCCATTGTATTTGCAGTTTGGCCTATTTGGGCCTAAGTACTCAATTAAACCTATTTTCGCTGTTATTGGTGGTATCTCGACAACTCGATGCGCGTTATACCCGACATTTTCTGCCAAATACAGCGCACGTGCTATGGTTTACATTATGTCAACTCGGGTCGAGTACAAATGCAATGTTTTTGTAGTACTGCATATTCAGGATTCAATACTTCATTGAATGTATCTACACTGCTATTGGTGATATCCCGGCAATTTGAAGCGCGTTTTACTCCTCATTCGCTGCCATATGCTACGCACATCAGAGAGTGTGGGCATTGTCAACTCTGTGTCCCGTCAAATACATTGTAATTGCAGTTTATCATATTAGGCTCAAGTATTTATTTAAACGTATCTCCGCTGCTATTAGTGGTATGTCGACAAATCTATGCGCGTTATACTCCTCATTTGCCGCCAAATACAGCGGACCTGCACCTGTTTACATGATGTCAACTGGGGTCGAGGACAATTGCAATGTTTTTGCAGTACAGCATATTTAGGAATCAATATTTCATTGAACAGACCTACACAGCTATTTGTGATATCTCGTCAATTCGATGCGCGGTATGCCGCACAGTTGCTGCCAAATAGAGCGCAAATCAGCCACTTTGCGCTATGCAAACTCAGGTCCGTGCCAAATTCATTGTAATTGTATTTTTGCATATTTAGGCTTATGTATTCAAATTAAACGTATCTCCGGTGCTATAGGTGGTATGCCTACAATTCGATGCGCGTTATGCTCCAGAGCTGCCGCCAAACAGCGCACCTGCTCCTGTTTACATTATGTCAACTCGGGTCGAGGACAAATCCAATGTTTTTGCAGTACAGGATATTCAGGATTCAATATTTCATTGATCGTATATACACTGCTATCAGTGATATCCTGACAATTCGATGCGCGTAGTACTCCTCATTCGCTGCCAAATACTACGCAGATCAGCCGGTTTGCGCATTGTCAACTCTGTGTCCTGTCAAATACATTGTAATTGCAGATTATCATATTAGGCTCAAGTATTTATTTAAACGTATCTCCGCTGCTATTAGTGGTATGTCGACAAATCTATGCGCGTTATACTCCTCATTTTCCGCCAAATACAGCGGGCCTGCTCCTGTTTACATTATGTCAACTGGGGTCGAGGACAAATCCAATGTTTTTGCAGTACAGGATATTCAGGATTCAATATTTCATTGAACGTATATACACTGCTATTGGTGATATCCTGACAATTCGATGCGCGTGATACTCCACATTCCCTGGCAAATACTACGCGGAACAGCCGGTTTGCGCATTGTCAACTCTGTGTCCTGTCAAATACGTTGTAATTGCAGTTTATCATATTAGGCTCAAGTATTTATTTAAACGTATCTCCGCTGCTATTAGTGGTATGTCGACAAATCTATGCGCGTTATACTCCACATTTGCCGCCAAATACAGCGGACCTGCTCCTGTTTACATTATGTCAACTCGGGTCGAGGACAAATCCAATGATTTTGCAGTACAGGATATTCAGGATTCAATATTTCATTGATCGTATATACACTGCTATCAGTGATATCCTGACAATTCGATGCGCGTAGTACTCCTCATTCGCTGCCAAATACTACGCAGATCAGCCGGTTTGCGCATTGTCAACTCTGTGTCCTGTCAAATACATTGTAATTGCAGATTATCATATTAGGCTCAAGTATTTATTTAAACGTATCTCCGCTGCTATTAGTGGTATGTCGACAAATCTATGCGCGTTATACTCCTCATTTGCCGCCAAATACAGCGGACCTGCTCCTGTTTACATTATGTCAACTGGGGTCGAGGACAAATGCAATGTTTTTGCAGTACAGGATATTCAGGATTCAATATTTCATTGAACGTATATACACTGCTATTGGTGATATCCTGACAATTCGATGCGCGTGATACTCCACATTCCCTGGCAAACACTACGCGGAACAGCCGGTTTGCGCATTGTCAACTCTGTGTCCTGTCAAATACGTTGTAATTGCAGTTTATCATATTAGGCTCAAGTATTTATTTAAACGTATCTCCGCTGCTACTAGTAGTATGTCGACAAATCTATGCGCGTTATACTCCTCATTTGCCGCCAAATACAGCGGACCTGCTCCTGATTACATTATGTCAACCCGGGTCGAGGAGAATTGCAATGTAGTTGTAGTACTGCATATTCAGGATTCAATTCTTCATTGAATGTATCTACACTGCTATTGGTCATATCACGAAAATCGGTGCGCGTGATCTCCGGTGCTATTGGTGGTATGCCTACAATTCGATGCGCGTTATGCTCCACAGTTGCCGCCAAATACAGCGCACATGCCCCTGTTTACATTATGTCAACTGGGGTCGAAGACAATTGCAATGTCGTTGCAGTACACCATATTCAGGATTCAATATTTCATTGAACGTACATACACTGCTATTGGTGATATCCCGACAATTCGATGCGCGTTATACTCCTCATTCGCTGCAGAATACTACGCACATCAGCCGGTTGGCGCATTGTCAACTCTGTGTCCTGTCAAATACATTGTAATTGCAGTTTATCATATTAGGCTCAAGTATTTATTTAAACGTATCTCCGTTGCTATTCGTGGTACGTCGACAAATCTATGCGCGTTATACTCCTCATTTGCCGCAAAATACAGCGCACGTGCTCCCGTTTACATTATGTCAACTGGGGTCGAGGACAATTGCAATGTTGTGGCAGTACACCATATTCAGGATTCAATATTTCATTGAACGTACATACACTGCTATTGGTGATATCACGACAATTCTATGCGCATGATGCTCCACATTTCCTGCCCAATTCGGCGCACCTGCTCCTGTTTACATTATTTCAACTCGGGTCGAGGAAAAATGCAATGTTTTTGCAGTTCAGCACATTCAGGATTCGATATTTCATTGAACGGATCCACATTGCTATTTGTGATATCTCGTCAATTGGATGCGCGGTATATCGCACAGTTGCTGCCAAATAGAGCGCAAACCAGCCACTTTGCGCTATGTCAACTCAGGTCCCTGCCCAATTCATTGTAATTGTAGTTTTGCATACTTAGGCCTAAGTATTCAATTAAACGGATCTCCGGTGCTATTGGTGGTATGCCTACAATTCGATGCGCGTTATGCTCCAGAGCTGCCGCCAAACAGCGCACCTGCTCCTGCTTACATTATGTCAACTCGGGTCGAGGACAAATCCAATGTTTTTGCAGTACAGGATATTCAGGATTCAATATTTCATTGATCGTATATACACTGCTATCAGTGATATCCTGACAATTCGATGCGCGTAGTACTCCTCATTCGCTGCCAAATACTACGCAGATCAGCCGGTTTGCGCATTGTCAACTCTGTGTCCTGTCAAATACATTGTAATTGCAGTTTATCATATTAGGCTCAAGTGTTTATTTAAACGTATCTCCGCTGCTATTCGTGGTATGTCGACAAATCTATGCGCGTTATACTCCACAGCTGCCGCCAAACAGCGCACCTGCTCCTGTTTACATGATGTCAACTGGGGTCGAGGACAAATCCAATGTTTTTGCAGTACAGGATATTCAGGATTCAATATTGCATTGATCGTATATACACTGCTATCAGTGATATCCTGACAATTCGACGCGCGTTGTACTCCTCATTCGCTGCCAAATACTACGCAAATCAGCCGGTTTGCGCAATGTCAACTCTGTGTCCTGTCAAATAGATTGTAATTGCAGATTATCATATTAGGCTCAAGTATTTATTTAAACGTATCTCCGCTGCTATTAGTGGTATGTCGACAAATCTATGCGCGTTATACTCCTCATTTGCCGCCAAATACAGCGCACGTGCTCCCGTTTACATTGTGTCAACTGCGGTCGAGAACAATTGCAATGTTGTGGCAGTACAGCACAGTCAGGATTCAATATTTCATTGAAGAGATCTACACTGCTGTTTGTGATATCTCGTCAATTCGATGCGCGGTTTACCGCACAAGTGCTGCCAAATAGAGCGCATATCAGCCACTTTGCGCTGTGTCAACTCAGGTACCTGCCTAATTCATTGTAATTGTATCTTTGCATATTTAGTCTTATGTATTCAATTAAACGTATCTGCGGAGCTATGGGTGGTATGCCTACAATTCGATGCGCGTTATGCTTCACAGTTGCCGCCTAATACAGCGCACCTGCTCCTGTTTACATTATGTCAACTCGGGTCGAGGACATATGCAATGTTTTTGTAGTACAGCATATTCGGGATTCAATATTTCATTGAACGTATATACACTGCTATTGGTGATATCTCGATAATTCGAAGCGCCTTATACTCCTCATTCGCTGCCAAATACAACGCACATCAACCGGTTTGCACAATATCAACTCTGTGTCCCTGTCAAATCCATTGGAATTGCAGTTTAGCATATTTAGGATTAAGTATTCAATTAAACGTATCTCCGCTGCTATTGGTGGTAAGTCCAGAATTTGATGCGCGTTATACCCCACATTTGCTGCCAAATACAGAGCACATTAACCGGTTTACGCAATGTCAACTCTATATCCTGTCGAATCCATTGTATTTGCAGTTTGGCCTATTTGGGCCTAAGTACTCAATTAAACCTATTTTCGCTGTTATTGGTGGTATCTCGACAACTCGATGCGCGTTATACCCGACATTTTCTGCCAAATACAGCGCACGTGCTATTGTTTACATTATGTCAACTCGGGTCGAGTACAAATGCAATGTTTTTGTAGTACTGCATATTCAGGATTCAATACTTCATTGAATGTATCTACACTGCTATTGGTGATATCCCGGCAATTTGAAGCGCGTTTTACTCCTCATTCGCTGCCATATGCTACGCACATCAGAGAGTGTGGGCATTGTCAACTCTGTGTCCCGTCAAATACATTGTAATTGCAGTTTATCATATTAGGCTCAAGTATTTATTTAAACGTATCTCCGCTGCTATTAGTGGTATGTCGACAAATCTATGCGCGTTATACTCCTCATTTGCCGCCAAATACAGCGGACCTGCACCTGTTTACATGATGTCAACTGGGGTCGAGGACAATTGCAATGTTTTTGCAGTACAGCATATTTAGGAATCAATATTTCATTGAACAGACCTACACAGCTATTTGTGATATCTCGTCAATTCGATGCGCGGTATGCCGCACAGTTGCTGCCAAATAGAGCGCAAATCAGCCACTTTGCGCTATGCAAACTCAGGTCCGTGCCAAATTCATTGTAATTGTATTTTTGCATATTTAGGCTTATGTATTCAAATTAAACGTATCTCCGGTGCTATAGGTGGTATGCCTACAATTCGATGCGCGTTATGCTCCAGAGCTGCCGCCAAACAGCGCACCTGCTCCTGTTTACATTATGTCAACTCGCGTCGAGGACAAATCCAATGTTTTTGCAGTACAGGATATTCAGGATTCAATATTTCATAGATCGTATATACACTGCTATCAGTGATATCCTGACAATTCGATGCGCGTAGTACTCCTCATTCGCTGCCAAATACTACGCAGATCAGCCGGTTTGCGCATTGTCAACTCTGTGTCCTGTCAAATACATTGTAATTGCAGTTTATCATATTAGGCTCAAGTATTTATTTAAACGTATCTCCGCTGCTATTAGTGGTATGTCGACAAATCTATGCGCGTTATACTCCTCATTTTCCGCCAAATACAGCGGGCCTGCTCCTGTTTACATTATGTCAACTGGGGTCGAGGACAAATCCAATGTTTTTGCAGTACAGGATATTCAGGATTCAATATTTCATTGAACGTATATACACTGCTATTGGTGATATCCTGACAATTCGATGCGCGTGATACTCCACATTCCCTGGCAAATACTACGCGGAACAGCCGGTTTGCGCATTGTCAACTCTGTGTCCTGTCAAATACATTGTAATTGCAGATTATCATATTAGGCTCAAGTATTTATTTAAACGTATCTCCGCTGCTATTAGTGGTATGTCGACAAATCTATGCGCGTTATACTCCTCATTTTCCGCCAAATACAGCGGGCCTGCTCCTGTTTACATTATGTCAACTGGGGTCGAGGACAAATGCAATGTTTTTGCAGTACAGCATATTCAGGATTCAATATTTCATTGAACGTATATACACTGCTATTGGTGATATCCTGACAATTCGATGCGCGTGATACTCCACATTCCCTGGCAAATACTACGCGGAACAGCCGGTTTGCGCATTGTCAACTCTGTGTCCTGTCAAATACATTGTAATTGCAGATTATCATATTAGGCTCAAGTATTTATTTAAACGTATCTCCGCTGCTATTAGTGGTATGTCGACAAATCTATGCGCGTTATACTCCTCATTTGCCGCCAAATACAGCGGACCTGCTCCTGTTTACATTATGTCAACCCGGGTCGAGGACAATTGCAATGTAGTTGTAGTACTGCATATTCAGGATTCAACACTTCATTGAATGTATCTACACTGCTATTGGTCATATCACGACAATCGGTGCGCGTGATACTCCACATTCCCAACCAAATACAGCGCACCTGCTCCTGTTTACATTATTTCAACTCGGGTCAAGGAAAAATGCAATGTTTTTGCAGTACAGCACATTCAGGATTCAATATTTCATTGAACGGATCTACACTGCTATTTGTGATATCTCGTCAATTCGATGCGCGGTATACCGCACAGTTGCTGCCAAATAGAGCGCAAACCAGCCACTTTGCGCTATGTCAACTCAGGTCCCTGCCCAATTCATTGTAATTGTAGTTTTGCATACTTAGGCCTAAGTATTCAATTAAACGGATCTCCGGTGCTATTGGTGGTATGCCTACAATTCGATGCGCGTTATGCTCCACAGTTGCCGCCAAATACAGCGCACATGCCCCTGTTTACATTATGTCAACTGGGGTCGAAGACAATTGCAATGTCGTTGCAGTACACCATATTCAGGATTCAATATTTCATTGAACGTACATACACTGCTATTGGTGATATCCCGACAATTCGATGAGCGTTATACTCCTCATTCGCTGCAGAATACTACGCACATCAGCCGGTTGGCGCATTGTCAACTCTGTGTCCTGTCAAATACATTGTAATTGCAGTTTATCATATTAGGCTCAAGTATTTATTTAAACGTATCTCCGTTGCTATTCGTGGTACGTCGACAAATCTATGCGCGTTATACTCCTCATTTGCCGCCAAATACAGCGCACGTGCTCCCGTTTACATTATGTCAACTGGGGTCGAGGACAATTGCAATGTTGTGGCAGTACACCATATTCAGGATTCAATATTTCATTGAACGGATCTACACTGCTGTTTGTGATATCTCGTCAATTCAATGCGCGGTTTACCGCACAAGTGCTGCCAAATAGAGCGCATATCAGCCACTTTGCGCTGTGTCAACTCAGGTCCCTGCCTAATTCATTGTAATTGTATTTTTGCATATTTAGTCTTATGTATTCAATTAAACGTATCTGCGGAGCTATAGGTGGTATGCCTACAATTCGATGCGCGTTATGCTTCACAGTTGCCGCATAATACAGCGCACCTGCTCCTGTTTACATTATGTCAACTCGGGTCGAGGATATATGCAATGTTTTTGTAGTACAGCATATTCGGGATTCAATATTTCATTGAACGTATATACACTGCTATTGGTGATATCTCGACAATTCGAAGCGCCTTATACTCCTTATTCGCTGCCAAATACAACGCACATCAACCGGTTTGCACAATATCAACTCTGTGTCCCTGTCAAATCCATTGGAATTGCAGTTTAGCATATTTAGGATTAAGTATTCAATTAAACGTATCTCCGCTGCTATTGGTGGTAAGTCCAGAATTTGATGCGCGTTATACCCCACATTTGCTGCCAAATACAGAGCACATTAACCGGTTTACGCAATGTCAACTCTATATCCTGTCGAATCCATTGTATTTGCAGTTTGGCCTATTTGGGCCTAAGTACTCAATTAAACCTATTTTCGCTGTTATTGGTGGTATCTCGACAACTCGATGCGCGTTATACCCGACATTTTCTGCCAAATACAGCGCACGTGCTATTGTTTACATTATGTCAACTCGGGTCGAGTACAAATGCAATGTTTTTGTAGTACTGCATATTCAGGATTCAATACTTCATTGAATGTATCTACACTGCTATTGGTGATATCCCGGCAATTTGAAGCGCGTTTTACTCCTCATTCGCTGCCATATGCTACGCACATCAGAGAGTGTGGGCATTGTCAACTCTGTGTCCCGTCAAATACATTGTAATTGCAGTTTATCATATTAGGCTCAAGTATTTATTTAAACGTATCTCCGCTGCTATTAGTGGTATGTCGACAAATCTATGCGCGTTATACTCCTCATTTGCCGCCAAATACAGCGCACGTGCTCCCGTTTACATTATGTCAACTGGGGTCGAGGACAATTGCAATGTTGTGGCAGTACACCATATTCAGGATTCAATATTTCATTGAACGGATCTACACTGCTGTTTGTGATATCTCGTCAATTCAATGCGCGGTTTACCGCACAAGTGCTGCCAAATAGAGCGCATATCAGCCACTTTGCGCTGTGTCAACTCAGGTCCCTGCCTAATTCATTGTAATTGTATTTTTGCATATTTAGTCTTATGTATTCAATTAAACGTATCTGCGGAGCTATAGGTGGTATGCCTACAATTCGATGCGCGTTATGCTTCACAGTTGCCGCATAATACAGCGCACCTGCTCCTGTTTACATTATGTCAACTCGGGTCGAGGATATATGCAATGTTTTTGTAGTACAGCATATTCGGGATTCAATATTTCATTGAACGTATATACACTGCTATTGGTGATATCTCGACAATTCGAAGCGCCTTATACTCCTCATTCGCTGCCAAATACAACGCACATCAACCGGTTTGCACAATATCAACTCTGTGTCCCTGTCAAATCCATTGGAATTGCAGTTTAGCATATTTAGGATTAAGTATTCAATTAAACGTATCTCCGCTGCTATTGGTGGTAAGTCCAGAATTTGATGTGCGTTATACCCCACATTTGCTGCCAAATACAGAGCACATTAACCGGTTTACGCAATGTCAACTCTATATCCTGTCGAATCCATTGTATTTGCAGTTTGGCCTATTTGGGCCTAAGTACTCTATTAAACCTATTTTCGCTGTTATTGGTGGTATCTCGACAACTCGATGCGCGTTATACCCGACATTTTCTGCCAAATACAGCGCACGTGCTATGGTTTACATTATGTCAACTCGGGTCGAGTACAAATGCAATGTTTTTGTAGTACTGCATATTCAGGATTCAATACTTCATTGAATGTATCTACACTGCTATTGGTGATATCCCGGCAATTTGAAGCGCGTTTTACTCCTCATTCGCTGCCATATGCTACGCACATCAGAGAGTGTGGGCATTGTCAACTCTGTGTCCCGTCAAATACATTGTAATTGCAGTTTATCATATTAGGCTCAAGTATTTATTTAAACGTATCTCCGCTGCTATTAGTGGTATGTCGACAAATCTATGCGCGTTATACTCCTCATTTGCCGCCAAATACAGCGGACCTGCACCTGTTTACATGATGTCAACTGGGGTCGAGGACAATTGCAATGTTTTTGCAGTACAGCATATTTAGGAATCAATATTTCATTGAACAGACCTACACAGCTATTTGTGATATCTCGTCAATTCGATGCGCGGTATGCCGCACAGTTGCTGCCAAATAGAGCGCAAATCAGCCACTTTGCGCTATGCAAACTCAGGTCCGTGCCAAATTCATTGTAATTGTATTTTTGCATATTTAGGCTTATGTATTCAAATTAAACGTATCTCCGGTGCTATAGGTGGTATGCCTACAATTCGATGCGCGTTATGCTCCAGAGCTGCCGCCAAACAGCGCACCTGCTCCTGTTTACATTATGTCAACTCGGGTCGAGGACAAATCCAATGTTTTTGCAGTACAGGATATTCAGGATTCAATATTTCATTGATCGTATATACACTGCTATCAGTGATATCCTGACAATTCGATGCGCGTAGTACTCCTCATTCGCTGCCAAATACTACGCAGATCAGCCGGTTTGCGCATTGTCAACTCTGTGTCCTGTCAAATACATTGTAATTGCAGATTATCATATTAGGCTCAAGTATTTATTTAAACGTATCTCCGCTGCTATTAGTGGTATGTCGACAAATCTATGCGCGTTATACTCCTCATTTTCCGCCAAATACAGCGGGCCTGCTCCTGTTTACATTATGTCAACTGGGGTCGAGGGCAAATGCAATGTTTTTGCAGAACAGCATATTCAGCATTCAATATTTCATTCAACGTAAATGCACTGCTGTTGGTGATATCCCGACAATTCGATGCGCGTGATACTCCACATTCGATGCCAAATACTACGCACATCAGCCGGTTTGCGCATTATCAACACTGTGTCCTGTCAAATACATTGTAATTGCAGTTTATCATATTAGGTTCAGGTATTTATTAAAACGTATCTCCGCTGCTATTCGTGGTATCTCGACAAATCTATGCGCGTTATACTCCTCATTTGCCGCCAAATACAGCGCACCTGCTCCTGTTTACATTATGTCAACTCGGGTCGAGGACAATTGCAATGTTGTTGTAGTACTGCATTTTCAGGATTCAATACTTCATTGAATGTATCTACACTGCTATTCGTGATATCCCGATAATTCGATGTGCGTGATACTCCACATTTCCAGCCAAATACAGCGCACCTGCTCCTGTTTACATTATATCAACTCGGGTCGAGGACCAATGCAATGAAGTTGAAGTACTGCATATTCAGGATTCAATACTTCATTGAATGTATCTACACTGCTATTGGTCCTATCACGACAATTCGATGCACGTGATGCTCCACATACCCAGCCTAATACAGCGCACCTGCTCTTGTTTACAGTGTGTCAATTGTGGTCGAGGACAAATGCATTGTTTTTGCAGTACAGCATATACCGTATTCAATACTTCATTGAACGTATACACACTGCCATTGTTGATATCCCGACAATTCGATGCCCGTGATACTCTACATTTCCTGCCAAATACGGCGCACCTGCTCCTGTTTACATTATGTCAACTCAGGTCGAAGACAATTGCAATGTTGTTGTAGTACTGCATATTCAGGATTCAATATTTCATTGAACGTAAATACACTGCCATGGTGATATCCCGACAATTCGATGCGCAGGATACTCCACATTTCGTGAAAAATACAGCGCACCTGCTCCTGTTTACATTATGTGAACACGTATCGAGGGCAAATGCAATGTTGCTGCAAGTACAGGATATTCAGGATTCAATATTTCATTGAACGTATATACACTGCTATTGGTGATATCCCGACAATTCGATGCGCGTTATACCGCACAGTGGCTGCCGAATAGAGCGTAAATCAGCCACTTTGCGCTATGTCAACTCAGGTCCCTCCATAATTCATTGTAAATGTGGTTTTGCTTATTTAGGCTTATGTATTCAATTAAACCTAGGTCCTGTGCTATTGGTGGTATGCGTACAATTCTGCTAGAAATATTCAATTGCGCTGATCTCAGATTTTATTCCAGATGTCTCAACAATTCTATGCGCGTTCCACTCCACATATGCTGCCAAATACAGCGCGCATCATTCAATTCCATGCGCGTTCTGCTCCACACTTGCTCTCGCATATAGCGCACCTGCTCCTGTTTATATTATATCAACTCGGGTCATGGTCAAATCCAATGTTATTGCTGTACTGCATATTCAGGATTCAATATTCCCTTAATTGTTTATACACTGCTATTGGTGAAATATCGACAATTCGACGTGCGTTACTCCACATATGCGGCCAAATTCAGCGCACGTCATTCGGTTTGCCCTATGTCAACTCTGGGCCCTGTCAAGTGCAGCGTAATTGCAATTTTGCAGAGTCTGTGTTAAATACTCAATTAAACGTATCCGCACTGTTATTGGTGATATCTAGACAAGTAGTTGAGCGTTAAACTCCTCATTCGCTGCGAAATTTAGCGGAGCTGCCTCCAGTTTACATTATGTCAAATCGGGTCGAGGTCAAATCCAATGTTATTGCAGTACTGTATATTCAGCCTTCAATATTCAATTGAACGTTGCTTCGTTTCGATTGGAGATACGAAGAAAATTCTATGCGCGTTCTACTCCACAGATGCTGCCAAATACAGCGCACATCAACCGGTTTACTCAATGTCAACTCTGTGTCCTGTCAAATCCAGCGTAATTGCCGTTTTAAAATATTCTACCGGAAATATTCAATTAAACGTGTCTCCGTCGCTATTGGTGGTATGTCGACAATTCGAAGCGCTTTACACTCCACATTTGCTGCCAAATACAGCGCACATGCTCCCGTTTACATTTTGCCAACTCGGGTCGAGGTCAAATCCAATGTTATTGCTATGCTGCTTATCCAGGCTTCAATTATCAATTGAACGAATCTGTACTACTATTGGTGATATGTCGACAATTCGATGCGCGCTACCCCGCACATTTGCTGCAAGAAATAGCGCACAGCAACCAGTTTGCGCAATGTCAACTCTGTGTCCTATCAAATACAGCGTTATTCCTGTTTTGCATAGTCAGTTTTAAATATTCATTTGAGCGTATTCCAGTTTCTATTCCAGATATCTCGATAGCTCGATACGCGTTAAACTCCACATTTGCTGCCAAATAGAGCGCACTTGCAACTGTTTACATTAAGTAATCTCGGATCGAGGTCAAATCCAATGCTATTGCTGTACTGCATATTCAGGAATCAATACTCCATTGAAATTTTCTACACTGCTATTGGTGATATCCCGACAATTCGATGCGCGGTATACCGCACACTTGCTGCCAAATAGAGCGCAAATCAGCCACTGTGCGCTATGTCAACTCAGGCCCCTGCCTAATTCATTGTAATTGTAGTTTTGCATATTTGGGCTTAAGTATTCAATTAAACGTATCTCCGGTGCTATTGGTGGTATACCTACAATTCGTTGCGCGTGATACTCCACATTCCCTGCCAAATACAGCGAACCTGCCTCTGTTTACATTATGTCAACTCGGATCGAGGACAAATGCCATGTTGTTGCAGTACAGCATATTCAGGAATCAATATTTCATTGAACAGAAACTACACTGCTATTTGTGATATCTCGTCAATTCGATGCGCGGTATGCCGCACAGTTGCTACCAAATAGAGCGCAAATCAGCCACTTTGCGCTATGTAAACTCAGGTCCGTGCCGAATTCATTGCAATTGTATTTTTGCATATTTAGGCTTCTGTATTCAATTAAACGTATCTCCGGTGCAATAGGTGGTATGCCTACAATTCGATGCGCGTTATGCTCCACAGCTGCCGCCAAACAGCGCACCTGCTCCTGTTTACATTATGTCAACTCGGGTCGGGGACATATCCAATGTTTTTGCCGTTCAGGATATTCAGGATTCAATATTTCATTGATCGTATATATACTGCCATTAGTGATATCCTGACAATTCGATGGGCGTTGTGCTCCTCATTGGCTGGCAAATACTACGCAGATCAGCCGGTTTGCGCATTGTCAACTCTGTGTCCTGTCAAATACATTGTAATTGCAGATTATCATGTTACGCTCAAGTATTTATTTAAACGTATCTCCGCTGCTATTAGTGGTATGTCGACAACTCGATACGCGTGATACTCCACATTCCCTGCCAAATACAGCGCACCTGCTCCTGTTTCCATTATGTCAACTGGGGCCGAAGACGATTGCAATGTTGTTGCAGTACACCATATTCAGGATCCAATATTTCATTGATCGTAAATACACTGCTATTCCTGATATCCCGATAATTCGAAGGGAGTTATACTCCACATTCCCTGCCAAACACAGCGCACCTGCTCCTGTTTACATTATGTCAACTCACGTCGAGGACAAATGCAATGTTGCTGCAGTACAGCATATTCAGGATTCAATATTGCCTTGAACGTATATACTGCTATTCCTGATATCCCGATAATTCGAAGAGAGTTATACTCCACATTCCCTGCCAAACACAGCGTACCTGCTCCTGTTTACATTTGTCAACTCGGGTCAAGGACAAATGCAATGTTTTTGCAGTACAGCACATTCAGGATTCAATATGTCATTGAATGTATCTACACTGCTATTCCTGATATCCCGATAATTCGAAGAGAGTTATACTCCACATTCCCTGCCAAACACAGCGCACCTGCTCCTGTTTACATTATGTCAACTCACGTCGAGGACAAATGCAATGTTGCTGCAGTACAGCATATTCAGGATTCAATATTGCCTTGAACGTATATACTGCTATTCCTGATATCCCGATAATTCGAAGAGAGTTATACTCCACATTCCCTGTCAAATACAGCGATCCCGCTCCTGTTTACATTATGTCAACTCCGGTCGAGGACAAATGCAATGTTGCTGTAGTGTTGCATATTCAGGATTCAGTACTTCATTGAATGTATCTACACTGCTATTGGTCATATCACGACAATTCGATGCGCGTGTTACTCCACATTCCCTGCCGAATACAGCGCACCTGCTCTTGTTTACTTTGTGTTAACTGTGTTCGAGGACAAATGCATTGTTTTTGCAGTACAGCACATTCAGGATTCAATATTTCATTGAACGGATCTACACTGCTATTTGTGATATCTCGTCAATTCGATGCGCGGTATACCGCACAGTTGCTGCCAAATAGAGCGCAAATCAGCCACTTTGCGCTATGTCAACTCAGGTCCGTGCCTAATTCATTGTAATTGTATTTTTGCATATTTTGTCATATGTATTCAAATTAAACGTATCTCCGGTGCTATAGGTGGTATGCCTACAATACGATGCGCGTTATGCTCCACAGCTGCCGCCAAACAGCGCACCTGCTACTGTTTACATTATGTCAACTCGGGTCGAGGACAAATCCAATGTTTTTGCAGTACAGGATATTCAGGATTCAATATTGCCTTGAACGTATATACTGCTATTCCTGATATCCCGATAATTCGAAGAGAGTTATACTCCACATTCCCTGTCAAATACAGCGATCCCGCTCCTGTTTACATTATGTCAACTCCGGTCGAGGACAAATGCAATGTTGTTGTAGTGTTGCATATTCAGGATTCAGTACTTCATTGAATGTATCTACACTGCTATTGGTCATATCACGACAATTCGATGCGCGTGTTACTCCACATTCCCTGCCGAATACAGCGCACCTGCTCTTGTTTACATTGTGTCAACTGTGTTCGAGGACAAATGCATTGTTTTTGCAGTACAGCACATTCAGGATTCAATATTTCATTGAACGGATCTGCACTGCTATTTGTGATATCTCGTCAATTCGATGAGCGGTATACGGCACACTTGCTGCCAAATGGGGACACTGTGCGCTGTGTCAACCCAGGTCCCTGCCTAACTCATTGTAATTGTAGTTTTGCATATTTAGGCTTAAGTATTCAATTAAACGTATCTCCGGTGCTATTGCTGTTATGCCTACAACTCGATGCGCGTTATACTCCACAGCTCCCGCCAAATACATCGCACTTGCTCTTGTTTACATTATGTCAACTCGGGTCGAGGACAATTGCAATGTAGTTGTAGTACTGCATATTCAGGATTCAATTCTTCATTGAATGTATCTACACTGCTATTGGTCATATCACGACAATCGGTGCGCGTGATACTCCACATTCCCTGCCAAATACAGCGCACCTGCTCCCGTTAACATTATGTCAACTCGGATCGAGGGCAAATGCTATGTTGTTGCAGTACAGCATATACATAATTCAACATTTCATTGAACGTATATACACTGCCATGGTGACATCCCGACAATTCGGTGCGCATGATACTCCACATTCCCTGCCAAATACAGCGCACCTGCTCCTGGTTACATTAAGTCAACTGGAGTCGAGGACAATTGCAATGTTGTTGCAGTAAAGCATATTCAGGAATCAATATTTCATTGAACAGACCTACACTGCTATTTGTGATATCTCGTCAATTCGATGTGCGGTATGCCGCACAGTTGCTGCCAAATAGAACGTAAATCAGCCACTTTGCGCTGTGTCAACTCAGGTCCCTGCCTAATTCATTGTAATTGTATTTTTGCATATTTAGTCTTATGTATTCAATTAAACGCATCTGCGGAGACATAGGTGGTACGCCTACAATCCGATGCGCGTTATGCTCCACAGTTGCCGCCCAATACAGCGAACCTGCTCCTGTTTACATTATGTCAACTCGGGTCGAGGACAAATGCAATGTTTTTGCAGTACAGCATATTCTGGATTCAATATTTCATTGAACGTATATACACTGCTATTGGTGATATCTCGACAAATCGAAGCGCGTTATACTCCTCATTCGCTGCCAAATACAACGCACATCAACCGGTATGCGCAATATCAACTCTGTGTCCCTGTCAAATCCATTAGAATTGCAGTTTAGCATATTTAGGATTAAGTATTCAATTAAACGTTTCTCCGCTGCTATTGGTGGTAAGTCCAGAATTTGCTGCGCGTTATACCTCACATTCGCTGCCAAATACAACGCACATCAACCGGTTTGCACAATATCAACTCTATATCCTGTCGAATCCATTGTATTTGCAGTTTGGCCTATTTGGGCCTAAGTACTCAATTAAACCTACTTTCGCTGTTATTGGTGGTATCTCGACAACTCGATGCGCGTTATACCCGACATATTCTGCCAAATACAGCGCACGTGCTATTGTTTACATTATGTCAACTCGGGTCGAGTACAAATGCAATGTTTTTGTAGTACTGCATATTCAGGATTCAATACTTCATTGAATGTATCTACACTGCTATTGGTGATATCCCGGCAATTTGAAGCACGTTTTACACCTCATTCGCTGCCATATGCTACGCACATCAGAGAGTGTGGGCATTGTCAACTCTGTGTCCCGTCAAATACATTGTAATTGCAGTTTATCATATTAGGCTCGAGTATTTATTTAAACGTATCTCCGCTGCTATTAGTGGTATGTCGACAAATCTATGCGCGTTATGCTCCACAGCTGCCGCCAAACAGCGCACCTGCTCCTGTTTACATGATGTCAACTGGGGTCGAAGACAAATCCAATGTTTTTGCAGTACAGGATATTCAGGATTCAATATTGCATTGATCGTATATACACTGCTATCAGTGATATCCTGACAATTCGACGCGCGTTGTACTCCTCATTCGCTGCCAAATACTACGCAAATCAGCCGGTTTGCGCATTGTCAACTCTGTGTCCTGTCAAATACATTGTAATTGCAGTTTATCATATTAGGCGCAAGTATTTATTTAAACGTATCTCCGCTGCTATTAGTGGTATGTCGACAAATCTATGCGCGTTATACTCCTCATTTGCCGCCAAATACAGCGGACCTGCTCCTGCTTACATTATGTCAACTCGGGTCGAGGACAAATGCAATGTTTTTGCAGTACAGGATATTCAGGATTCAATATTTCATTGAACGTATATACACTGCTATTGGTGATATCCTGACAATTCGATGCGCGTGATACTCCACATTCCCTGGCAAATACTACGCAGATCAGCCGGTTTGCGCATTGTCAACTCTGTGTCCTGTCAAATACGTTGTAATTGCAGTTTATCATATTAGGCTCAAGTATTTATTTAAACGTATCTCCGCTGCTATTAGTAGTATGTCGACAAATCTATGCGCGTTATGCTCCTCATTTGCCGACAAATACAGCGGACCTGCTCCTGATTACATTATGTCAACCCGGGTCGAGGACAATTGCAATGTAGTTGTAGTACTGCATATTCAGGATTCAATTCTTCATTGAATGTATCTACACTGCTATTGGTCATATCACGACAATCGGTGCGCGTGATACTCCACATTCCCAACCAAATACAGCGCACCTGCTCCTGTTTACATTATTTCAACTCGGGTCAAGGAAAAATGCAATGTCGTTGCAGTACACCATATTCAGGATTCAATATTTCATTGAACGTACATACACTGCTATTGGTGATATCCCGACAATTCGATGAGCGTTATACTCCTCATTCGCTGCAGAATACTACGCACATCAGCCGGTTGGCGCATTGTCAACTCTGTGTCCTGTCAAATACATTGTAATTGCAGTTTATCATATTAGGCTCAAGTATTTATTTAAACGTATCTCCGTTGCTATTCGTGGTACGTCGACAAATCTATGCGCGTTATACTCCTCATTTGCCGCCAAATACAGCGCACGTGCTCCCGTTTACATTGTGTCAACTGGGGTCGAGGACAATTGCAATGTTGTGGCAGTACACCATATTCAGGATTCAATATTTCATTGAACGGATCTACACTGCTGTTTGTGATATCTCGTCAATTCAATGCGCGGTTTACCGCACAAGTGCTGCCAAATAGAGCGCATATCAGCCACTTTGCGCTGTGTCAACTCAGGTCCCTGCCTAATTCATTGTAATTGTATTTTTGCATATTTAGTCTTATGTATTCAATTAAACGTATCTGCGGAGCTATAGGTGGTATGCCTACAATTCGATGCGCGTTATGCTTCACAGTTGCCGCATAATACAGCGCACCTGCTCCTGTTTACATTATGTCAACTCGGGTCGAGGATATATGCAATGTTTTTGTAGTACAGCATATTCGGGATTCAATATTTCATTGAACGTATATACACTGCTATTGGTGATATCTCAACAATTCGAAGCGCCTTATACTCCTTATTCGCTGCCAAATACAACGCACATCAACCGGTTTGCACAATATCAACTCTGTGTCCCTGTCAAATCCATTGGAATTGCAGTTTAGCATATTTAGGATTAAGTATTCAATTAAACGTATCTCCGCTGCTATTGGTGGTAAGTCCAGAATTTGATGCGCGTTATACCCCACATTTGCTGCCAAATACAGAGCACATTAACCGGTTTACGCAATGTCAACTCTATATCCTGTCGAATCCATTGTATTTGCAGTTTGGCCTATTTGGGCCTAAGTACTCAATTAAACCTATTTTCGCTGTTATTGGTGGTATCTCGACAACTCGATGCGCGTTATACCCGACATTTTCTGCCAAATACAGCGCACGTGCTATTGTTTACACTATGTCAACTCGGGTCGAGTACAAATGCAATGTTTTTGTAGTACTGCATATTCAGGATTCAATACTTCATTGAATGTATCTACACTGCTATTGGTGATATACCGGCAATTTGAAGCGCGTTTTACTCCTCATTCGCTGCCATATGCTACGCACATCAGAGAGTGTGGGCATTGTCAACTCTGTGTCCCGTCAAATACATTGTAATTGCAGTTTATCATATTAGGCTCAAGTATTTATTTAAACGTATCTCCGCTGCTATTAGTGGTATGTCGACAAATCTATGCGCGTTATACTCCTCATTTGCCGCCAAATACAGCGCACGTGCTCCCGTTTACATTATGTCAACTGGGGTCGAGGACAATTGCAATGTTGTGGCAGTACACCATATTCAGGATTCAATATTTCATTGAACGGATCTACACTGCTGTTTGTGATATCTCGTCAATTCAATGCGCGGTTTACCGCACAAGTGCTGCCAAATAGAGCGCATATCAGCCACTTTGCGCTGTGTCAACTCAGGTCCCTGCCTAATTCATTGTAATTGTATTTTTGCATATTTAGTCTTATGTATTCAATTAAACGTATCTGTGGAGCTATAGGTGGTATGCCTACAATTCGATGCGCGTTATGCTTCACAGTTGCCGCATAATACAGCGCACCTGCTCCTGTTTACATTATGTCAACTCGGGTCGAGGATATATGCAATGTTTTTGTAGTACAGCATATTCGGGAATCAATATTTCATTGAACGTATATACACTGCTATTGGTGATATCTCGACAATTCGAAGCCCCTTATACTCCGCATTCGCTGCCAAATACAACGCACATCAACCGGTTTGCACAATATCAACTCTGTGTCCCTGTCAAATCCATTGGAATTGCAGTTTAGCATATTTAGGATTAAGTATTCAATTAAGCGTATCTCCGCTGCTATTGGTGGTAAGTCCAGAATTTGATGCGCGTTATACCCCACATTTGCTGCCAAATACAGAGCACATTAACCGGTTTACGCAATGTCAACTCTATATCCTGTCGAATCCATTGTATTTGCAGTTTGGCCTATTTGGGCCTAAGTACTCAATTAAACCTATTTTCGCTGTTATTGGTGGTATCTCGACAACTCGATGCGCGTTATACCCGACATTTTCTGCCAAATACAGCGCACGTGCTATTGTTTACATTATGTCAACTCGGGTCGAGTACAAATGCAATGTTTTTGTAGTACTGCATATTCAGGATTCAATACTTCATTGAATGTATCTACACTGCTATTGGTGATATCCCGGCAATTTGAAGCGCGTTTTACTCCTCATTCGCTGCCAAATGCTACGCACATCAGAGAGTGTGGGCATTGTCAACTCTGTGTCCCGTCAAATACATTGTAATTGCAGTTTATCATATTAGGCTCAAGTATTTATTTAAACGTATCTCCGCTGCTATTAGTGGTATGTCGACAAATCTATGCGCGTTATACTCCTCATTTGCCGCCAAATACAGCGGACCTGCACCTGTTTACATGATGTCAACTGGGGCCGAGGACAATTGCAATGTTTTTGCAGTACAGCATATTTAGGAATCAATATTTCATTGAACAGACCTACACAGCTATTTGTGATATCTCGTCAATTCGATGCGCGGTATGCCGCACAGTTGCTGCCAAATAGAGCGCAAATCAGCCACTTTGCGCTATGCAAACTCAGGTCCGTGCCAAATTCATTGTAATTGTATTTTTGCATATTTAGGCTTATGTATTCAAATTAAACGTATCTCCGGTGCTATAGGTGGTATGCCTACAATTCGATGCGCGTTATGCTCCAGAGCTGCCGCCAAACAGCGCACCTGCTCCTGTTTACATTATGTCAACTCGGGTCGAGGACAAATCCAATGTTTTTGCAGTACAGGATATTCAGGATTCAATATTTCATTGAACGTATATACACTGCTATTGGTGATATCCTGACAATTCGATGCGCGTGATACTCCACATTCCCTGCCAAATACTACGCGGAACAGCCGGTTTGCGCATTGTCAACTCTGTGTCCTGTCAAATACGTTGTAATTGCAGTTTATCATATTAGGCTCAAGTATTTATTTAAACGTATCTCCGCTGCTATTAGTGGTATGTCGACAAATCTATGCGCGTTATACTCCTCATTTGCCGCCAAATACAGCGGACCTGCTCCTGTTTACATTATGTCAACTCGGGTCGAGGACAAATCCAATGTTTTTGCAGTACAGGATATTCAGGATTCAATATTTCATTGATCGTATATACACTGCTATCAGTGATATCCTGACAATTCGATGCGCGTAGTACTCCTCATTCGCTGCCAAATACTACGCAGGTCAGCCGGTTTGCGCATTGTCAACTCTGTGTCCTGTCAAATACATTGTAATTGCAGATTATCATATTAGGCTCAAGTATTTATTTAAACGTATCTCCGCTGCTATTCGTGGTATGTCGACAAATCTATGCGCGTTATACTCCTCATTTGCCGCCAAATACAGCGGACCTGCTCCTGTTTATATTATGTCAACTGGGGTCGAGGACAAATCCAATGTTTTTGCAGTACAGGATATTCAGGATTCAATATTTCATTGAACGTATATACACTGCTATTGGTGATATCCTGACAATTCGATGCGCGTTATACTCCACATTCCCTGGCAAACACTACGCGGAACAGCCGGTTTGCGCATTGTCAACTCTGTGTCCTGTCAAATACGTTGTAATTGCAGTTTATCATATTAGGCTCAAGTATTTATTTAAACGTATCTCCGCTGCTATTAGTAGTATGTCGACAAATCTATGCGCGTTATACTCCTCATTTGCCGCCAAATACAGCGGACCTGCTCCTGATTACATTATGTCAACCCGGGTCGAGGAGAATTGCAATGTAGTTGTAGTACTGCATATTCAGGATTCAATTCTTCATTGAATGTATCTACACTGCTATTGGTCATATCACAACAATCGGTGCGCGTGATACTCCACATTCCCAACCAAATACAGCGCACCTGCTCCTGTTTACATTATTTCAACTCGGGTCAAGGAAAAATGCAATGTTTTTGCAGTACAGCACATTCAGGATTCAATATTTCATTGAACGGATCTACACTGCTATTTGTGATATCTCGTCAATTCGATGCGCGGTATACCGCACAGTTGCTGCCAAATAGAGCGCAAACCAGCCACTTTGCGCTATGTCAACTCAGGTCCCTGCCCAATTCATTGTAATTGTAGTTTTGCATACTTAGGCCTAAGTATTCAATTAAACGGATCTCCGGTGCTATTGGTGGTATGCCTACAATTCGATGCGCGTTATGCTCCACAGTTGCCGCCAAATACAGCGCACATGCCCCTGTTTACATTATGTCAACTGGGGTCGAAGACAATTGCAATGTCGTTGCAGTACACCATATTCAGGATTCAATATTTCATTGAACGTACATACACTGCTATTGGTGATATCCCGACAATTCGATGAGCGTTATACTCCTCATTCGCTGCAGAATACTACGCACATCAGCCGGTTGGCGCATTGTCAACTCTGTGTCCTGTCAAATACATTGTAATTGCAGTTTATCATATTAGGCTCAAGTATTTATTTAAACGTATCTCCGTTGCTATTCGTGGTATGTCGACAAATCTATGCGCGTTATACTCCTCATTTGCCGCAAAATACAGCGCACGTGCTCCCGTTTACATTATGTCAACTGGGGTCGAGGACAATTGCAATGTTGTGGCAGTACACCATATTCAGGATTCAATATTTCATTGAACGTACATACACTGCTATTGGTGATATCCCGACAATTCGATGAGCATGATACTCCACATTTCCTGCCAAATACAGCGCATCTGCTCCTGTTTACATTATTTCAACTCGGGTCGAGGAAAAATGCAATGTTTTTGCAGTTCAGCACATTCAGGATTCGATATTTCATTGAACGGATCCACATTGCTATTTGTGATATCTCGTCAATTGGATGCGCGGTATATCGCACAGTTGCTGCCAAATAGAGCGCAAACCAGCCACTTTGCGCTATGTCAACTCAGGTCCCTGCCCAATTCATTGTAATTGTAGTTTTGCATACTTAGGCCTAAGTATTCAATTAAACGGATCTCCGGTGCTATTGGTGGTATGCCTACAATTCGATGCGCGTTATGCTCCAGAGCTGCCGCCAAACAGCGCACCTGCTCCTGCTTACATTATGTCAACTCGGGTCGAGGACAAATCCAATGTTTTTGCAGTACAGGATATTCAGGATTCAATATTTCATTGATCGTATATACACTGCTATCAGTGATATCCTGACAATTCGATGCGCGTAGTACTCCTCATTCGCTGCCAAATACTACGCAGATCAGCCGGTTTGCGCATTGTCAACTCTGTGTCCTGTCAAATACATTGTAATTGCAGTTTATCATATTAGGCTCAAGTATTTATTTAAACGTATCTCCGTTGCTATTCGTGGTACGTCGACAAATCTATGCGCGTTATACTCCTCATTTGCCGCCAAATACAGCGCACGTGCTCCCGTTTACATTATGTCAACTGGGGTCGAGGACAATTGCAATGTTGTGGCAGTACACCATATTCAGGATTCAATATTTCATTGAACGTACATACACTGCTATTGGTGATATCGCGACAATTCGATGAGCATGATACTCCACATTTCCTGCCAAATACAGCGCATCTGCTCCTGTTTACATTATTTCAACTCGGGTCGAGGAAAAATGCAATGTTTTTGCAGTTCAGCACATTCAGGATTCGATATTTCATTGAACGGATCCACATTGCTATTTGTGATATCTCGTCAATTGGATGCGCGGTATATCGCACAGTTGCTGCCAAATAGAGCGCAAACCAGCCACTTTGCGCTATGTCAACTCAGGTCCCTGCCCAATTCATTGTAATTGTAGTTTTGCATACTTAGGCCTAAGTATTCAATTAAACGGATCTCCGGTGCTATTGGTGGTATGCCTACAATTCGATGCGCGTTATGCTCCAGAGCTGCCGCCAAACAGCGCACCTGCTCCTGCTTACATTATGTCAACTCGGGTCGAGGACAAATCCAATGTTTTTGCAGTACAGGATATTCAGGATTCAATATTTCATTGATCGTATATACACTGCTATCAGTGATATCCTGACAATTCGATGCGCGTAGTACTCCTCATTCGCTGCCAAATACTACGCAGATCAGCCGGTTTGCGCATTGTCAACTCTGTGTCCTGTCAAATACATTGTAATTGCAGATTATTATATTAGGCTCAAGTATTTATTTAAACGTATCTCCGCTGCTATTAGTGGTATGTCGACAAATCTATGCGCGTTATGCTCCACAGCTGCCGCCAAACAGCGCACCTGCTCCTGTTTACATGATGTCAACTGGGGTCGAGGACAAATCCAATGTTTTTGCAGTACAGGATATTCAGGATTCAATATTGCATTGATCGTATATACACTGCTATCAGTGATATCCTGACAATTCGACGCGCGTTGTACTCCTCATTCGCTGCCAAATACTACGCAAATCAGCCGGTTTGCTCATTGTCAACTCTGTGTCCTGTCAAATAGATTGTAATTGCAGATTATCATATTAGGCTCAAGTATTTATTTAAACGTATCTCCGCTGCTATTAGTGGTATGTCGACAAATCTATGCGCGTTATACTCCTCATTTGCCGCCAAATACAGCGCACTTGCTCCTGTTTACATTGTGTCAACTGCGGTCGAGAACAATTGCAATGTTGTGGCAGTACAGCACAGTCAGGATTCAATATTTCATTGAAGAGATCTACACTGCTGTTTGTGATATCTCGTCAATTCGATGCGCGGTTTACCGCACAAGTGCTGCCAAATAGAGCGCATATCAGCCACTTTGCGCTGTGTCAACTCAGGTACCTGCCTAATTCATTGTAATTGTATCTTTGCATATTTAGTCTTATGTATTCAATTAAACGTATCTGCGGAGCTATGGGTGGTATGCCTACAATTCGATGCGCGTTATGCTTCACAGTTGCCGCCTAATACAGCGCACCTGCTCCTGTTTACATTATGTCAACTCGGGTCGAGGACATATGCAATGTTTTTGTAGTACAGCATATTCGGGATTCAATATTTCATTGAACGTATATACACTGCTATTGGTGATATCTCGATAATTCGAAGCGCCTTATACTCCTCATTCGCTGCCAAATACAACGCACATCAACCGGTTTGCACAATATCAACTCTGTGTCCCTGTCAAATCCATTGGAATTGCAGTTTAGCATATTTAGGATTAAGTATTCAATTAAACGTATCTCCGCTGCTATTGGTGGTAAGTCCAGAATTTGATGCGCGTTATACCCCACATTTGCTGCCAAATACAGAGCACATTAACCGGTTTACGCAATGTCAACTCTATATCCTGTCGAATCCATTGTATTTGCAGTTTGGCCTATTTGGGCCTAAGTACTCAATTAAACCTATTTTCGCTGTTATTGGTGGTATCTCGACAACTCGATGCGCGTTATACCCGACATTTTCTGCCAAATACAGCGCACGTGCTATTGTTTACATTATGTCAACTCGGGTCGAGTACAAATGCAATGTTTTTGTAGTACTGCATATTCAGGATTCAATACTTCATTGAATGTATCTACACTGCTATTGGTGATATCCCGGCAATTTGAAGCGCGTTTTACTCCTCATTCGCTGCCATATGCTACGCACATCAGAGAGTGTGGGCATTGTCAACTCTGTGTCCCGTCAAATACATTGTAATTGCAGTTTATCATATTAGGCTCAAGTATTTATTTAAACGTATCTCCGCTGCTATTAGTGGTATGTCGACAAATCTATGCGCGTTATACTCCTCATTTGCCGCCAAATACAGCGGACCTGCACCTGTTTACATGATGTCAACTGGGGTCGAGGACAATTGCAATGTTTTTGCAGTACAGCATATTTAGGAATCAATATTTCATTGAACAGACCTACACAGCTATTTGTGATATCTCGTCAATTCGATGCGCGGTATGCCGCACAGTTGCTGCCAAATAGAGCGCAAATCAGCCACTTTGCGCTATGCAAACTCAGGTCCGTGCCAAATTCATTGTAATTGTATTTTTGCATATTTAGGCTTATGTATTCAAATTAAACGTATCTCCGGTGCTATAGGTGGTATGCCTACAATTCGATGCGCGTTATGCTCCAGAGCTGCCGCCAAACAGCGCACCTGCTCCTGTTTACATTATGTCAACTCGGGTCGAGGACAAATCCAATGTTTTTGCAGTACAGGATATTCAGGATTCAATATTTCATAGATCGTATATACACTGCTATCAGTGATATCCTGACAATTCGATGCGCGTAGTACTCCTCATTCGCTGCCAAATACTACGCAGATCAGCCGGTTTGCGCATTGTCAACTCTGTGTCCTGTCAAATACATTGTAATTGCAGATTATCATATTAGGCTCAAGTATTTATTTAAACGTATCTCCGCTGCTATTAGTGGTATGTCGACAAATCTATGCGCGTTATACTCCTCATTTTCCGCCAAATACAGCGGGCCTGCTCCTGTTTACATTATGTCAACTGGGGTCGAGGACAAATCCAATGTTTTTGCAGTACAGGATATTCAGGATTCAATATTTCATTGAACGTATATACACTGCTATTGGTGATATCCTGACAATTCGATGCGCGTGATACTCCACATTCCCTGGCAAATACTACGCGGAACAGCCGGTTTGCGCATTGTCAACTCTGTGTCCTGTCAAATACATTGTAATTGCAGATTATCATATTAGGCTCAAGTATTTATTTAATCGTATCTCCGCTGCTATTTGTGGTATGTCGACAAATCTATGCGCGTTATACTCCTCATTTTCCGCCAAATAGAGCGGAGCTACTCCTGTTTACAGTATGTCAACTGGGGTCGAGGACAAATCCAATGTTTTTGCAGTACAGGATATTCAGGATTCAATATTTCATTGAACGTATATACACTGCTATTGGTGATATCCTGACAATTCGATGCGCGTGATACTCCACATTCCCTGGCAAATACTACGCGGAACAGCCGGTTTGCGCATTGTCAACTCTGTGTCCTGTCAAATACATTGTAATTGCAGATTATCATATTAGGCTCAAGTATTTATTTAAACGTATCTCCGCTGCTATTAGTGGTATGTCGACAAATCTATGCGCGTTATACTCCTCATTTGCCGCCAAATACAGCGCACCTGCTCCTGTTTACATTATGTCAACTCGGGTCGAGGAGAATTGCAATGTAGTTGTAGTACTGCATATTCAGGATTCAATTCTTCATTGAATGTATCTACACTGCTATTGGTCATATCACGACAATCGGTGCGCGTGATACTCCACATTCCCAACCAAATACAGCGCACCTGCTCCTGTTTACATTATTTCAACTCGGGTCAAGGAAAAATGCAATGTTTTTGCAGTACAGCACATTCAGGATTCAATATTTCATTGAACGGATCTACACTGCTATTTGTGATATCTCGTCAATTCGATGCGCGGTATACCGCACAGTTGCTGCCAAATAGAGCGCAAACCAGCCACTTTGCGCTATGTCAACTCAGGTCCCTGCCCAATTCATTGTAATTGTAGTTTTGCATACTTAGGCCTAAGTATTCAATTAAACGGATCTCCGGTGCTATTGGTGGTATGCCTACAATTCGATGCGCGTTATGCTCCACAGTTGCCGCCAAATACAGCGCACCTGCCCCTGTTTACATTATGTCAACTGGGGTCGAAGACAATTGCAATGTCGTTGCAGTACACCATATTCAGGATTCAATATTTCATTGAACGTACATACACTGCTATTGGTGATATCCCGACAATTCGATGAGCGTTATACTCCTCATTCGCTGCAGAATACTACGCACATCAGCCGGTTGGCGCATTGTCAACTCTGTGTCCTGTCAAATACATTGTAATTGCAGTTTATCATATTAGGCTCAAGTATTTATTTAAACGTATCTCCGTTGCTATTCGTGGTACGTCGACAAATCTATGCGCGTTATACTCCTCATTTGCCGCCAAATACAGCGCACGTGCTCCCGTTTACATTATGTCAACTGGGGTCGAGGACAATTGCAATGTTGTGGCAGTACACCATATTCAGGATTCAATATTTCATTGAACGGATCTACACAGCTGTTTGTGATATCTCGTCAATTCAATGCGCGGTTTACCGCACAAGTGCTGCCAAATAGAGCGCATATCAGCCACTTTGCGCTGTGTCAACTCAGGTCCCTGCCTAATTCATTGTAATTGTATTTTTGCATATTTAGTCTTATGTATTCAATTTAACTATCTGCGGAGCTATAGGTGGTATGCCTACAATTCGATGCGCGTTATGCTTCACAGTTGCCGCATAATACAGCGCACCTGCTCCTGTTTACATTATGTCAACTCGGGTCGAGGATATATGCAATGTTTTTGTAGTACAGCATATTCGGGATTCAATATTTCATTGAACGTATATACACTGCTATTGGTGATATCTCGACAATTCGAAGCGCCTTATACTCCTCATTCGCTGCCAAATACAACGCACATCAACCGGTTTGCACAATATCAACTCTGTGTCCCTGTCAAATCCATTGGAATTGCAGTTTAGCATATTTAGGATTAAGTATTCAATTAAACGTATCTCCGCTGCTATTGGTGGTAAGTCCAGAATTTGATGCGCGTTATACCCCACATTTGCTGCCAAATACAGAGCACATTAACCGGTTTACGCAATGTCAACTCTATATCCTGTCGAATCCATTGTATTTGCAGTTTGGCCTATTTGGGCCTAAGTACTCAATTAAACCTATTTTCGCTGTTATTGGTGGTATCTCGACTACTCGATGCGCGTTATACCCGACATTTTCTGCCAAATACAGCGCACGTGCTATTGTTTACATTATGTCAACTCGGGTCGAGTACAAATGCAATGTTTTTGTAGTACTGCATATTCAGGATTCAATACTTCATTGAATGTATCTACACTGCTATTGGTGATATCCCGGCAATTTGAAGCGCGTTTTACTCCTCATTCGCTGCCATATGCTACGCACATCAGAGAGTGTGGGCATTGTCAACTCTGTGTCCCGTCAAATACATTGTAATTGCAGTTTATCATATTAGGCTCAAGTATTTATTTAAACGTATCTCCGCTGCTATTAGTGGTATGTCGACAAATCTATGCGCGTTATACTCCTCATTTGCCGCCAAATACAGCGCACGTGCTCCCGTTTACATTATGTCAACTGGGGTCGAGGACAATTGCAATGTTGTGGCAGTACACCATATTCAGGATTCAATATTTCATTGAACGGATCTACACTGCTGTTTGTGATATCTCGTCAATTCAATGCGCGGTTTACCGCACAAGTGCTGCCAAATAGAGCGCATATCAGCCACTTTGCGCTGTGTCAACTCAGGTCCCTGCCTAATTCATTGTAATTGTATTTTTGCATATTTAGTCTTATGTATTCAATTAAACGTATCTGCGGAGCTATAGGTGGTATGCCTACAATTCGATGCGCGTTATGCTTCACAGTTGCCGCATAATACAGCGCACCTGCTCCTGTTTACATTATGTCAACTCGGGTCGAGGATATATGCAATGTTTTTGTAGTACAGCATATTCGGGATTCAATATTTCATTGAACGTATATACACTGCTATTGGTGATATCTCGACAATTCGAAGCGCCTTATACTCCTTATTCGCTGCCAAATACAACGCACATCAACCGGTTTGCACAATATCAACTCTGTGTCCCTGTCAAATCCATTGGAATTGCAGTTTAGCATATTTAGGATTAAGTATTCAATTAAACGTATCTCCGCTGCTATTGGTGGTAAGTCCAGAATTTGATGCGCGTTATACCCCACATTTGCTGCCAAATACAGAGCACATTAACCGGTTTACGCAATGTCAACTCTATATCCTGTCGAATCCATTGTATTTGCAGTTTGGCCTATTTGGGCCTAAGTACTCAATTAAACCTATTTTCGCTGTTATTGGTGGTATCTCGACAACTCGATGCGCGTTATACCCGACATTTTCTGCCAAATACAGCGCACGTGCTATTGTTTACATTATGTCAACTCGGGTCGAGTACAAATGCAATGTATTTGTAGTACTGCATATTCAGGATTCAATACTTCATTGAATGTATCTACACTGCTATTGGTGATATCCCGGCAATTTGAAGCGCGTTTTACTCCTCATTCGCTGCCATATGCTACGCACATCAGAGAGTGTGGGCATTGTCAACTCTGTGTCCCGTCAAATACATTGTAATTGCAGTTTATCATATTAGGCTCAAGTATTTATTTAAACGTATCTCCGCTGCTATTAGTGGTATGTCGACAAATCTATGCGCGTTATACTCCTCATTTGCCGCCAAATACAGCGCACGTGCTCCCGTTTACATTATGTCAACTGGGGTCGAGGACAATTGCAATGTTGTGGCAGTACACCATATTCAGGATTCAATATTTCATTGAACGGATCTACACTGCTGTTTGTGATATCTCGTCAATTCAATGCGCGGTTTACCGCACAAGTGCTGCCAAATAGAGCGCATATCAGCCACTTTGCGCTGTGTCAACTCAGGTCCCTGCCTAATTCATTGTAATTGTATTTTTGCATATTTAGTCTTATGTATTCAATTAAACGTATCTGCGGAGCTATAGGTGGTATGCCTACAATTCGATGCGCGTTATGCTTCACAGTTGCCGCATAATACAGCGCACCTGCTCCTGTTTACATTATGTCAACTCGGGTCGAGGATATATGCAATGTTTTTGTAGTACAGCATATTCGGGATTCAATATTTCATTGAACGTATATACACTGCTATTGGTGATATCTCGACAATTCGAAGCGCCTTATACTCCTCATTCGCTGCCAAATACAACGCACATCAACCGGTTTGCACAATATCAACTCTGTGTCCCTGTCAAATCCATTGGAATTGCAGTTTAGCATATTTAGGATTAAGTATTCAATTAAACGTATCTCCGCTGCTATTGGTGGTAAGTCCAGAATTTGATGCGCGTTATACCCCACATTTGCTGCCAAATACAGAGCACATTAACCGGTTTACGCAATGTCAACTCTATATCCTGTCGAATCCATTGTATTTGCAGTTTGGCCTATTTGGGCCTAAGTACTCAATTAAACCTATTTTCGCTGTTATTGGTGGTATCTCGACAATTCGATGCGCGTTATACCCGACATTTTCTGCCAAATACAGCGCACGTGCTATTGTTTACATTATGTCAACTCGGGTCGAGTACAAATGCAATGTTTTTGTAGTACTGCATATTCAGGATTCAATACTTCATTGAATGTATCTACACTGCTATTGGTGATATCCCGGCAATTTGAAGCGCGTTTTACTCCTCATTCGCTGCCATATGCTACGCACATCAGAGAGTGTGGGCATTGTCAACTCTGTGTCCCGTCAAATACATTGTAATTGCAGTTTATCATATTAGGCTCAAGTATTTATTTAAACGTATCTCCGCTGCTATTAGTGGTATGTCGACAAATCTATGCGCGTTATACTCCTCATTTGCCGCCAAATACAGCGGACCTGCACCTGTTTACATGATGTCAACTGGGGTCGAGGACAATTGCAATGTTTTTGCAGTACAGCATATTTAGGAATCAATATTTCATTGAACAGACCTACACAGCTATTTGTGATATCTCGTCAATTCGATGCGCGGTATGCCGCACAGTTGCTGCCAAATAGAGCGCAAATCAGCCACTTTGCGCTATGCAAACTCAGGTCCGTGCCAAATTCATTGTAATTGTATTTTTGCATATTTAGGCTTATGTATTCAAATTAAACGTATCTCCGGTGCTATAGGTGGTATGCCTACAATTCGATGCGCGTTATGCTCCAGAGCTGCCGCCAAACAGCGCACCTGCTCCTGTTTACATTATGTCAACTGGGGTCGAGGACAAATCCAATGTTTTTGCAGTACAGGATATTCAGGATTCAATATTTCATTGAACGTATATACACTGCTATTGGTGATATCCTGACAATTCGATGCGCGTGATACTCCACATTCCCAGCAAATACTACGCGGAACAGCCGGCTTGCGCATTGTCAACTCTGTGTCCTGTCAAATACGTTGTAATTGCAGTTTATCATATTAGGCTCAAGTATTTATTTAAACGTATCTCCGCTGCTATTAGTGGTATGTCGACAAATCTATGCGCGTTATACTCCTCATTTGCCGCCAAATACAGCGGACCTGCTCCTGTTTACATGATGTCAACTCGAGTCGAGGACAAATCCAATGTTTTTGCAGTACAGGATATTCAGGATTCAATATTTCATTGATCGTATATACACTGCTATCAGTGATATCCTGACAATTCGATGCGCGTAGTACTCCTCATTCGCTGCCAAATACTACGCAGGTCAGCCGGTTTGCGCATTGTCAACTCTGTGTCCTGTCAAATACATTGTAATTGCAGATTATCATATTAGGCTCAAGTATTTATTTAAACGTATCTCCGCTGCTATTAGTGGTATGTCGACAAATCTATGCGCGTTATGCTCCACAGCTGCCGCCATACAGCGCACCTGCTCCTGTTTACATGATGTCAACTGGGGTCGAGGACAAATCCAATGTTTTTGCAGTACAGGATATTCAGGATTCAATATTGCATTGATCGTATATACACTGCTATCAGTGATATCCTGACAATTCGACGCGCGTTGTACTCCTCATTCGCTGCCAAATACTACGCAAATCAGCCGGTTTGCGCAATGTCAACTCTGTGTCCTGTCAAATACATTGTAATTGCAGATTATCATATTAGGCTCAAGTATTTATTTAAACGTATCTCCGCTGCTATTAGTGGTATGTCGACAAATCTATGCGCGTTATACTCCTCATTTGCCGCCAAATACAGCGCACGTGCTCCCGTTTACATTGTGTCAACTGCGGTCGAGAACAATTGCAATGTTGTGGCAGTACAGCACAGTCAGGATTCAATATTTCATTGAAGAGATCTACACTGCTGTTTGTGATATCTCGTCAATTCGATGCGCGGTTTACCGCACAAGTGCTGCCAAATAGAGCGCATATCAGCCACTTTGCGCTGTGTCAACTCAGGTACCTGCCTAATTCATTGAAATTGTATCTTTGCATATTATATTTAGTCTTATGTATTCAATTAAACGTATCTGCGGAGCTATGGGTGGTATGCCTACAATTCGATGCGCGTTATGCTTCACAGTTGCCGCCTAATACAGCGCACCTGCTCCTGTTTACATTATGTCAACTCGGGTCGAGGACATATGCAATGTTTTTGTAGTACAGCATATTCGGGATTCAATATTTCATTGAACGTATATACACTGCTATTGGTGATATCTCGATAATTCGAAGCGCCTTATACTCCTCATTCGCTGCCAAATACAACGCACATCAACCGGTTTGCCCAATATCAACTCTGTGTCCCTGTCAAATCCATTGGAATTGCAGTTTAGCATATTTAGGATTAAGTATTCAATTAAACGTATCTCCGCTGCTATTGGTGGTAAGTCCAGAATTTGATGCGCGTTATACCCCACATTTGCTGCCAAATACAGAGCACATTAACCGGTTTACGCAATGTCAACTCTATATCCTGTCGAATCCATTGTATTTGCAGTTTGGCCTATTTGGGCCTAAGTACTCAATTAAACCTATTTTCGCTGTTATTGGTGGTATCTCGACAACTCGATGCGCGTTATACCCGACATTTTCTGCCAAATACAGCGCACGTGCTATGGTTTACATTATGTCAACTCGGGTCGAGTACAAATGCAATGTTTTTGTAGTACTGCATATTCAGGATTCAATACTTCATTGAATGTATCTACACTGCTATTGGTGATATCCCGGCAATTTGAAGCGCGTTTTACTCCTCATTCGCTGCCATATGCTACGCACATCAGAGAGTGTGGGCATTGTCAACTCTGTGTCCCGTCAAATACATTGTAATTGCAGTTTATCATATTAGGCTCAAGTATTTATTTAAACGTATCTCCGCTGCTATTAGTGGTATGTCGACAAATCTATGCGCGTTATACTCCTCATTTGCCGCCAAATACAGCGGACCTGCACCTGTTTACATGATGTCAACTGGGGTCGAGGACAATTGCAATGTTTTTGCAGTACAGCATATTTAGGAATCAATATTTCATTGAACAGACCTACACAGCTATTTGTGATATCTCGTCAATTCGATGCGCGGTATGCCGCACAGTTGCTGCCAAATAGAGCGCAAATCAGCCACTTTGCGCTATGCAAACTCAGGTCCGTGCCAAATTCATTGTAATTGTATTTTTGCATATTTAGGCTTATGTATTCAAATTAAACGTATCTCCGGTGCTATAGGTGGTATGCCTACAATTCGATGCGCGTTATGCTCCACAGCTGCCGCCAAACAGCGCACCTGCTCCTGTTTACATTATGTCAACTCGGGTCGAGGACAAATCCAATGTTTTTGCAGTACAGGATATTCAGGATTCAATATTTCATTGATCGTATATACACTGCTATCAGTGATATCCTGACAATTCGATGCGCGTAGTACTCCTCATTCGCTGCCAAATACTACGCAGATCAGCCGGTTTGCGCATTGTCAACTCTGTGTCCTGTCAAATACATTGTAATTGCAGATTATCATATTAGGCTCAAGTATTTATTTAAACGTATCTCCGCTGCTATTAGTGGTATGTCGACAAATCTATGCGCGTTATACTCCTCATTTTCCGCCAAATACAGCGGGCCTGCTCCTGTTTACATTATGTCAACTGGGGTCGAGGACAAATCCAATGTTTTTGCAGTACAGGATATTCAGGATTCAATATTTCATTGAACGTATATACACTGCTATTGGTGATATCCTGACAATTCGATGCGCGTGATACTCCACATTCCCTGGCAAATACTACGCGGAACAGCCGGTTTGCGCATTGTCAACTCTGTGTCCTGTCAAATACATTGTAATTGCAGTTTATCATATTAGGCTCAAGTATTTATTTAAACGTATCTCCGCTGCTATTAGTGGTATGTCGACAAATCTATGCGCGTTATACTCCACATTTGCCGCCAAATACAGCGGACCTGCTCCTGTTTACATTATGTCAACTCGGGTCGAGGACAAATCCAATGTTTTTGCAGTACAGGATATTCAGGATTCAATATTTCATTGATCGTATATACACTGCTATCAGTGATATCCTGACAATTCGATGCGCGTAGTACTCCTCATTCGCTGCCAAATACTACGCAGATCAGCCGGTTTGCGCATTGTCAACTCTGTGTCCTGTCAAATACATTGTAATTGCAGATTATCATATTAGGCTCAAGTATTTATTTAAACGTATCTCCGCTGCTATTAGTGGTATGTCGACAAATCTATGCGCGTTATACTCCTCATTTGCCGCCAAATACAGCGGACCTGCTCCTGTTTACATTATGTCAACTGGGGTCGAGGACAAATCCAATGTTTTTGCAGTACAGGATATTCAGGATTCAATATTTCATTGAACGTATATACACTGCTATTGGTGATATCCTGACAATTCGATGCGCGTGATACTCCACATTCCCTGGCAAACACTACGCGGAACAGCCGGTTTGCGCATTGTCAACTCTGTGTCCTGTCAAATACGTTGTAATTGCAGTTTATCATATTAGGCTCAAGTATTTATTTAAACGTATCTCCGCTGCTACTAGTAGTATGTCGACAAATCTATGCGCGTTATACTCCTCATTTGCCGCCAAATACAGCGGACCTGCTCCTGATTACATTATGTCAACCCGGGTCGAGGAGAATTGCAATGTAGTTGTAGTACTGCATATTCAGGATTCAATTCTTCATTGAATGTATCTACACTGCTATTGGTCATATCACGAAAATCGGTGCGCGTGATCTCCGGTGCTATTGGTGGTATGCCTACAATTCGATGCGCGTTATGCTCCACAGTTGCCGCCAAATACAGCGCACATGCCCCTGTTTACATTATGTCAACTGGGGTCGAAGACAATTGCAATGTCGTTGCAGTACACCATATTCAGGATTCAATATTTCATTGAACGTACATACACTGCTATTGGTGATATCCCGACAATTCGATGAGCGTTATACTCCTCATTCGCTGCAGAATACTACGCACATCAGCCGGTTGGCGCATTGTCAACTCTGTGTCCTGTCAAATACATTGTAATTGCAGTTTATCATATTAGGCTCAAGTATTTATTTAAACGTATCTCCGTTGCTATTCGTGGTATGTCGACAAATCTATGCGCGTTATACTCCTCATTTGCCGCCAAATACAGCGCACGTGCTCCCGTTTACATTATGTCAACTGGGGTCGAGGACAATTGCAATGTTGTGGCAGTACACCATATTCAGGATTCAATATTTCATTGAACGTACATACACTGCTATTGGTGATATCGCGACAATTCGATGAGCATGATACTCCACATTTCCTGCCAAATACAGCGCATCTGCTCCTGTTTACATTATTTCAACTCGGGTCGAGGAAAAATGCAATGTTTTTGCAGTTCAGCACATTCAGGATTCGATATTTCATTGAACGGATCCACATTGCTATTTGTGATATCTCGTCAATTGGATGCGCGGTATATCGCACAGTTGCTGCCAAATAGAGCGCAAACCAGCCACTTTGCGCTATGTCAACTCAGGTCCCTGCCCAATTCATTGTAATTGTAGTTTTGCATACTTAGGCCTAAGTATTCAATTAAACGGATCTCCGGTGCTATTGGTGGTATGCCTACAATTCGATGCGCGTTATGCTCCAGAGCTGCCGCCAAACAGCGCACCTGCTCCTGCTTACATTATGTCAACTCGGGTCGAGGACAAATCCAATGTTTTTGCAGTACAGGATATTCAGGATTCAATATTTCATTGATCGTATATACACTGCTATCAGTGATATCCTGACAATTCGATGCGCGTAGTACTCCTCATTCGCTGCCAAATACTACGCAGATCAGCCGGTTTGCGCATTGTCAACTCTGTGTCCTGTCAAATACATTGTAATTGCAGATTATCATATTAGGCTCAAGTATTTATTTAAACGTATCTCCGCTGCTATTAGTGGTATGTCGACAAATCTATGCGCGTTATACTCCACAGCTGCCGCCAAACAGCGCACCTGCTCCTGTTTACATGATGTCAACTGGGGTCGAGGACAAATCCAATGTTTTTGCAGTACAGGATATTCAGGATTCAATATTGCATTGATCGTATATACACTGCTATCAGTGATATCCTGACAATTCGACGCGCGTTGTACTCCTCATTCGCTGCCAAATACTACGCAAATCAGCCGGTTTGCGCATTGTCAACTCTGTGTCCTGTCAAATAGATTGTAATTGCAGATTATCATATTAGGCTCAAGTATTTATTTAAACGTATCTCCGCTGCTATTAGTGGTATGTCGACAAATCTATGCGCGTTATACTCCTCATTTGCCGCCAAATACAGCGCACGTGCTCCCGTTTACATTGTGTCAACTGCGGTCGAGAACAATTGCAATGTTGTGGCAGTACAGCACAGTCAGGATTCAATATTTCATTGAAGAGATCTACACTGCTGTTTGTGATATCTCGTCAATTCGATGCGCGGTTTACCGCACAAGTGCTGCCAAATAGAGCGCATATCAGCCACTTTGCGCTGTGTCAACTCAGGTACCTGCCTAATTCATTGTAATTGTATCTTTGCATATTTAGTCTTATGTATTCAATTAAACGTATCTGCGGAGCTATGGGTGGTATGCCTACAATTCGATGCGCGTTATGCTTCACAGTTGCCGCCTAATACAGCGCACCTGCTCCTGTTTACATTATGTCAACTCGGGTCGAGGACATATGCAATGTTTTTGTAGTACAGCATATTCGGGATTCAATATTTCATTGAACGTATATACACTGCTATTGGTGATATCTCGATAATTCGAAGCGCCTTATACTCCTCATTCGCTGCCAAATACAACGCACATCAACCGGTTTGCACAATATCAACTCTGTGTCCCTGTCAAATCCATTGGAATTGCAGTTTAGCATATTTAGGATTAAGTATTCAATTAAACGTATCTCCGCTGCTATTGGTAGTAAGTCCAGAATTTGATGCGCGTTATACCCCACATTTGCTGCCAAATACAGAGCACATTAACCGGATTACGCAATGTCAACTCTATATCCTGTCGAATCCATTGTATTTGCAGTTTGGCCTATTTGGGCCTAAGTACTCTATTAAACCTATTTTCGCTGTTATTGGTGGTATCTCGACAACTCGATGCGCGTTATACCCGACATTTTCTGCCAAATACAGCGCACGTGCTATTGTTTACATTATGTCAACTCGGGTCGAGTACAAATGCAATGTATTTGTAGTACTGCATATTCAGGATTCAATACTTCATTGAATGTATCTACACTGCTATTGGTGATATCCCGGCAATTTGAAGCGCGTTTTACTCCTCATTCGCTGCCATATGCTACGCACATCAGAGAGTGTGGGCATTGTCAACTCTGTGTCCCGTCAAATACATTGTAATTGCAGTTTATCATATTAGGCTCAAGTATTTATTTAAACGTATCTCCGCTGCTATTCGTGGTATGTCGACAAATCTATGCGCGTTATACTCCTCATTTGCCGCCAAATACAGCGGACCTGCACCTGTTTACATGATGTCAACTGGGGTCGAGGACAATTGCAATGTTTTTGCAGTACAGCATATTTAGGAATCAATATTTCATTGAACAGACCTACACAGCTATTTGTGATATCTCGTCAATTCGATGCGCGGTATGCAGCACAGTTGCTGCCAAATAGAGCGCAAATCAGCCACTTTGCGCTATGCAAACTCAGGTCCGTGCCAAATTCATTGTAATTGTATTTTTGCATATTTAGGCTTATGTATTCAAATTAAACGTATCTCCGGTGCTATAGGTGGTATGCCTACAATTCGATGCGCGTTATGCTCCAGAGCTGCCGCCAAACAGCGCACCTGCTCCTGTTTACATTATGTCAACTCGGGTCGAGGACAAATCCAATGTTTTTGCAGTACAGGATATTCAGGATTCAATATTTCATAGATCGTATATACACTGCTATCAGTGATATCCTGACAATTCGATGCGCGTAGTACTCCTCATTCGCTGCCAAATACTACGCAGATCAGCCGGTTTGCGCATTGTCAACTCTGTGTCCTGTCAAATACATTGTAATTGCAGTTTATCATATTAGGCTCAAGTATTTATTTAAACGTATCTCCGCTGCTATTAGTGGTATGTCGACAAATCTATGCGCGTTATACTCCTCATTTTCCGCCAAATACAGCGGGCCTGCTCCTGTTTACATTATGTCAACTGGGGTCGAGGACAAATCCAATGTTTTTGCAGTACAGGATATTCAGGATTCAATATTTCATTGAACGTATATACACTGCTATTGGTGATATCCTGACAATTCGATGCGCGTGATACTCCACATTCCCTGGCAAATACTACGCGGAACAGCCGGTTTGCGCATTGTCAACTCTGTGTCCTGTCAAATACATTGTAATTGCAGATTATCATATTAGGCTCAAGTATTTATTTAAACGTATCTCCGCTGCTATTAGTGGTATGTCGACAAATCTATGCGCGTTATACTCCTCATTTTCCGCCAAATACAGCGGGCCTGCTCCTGTTTACATTATGTCAACTGGGGTCGAGGACAAATCCAATGTTTTTGCAGTACAGGATATTCAGGATTCAATATTTCATTGAACGTATATACACTGCTATTGGTGATATCCTGACAATTCGATGCGCGTGATACTCCACATTCCCTGGCAAATACTACGCGGAACAGCCGGTTTGCGCATTGTCAACTCTGTGTCCTGTCAAATACATTGTAATTGCAGATTATCATATTAGGCTCAAGTATTTATTTAAACGTATCTCCGCTGCTATTAGTGGTATGTCGACAAATCTATGCGCGTTATACTCCTCATTTGCCGCCAAATACAGCGGACCTGCTCCTGTTTACATTATGTCAACCCGGGTCGAGGAGAATTGCAATGTAGTTGTAGTACTGCATATTCAGGATTCAACACTTCATTGAATGTATCTACACTGCTATTGGTCATATCACGACAATCGGTGCGCGTGATACTCCACATTCCCAACCAAATACAGCGCACCTGCTCCTGTTTACATTATTTCAACTCGGGTCAAGGAAAAATGCAATGTTTTTGCAGTACAGCACATTCAGGATTCAATATTTCATTGAACGGATCTACACTGCTATTTGTGATATCTCGTCAATTCGATGCGCGGTATACCGCACAGTTGCTGCCAAATAGAGCGCAAACCAGCCACTTTGCGCTATGTCAACTCAGGTCCCTGCCCAATTCATTGTAATTGTAGTTTTGCATACTTAGGCCTAAGTATTCAATTAAACGGATCTCCGGTGCTATTGGTGGTATGCCTACAATTCGATGCGCGTTATGCTCCACAGTTGCCGCCAAATACAGCGCACATGCCCCTGTTTACATTATGTCAACTGGGGTCGAAGACAATTGCAATGTCGTTGCAGTACACCATATTCAGGATTCAATATTTCATTGAACGTACATACACTGCTATTGGTGATATCCCGACAATTCGATGAGAGTTATACTCCTCATTCGCTGCAGAATACTACGCACATCAGCCGGTTGGCGCATTGTCAACTCTGTGTCCTGTCAAATACATTGTAATTGCAGTTTATCATATTAGGCTCAAGTATTTATTTAAACGTATCTCCGTTGCTATTCGTGGTACGTCGACAAATCTATGCGCGTTATACTCCTCATTTGCCGCCAAATACAGCGCACGTGCTCCCGTTTACATTATGTCAACTGGGGTCGAGGACAATTGCAATGTTGTGGCAGTACACCATATTCAGGATTCAATATTTCATTGAACGGATCTACACTGCTGTTTGTGATATCTCGTCAATTCGATGCGCGGTTTACCGCACAAGTGCTGCCAAATAGAGCGCATATCAGCCACTTTGCGCTGTGTCAACTCAGGTCCCTGCCTAATTCATTGTAATTGTATTTTTGCATATTTAGTCTTATGTATTCAATTAAACGTATCTGCGGAGCTATAGGTGGTATGCCTACAATTCGATGCGCGTTATGCTTCACAGTTGCCGCATAATACAGCGCACCTGCTCCTGTTTACATTATGTCAACTCGGGTCGAGGATATATGCAATGTTTTTGTAGTACAGCATATTCGGGATTCAATATTTCATTGAACGTATATACACTGCTATTGGTGATATCTCGACAATTCGAAGCGCCTTATACTCCTTATTCGCTGCCAAATACAACGCACATCAACCGGTTTGCACAATATCAACTCTGTGTCCCTGTCAAATCCATTGGAATTGCAGTTTAGCATATTTAGGATTAAGTATTCAATTAAACGTATCTCCGCTGCTATTGGTGGTAAGTCCAGAATTTGATGCGCGTTATACCCCACATTTGCTGCCAAATACAGAGCACATTAACCGGTTTACGCAATGTCAACTCTATATCCTGTCGAATCCATTGTATTTGCAGTTTGGCCTATTTGGGCCTAAGTACTCAATTAAACCTATTTTCGCTGTTATTGGTGGTATCTCGACAACTCGATGCGCGTTATACCCGACATTTTCTGCCAAATACAGCGCACGTGCTATTGTTTACATTATGTCAACTCGGGTCGAGTACAAATGCAATGTTTTTGTAGTACTGCATATTCAGGATTCAATACTTCATTGAATGTATCTACACTGCTATTGGTGATATCCCGGCAATTTGAAGCGCGTTTTACTCCTCATTCGCTGCCATATGCTACGCACATCAGAGAGTGTGGGCATTGTCAACTCTGTGTCCCGTCAAATACATTGTAATTGCAGTTTATCATATTAGGCTCAAGTATTTATTTAAACGTATCTCCGCTGCTATTAGTGGTATGTCGACAAATCTATGCGCGTTATACTCCTCATTTGCCGCCAAATACAGCGCACGTGCTCCCGTTTACATTATGTCAACTGGGGTCGAGGACAATTGCAATGTTGTGGCAGTACACCATATTCAGGATTCAATATTTCATTGAACGGATCTACACTGCTGTTTGTGATATCTCGTCAATTCAATGCGCGGTTTACCGCACAAGTGCTGCCAAATAGAGCGCATATCAGCCACTTTGCGCTGTGTCAACTCAGGTCCCTGCCTAATTCATTGTAATTGTATTTTTGCATATTTAGTCTTATGTATTCAATTAAACGTATCTGCGGAGCTATAGGTGGTATGCCTACAATTCGATGCGCGTTATGCTTCACAGTTGCCGCATAATACAGCGCACCTGCTCCTGTTTACATTATGTCAACTCGGGTCGAGGATATATGCAATGTTTTTGTAGTACAGCATATTCGGGATTCAATATTTCATTGAACGTATATACACTGCTATTGGTGATATCTCGACAATTCGAAGCGCCTTATACTCCTCATTCGCTGCCAAATACAACGCACATCAACCGGTTTGCGCAATATCAACTCTGTGTCCCTGTCAAATCCATTGGAATTGCAGTTTAGCATATTTAGGATTAAGTATTCAATTAAACGTATCTCCGCTGCTATTGGTGGTAAGTCCAGAATTTGATGCGCGTTATACCCCACATTTGCTGCCAAATACAGAGCACATTAACCGGTTTACGCAATGTCAACTCTATATCCTGTCGAATCCATTGTATTTGCAGTTTGGCCTATTTGGGCCTAAGTACTCAATTAAACCTATTTTCGCTGTTATTGGTGGTATCTCGACAACTCGATGCGCGTTATACCCGACATTTTCTGCCAAATACAGCGCACGTGCTATGGTTTACATTATGTCAACTCGGGTCGAGTACAAATGCAATGTTTTTGTAGTACTGCATATTCAGGATTCAATACTTCATTGAATGTATCTACACTTCTATTGGTGATATCCCGGCAATTTGAAGCGCGTTTTACTCCTCATTCGCTGTCATATGCTACGCACATCAGAGAGTGTGGGCATTGTCAACTCTGTGTCCCGTCAAATACATTGTAATTGCAGTTTATCATATTAGGCTCAAGTATTTATTTAAACGTATCTCCGCTGCTATTAGTGGTATGTCGACAAATCTATGCGCGTTATACTCCTCATTTGCCGCCAAATACAGCGGACCTGCACCTGTTTACATGATGTCAACTGGGGTCGAGGACAATTGCAATGTTTTTGCAGTACAGCATATTTAGGAATCAATACTTCATTGAACAGACCTACACAGCTATTTGTGATATCTCGTCAATTCGATGCGCGGTATGCCGCACAGTTGCTGCCAAATAGAGCGCAAATCAGCCACTTTGCGCTATGCAAACTCAGGTCCGTGCCAAATTCATTGTAATTGTATTTTTGCATATTTAGGCTTATGTATTCAAATTAAACGTATCTCCGGTGCTATAGGTGGTATGCCTACAATTCGATGCGCGTTATGCTCCAGAGCTGCCGCCAAACAGCGCACCTGCTCCTGTTTACATTATGTCAACTCGGGTCGAGGACAAATCCAATGTTTTTGCAGTACAGGATATTCAGGATTCAATATTTCATTGATCGTATATACACTGCTATCAGTGATATCCTGACAATTCGATGCGCGTAGTACTCCTCATTCGCTGCCAAATACTACGCAGATCAGCCGGTTTGCGCATTGTCAACTCTGTGTCCTGTCAAATACATTGTAATTGCAGATTATCATATTAGGCTCAAGTATTTATTTAAACGTATCTCCGCTGCTATTAGTGGTATGTCGACAAATCTATGCGCGTTATACTCCTCATTTTCCGCCAAATACAGCGGGCCTGCTCCTGTTTACATTATGTCAACTGGGGTCGAGGACAAATCCAATGTTTTTGCAGTACAGGATATTCAGGATTCAATATTTCATTGAACGTATATACACTGCTATTGGTGATATCCTGACAATTCGATGCGCGTGATACTCCACATTCCCTGGCAAATACTACGCGGAACAGCCGGTTTGCGCATTGTCAACTCTGTGTCCTGTCAAATACGTTGTAATTGCAGTTTATCATATTAGGCTCAAGTATTTATTTAAACGTATCTCCGCTGCTATTAGTGGTATGTCGACAAATCTATGCGCGTTATACTCCACATTTGCCGCCAAATACAGCGGACCTGCTCCTGTTTACATGATGTCAACTGGGGTCGAGGACAAATCCAATGTTTTTGCAGTACAGGATATTCAGGATTCAATATTTCATTGAACGTATATACACTGCTATTGGTGATATCCTGACAATTCGATGCGCGTGATACTCCACATTCCCTGGCAAACACTACGCGGAACAGCCGGTTTGCGCATTGTCAACTCTGTGTCCTGTCAAATACGTTGTAATTGCAGTTTATCATATTAGGCTCAAGTATTTATTTAAACGTATCTCCGCTGCTACTAGTAGTATGTCGACAAATCTATGCGCGTTATACTCCTCATTTGCCGCCAAATACAGCGGACCTGCTCCTGATTACATTATGTCAACCCGGGTCGAGGAGAATTGCAATGTAGTTGTAGTACTGCATATTCAGGATTCAATTCTTCATTGAATGTATCTACACTGCTATTGGCCATATCACGAAAATCGGTGCGCGTGATACTCCAAATTCCCAACCAAATACAGCGCATCTGCTCCTGTTTACATTATTTCAACTCGGGTCGAGGAAAAATGCAATGTTTTTGCCGTTCAGCACATTCAGGATTCGATATTTCATTGAACGGATCCACATTGCTATTTGTGATATCTCGTCAATTCGATGCGCGGTATATCGCACAGTTGCTGCCAAATAGAGCGCAAACCAGCCACTTTGCGCTATGTCAACTCAGGTCCCTGCCCAATTCATTGTAATTGTAGTTTTGCATACTTAGGCCTAAGTATTCAATTAAACGGATCTCCGGTGCTATTGGTGGTATGCCTACAATTCGATGCGCGTTATGCTCCACAGTTGCCGCCAAATACAGCGCACATGCCCCTGTTTACATTATGTCAACTGGGGTCGAAGACAATTGCAATGTTGTTGCAGTACACCATATTCAGGATTCAATATTTCATTGAACGTACATACACTGCTATTGGTGATATCCCGACAATTCGATGAGCGTTATACTCCTCATCCGCTGCCAAAGACAACTCACATCAGAGAATTGGCGCATTGTCAACTCTGTGTCCTGTCAAATACATTGTAATTGCAGTTTATCATATTAGGCTCAAGTATTTATTTAAAAGTATCTCCGCTGCTATTCGTGGTACGTCGACAAATCTATGCGCGTTATACTCCTCATTTGCCGCCAAATACAGCGTACCTGCTCCTGTTTACACTATGTCAACTCGGATCGAGGACAAATGCAATGTTGTTGCAGTACATCATACACAGGATTCAATATTTCATTGAACGTATGTACACTACCATGGTGATATCGCGACAATTCGATGAGCATGATACTCCATATTTCCTGCCAAATACAGCGCATCTGCTCCTGTTTACATTATTTCAACTCGGGTCGAGGAAAAATGCAATGTTTTTGCAGTTCAGCACATTCAGGATTTCATATTTCATTGAACGGATCCACATTGCTATTTGTGATATCTCGTCAATTGGATGCGCGGTATATCGCACAGTTGCTGCCAAATAGAGCGCAAACCAGCCACTTTGCGCTATGTCAACTCAGGTCCCTGCCCAATTCATTGTAATTGTAGTTTTGCATACTTAGGCCTAAGTATTCAATTAAACGGATCTCCGGTGCTATTGGTGGTATGCCTACAATTCGATGCGCGTTATGCTCCAGAGCTGCCGCCAAACAGCGCACCTGCTCCTGTTTACATTATGTCAACTCGGGTCGAGGACAAATCCAATGTTTTTGCAGTACAGGATATTCAGGATTCAATATTTCATTGATCGTATATACACTGCTATCAGTGATATCCTGACAATTCGATGCGCGTAGTACTCCTCATTCGCTGCCAAATACTACGCAGATCAGCCGGTTTGCGCATTGTCAACTCTGTGTCCTGTCAAATACATTGTAATTGCAGATTATCATATTAGGCTCAAGTATTTATTTAAACGTATCTCCGCTGCTATTAGTGGTATGTCGACAAATCTATGCGCGTTATACTCCTCATTTGCCCCCAAATACAGCGGGCCTGCTCCTGTTTACATTATGTCAACTGGGGTCGAGGACAAATCCAATGTTTTTGCAGTACAGGATATTCGGGATTCAATATTTCATTGATCGTATATACACTGCTATCAGTGATATCCTGACAATTCGATGCGCGTAGTACTCCTCATTCGCTGCCAAATACTACGCAGATCAGCCGGTTTGCGCATTGTCAACTCTGTGTCCTGTCAAATACATTGTAATTGCAGATTATCATATTAGGCTCAAGTATTTATTTAAACGTATCTCCGCTGCTATTAGTGGTATGTCAACAAATCTATGCGCGTTATACTCCTCATTTGCCGCCAAATACAGCGGACCTGCTCCTGTTTACATTATGTCAACTGGGGTCGAGGACAAATCCAATGTTTTTGCAGTACAGGATATTCAGGATTCAATATTTCATTGAACGTATATACACTGCTATTGGTGATATCCTGACAATTCGATGCGCGTGATACTCCACATTCCCTGGCAAACACTACGCGGAACTGCCGGTTTGCGCATTGTCAACTCTGTGTCCTGTCAAATACGTTGTAATTGCAGTTTATCATATTAGGCTCAAGTATTTATTTAAACGTATCTCCGCTGCTATTAGTAGTATGTCGACAAATCTATGCGCGTTATACTCCTCATTTGCCGCCAAATACAGCGGACCTGCTCCTGATTACATTATGTCAACCCGGGTCGAGGAGAATTGCAATGTAGTTGTAGTACTGCATATTCAGGATTCAATTCTTCATTGAATGTATCTACACTGCTATTGGTCATATCACGAAAATCGGTGCGCGTGATACTCCAAATTCCCAACCAAATACAGCGCATCTGCTCCTGTTTACATTATTTCAACTCGGGTCGAGGAAAAATGCAATGTTTTTGCCGTTCAGCACATTCAGGATTCGATATTTCATTGAACGGATCCACATTGCTATTTGTGATATCTCATCAATTCGATGCGCGGTATATCGCACAGTTGCTGCCAAATAGAGCGCAAACCAGCCACTTTGCGCTATGTCAACTCAGGTCCCTGCCCAATTCATTGTAATTGTAGTTTTGCATACTTAGGCCTAAGTATTCAATTAAACGGATCTCCGGTGCTATTGGTGGTATGCCTACAATACGATGCGCGTTATGCTCCACAGTTGCCGCCAAATACAGCGCACATGCCCCTGTTTACATTATGTCAACTGGGGTCGAAGACAATTGCAATGTTGTTGCAGTACACCATATTCAGGATTCAATATTTCATTGAACGTACATACACTGCTATTGGCGATATCCCGACAATTCGATGAGCGTTATACTCCTCATTCGCTGCAGAATACTACGCACATCAGCCGGTTGGCGCATTGTCAACTCTGTGTCCTGTCAAATACATTGTAATTGCAGTTTATCACATTAGGCTCAAGTATATATTTAAACGTATCTCCGTTGCTATTCGTGGTACGTCGACAAATCTATGCGCGTTATACTCCTCATTTGCCGCCAAATACAGCGCACGTGCTCCCGTTTACATTATGTCAACTGGGGTCGAGGACAATTGCAATGTTGTGGCAGTACACCATATTCAGGATTCAATATTTCATTGAACGGATCTACACTGCTATTGTTGATATCTCGACAATTCGATGCGCGCTATACCGCACAGTTGCTGCCAAATAGAGCGCAAATCAGCCACTTCGCGCTATGTCAACTCAGGTCCCTGCCTAATTCATTGTAATTGTTTTTTTGCATATTTAGGCCTATGTATTCAATTAAACGTATCTCCGGTGCTATTGGTGGTATGCCTACAATTCGATGCGCGTTATGCTCCACAGTTGCCGCCAAACAACGGACCTGCTCCTGTTTATATTATGTCAACTGGGTTCGAAGACAAATGCAATGTTCTTGTAGTACTGCATACTCAGGATTCAATATTTCATTGAATGTATCTACACTGCTATTGGTGATATCACGACAATTCGATGCGCGTGATACTCCATATTTCCTGCCAAATACAGCGCACCTGCTCCTGTTTACATTATGTCATTCGGGTCGAGGACAAATGCAATGTTTTTGCAGTACAGCACATTCAGGATTCAATATTTCATTGAACGGATCTACACTGCTATTGGTGATATCCCGACAATGTGAAGCGCGTTATACTCCTCATTCTCTGCCAAATACTACGCACATCAGAGTGTTTGCGCATTGTCAACTCTCTGTACTGTCAAATTCATTGTAATTGCAGTTTATCATATTAGGCACAAGTATTTATTTAAACGTATCTCCGCTGCTATTCGTGGTATGTCGACAAATCTATGCGCGTTATACTCCTCATTTTCTGCCAAATACAGCGCATCTGCTCCTGTTTGCATTATGTCAACTCGGGTCGAGGACAATTGCAATGTTGTTGTAGTACTGCATATTCAGGATTCAATATTTCATTGAACGTATATACACTGCCATGGTAATATCCCGACAATTCGATGCGCATGAAACTCCACATTTTCTGCCAAATACAGTGCACCTGCTCCTGTTTACATTATGTCAACTCGTTTCCAGGACAAATGCAATGTTTTTGCAGTACAGCACATTCAGGATTCAATATTTCATTGAACGGATCTACACTGCTATTGGTGATATCCCGACAATGTGAAGCGCGTTATACTCCTCATTCTCTGCCAAATACTACGCACATCAGAGTGTTTGCGCATTGTCAACTCTGTGTCCTGTCAAATTCATTGTAATTGCAGTTTATGATATTGGGCACAAGTATTCATTTAAACGTATCTCCGCTGCTATTCGTGGTATGTCGACAAATCTATGCGCGTTATACTCCTCATTTGCTGCCAAATACAGCGCACCTGCTCCTGTTTGCATTATGTCAACTCGGGTCGAGGACAATTGCAATGTTGTTGTAGTACTGCATGTTCAGGATTCAATATTTCATTGAACTTATATACACTGCCATGGTAATATCCCGACAATTCGATGCGCATGAAACTCCACATTTTCTGCCAAATACAGTGCACCTGCTCCTGTTTACATTATGTCAACTGGTTTCCAGGACAAATGCAATGTTTTTGCAGTACAGCACATTCAGGATTCAATATTTCATTGAACGGATCTACACTGCTATTGGTGATATCCCGACAATGTGAAGCGCGTTATACTCCTCATTCTCTGCCAAATACTACGCACATCAGAGTGTTTGCGCATTGTCAACTCTGTGTCCTGTCAAATACATTGTAATTGCAGTTTATCATATTAGGCACAAGTATTTATTTAAACGTATCTCCGCTGCTATTCGTGGCATGTCGACAAATCTATGCGCGTTATACTCCACAGTTGCCGCCAAACAGCGCACCTGCTCCTGTTTACATTATGTCAACTCGGGTCGAGGGCAAATGGAATGTTGTTGCAGTACTGCATATCCAGCATTCAATATTTCATTGGACGTATCTACACTGCTCCTGGAGATATTTCGTCAATTCCATGCGTCTTGTACTCCACATTTCCTGCCAAATACAGCGCACCTGCTCCTGTTTACATTATGTCAACTCGGGTCGAGGACAAATGCAATGTTGTTGCAGTACAGCACAAACAGGATTCAATACTTCACTGAGCATATATACACTGCTATTCGTGATATCCCGACAATTCGAAGCGCGTTATTCTCCACATTTCCAGCCAAATACGGCGCATCTGCTCCTGCTCACATTATATCAACTGGGGTCGCAGACAAATGCAATGTTCTTGTTGTACTGCATACTCAGGACTCAATACTTCATTGAACGTATCTACACTACTATTGGTGATATTTCGTCAATTCCATGAGCGTGATACACCACAGCTGCCGCCAAACAGCGTTCCAGCTCTTGTTTACATTGTGCCAACTGTTTTCGAGGTCAAATGCAATGTTGTTGCTGTACAGCATATACAGGATTCAATATTTCATTGAACGTATATACACTGCCATGGTGATATACCGACAATTCGATGCGCATGATACTCCACATTTCCTGCCAAATACAGCGTACCTGCTCCTCTTCACATTATGTCAACTCGGGTCGAGGACAAATGCAATACTGCTGCAGTACAGCATATTCAGGATTCAACATTTCATTGAGCGTATATACACTGCTATTGGTGATATCCCGACAAATCGATGCGCTTCATACTCCACATATCCAGCCAAATACGGCGCATCTGCTCCTGTTTACATTATATCAACTGCTGTCGAAGACAAAGGCAATGTTCTTGTAGTACTGCATACTCAGGATTCAATACTTCATTGAACGTATCTACACTACTATTGGAGATATTTCGTCAATTCCATGAGCGTTATACTCCACAGCTGCCGCCAAACAGCGCACCTGCTCCTGTTTACATTATGTCATTCGGGTCGAGGACAAATGCATTGTTTTGGCAGTACGTCATATACCGGATTCAATACTTGATTGAACGTACATACACTGCCATTGGTGATATCCCGACAATTCGATGCGCGTGATACTCCACATTACCTGCCAAATACGGCGCACCTACTCCTGTTTACATTATGTCAACACGGATCGAGGACAAATGCAATGTTGTTGCAGTACAGCATATACAGGATTCAATATTTCATTGAACGTATATACACTGCCATGGTGATATCCCGACAATTCGATTCGCATGATACTCCACATTTCCTGCCAAATACAGCGCACCTGCTCTTGTTTACATTGTGTCAACTGTGGTCGAGGACAAATGCATTGTTTTTGCAGTGCAGCACATACGGGATTCAGTACTTCATTCAACGTATATACACTGCCATGGTGATATCCCGACAATTCGATGCGCATGATACTCCACATTCCCTGCCAAATACAGCGCACGTGCTCTTGTTTAAATTATGCCAACTCGGGTCGAGGACAAATGCAATGTTTTTGCCGTACTGCATATCCAGGATTCAATACTTCATTGAACGTAAATACACTGCTATTGGTGATATCCCGACAATTCCATGCGCGTGATACTCCACATTCCCTGCCAAATACAGCGCACGTGCTCGTGTTTACATTATGTCAACTCGGATATAGGACAAATGCAAGGTTGTTGTAGTACAGCATATACAGGATTCACTATTCCATTGAACGTATATACACTGCTATTGGTGATATCCCGACAAATCGATGCGCGTGACACTCCACATTTCCAGCTAAATACGGCGCATCTGCTCCTGTTTACATTATATCAACTGGGGTCGAAGACAAATGCAATTTTCTCGTAGTACTGCATACTCAGAACTCAATACTTCATTGAACCTATCTACACTACTATTGGTGATATTTCGTCAGTTCCATGAGCGTTATACTCCACAGCAGCCGCGAAACAGCGGGCCAGCGCTTGTTTACATTATGAAAACTGTTTTCGAGGTCAAATGCAATGTTGTTGCAGTGCAGCATATACAGGATTCTATATCTCATTGAACGTAAATACACTGCTATTGGTGAAATCACGACAATTCGATGCGCGTGATACTCCACATACCCTGCCAAAGACAGCGCACCTGCTCCTGTTTACATTATGTCAACTCGGGTCGAGGACAAATGCAATGTTGTTGCAGTACAGCATATACAGAATTCAATATTTCATTGAACGTACATACACTGCCATTTGTGATATCCCGACAATTCGATACGCGTGATACTCCACATTTCCTGCCACATACGACGCAACTGTTGCTGTTTACATTATGTCAACTCGGGTCGAGGACACATGCAATGTTGTTGCAGTACAGCATATTCAGGATTCAATATTCCATTGAACGGATCTACACTGCTATTGTTGATATCTCGACAATTCGATGCGCGCTATACCGCACAGTTGCTGCCAAATAGAGCGCAAATCAGCCACTTCGCGCTATGTCAACTCAGGTCCCTGCCTAATTCATTGTAATTGTTTTTTAGCATATTTAGGCTTATGTATTCAATTAAACGTATCTCCGGTGCTATTGGTGGTATGCCTACAATTCGATGCGCGTTATGCTCCACAGTTGCCGCCAAACAGCGGACCTGCTCCTGTTTATATTATGTCAACTGGGTTCGAAGACAAATGCAATGTTCTTGTAGTACTGCATACTCAGGATTCAATATTTCATTGAATGTATCTACATTGCTATTGGTGATATCACGACAATTCCATGCGCGTTATGCTCCACAGTTGCCGCCAAACAGCGGACCTGCTCCTGTTTACGTTATTTCAACTCGGGTCGAGGAAAAATGCAATGTTTTTGCAGTTCAGCACATTCAGGATTCGATATTTCATTGAACGGATCCACATTGCTATTTGTGATATCTCGTCAATTGGATGCGCGGTATATCGCACAGTTGCTGCCAAATAGAGCGCAAACCAGCCACTTTGCGCTATGTCAACTCAGGTCCCTGCCCAATTCATTGTAATTGTAGTTTTGCATACTTAGGCCTAAGTATTCAATTAAACGGATCTCCGGTGCTATTGGTGGTATGCCTACAATTCGATGCGCGTTATGCTCCAGAGCTGCCGCCAAACAGCGCACCTGCTCCTGTTTACATTATGTCAACTCGGGTCGAGGACAAATCCAATGTTTTTGCAGTACAGGATATTCAGGATTCAATATTTCATTGAACGTATATACACTGCTATTGGTGATATCCTGACAATTCGATGCGCGTGATACTCCACATTCCCTGGCAAATACTACGCGGAACAGCCGGTTTGCGCATTGTCAACTCTGTGTCCTGTCAAATACGTTGTAATTGCAGTTTATCATATTAGGCTCAAGTATTTATAATATTATGTCATTCGGGTCGAGGACAAATGCAATGTTTTTGCAGTACAGCACATTCAGGATTCAATATTTCATTGAACGGATCTACACTGCTATTGGTGATATCCCGACAATGTGAAGCGCGTTATACTCCTCATTCTCTGCCAAATACTACGCACATCAGAGTGTTTGCGCATTGTCAACTCTGTGTCCTGTCAAATTCATTGTAATTGCAGTTTATCATATTAGGCACAAGTATTTATTTAAACGTATCTCCGCTGCTATTCGTGGTATGTCGACAAATCTATGCGCGTTATACTCCTCATTTGCTGCCAAATACAGCGCACCTGCTCCTGTTTGCATTATGTCAACTCGGGTCGAGGACAATTGCAATGTTGTTGTAGTACTGCATATTCAGGATTCAATATTTCATTGATCGTATATACACTGCCATGGTAATATCCCGACAATTCGATGCGCATGATACTCCACATTCCCTGCCAAATACAGTGCACCTGCTCCTGTTTACATTATGTCAACTCGTTTCCAGGACAAATGCAATGTTTTTGCAGTACAGCACATTCAGGATTCAATGTTTCATTGAACGGATCTACACTGCTATTGGTGATATCCCGACAATGTGAAGCGCGTTATACTCCTCATTCTCTGCCAAATACTACGCACATCAGAGTGTTTGCGCATTGTCAACTCTGTGTCCTGTCAAATTCATTGTAATTGCAGTTTATCATATTGGGCACAAGTATTCATTTAAACGTATCTCCGCTGCTATTCGTGGTATGTCGACAAATCTATGCGCGTTATACTCCTCATTTGCTGCCAAATACAGCGCACCTGCTCCTGTTTGCATTATGTCAACTCGGGTCGAGGACAATTGCAATGTTGTTGTAGTACTGCATATTCAGGATTCAATATTTCATTGAACGTATATACACTGCCATGGTAATATCCCGACAATTCGATGCGCATGAAACTCCACATTTTCTGCCAAATACAGTGCACCTGCTCCTGTTTACATTATGTCAACTCGTTTCCAGGACAAATGCAATGTTTTTGCAGTACAGCACATTCAGGATTCAATATTTCATTGAACGGATCTACACTGCTATTGGTGATATCCCGACAATGTGATGCGCGTTATACTCCTCATTCTCTGCCAAATACTACGCACATCAGAGTGTTTGCGCATTGTCAACTCTGTGTCCTGTCAAATACATTGTAATTGCAGTTTATCATATTAGGCACAAGTATTTATTTAAACGTATCTCCGCTGCTATTCGTGGTATGTCGACAAATCTATACGCGTTATACTCCACAGTTGCCGCCAAACAGCGCACCTGCTCCTGTTTACATTATGTCAACTCGGGTCGAGGGCAAATGGAATGTTGTTGCAGTACTGCATATCCAGCATTCAATATTTCATTGGACGTATCTACACTGCTGCTGGAGATATTTCGTCAATTCCATGCGTCTTGTACTCCACATTTCCTGCCAAATACAGCGCACCTGCTCCTGTTTACATTATGTCAACTCGGGTCGAGGACAAATGCAATGTTGTTGCAGTACGTCATATACCGGATTCAATACTTGATTGAACGTACATACACTGCCATTGGTGATATCCCGACAATTCGATGCGCGTGATACTCCACATTACCTGCCAAATACGGCGCACCTACTCCTGTTTACATTATGTCAACACGGATCGAGGACAAATGCAATGTTGTTGCAGTACAGCATATACAGGATTCAATATTTCATTGAACGTATATGCACTGCGATTGGTGATATCCCGACAATTCGATGCGCGTGATACTCCACATTACCTGCCAAATACGGCGCACCTACTCCTGTTTACATTATGTCATTCGGGTCGAGGACAAATGCATTGTTTTGGCAGTACATCATATACCGGATTCAATACTTGATTGAACGTACATACACTGCCATTGGTGATATCCCGACAATTCGATGCGCGTGATACTCCACATTACCTGCCAAATACGGCGCACCTACTCCTGTTTACATTATGTCAACACGGATCGAGGACAAATGCAATGTTGTTACAGTACAGTATATACAGAATTCAAAATTTCATTGAACGTATATACACTGCTATTGGTGATATCCCGACAATTCCATGCGCGTGATACACCACATTCCCTGCCAAATACAGCGCACCTGCTCGTGTTTACATTATGTCAACTCGGATCGAGGACAAATGCATTGTTTTTGCAGTACAGCACATACGGGATTCAGTACTTCATTCAACGTATATACACTGCTATTGGCAATATCACGACAAATCGATGCGCGTGATACTCCACATTCCCTGCCAAATACAGCGCACGTGCTCTTGTTTAAATTATGCCAACTCGGGTCGAGGACAAATGCAATTTTTTGCCGTACTGCATATCCAGAATTCAATACTTCATTGAACGTAAATACACTGCTATTGGTGATATCCCGACAATTCCATGCGCGTGATACTCCACATTCCCTGCCAAATACAGCGCACTTGCTCGTGTTTACATTATGTCAACTCGGATAGAGGAAAAATGCAATACTGTTGCAGTACAGCATATACAGGATACACTATTCCATTGAACGTATATACACTGCTATTCGTCATAGGCCCACATTTCGAAGCGCATTATACTCCTCATTCGCTGCCAAATACTAAGCACATCAGAGAGTTTGCGCATTGTCAACTGTGTTTCCTGTCAAATAAATTGTATTTGCTGTTTATCATGTTAGGCTCAAGTATTTAGTTAAACGTATCTCCGCTGCTATTCGTGGTATGTCGACAAATCTATGCGCGTTATACTCCTCATTTGCTGCCAAATACAGCGCACCTGCTCCTGTTTGCATTATGTCAACTCGGGTCGAGGACAATTGCAATGTTGTTGTAGTACTGCATATTCAGGATTCAATATTTCACTGAGCATATATACACTGCTATTCGTGATATCCCGACAATTCGAAGCGCGTTATTCTCCACATTTCCAGCCAAATACGGCGCACCTGCTCCTGCTCACATTATATCAACTGGGGTCGCAGACAAATGCAATGTTCTTGTAGTACTGCATACTCAGGACTCAATACTTCATTGAACGTATCTACACTACTATTGGTGATATTTCGTCAATTCCATGAGCGTGATACACCACAGCTGCCGCCAAACAGCGGGCCAGCTCTTGTTTACATTGTGTCAACTGTTTTCGAGGACAACTGCATTATTGTTGCAGTACAGCATAATCAGGATTCAATATTTCATGGAACGTATATACACTGCTATTCGTGATATCCCGACAATTCGATGCGCGTTATACTCCTCATTCGCTGCCAAATACTACGCAGATCGGCCGGATTGCGCATTGTCAACTCTGTGTCCTGTCAAATACATTGTAATTGCAGTTTATCATATTAGGCTCAAGTATTTATTTAATCGTGTCTCTGCTGCTATTTGTGGTATGTCCACAAATCCATGCGCGTTATACTCCTCATATGCCGCCAAATACAGCGCACCTGCTCTTGTTTACATTGTGTCAACTGTGGTCGAGGACAAATGCATTGTTTTTGCAGTACAGCACATACGGGATTCAGTACTTCATTCAACGTATATACACTGCTATTGGTGATATCCCGACAATTCGATGCGCGTGATACTCCACATTACCTGCCAAATACAGCGCACCTGCTCCTGTTTACATTATGTCATTCGGGTCGAGGACAAATGCATTGTTTTGGCAGTACATCATATACCGGATTCAATACTTGATTGAACGTACATACACTGCCATTGGTGATATCCCGACAATTCGATGCGCGTGATACTCCACATTACCTGCCAAATACGGCGCACTTACTCCTGTTTACATTATGTCAACACGGATCGAGGACAAATGCAATGTTGTTGCAGTACAGTATATACAGAATTCAAAATTTCATTGAACGTATATACACTGCTATTGGTGATATCCCGACAATTCCATGCGCGTGATACACCACATTCCTTGCCAAATACAGCGCACCTGCTCGTGTTTACATTATGTCAACTCGGATCGAGGACAAATGCATTGTTTTTGCAGTACAGCACATACGGGATTCAGTACTTCATTCAACGTATATACACTGCTATTGGCAACATCACGACAAATCGATGCGCGTGATACTCCACATTCCCTGCCAAATACAGCGCACGTGCTCTTGTTTAAATTATGCCAACTCGGGTCGAGGACAAATGCAATTTTTTGCCGTACTGCATATCCAGGATTCAATACTTCATTGAACGTAAATACACTGCTATTGGTGATATCCCGACAATTCCATGCGCGTGATACTCCACATTCCCTGCCAAATACAGCGCACTTGCTCGTGTTTACATTATGTCAACCCGGATAGAGGACAAATGCAATGCTGTTGCAGTACAGCATATACAGGATTCACTATTCCATTGAACGTATATACACTGCTATTCGTCATAGGCCCACAATTCGAAGCGCGTTATACTCCTCATTCGCTGCCAAATACTAAGCACATCAGAGAGTTTGCGCATTGTCAACTGTGTTTCCTGTCAAATAAATTGTATTTGCTGTTTATCATGTTAGGCTCAAGTATTTAGTTAAACGTATCTCCGCTGCTATTCGTGGTATGTCGACAAATCTATGCGCGTTATACTCCACAGTTGCCGCCAAACAGCGCACCTGCTCCTGTTTACATTATGTCATTCGGGTCGAGGACAAATGCATTGTTTTGGCAGTACATCATATACCGGATTCAATACTTGATTGAACGTACATACACTGCCATTGGTGATATCCCGACAATTCGATGCGCGTGATACTCCACATTACCTGCCAAATACGGCGCACCTACTCCTGTTTACATTATGTCAACACGGATCGAGGACAAATGCAATGTTGTTGCAGTACAGTATATACAGAATTCAAAATTTCATTGAACGTATATACACTGCTATTGGTGATATCCCGACAATTCCATGCGCGTGATACACCACATTCCTTGCCAAATACAGCGCACCTGCTCGTGTCTACATTATGTCAACTCGGATCGAGGACAAATGCATTGTTTTTGCAGTACAGCACATACGGGATTCAGTACTTCATTCAACGTATATACACTGCTATTGGCAACATCACGACAAATCGATGCGCGTGATACTCCACATTCCCTGCCAAATACAGCGCACGTGCTCTTGTTTAAATTATGCCAACACGGATCGAGGACAAATGCAATGTTGTTGCAGTACAGCATATACAGGATTCAATATTTCATTGAACGTATATACACTGCCATGGTGATATCCCGACAATTCGATGCGCGTGATACTCCACATTACCTGCCAAATACGGCGCACCTACTCCTGTTTACATTATGTCAACACGGATCGAGGACAAATGCAATGTTGTTGCAGTACAGTATATACAGAATTCAAAATTTCATTGAACGTATATACACTGCTATTGGTGATATCCCGACAATTCCATGCGCGTGATACACCACATTCCTTGCCAAATACAGCGCACCTGCTCGTGTCTACATTATGTCAACTCGGATCGAGGACAAATGCATTGTTTTTGCAGTACAGCACATACCGGATTCAATACTTCATTGAACGTACATACACTGCCATTGGTGATATCCCGACAATTCGATGCGCGTGATACTCCACATTACCTGCCAAATACGGCGCACCTACTCCTGATACATTATGTCAACACGGATCGAGGACAAATGCAATGTTGTTGCAGTACAGCATATACAGGATTCAATATTTCATTGAACGTATATACACTGCCATGGTGATATCCCGACAATTCGATTCGCATGATACTCCACATTTCCTGCCAAATACAGCGCACCTGCCCTTGTTTACATTGTGTCAACTGTGGTCGAGGACATATGCATTGTTTTTGCAGTACAGCACATACGGGATTCAGTACTTCATTCAACGTATATACACTGCCATGGTGATATCCCGACAATTCGATGCGCATGATACTCCACATTCCCTGCCAAATACAGCGCACGTGCTCTTGTTTAAATTATGCCAACTCGGGTCGAGGACAAATGCAATGTTTTTGCCGTACTGCATATCCAGGATTCAATACTTCATTGAACGTAAATACACTGCCATGGTGATATCCCGACAATTCGATGCGCATGATACTCCACATTCCATGCCAAATACAGCGCACGTGCTCTTGTTTATATTATGCCAACTCGGGTCGAGGACAACTGCAATGTTGTTGCAGTACAGCATATTCAGGATTCAATATTTCATTGAAAGGCTCTACACTGCTATTGGTGATATCTCGTCAATTCGATGCGCCGTATACCGCACAGATGCTGCCAAATTGAGCGCAAATGAGCCACTTTGCGCTATGTCAACTCAGGACCCTGACTAATTCATTGTAACTGTAGTTTTGCATATTTAGGCTATTTTATTCAATTAAACGTATCCCCGGTGCTATTGGTGGTATGCCTACCATTCAATGCGCGCTATGCACCACAGTTGCAACCAAACAGCGGACCTGCTCCTGTTTACATTATGTCAACTCGGGTCGAGGGCAAATGGAATGTTGTTGCAGTACTGCATATCCAGCATTCAATATTTCATTGGACGTATCTACACTGCTACTGGAGATATTTCGTCAATTCCATGCGTCTTGTACTGGACATTTCCTGCCAAATACAGCGCACCTGCTCCTGTTTACATTATGTCAACTCGGGTCGAGGACAAATGCAATGTTGTTGCAGTACAGCACCAACAGGATTCAATACTTCACTGAGCATATATACACTGCTCTTGGTGATATCTCGACAATCCGATGCGCGTGATACTCCACATTACCTGCCAGATACAGCGTACCTGCTCCTCTTCACATTATGTCAACTCGTTTCGAGGACAAATGCAATGTTGCTGCAGTACAGCATATTCAGGATTCAACATTTTTTATTGAACGTATATACACTGCTATTCGTGATATCCCGACAATTCGAAGCGCGTCATACTCCTCATTCGCTGCCAAATACTAAGCACATCAGAGAGTTTGCGCATTGTCAACTCTGTTTCCTGTCAAATAAATTGTATTTGCTGTTTATCATGTTAGGCTCAAGTATTTAGTTAAACGTATCTCCGCTGCTATTCGTGGTACGTCGACAAATCTATGCGCGTTATACTCCACAGTTGCCGCCAAACAGCGCACCTGCTCCTGTTTACATTATGTCATTCGGGTCGAGGACAAATGCATTGTTTTGGCAGTACATCATATACCGGATTCAATACTTCATTGAACGTACATACACTGCCATTGGTGATATCCCGACAATTCGATGCGCGTGATACTCCACATTACCTGCCAAATACGGCGCACCTACTCCTGTTTACATTATGTCAACACGGATCGAGGACAAATGCAATTTTGTTGCAGTACAGCATATACAGGATTCAATATCTCATTGAACGTATATACACTGCCATGGTGATATCCCGACAATTCGATGCGCATGATACTCCACATTTCCTGCCAAATACAGCGCACCTGCTCCTGTTTACATTATGTCATTCGGGTCGAGGACAAATGCATTGTTTTTGCAGTACAGCATATACTGGATTCAATATTTCATTGAATGTATCTACACTGCTACTGGAGATATTTCGTCAATTTGATGCGCGCTATACCGCACAGTTGCTGCCAAATAGAGCGCAAATCAGCCACTTTGCGCTATGTCAACTCAGGTCCCTGCCTAATTCATTGTAATTGTAGTTTTGCATACTTAGGCTTATGTATTCAATTAAACGTATCTCCGGTGCTATTGGTGGTATGCCTACAGTTCTATGCGCGTTATGCTCCACAGTTGCCGCCAAACAGCAGACCTGCTCCTATTTACATTATGTCAACTCGGATCGAGGACAAATGCAATGTTGTTGCAGTACAGCATATACAGGATTCAATATTTCATTGAACGTATATACACTGCCATGGTGATATCCCGACAATACGATGCCCATGATACTCCACATTTCCTGCCAAATACAGCGCACCTCCTCCTGTTTACATTATGTCATTCGGGTCGAGGACAAATGTATTGCTTTGCAGTACATCACATAACGGATTCAATACTTCATTGAACGTAAATACACTGCTATTGGAGATATCCCGACAATTCGATGCGCATGATACTCCACATTTCCTGCCATATCAGCGCACCTGCTCCTGTTTACATTATGTCATTCGGGTCGAAGACAAATGCATTGTTTTTGCAGCACATCATATACCGGATTATATACTTCATTGAACGTAAATACACTGCTATTGTTGATATCCCGACAATTCCATGCGCGAGATACTCCACATTCCCTGCCAAATACAGCGCACCTGCTCCTGTTTACATTATGTCATTCGGGTCGAGGACAAACGCAATGATGTTGCAGTACAGCATATTCAGGATTCAATATTTCATTGAACGTATATACACTGCAATTCGTGATATGCCGACAATTCGAAGCGCGTTACACTCCTCATTCGCTGCCAAATACTACGCACATCAGAGAACTGGCGCATTGTCAACTCTGTGTCCTGCCAAATACATTGTAATTGCAGTTTATCATATTAGGCTCAAGTATTTATTTAAAAGTATCTCCGCTGCTATTCGTGGTACGCCGACAAATCTATGCGCCTTATGCTCCACAGTTGCCGCCAAACAGCGGACCTGCTCCTGTTTACATTATGGCAACTGGGGTCGAAGACAAAAGCAATGTTCTTGTAGTACTGCATACTCCGGATTCAATACTTCATTGAATGTATCTACACTGCTATTGGCGATATCACGACAATTCGAAGCGCGTGATACTCCACATTCCCTGCCAAAGACAACGCACCTGCTATTGTTTACATTATGTCAACTCGGGTCGGGGACAAATGCATTGTTTTTGCAGTACAGCACATACAGGATTCAATAATTCACTGAACATATATACACTGCTATTGGTGATATCCCGACAACTCCATGCGCGTGATACTCCACATTACCTGCCAAATACAGCACACCTGCTCCTGTTTACATTATGCCCCACTCGGGTCGAGGGTAAATACAATGTTGTTGCAGTACTGCATATCCAGGATTCAATACTTCATTGAACGTATATACACTGGTATTCGTGATATGCCAACAATTCGAAGCGCGTTATACTCCTCATTCGCTGCCAAATACTACGCACATCAGAGAATTGGCGCATTGTCAACTCTGTGTCCTGTCAAATACATTGTAATTTCAGTTTATCATATTAGACTCAAGTATTTATTTAAAAGTATCTCCGCTGCTATTCGTGGTACGTCGACAAATCTATGCGCGTTATACTCCTCATCTGCCGCCAAATACAGCGCACCTGCTCCTGTTTACATTATGTCAACTCGGATCGAGGACAAATGCAATGTTGTTGCAGTACAGCATATTCAGGATTCAATATTTCATTGAAAGGCTCTACACTGCTATTGGTTAATTTCTCGTCAATTCGATGCGCGGTATACCGCACAGATGCTGCGAAATTGAGCGCAAATCAGCCACTTTGCGATATGTCAACTCAGGTCCCTGTCTAATTCATTGTAATTGTGGCTTTGCATATTTAGGCTTAAGTATTCAATTAAACGTATCTCCGCTGCTATTGGTGGTATGCGTACAATTCGATGTGTGTGATACTCCACATTCCCTGCCAAATACAGCGCACCTGCTCTTGTTTACATTATGTCAACTCCGATCCAGGACAAATGCAATGTTGTTAAAGTACTGCATATCCAGGATTCAATACTTCATTGAACGTATCTACACTGCTACTCGAGATATTTCGACAATTCCATGCTCCTTGTACTCCACAATTCCTGCCGAATACAGCGCATCTGCTCCCGTTTACATTATGTCAACTGGGGTCGAGGACAAATGCAATGTTTTGCAGAACAGCATATTCAGGATTCAATATTTCATTGAACGTATCTACACTGCTGTTGGTGATATCTGCTCAATTCGATGCGCGGAATACCGCACACTTGCTACCAAATAGAGCGCAAATCAGCCACTGTGCGCTATGTCAACTCAGGTCCCTGCCTAACTCATTGTAATTGTAGTTTTGCATATTTAGGCTTAAGTATTCAATTACACGTATCTCCGCTGCTATTGGTGATATTCCAACAATTCGATGCGCGTGATACTCCACATTCCCTGCCAAACACAGCGCACCTGCTCCTGTTTACATTAAGTCAACTGGGGTCGAAGGCAAATGCAATGATGTTGTAGTACTGCATATACAGGATTCAATATTTCATTGAACGTAAATACACTGCTATTGGTGAAATACCGACAACTGGATGCGCGTGATACACCACATTCCCTGCCAAATACAGCGCACCTGCTCCTGTTTACATTATGTCAACTCGGGTCGAGAACAACTGCAATGTTGCTGCAGTAGGGCATATTCAGGATTCAATATTTCATTGAAGGTATATACACTGCGACTGGAGATATTTCGTCAACTCCATGCGTTTTGTTCTCCACATTTCCTGCCGAATACAGCACTCCTGCTCCTGTTTACATTATGTCAACTCGGGTCGAGGACTAATGGAATGTTGTTGCAGTACTGCATATTCAGTATTCAATGCTTCATTGAACGGATCTACACTGCTATTGGTGATATCCCGACAACTCGATGCGCGTTGTACTCCTCATTTGCTGCCAAATACTACGCACATCAGCCGGTTTACGCATTGTCAACTCTGTGTCCTGTCAAATACATTGTAATTGTAGTTTATCATATTAGGCTCAAACCTTTATTTAAACGTATCTCCGCTGCTATTCGTGGTATGTCGACAATTCGAAGCGCTTTACACACCACATTTGCTGCCAAATACAGCGCACATGCTCCCGTTTACATTTTGCCAACTCGGGTCGAGGTCAAATGCAATGTTATTGCTATGCTGCTTATCCAGGCTTCAATTATCAATTGAACGAATCTGTACTACTATTGGTGATATGTCGACAATTCGATGCGCGCTATCCCGTAAATTTGCTGCAAGAAATAGCGCACAGCAACCAGTTTGCGCAATGTCAACTCTGTGTCCTATTAAATACAGCGTTATTCCTGTTTTGCATAGTCAGTTTTAAATATTCATTTGAGCGTATTCCAGTTTCTATTCCAGATATCTCGATAGCTCGATACGCGTTAAACTCCACATTTGCTGCCAAATAGAGCGCACTTGCAACTGTTTACATTAAGTAATCTCGGATCGAGGTCAAATCCAATGCTATTGCTGTACTGCATATTCAGGAATCAATATTCCATTGAAATTTTCTACACTGCTATTGGTGATATCCCGACAATTCGATGCGCGTTATACTCCTAATTCGATGCCAAATACTATGCACATCAGCCGGTTTGCGCATTGTTAACTCTGTGTCCTGTCAAATACATTGTAATTGCAGTTTATCATATTAGGCTCAAGTATTTATTTAAGCGTATCTCCGCTGCTATTCGTGGTATGTCGACAAATCTATGCGCGCTATACTCCTCATTTGCCGCCAAATACAGGGGACCTGCTCCTGTTCACATTATGTCAACTGGGGTCGAAGACAAATACAATGGTTTTGTAGTACTGCATATTCCGTATTCAATACTTCATTGAACGTATCTACACTGCGACTGGAGATATTTCGTCAACTCCATGCGTCTTGTACTCCACATTTCCTGCCGAATACAGCACTCCTGCTCCTGTTTACATTATGTCAACTCGGGTCGAGGGCAAATGCAATGTTTTTGCAGAACAGCATATTCAGCATTCAATATTTCATTCAACGTAAATACACTGCTGTTGGTGATATCCCGACAATTCGATGCGCGTGATACTCCACATTCGATGCCAAATACTACGCACATCAGCCGGTTTGCGCATTATCAACTCTGTGTCCTGTCAAATACATTGCAATCGCAGTTTATCATATTAGGCTCAAGTATTTATTTAAACGAATCTCCGCTGCTATTCGTGGTATGTCGACAAATTTATGCGCGATATACTTCTCATTTGCCGCCAAATACAGCGGATCTGCTCCTGTTTACATTATGTCATCTCGGGTCGAGGACAAATGCAATGGTGTTGCAGTACAGCATATACAGGATTCAATATTTTATTGAACGTATATACACTGCTATTCGTGATATCCCGATAATTCGATGTGCGTGATACTCCACATTTCCAGCCAAATACAGCGCACCTGCTCCTGTTTACATTATATCAACTCGGGTCGAGAACCAATGCAATGATGTTGAAGTACTGCATATTCAGGATTCAATACTTCATTGAATGTATCTACACTGCTATTGGTCCTATCACGACAATTCGATGCACGTTATACTCCTTATTCGCTGCCAAATACTACGCACATCAGCCGGTTTTCGCATTGTCAACTCTGTGTTCTGCTAAATACATTGTAATTGCAGTTTATCATATTAGGCTCAAGTATTCATTTAAACGTATCTCCGCTGCTATTCGCGGTATGTCGACAAATCTATGCGCGTTATACTCGTCATTTGCCGCCAAATACAGCGCACCTGCTCCTGTTTACATTATGTCAACACGTATCGAGGGCAAATGCTATGTTGTTGCAGTACAGCATATACAGGATTCAACCTTTCATTGAACGTATATACACTGCCATGGTGATATCCCGACAATTCGATGCGCATGATACTCCACATTTTCTGCCAAATACAGCGCACCTGCTCCTGTTTACATTATGTGAACACGTATCGAGGGCAAATGCAATGTTGCTGCAAGTACAGGATATTCAGGATTCAATATTTCATTGAACGGATCTACACTGCTATTGGTGATATCCCGACAATTCGATGCGCGTTATACCGCACAGTGGCTGCCGAATAGAGCGTAAATCAGCCACTTTGCGCTATGTCAACTCAGGTCCCTGCATAATTCATTGTAAATGTGGTTTTGCTTATTTAGGCTTATGTATTCAATTAAACCTAGGTCCTGTGCTATTGGTGGTATGCGTACAATTCTGCTAGAAATATTCAATTGCGCTGATCTCAGATTTTATTCCAGATGTCTCAACAATTCTATGCGCGTTCCACTCCACATATGCTGCCAAATACAGCGCGCATCATTCAATTCCATGCGCGTTCTACTCCACACTTGCTCTCGCATATAGCGCACCTGCTCCTGTTTATATTATATCAACTCGGGTCATGGTCAAATCCAATGTTATTGCTGTACTGCATATTCAGGATTCAATATTCCCTTAATTGTTTATACACTGCTATTGGTGAAATATCGACAATTCGTCGTGCGTTACTCCACATATGTGGCCAAATTCAGCGCACGTCATTCGGTTTGCCCTATGTCAACTCTGGGCCCTGTCAAGTGCAGCGTAATTGCAATTTTGCAGAGTCTGTGTTAAATACTCAATTAAACGTATCCGCACTGTTATTGGTGATATCTAGACAAGTAGTTGAGCCTTAAACTCCTCATTCGCTGCGAAATTTAGCGGAGCTGCCTCCAGTTTACATTATGTCAAATCGGGTCGAGGTCAAATCCAATGTTATTGCAGTACTGTATATTCAGCCTTCAATATTCAATTGAACGTTGCTTCGTTTCGATTGGAGATACGAAGAAAATTCTATGCGCGTTCTACTCCACAGATGCTGCCAAATACAGCGCACATCAACCGGTTTACTCAATGTCAACTCTGTGTCCTGTCAAATACAGCGTAATTGCCGTTTTAAAATATTCTACCGGAAATATTCAATTAAACGTGTCTCCGTCGCTATTGGTGGTATGTCGACAATTCGAAGCGCTTTACACTCCACATTTGCTGCCAAATACAGCGCACATGCTCCCGTTTACATTTTGCCAACTCGGGTCGAGGTCAAATCCAATGTTATTGCTATGCTGCTTATCCAGGCTTCAATTATCAATTGAACGAATCTGTACTACTATTGGTGATATGTCGACAATTCGATGCGCGCTACCCCGCACATTTGCTGCAAGAAATAGCGCACAGCAACCAGTTTGCGCAATGTCAACTCTGTGTCCTATCAAATACAGCGTTATTCCTGTTTTGCATAGTCAGTTTTAAATATTCATTTGAGCGTATTCCAGTTTCTATTCCAGATATCTCGATAGCTCGATACGCGTTAAACTCCACATTTGCTGCCAAATAGAGCGCACTTGCAACTGTTTACATTAAGTAATCTCGGATCGAGGTCAAATCCAATGCTATTGCTGTACTGCATATTCAGGAATCAATACTCCATTGAAATTTTCTACACTGCTATTGGTGATATCCCGACAATTCGATGCGCGGTATACCGCACACTTGCTGCCAAATAGAGCGCAAATCAGCCACTGTGCGCTATGTCAACTCAGGTCCCTGCCTAATTCATTGTAATTGTAGTTTTGCATATTTAGGCCTAAGTATTCAATTGAACGGATCTCCGGTGCTATTGGTGGTATGGCTACAATTCGTTGCGCGTGATACTCCACATTCCCTGCCAAATACGGCACACCTGCTCCTGTTTACATTATCTCAATACGGATCGAGGGCAAATGCATTGTTTTTGCAGTACTGCATATACAGGATTAAATACTTCATTGAACGTATATACACTGCTATTGGTGATATCCCGACAATTCGACGCGCGTGATACTCCACATTTCCTGCCAAATACAGCGCACCTGCTCCTCTTTACAATATGTCAACTCAGGTCGAGGACAAATGCAATGTTGCTGCAGTACAGCACATTTAGGATTCAATATTTCATTGAACGGATCTACACTGCTATTTGTGATATCTCGTCAATTCGATGCGCGGTATACCGTACAGTTGCTGCCAAATAGAACGCAAATCAGCCACTTTGCGCTATGTCAACTCTGCTCCCTGCCCAATTCATTGTAATTGTGGTTTAGCATATTTAGGCCTAAGTGTTCAATTAAACGGATCTCCGGTGCTATTGGTGGTATGCCTACAATTCGATGCGCGTTATGCTCTACAGTTGCCGCCAAATACAGCATACCTGCCCCTGTTTACTTTATATCAACTTGGGTTAAGGACAAATGCAACGTTTTTGTAGTACTGCATATTCAGGATTCAATACTTCATTGAATGTATCTATATTGCTATTGGTCATATCACGACAATTCGAAGCGAGTTGTACTCCAAATTCCCTGCCAAACACAGCGCACCTGCTCCTGTTTACATTATCTCAACTCGGGTCGAGGACAAATGCAATGTTGCTGCAGTACAGCATATTCAGGATTCAATATTTCATTGAATGTATCTACACTGCAATTGGTCATATCACGACAATTCGATGCGCGTGATACACCACATTCCCTGCCAAACACAGCGCACCTGCTCTTGTTTACATTGTGTCAACACGGATCGAGGACAAATGCCATGTTGTTGCAGTGCAGCATATACAGGATTCAATGTTTGATTGAACGTATATACACTGCCGTGGTGATATTACGACAATTCGATGCGCATGATACTCCACATTTCCTGCCAAATACAGCGCACCTGCTCCTGTTTACAATATGTCAACTCGGGTCGAGGACAAATGCAATGTTGCTGCAGTACAGCATATTCAGGATTCAATATTTCATTGAACGTATATACACTGCTATTCGCCATATCCCGACAGTTCGATGCGAGTTGTACTCCGCATTCCCTGCCAAGTACTACGTTCATCAGAGTGTTTGCGCATTGTCAACTCTGTGTCCTGTCAAGTACATTGTAATTGCAGATTGTCATATTAGACTCAATTATTTATTTAAACGTATCTACGCTGCTATTCGTGGTATGTCGACAAATCTGTGCGCGTTATATTCCTCATTTGCCGCCAAATACAGCGCACCTGCTCCTGCTTACATTGTATCAAGTGTGGTCGAGGACAAATGCATTGTTTTTGCAGTACAGCACATTCAGGATTCAATATTTCATTGAACGGATCTACACTGCTATTTGTGATATCTCGCCAATTCGATGCGCGGTATACCGAACAGTTGCTGCCAAATAGAGCGCAAATCAGCCACTGTGCGCTATGTCAACTCAGGCCCCTGCCTAATTCATTGTAATTGTAGTTTTGCATGTTTATCCTTAAGTATTCAATTAAACGTATCTCCGGTGCTATTGGTATTATGCCTACAATTTGATGCGCGTTATACTCCACAGTTGCCGCCGAATACAGCGCTCCTGTCTCTGTTTACATTATGTCAACTTGGGTCGAGGACAAAAGCAACTTTGTTGTAGTACTGCATTTTCAGGATTCAATACTTCATTGAATGTATCTACACTGCTATTGGTCATATCACGACAATTCGATGCGCGTGATACTACACATTTCCTGCCAAATACGGCACACCTGCTCCTTTTTACATTATGTGAACTCGGGTCGAGGACAAATCCAATGTTTTTGCAGTACAGGATATTCAGGATTGAATATGTCATTGGACGTATATACACTGCTATTGGTGATATCCTGACAATTCGATGCGTCTTATACTCCTCATTCGCTGCCAAATACTACGCACATCAGCCGGTTTGCGCTGTCAACTCTGTGTCCTTTCAAATACATTGTAATTGCAATTTATCATATTAGGCTCAAGTATTTATTTAAACGTATCTCCGCTGCTATACGTGGTATGTCGACAAATCTATGCGCGTTATACTCCTCATTTGCCGCCAAATACAGCGCACCTGCTCCTGTTTACATTATGTCAACTCGGGTCGAGGACAATTCCAATGTTGTTGTAGTACTGCTTGTTCAGGATTCAATACTTCATTGAATGAATCTACACTGCTATTTGTGATATCTCGTCAATTCGATGCGCGGTATACCGCACAGTTGCTGCCAAATAGAGGGCAAATCAGTCACTTTGCGCTATGTCAACTCAGGTCCCTGCCTAATTCATTGTGTTACGACCGTCCGCGGAGAGACGCGGTCGCTAGGAATACGCCTCAGCGAGAGGCGTAAATTCTCGCTACGATTCAGTTAATCGACGCCGCGAAGTAGTCGCTCCCCTGTTTCGTTTCGGACAACAGAGGTGGTTGATTGAATATACACGTTGTAAGTAGTTGCAAATCGCCGTTTATTCTAACCACTTGTAAGGACGATAGCTACGTCGGTGCGTAAGTACAAGATGGCTGAGTAAGCCGGGCGAAGGATGTTGCCTGGACGACGGATAGCAAAACAGTCCAGTTCGGTGTCGATGTCGTAGCGGACGAGAATGTAGTATGCCGACTGACTTGCGTGGATCCTTGATGTGGACTCCAATTGCTTGACGTGTAGAGTGAGTAGAGTTGACTTGAGAAGAGTACCAAGACGAGACTGAGTCGAGACTCAGACCAGACTAATAATAAACTGAGGTACAGCGACGATGTTGTGTCATAGGAAAGCTAGCGATGAGTGTTTCTAGCGTACAGGACCATCGGATTTGTTGGCGACGGTTTCGCCTCTGAGGGTGAGGGAGGTAGGCTTCGTTGTTAATTGGTTAAACGAAGGTTGATGGCCTAGGAAGGGTCTTAGCTGCCCTCGATAGAATGTGGCTATTAAAAGAAAGGTTGTATCGTATGTTAGAAAAACTAACTTTCCCGGGTCAAGCCGTAGTAGACAATAATCGTAAAAAAGGCGATTTAAAAAAGGCTATTTGTTGGGTCTGAAGGACCCTCGCTTGCAAATTACTGGGATTTATAATGGGCCCTTATGCTTAATGGGGGTCCGCCGTAAGGATGAATGGACATCTGGCGTCCGTCTGGCCCGCGATGTATGACTTGGTCTAGGTAGAGGGTCGCGCGGCGTAACACATTGTAATTGTAGTTTTGCATATTTAGGCTTAAGTATTCAATTAAACGGATCTCCGGTCCTATTGATGGTATGCCTACAATTCGATGCGCGTTATACTCCACATTCCCTGCCAAATACAGTACACCTGCTCCTGTTAACATTATGTCAACTCGGATCGAGGACAAATGCCATGATGTTGCATTACAGCATATACAGGATTCAATATTTAATTGAACGTATATACACATCCATGGTGATATCCCGACAATTCGATGCGCATGATACTCCACATTTCCTGCCAAATGCAACGCACCTGCTCCTGTTTACATTATGTCAACTGGGGTCGAGGACAATTGCAATGTTGTTGCAGTTCAGCATATTTAGGAACCGATATTTCATTGAACGTAAATACACTGTTATTGGTGATATCCCGACAACTCGACGCGCGTGATACTCCACATTCCCTGGCAAATACAGCACACCTGCTCCTGGTTACATTATGTCAACACGGATCGAGGGCAAATGCTATGTTGTTGCAGTACAGCATATACAGGATTCATATTTCTTTGAACGTATATACACTGCCATGGCGATATCCCGACAATTCGACGCGCATGATACTCCATATTTCCTGCCAAATACAGCGTACCTGCTCCTGTTTACATTATGTCAACTCGGGTCGACAACAAATGCAATGTTGCTACAAGTAGAGCATATTCAGGATTCAATATTTCATTGAACGTAAATACACTGTTATTGGTTATATCCCGACAACTCGATGCGCGTGATACTACATATTCCCTGCCAAATACAGCGCAACTGCTCCTGTTTACATCATGTCAACTCGGGTCGAGGACAATTGCAATGCAGTTGTAGCACTGCATATTCAGGATTCAATTCTTCATTGAATGTATCTACACTGCTATTGGTCATATCACGACAATCGGTGCGCGCGATACTCCACATTCCCAACCAAATACAGCGCATCTGCTCCTGTTTACATTATTTCAACTCGGGTCGAGGAAAAATGCAATGTTTTTGCAGTTCGGCACATTCAGAATTCGATATTTCATTGAACGGATCCACATTGCTATTTGTGATATCTCGTCAATTCGATGCGCGGTATATCGCACAGTTGCTGCCAAATAGAGCGCAAACCAGCCACTTTGCGCTATGTCAACTCAGGTCCCTGCCCAGTTCATTGTAATTGTAGTTTTGCATACTTAGGCCTAAGTATTCAATTAAACGGATCTCCGGTGCTATTGGTGGTATGCCTACAATTCGATGCGCGTTATGTTCCACAGTTGCCGCCAAATACAGCGCACATGCCCCTGTTTACATTATGTCAACTGGGGTCGAAGACAATTGCAATGTTGTTGCAGTACACCATATTCAGGATTCAATATTTCATTGAACGTACACACACTGCTATTGGTGATATCCCGACAATTCGATGAGCGTTATACTCCTCATACGCTGCAGAATACTACGCACATCAGCCGGTTGGCGCATTGTCAACTCTGTGTCCTGTCAAATACATTGTAATTGCAGTTTATCATATTAGGCTCAAGTATTTATTTAAACGTATCTCCGCTGCTATTAGTGGTATGTCGACAAATCTATGCGCGTTATACTCCTCATTTGCCGCCAAATACAGCGGACCTGCTCCTGTTTACATGATGTCAACTGGGGTCGAGGACAATTGCAATGTTGTTGCAGTACAGCATATTTAGGAATCAATATTTCATTGAACAGACCTACACAGCTATTTGTGATATCTCGTCAATTCGATGCGCGGTATGCCGCACAGTTGCTGCCAAATAGAGCGCAAATCAGCCACTTTGCGCCATGCAAACTCAGGTCCGTGCCTAATTCATTGTAATTGTATTTTTGCATATTTAGGCTTATGTATTCAAATTAAACGTATCTCCGGTGCTATAGGTTGTATGCCTACAATTCGATGCGCGTTATGCTCCACAGCTGCCGCCAAACAGCGCACCTGCTCCTGTTTACATTATGTCAACTCGGGTCGAGGACAAATCCAATGTTTTTGCAGTACAGGATATTCAGAATTCAATATTTCATTGATCGTATATACACTGCTATCAGTGAAATCCTGACAATTCGATGCGCGTTGTACTCCTCATTCGCTGCCAAATACTACGCAGATCAGCCGGTTTGCGCATTGTCAACTCTGTGTCCTGTCAAATACATTGTAATTGCAGCTTATCATATTAGGCTCAAGTATTTATTTAAACGTATCTCCGCTGCTATTAGTGGTATGTCGACAAATCTATGCGCGTTATACTCCTCATTTGCCGCCAAATACAGCGGACCTGCACCTGTTTACATTATGTCAACTGGGGTCGAGGACGAATCCAATGTTTTTGCAGTACAGGATATTCAGGATTCAATATTTCATTGAACGTATATACACTGCTATTGGTGATATCCTGACAATTCGATGCGCGTGATACTCCACATTCCCTGGCAAATACTACGCAGATCAGCCGGTTTGCGCATTGTCAACTCTGTGTCCTGTCAAATACGTTGTATTTGCAGTTTATCATATTAGGCTCAAGTATTTATTTAAACGTATCTCCGCTGCTATTAGTAGTATGTCGACAAATCTATGCGCGTTATACTCCTCATTTGCCGCCAAATACAGCGGACCTGCTCCTGATTACATTATGTCAACCCGGGTCGAGGACAATTGTAATGTAGTCGTAGTACTGCATATTCAGGATTCAATTCTTCATTGAATGTATCTACACTGCTATTGGTCATATCACGACAATCGGTGCGCGTGATACTCCACATTCCCAACCAAATACAGCGCACCTGCTCCTGTTTACATTATTTCAACTCGGGTCAAGGAAAAATGCAATGTTTTTGCAGCACAGCACATTCAGGATTCGATATTTCATTGAACGGATCTACACTGCTATTTGTGATATCTCGTCAATTCGATGCGCGGTATACCGCACAGTTGCCGCCAAATACAGCGCACCTGCCCCTGTTTACATTATATCAACTTGGGTCGAGGACAAATGCAACGATTTTGTAGTACTGCATATTCAGGATTCAATACTTCAATGAATGTATCTACACTGCTATCGGTCATATCACGACAATTCGATCCGCGTGATACACCACAATCCCTGCCAAATACAGCGCACCTGCTCTTGTTTACATTGTGTCAACCGTGGTCGTGGACAAATGCATTGTTTTTGCAGTACAGCATATACCGGATTCAATACTTCATTGAACGTATATACACTGTTTTTGGTTATATCCCGACCATTTGATGAGCGTGGTACTACATGTTTCCTGCCAAATACGGCGCACCTGCTCCTGTTTACATTATATCAACTCGGGTCGAGGACAAATCCAATGATTTTGCAGTACAGCACATTCAGGATTCAATATTTCATTGAACGGATCTGCACTGCGACTGGAGATATCTCGTCTATTCGATGCGCGGTATACCGCCCACTTCCTGCCAAATAGAGCGCAAATCAGCCATTGTGCGCTGTGTCAACTCAGGTCCTTGCCAAATTCATTGTAATTGTCGTTTTGCATATTTAGGCCTAAGTATTCAATTAAACGGATCTCCGGTGCTATTGATGGTATGCCTACAATTCGATGCGCATTATACTCCACATTCCCTGCCAAATACAGCGCACCGGCTCCTGTTTACATTATGTCAACTGGGGTCGAAGACAAATGCAATGTTCTTGTAGTACTGCATACTCAGGACTCAATACTTCATTGAACGTATCTACACTGCGACTGGAGATATTTCGTCAATTCCATGCGTCTTGTTCTCCACATTCCCTGCCAAATACAGCGCACCGGCTCCTGTTTACATTATGTCAACTCGGGTCGAGGACACATGCAATGTTGTTGCAGTACAGCATACTCAGGATTCAATACTTCATTGAATGTATCTACACTGCTATTGGTGATATCCCGACAATTCGATGCGCATGATACTCTACATTTCCTGCCAAATACAGCGCACCTGCTCCTGTTTACATTATGTCATTCGGGTCGAGGACAAATGCATTGTTTTTGCAGTACATCATATACCGGATTCAATACTTCATTGAACGTATATACACTGCTATTGGTGATATCCCGACAATCCGATGCGCGTGATACCCCACATTTCCTGCCAAATACAGCGCACCTGCTCCTGTTTACATTACGTCATTCGGGTCGAGGACAAATGCATTGTTTTTGGAGTACAGCATATACTGGATTCAATATTTCATTGAATGTATCTACACTGCTACTGGAGATATTTCGTCAATTCGATGCGCGCTATACCGCACAGTTGCTGCCAAATAGAACGCAAATCAGCCACTTTGCGCTATGTCAACTCAGGTACCTGCCTAATTCATTGTAATTGTAGTTTTGCATACTTAGGCTTATGTATTCAATTAAACGTATCTCCGGTGCTATTGGTGGTATGCCTACAATTCGATGCGCGTTATGCTCCACAGTTGCCGCCAAACAGCGGACCTGCTCCTGTTTACATTATGGCAACTGGGGACGAAGACAAATGCAAAGATCTTGTAGTACTGCATACTCAGGATTCAATACTTCATTGAATGTATCTACACTGCTATTGGTGATATCCCGACAATTCGATGCGCATGATACTCTACATTTCCTGCCAAATACAGCGCACCTGCTCCTGTTTACATTATGTCATTCGGGTCGAGGACACACGCAATGTTGTTGCAGTACAGCATATACCGAATTCAATATTTCATTGAACGTATATACACTGCTATTCGTGATATGCCGACAATTCGAAGAGCGTTATACTCCTCATTCGCTGCGAAATACTACGCACATCAGAGAATTGGCGCATTGTCAACTCTGTGTCCTGTCAAATACATTGTATTTGCTGTTTATCATGTTAGGCTCAATTATTTAATTAAGCGTATCTCCGCTGCAATTCGTGGTATGTCGACAAATCTATGCGCGCTATACTCCGCAGTTCCAGCCAAACAGCGCACCTGCTTCTGTTCACATTATGTCATTCGGGTCGAGCACAAATGCATTGTTTTTGCAGTACATCATATACCGGATTCAATACTTCATTGAACGTACATACACTGCCATTGGTGGCATCCCGACAATTCGATACGCGTGAAACTCCACATTTCCTGCCACATACGGCGCACATGTTGCTGTTTACATTATATCAACTCGGGTCGAGGACTAATGCAATGAAGTTGAAGTACTGCATATTCAGGATTCAATACTTCATTGAATGTGTCTACACTGCTATTGGTGATATCACGACAATCCGATGCGCGTGATACTCCGCATTCCCTGCCAAATACAGCGCACCTGCTCCTGTTTACATTATATCAACTCGGGTCGAGGACAAATGCTACGTTGTTGTAGTACTGCATATTCAGGATTCAATTCTTCATTGAATGTATCTACACTGCTATTGGTGATATCACGACAATTCGATGCGCGTGATACTCCACATTCCCTGCCACATACAGCGCACCTGCTCCTGTTTACATTATGTCAACTCGGGTCGAGGACAAATGCTACGTTGCTGTAGTACTGCATATTCAGGATTCAATATTTCATAGAACGGATCTACACTGCTATTTGTGATATCTCGTCAATTCGATGCGCGGTATACCGCACAGCTGCTGCCAAATAGAGCGCAAATCAGCCACTGTGCGCTCTGTCAACTCAGGTCACTGCCTAATTCATTGTAATTGTATTTTTGCATATTTAGGCTGATGTATTCAACTAAACGTACCTCCGGTGCTAGAGGTGGTATGCCTACAATTCGATGTACGTTATGCTCCACAGTTGCCGCCAAATAGCGCACCTGTGCCTGTTTACATTATATCAACTTGGGTCGAGGACAAATGCAACGTTGTTGTAGTACTGCTTATTCAGGATTCAATACTTCATTGAATGTATCTACACTGCTATTGGTGATATCACGACAATCCGATGCGCGTGATACTCCGCATTCCCTGCCAAATACAGCGCACCTGCTCCTGTTTACATTATATCAACTCGGGTCGAGGACAAATGCTACGTTGTTGTAGTACTGCATATTCAGGATTCAATTCTTCATTGAATATATCTACACTGCTATTGGTGATATCACGACAATTCGATGCGCGTGATACTCCACATTCCCTGCCAAATACAGCGCACCTGCTCCTGTTTACATTATGTCAACTCGGGTCGAGGACAAATGCTACGTTGTTGTAGTACTGCATATTCAGGATTCAATTTTTCATAGAACGGATCTACACTGCTATTTGTGATATCTCGTCAATTCGATGTGCGGTATACCGCACAGCTGCTGCCAAATAGAGCGCAAATCAGCCACTGTGCGCTCTGTCAACTCAGGTCCCTGCCTAATTCATTGTAATTGTAGTTTTGCATATTTAGGCTTATGTATTCAATTAAACTTATCTCCGCTGCTATTCGTGGTATGTCGACAAATCCATGCGCGTTAGACTCCTCATTTGCCGCCAAATACACCGGACCTGCTCCTGTTTACATTATGTCAACTGAGGTCGAAGACAATTGCAATGTTGTTGCAGTACGGCAAATTCAGGATTCAATATTTCATTGAACGTATATACACTGCTATTGGTGATATCCCGTCAATTTGAAGCGTGTCATACTCCTCATTCGCTGCCAAATACTACGCACATCAGAGAGGTTGTGCATTGTCAACTCTGTGTCCTGTCAAATACATTGTAATTGCAGTTTATCATATTATGCACAAGTATTTATTTAAACGTATCTCCGCTGCTATTCGTGGTATGTCGACAAATCTATGCGCGTTATACTCCTCATTTGCTGCCAAATACAGCGCACCTGCTCCGGTTTACATTATGTCAACTCGGATCGAGGACTAATGCAATGTTGTTATAGTATTGCATATTCAGGATTCAATACTTCATTGAATGTATCTACACTGCTATTGGTGATATCACGACAACTCGATGCGCGTGATACTCCACGTTCCCTGCCAAATACAGCGCACCTGCTTCTGTTTACATTATGTCAACTCGGTTCCAGGACAAATGGAATGTTTTTGCAGTACAGCACATTCAGGATTCAATATTTCATTGAACGGATCTACACTGCTATTTGTGATATCTCGTCAATTCGATGCGTGGTACACCGCACAGCTGCTGCCAAATAGAGCGCAAATCAGCCACTGTGCGCTGTGTCAACTCAGGTCACTGCCTAATTCATTGTAATTGTATTTTTGCATATTTAGGCTGATGTATTCAATTAAAGGTACCTCCGGTGCTAGAGGTGGTATGCCTACAATTCGATGCGCGTTATGCTCCACAGTTGCCGCCAAATAGCGCACCTGCGCCTGTTTACATTATATCAACTTGGGTCGAGGACAAATGCAACGTTGTTGTAGTACTGCTTATTCAGGATGCAATACTTCATTGAATGTATCTACACTGCTATTGGTGATATCACGACAATCCGATGCGCGTGATACTCCGCATTCCCTGCCAAATACAGCGCACCTGCTCCCGTTTACATTATGTCAACTCGGGTCGAGGACAAATGCTACGTTATTGTAGTACTGCATATTCAGGATTCAATATTTCATAGAACGGATCTACACTGCTATTTGTGATATCTCGTCAATTCGATGCGCGGTATACCGCACAGCTGCTGCCAAATAGAGCGCCAATCAGCCACTGTGCGCTGTGTCAACTGAGGTCCCTGCCTAATTCATTGTAATTGTAGTTTTGCATATTCAGGCATAAGTATTCAATTAAACGTATCTCCGGTGCTATTGGTGGTACGCCTACAATTCGATGCGCGTGATACTCCACATTCCCTGCCATATACAGCGCACCTGCTCCTGTTTACATTATGTCAACTCGGGTCAAGGACAAATGCAATGTTTTTGCAGTACAGCACATGCAGGATTCAATACTTCATTGAATGTATCTACACTGCTATTGGTGATATCACGACAACTCGATGCGCGTGATACTCCACGTTCCCTGCCAAATACAGCGCACCTGCATCTGTTTACATTATGCCAACTCGGTTCCAGGACCAATGCAATGTTTTTGCAGTTCAGCACATTCAGGATTCAATATTTCATTGAACGGATCTACACTGCTATTGGGGATACCTCGACAATTCGATGCGCGGTATACCGCACACTTGCTGCCAAATAGAGCGGAAATCAGCCACTGTGCGCTATGACAACTCAGGTCCCTGCCTAATTCATTGTAATTGTAGTTTTGCATATTTAGGCTTATGTATTCAATTAAACGTATCTGCGGTGCTATAGGTGGTCTGCCTACAATTCGATGCGCATTATGCTCCACAGTTGCCGCCAAAGAGCACAGCTGCTGCTGTATACATTATGTCAACTCGTTTCGAGGACAAATGCAATGTTGCTGCAGTACAGTATATTCAGGACTCAATATTTCATTGAACGTATATACACTGCTATTCGTGATATCCCGACAATTTGAACCGCGTCATACTCCTCATACGCTGCCAAATATTACGCAGATCAGAGAGTTTGCGCATTGTCAACTCTGTGTCCTGTCAAATACATTGTAATTGCAGTTTATCACATTAGGCACAAGTATGTATTTAAACGTATCTCCGCTGCTATTCGCGGTATATCGACAAATCTATGCGCGTTATACTCCTCATTTGCTGCCAAATACAGCGCACCTGCTCCCGTTTACATTATGTCAACTCGGGTCGAGGACAAATGCAATGTTGCTGCAGTACAGCACATTCAGGATTAAATATTTCATTGAACGAATCTATACTGCTATTTGTTACATCTCGTCAATGCGATGCGCGGTATATCGCACAGTTGCTGCCAAATAGAGCGCAAATCAGCCACTGTGCGCTGTGTCAACTCAGGTCCCTGCCTAATTCATTGTAATTGTAGTTTTGCGTATTCAGGCTTAGGTATTCAATTAAACGTATCTCCGGTGCTATTGGTGGTACGCCTACAATTCGATGCGCGTTATGCTCCACACTTGCCGCCAAACAGCGCACCTGCTCCTGTATACATTATGTCAACTCGTTTCGAGGACAAATGCAATGTTGCTGCAGTACAGCACATTCAGGATTAAATATTTCATTGAACGTATATACACTGCTATTCGTGATATCCCGACAATTAGAAGCGCGTTATACTCCAAATTCCCTGGCAAATACAGCGCACCTGCTCCTGTTTACATTATGTCAACTCGGGTCAGGGACAAATGCAATGTTTTTGCAGTACACCACATTGAGGATTCAATATTTCATTGAACGAATCTATACTGCTATTTGTTACATCTCGTCAATGCGATGCGCGGTATATCGCACAGTTGCTGCCAAATAGAGCGCAAAGCAGCGACCTTGCGCTATGTCAACTCAGGTCACTGCCTAATTCATTGTAATTGTATTTTTGCTCATTTAGACTGATGTAATCAATTAAACGTGTCTCCGGTGCTATTGGTGGTATGCCTACAATTCGATGCGCGTGATACTCCACATACCCTGCCATATACAGCGCACCTGCTCCTGTTTACATTATGTCAACTGGGGTCCGCGTACAATTGCCATGTTGTTGCAGTACAGCACATTCAGGATTCAATATTTCGTTGAACGGATCTACACTGCTATTTGTGATATCTCGTCAATTCGATGTGCGGTATACCGCACAGTTGCTGCCAAATGGAGCGCAAATCAGCCACTTTGCGCTATGACAACTCAGGTCCCCTGCCTAATTCATTGTAATTGTAGTTTTGCATATTTAAGCTTATGTATTCAATTAAACGTATCTGCGGTGCTATAGGTGGTATGCCTAAAACTCGATGTGCGTTATGCTCCACAGTTGCCGCCAAATACAGCGCACCTGCTCCTGTTTACATTATGTCAACTGGGGTCGAAGACAAATTTAATGATCTTGTAGTACTGCATACTCAGGATTCAATACATCATTGAACGTATATACACTGCTATTCGTTATATCCCGACAATTCGAAACGCGTTATACTCCTCATTCGCTGCCAAATACTACGCACATCAGAGAGTTTGCTCATTGTCAACCCATGTCCTGTCAAATACATTGTAATTGCAGTTTCTCATATTAGGCTCAAGTATTTATTTAAACGTATCTCCGCTGCCATTCGTGGTATGTTGACAAATCTATGCGCGTTATACTCCTCATTTGCCGCCAAATACAGCGTACCTGCTCCTGTTTACATTATGTCAACTGGGGTCGAGGACACATGCAATGCTGTTGTAGTACTGCATATTCAGGATTCAATACGTCACTGAATGTATCTACACTGCTACTGGAGATATTTCGTCAATTCGATACACGTGATACTCCACATTCCGTGCCAAATACATCGCACCTGCTCTTGTTTACATTACGTCAACTCGGGTCGTGGACAAATTCAATGTTGTTCCAGTACTGCATATCCAGGATTCAATATTTCATTGAACGAATCTACACAGCTATTGGTGATATCCCGACAATACGATGCGCGGTATACCGCACGGCTGCTGCCAAATAGAGCGCAAATCAGCCACTTTGCGCTATGTCAACTCAGGCCCCTGACTAATTCATTGTAACTGTAGTTTTGCATATTTAGGCTTTTTTATTCAATTAAACGTATCCCCGGTGCTATTGGTGGTATGCCTACCATTCAATGCGCGCTATGCTCCACAGTTGCAACCAAACAGCGGACCTGCTCCTGTTTACATTATGTCAACTCGGGTCGAGGGCAAATGGAATGTTTTTGCAGTACTGCATATCCAGGATACAATTCTTCATTGAACGTATCTACACTGCTACTGGAGATATTTCGTCTATACCATGCGCCTTGTACTCCACATTTCCTGCCAAATACTGCGCACCTGCTCGTGTTTACATTATGTCAACTCGGATCGAGGACAAATGCAATCTTTTTGCAGTACTGGATATGCAGTATTCAATATTTCATCGAACGTATATGCACTGCTATTGGTGATATCCCGACAATTCGATGCGCGTGATACTCCACCTTACCTGCCAAATACAGCGTACCTGCTCCTCTTCACATTATGTCAACTCGGGTCGAGGACAAATGCAATGTTGCTGCAGTACAGCATATTCAGGATTCAACATTTCATTGAACGTATATACACTGCTATTCGTGATATCCCGACAATTCGAAGCGCGTCATACTCCTCATTCGCTGCCAAATACTAAGCACGTCAGAGAGTTTGCGCATTGTCAACTCTGTTTCCCGTCAAATAAATTGTATTTGCTGTTTATCATGTTAGGCTCAAGTATTTAGTTAAACGTATCTCCGCTGCTATTCGTGGTATGTCGACAAATCTATGCGCGTTATACTCCACAGTTGCCGCCAAACAGCGCACCTGCTCCTGTTTACATTATGTCATTCGGGTCGAGGACAAATGCATTGTTTTGGCAGTACATCATATACCGGATTCAATACTTGATTGAACGTACATACACTGCCATTGGTGATATCCCGACAATTCGATGCGCGTGATACTCCACATTACCTGCCAAATACGGCGCACCTACTCCTGTTTACATTATGTCAACACGGATCGAGGACAAATGCAATGTTGTTGCAGTACAGCATATACAGGATTCAATATTTCATTGAACGTATATACACTGCCATGGTGATATCCCGACAATTCGATTCGCATGATACTCCACATTCCCTGCCAAATACAGCGCACGTGCTCTTGTTTAAATTATGCCAACTCGGGTCGAGGACAAATGCAATGTTTTTGCCGTACTGCATATCCAGGATTCAATACTTCATTGAACGTAAATACACTGCTACTGGAGATATTTCGTCAATTCCATGCGTCTTGCACTCCACATTTCCTGCCAAATACTGCGCACCTGCTCCTGTTTACATTATGTCAACTCGGGTCGAGGACAACTGCAATGTTGTTGCAGTACAGCATATTCAGGATTCAATATTTCATTGAAAGGCTCTACACTGCTATTGGTGATATCTCGTCAATTCGATGCGCGGTATACCGCACAGATGCTTCCAAATTGAGCGCAAATCAGCCACTTTGCGCTATGTCAACTCAGGCCCCTTACTAATTCATTGTAACTGTAGTTTTGCATATTTAGGCTTTTTTATTCAATTAAACGTATCCCCGGTGCTATTGGTGGTATGCCTACCATTCAATGCGCGCTATGCTCCACAGTTGCGACCAAACAGCGGACCTGCTCCTGTTTCCATTATGTCAACTCGGGTCGAGGGCAAATGGAATGTTGTTGCAGTACTGCATATCCAGCATTCAATATTTCATTGGACGTATCTACACTGCTACTGGAGATATTTCGTCAATTCCATGCGTCTTGTACTCCACATTTCCTGGCAAATACAGCGCACCTGCTCCTGTTTACATTATGTCAACTCGGGTCGAGGACAAATGCAATGTTGTTGCAGTACAGCACAAACAGGATTCAATACTTCACTGAGCATATATACACTGCTCTTGGTGATATCCCGACAATCCGATGCGCGTGATACTCCACATTACCTGCCAGATACAGCGTACATGCTCCTCTTCACATTATGTCAACTCGTTTCGAGGACAAATGCAATGTTGCTGCAGTACAGCATATTCAGGATTCAACATTTCATTGAACGTACATACACTGCCATTGGTGATATCCCGACAATTCGATCCGCGTTATACTCCTCATTCGCTGCCAAATGCAACGCACATCAGCCGGTTTGCGCATTGTCAACTCTGTGTCCAGTCAAATACATTGTAATTGCATTTTATCATATTATGCACAAGTATTTATTTAAACGTATCTCCGCTGCTATTCCTGGTATGTCGACAAATCTATGCGCGTTATACTCCTCATTTGCCGCCAAACAGCGCACCTGCTCCTGTTTGCATTATGTCAACTCGGGTCGAGGACAAATGCAATGTTGCTGCAAGTACTGCATATTCAGGATTCAATATTTCATTGAACGTGAATACACTGTTATTGGTGACAACCCGACATCTCGATGCGCGTGATACTCCACATTGCCTGCCAAATACAGCGCACCTGCTCCTGTTTACATTATGTCAACTGGGGTCGAAGACAATTGCAATGTTGTTGCAGTACACCATATTCAGGATTCAATATTTCATTGAACGTACATATCCTGCTATTGGTGATATCCCGACAATTCGATGCGCGTTATTCTCTTCATTCGCTGCAGAATACTACGTACATCAGCCGGTTGGCGCATTGTCAACTCTGTGTCCTGTCAAATACAATGTAATTGCAGATTATCACGTTAGGCTCAAGTATTTATTTAAACGTATCTCCGCTGCTATTCTTGGTATATCGACAAATCTATGCGCGTTATACTCCTCATTTGCCGCCAAATACAGGGGACCTGCTCCTGTTCACATTATGTCAACTGGGGTCGAAGGCAAATGCAATGTTGTTGTAGTACTGCATATTCAGGATTCAATATTTCATTGAACGTATATACACTGCTATTCGTGATATCCCGACAATTCGAAGCGCGTTGTACTCCTCATTCGCTGCCAAATACTAAGCACATCAGAGAGTTTGCGCATTGTCAACTCTGTTTCCTGTCAAATAAATTGTATTTGCTGTTTATCATGTTAGGCTCAAGTATTTAGTTAAACGTATCTCCGCTGCTATTCGTGGTATGTCGACAAATCTATGCGCGTTATACTCCACAGTTGCCGCCAAACAGCGCACCTGCTCCTGTTTACATTATGTCATTCGGGTCGAGGACAAATGCATTGTTTTGGCAGTACATCATATACCGGATTCAATACTTGATTGAACGTACATACACTGCCATTGGTGATATCCCGACAATTCGATGCGCGTGATACTCCACATTACCTGCCAAATACGGCGCACCTACTCCTGTTTACATTATGTCAACACGGATCGAGGACAAATGCAATGTTGTTGCAGTACAGCATATACAGGATTCAATATTTCATTGAACGTATATACACTGCCATGGTGATATCCCGACAATTCGATTCGCATGATACTCCACATTTCCTGCCAAATACAGCGCACCTGCTCTTGTTTACATTGTGTCAACTGTGGTCGAGGACAAATGCATTGTTTTTGCAGTGCAGCACATACGGGATTCAGTACTTCATTCAACGTATATACACTGCCATGGTGATATCCCGACAATTCGATGCGCATGATACTCCACATTCCCTGCCAAATACAGCGCACGTGCTCTTGTTTAAATTATGCCAACTCGGGTCGAGGACAAATGCAATGTTTTTGCCGTACTGCATATCCAGGATTCAATACGTCATTGAACGTAAATACACTGCTACTGGAGATATTTCGTCAATTCCATGCGTCTTGCACTCCACATTTCCTGCCAAATACTGCGCACCTGCTCCTGTTTACATTATGTCAACTCGGGTCGAGGACAACTGCAATGTTGTTGCAGTACAGCATATTCAGGATTCAATATTTCATTGAAAGGCTCTACACTGCTATTGGTGATATCTCGTCAATTCGATGCGCGGTATACCGCACAGATGCTGCCAAATTGAGCGCAAATCAGCCACTTTGCGCTATGTCAACTCAGGCCCCTGACTAATTCATTGTAACTTTAGTTTTGCATATTTAGGCTTTTTTATTCAATTAAACGTATCCCCGGTGCTACTGGTGGTATGCCTACCATTCAATGCGCGCTATGCTCCACAGTTGCAACCAAACAGCGGACCTGCTCCTGTTTCCATTATGTCAACTCGGGTCGAGGGCAAATGGAATGTTGTTGCAGTACTGCATATCCAGCATTCAATATTTCATTGGACGTATCTACACTGCTACTGGAGATATTTCGTCAATTCCATGCGTCTTGTACTCCACATTTCCTGGCAAATACAGCGCACCTGCTCCTGTTTACATTATGTCAACTCGGGTCGAGAACAAATGCAATGTTGTTGCAGTACAGCACAAACAGGATTCAATACTTCACTGAGCATATATACACTGCTCTTGGTGATATCCCGACAATCCGATGCGCGTGATACTCCACATTACCTGCCAGATACAGCGTACATGCTCCTCTTCACATTATGTCAACTCGTTTCGAGGACAAATGGAATGTTGCTGCAGTACAGCATATTCAGGATTCAACATTTCATTGAACGTACATACACTGCCATTGGTGATATCCCGACAATTCGATGCGCGTTGTGCTCCTCATTGGCTGCCAAATACTACGCAGATCAGCCGGTTTGCGCATTGTCAACTCTGTGTCCTGTCAAATACATTGTAATTGCAGTTCATTATATTAGGCTCAAATATGTATTTAAACGTATCTCCGCTGCTATTCGTGGTATGTCGACAAATCTATGCGCGTTATACTCCTCATTTGCCATCAAATACAGGGGACCTGCTCCTGTTCACATTATGTCAACTGGGGTCGAAGACAATTGCAATGTTGTAGTAGTACTGCATATTCAGGATTCAATATTTCATTGATCGTATATACACTGCTATTAGTGATATCCTGACAAATCTAAGCGCAATTGCAATGTTGTTGCAGTAAAGCATATTCATGAATCAATATTTCATTGAACTGACCTACACTGCTATTTGTGATATCTCGTCAATTCGATGCGCGGTATGCCGCACAGTTGCTACCAAATAGAGCGCAAATCAGCCACTTTGCGCTATGTAAACTCAGGTCCCTGCCTAATTCATTGCAATTGTATTTTTGCATATTTAGGCTTATGTATTCAATTAAACGTATCTCCGGTGCTATAGGTGGAATGCCCACAATTCGATGCGCGTTATGCTCCACAGCTGCCGCCAAACAGCGCACCAGCTCCTGTTTACATTATGTCTAATCTGGTCGAGGTCATATGCAATGTTGTTGCAGTACTGCATAATCAGGATTCAATATTACATTGAACGGATCTGCACTGCTATAGGTGATATCTCGACAATACGACGTGCCTCATACTCCACATTTGCTGCCAAATTCAGTGGACCTGCTGCTGTTTACATTATGTCAAGTCGGGGGTCGCGGACTAATCCAATGTTTTTGCAGTACTGCACATTTAGGCTTCAATATTCAATTGAAAGTATCTCCGTTTCCATTGATGATTTGTCGACAATTCGATGCGCGTTATACCCCACAATTGCTGCCAAATACTGTGCACATTAACCGGCTTGCGCAATGTTAAATCTGTGTCCTGTCAAATCCAGCGTAATTGCAGTTTATCATATTTTGTCTCAAGTATTTAATTAAACGTATCTCCGCTGCTGTTGGTGGTACGTCGACATTTCGATGCGCGCACTGCTCCACATATGCTGCCAAATGCAGCGCACGTCATTCGGTTTGCGTTATGTTAACTCTAGGTGCTGTCAAATACGGAGATATTGGTGCTTTGCAGATTCTATCTTAAATATTCAATTGAGTGTCTCTCAGTTTCCATTCCAGATATCTCGACAAATCGATTCGCGTTATACTCCACACTTGCTGCCAAATACACCGCGCATCAGCCGGTTTGCGCAATGTCAACTCTGTGTCCTGTCAAATCCATTGTAGTTACAGTTTAGCATATTTAGGCTGAAGTATTCAATTAAACGTATCTCCGCTGCTATTGGTGGTATGTCGAGAATTCCATGCGCGTTATACCCCACATTTGCTGCCAAATACAGTGGACCTGCTCCTGCTTACATTATGTCAAGTCGGGTCGTGGACAAATCCAATGTTATTGATGTATTGCTTATTCAGTCTTGAATATTCAATTGAACGTATCTCAGTTTCGATTGGTGATATCTCCACAATTCAATGCGCGTTATACTCCAAATTTGCTGCCAAATACAGCGCATATCAACAGGTTTGCGCAATGTCAACTCTGTGTCCTGTCGAATCCGGCATAATTACTGTTTTGGAGATTCTGCCGGAGATATTCAATTGAACGTATCTCCGTTTGCATTGGAGATAGGTCAACAATTCGATGCGCGCAATAATCTACATATGCTGCCATATACAGCGTACGTCAACCGGTTTGCGCAATGTCAACTCTGTGTCCTGTCAAATCCAATGTTACTTTTGTTGAACATATTTAGACCTAAGTATTCAATTAAACGTATCCGCTGCTATTGGTGTTATGTGGACAATTCGGTGCGCGCGGTACTCCACATTTTCCGCCAAATGCAGCAGACCTGCTCCTCTTTACATTATGTCAACTCGGGTCGAGGTTAAATGCAATGTTACTGCAGTACTGCATATCCAGGATTCAATACTCCATTGAACGTATCTACACTGCTATTGGTGATATCTCGACATTTCGACCCGTGTTATACGTCACATTTGCTGCCAAATACTGCGCACATCAGCCGCTTTGCTCTATGTGAACTCAGGCCCTGTCATATCCAGCGTAATTGGCGTTTTGGAGATTCTGCCGGGAATATTCAATTGAACGTATCTCGGTTTCTCATGGAGATATGTCGACAAATCGATGCGCGTACTACTCCACATAAGCAGTAAAATACAGCGCACGTCATTCGGTTTGCGGTATGGCAACTCTGGGCCCTGTCAAATACAGCGTTGCTGCAGTTTTGCAGATTCTGTCTTAAATATTATATTGAGCGTATCTCATTGTTTATTCCTGTTATCTCGACAATTCGATGAGCGTGTTGAGTAGATGATACATTTACACTGTACATGTGAATGTGTGTGTAAGCGTGAGAGGGCGCTCAGGTCATAGTTGAGACAAGAGACAGTTGCCGGATGTTAGAAGCTTCAGGAAGAGTCGGTCAACAACAAGCGTGCGTGTAAGAAGGTTATCGAGGTCTACAGAGTGCAACATATATGTGTAGCTATTGTGTATAAAATAAAATAAACTATTTGTATTTCCGAATCCTTTCATTACCTTAACATGGTAGCAGAGCGTGGTTACTAGTTTTGCAAGCTATTGAGTTCGTGGTTACGATCTTGCGAGTGAGTTTAGTAAGGGAAGAAACCGTCAGAGGATAAAAAGAAAAAAATACTTCAAGCACGTAGGAATGCTTAAGTACAGGAAAAAAAATCAATTAAAATGGAGAGATCGGAAATCATGATACCTGCATTCGATGGTCAGGATTGTGGAATGTGGAAGAAAGAACACGATGTTTCTCAAGTATAAGGAATGCAAGGTTGTTACAACTAGAATTAAGACCGAAAGAGACAATGAAGATTGGGACAAAAAGGATTTGAGGGCGATAAATATAATTTACAGTGCCATCACAAATAGACAATTGGGGTATGTTAGGGAAGAAAAAACGGCATATAATATAATAAAAAGGTTTGATGAAATGTACTTGATGTTGCGACACACAAACTAACTAACGACCAGTCAGGCACAACTGATCGGTTGGTATCGCGAACCTTGAACGTTATTTGCGCTCAAGGGTGAGGATTATAATAAGTGTAAAGAGCGAGATTTAGTTCACCTTATTTATTCCACTCAATACTCTGGTTACAACTGTCTTGATATGTACTGAATTCCTCTTACTACTATGAATACACTGAACTTAAGTTACTGATTCTCCTGTTCACTGACTGACGACTGGTAGGTGTTGACTCTTAGAAGACTGGCGCAAGAGTCCCTGATTAACCTCTTCCCTGACTGAAGACAGGAAGGTGTTGACTCTTCGAAGACTGGTGCAAGAGTGATTCTTGGGGATGTTGCTGTCGTAGCGGAAGATTCGTGGTGGGGGTGTCCCAAGTCTGTTCCTAATTGCTCATTGGGTAAAGACATATGTTTTGGAATGGGCTGGCTGCCTGCGCAGGTGACCTTACCCTTGGGGAAAACCCGCGTGTTCGGTCTTCCTGAGGTGTAGCATAAACAATAAAGAGATTTCGTGTTTTATGGGTCTTTTCCGTGAGGTCCTAAAGTACCTTGACTGTACGATAGGTCCACTGTTTATGAGGGGTCCGCATTAGGGTACCCTTAACGGTCGTCCTGCCCGCGGGTCGTATGGTCCCTTAAACCGCCGCGGCAATTACCAGACGGCCACTCCAAATCTCGAACACTTGAAAGAGTCGACGGCACTGCAGATCGTATGCAGAAGGAGATTGGAAAACATAAGACTGGAGGACTACAGTGAATCAGAGTCATTTTTTTGTGCGTTTTAAAAATTAATAAACGAATTAAAAGGTGCCGGCGCACAAGTGAGTGAGGAGGAAAGCTAAATTACATGCTGAATACGTTACCCGAACAACAGTGCTACATAGCGGACCTAATTCTTTGTAATTGCTGTTTTGAATACTTAGGCTTCAGTATTCAATTAAACTAATCCCCGCTGTTATTGATAGAATTTCAACAATTCGACGCGCGTTATACTCCTCATTTGCCGCCAAATACAGCGGACCTGCTCCTGTTTACATTATGTCAACTCCTGTCGAGGTCAAATCCAATGTTTTTGCAGTACTGCATATTCAGGCTTCAATATTCATTTGAATGTATCGCCGTTTCCCTTTGAGATATGTCGACAATTTGATGCGCTTTCTACTCCACATTTGCTGCGAAATACAGCGCACATCAACCGATTTCCACAATGTCAACTGTGTATCCTGTCAAATCCTTTGTAGTCGCAGTAAAGCATATTTAGGATTAAGTATTCAATCAAACGTATCTCTACTGCTATTGGGGGTATGTCGATAATTCCATGCGCCTTCTACTCCACATCTGCTGCCAACTACAGCGCGCGTCAGCCGGATTTCACTATGTCAACCCTGGTCCCTGCCAAATCACTTGAAGTTGCAGTTTTGCATATTTAGGCTGCATTTTCCAATTAAACGTATCTCCGCAGCTATTGATGGCATGTCGAAAATTCGATGCGCGTAATACATCCCATTAGCTGAGAAAAACAGCGCCCTTCGGCCGGTTTGCGCTATGCTAACTCTGTGCTCTGTCAAATATAGTGTTACTGTAGTTTAGGAAATTCTGCCAGAAATATTCAATTGCGCTGATCTCAGATTTTATTCCAGATGTCTCAACAATTCTATGCGCGTTCCACTCCACATATGCTATCAAATACAGCGCGCGTCATTCAATTCGATGCGCGTTCTACTCCACACTTGCTCTCGCATATAGCGCACCTGCTCCTGTTTAAATTATATCAACTCGGGTCATGGTCAAATATAATGTTATTGCTGTACTGCATATTCAGGATTCAATATTCCCTTAATTGTTTATGCACTGCTATTGGTGAAATCTCGACAATTCGACGTGCGTTACTCCACATATGCGGCCAAATTCAGCGCACGTCATTCGGTTTGCCCTATGTCAACTCTGGGCCCTGTCAAGTGCAGCGTAATTGCAATTTTGCAGAGTCTGTGTTAAATACTCAATTAAACGTATCCGCACTGTTATTGGTGATATCTAGACAAGTGGTTCAGCGTTAAACTCCTCATTCGCTGCGAAATTAAGCGGAGCTGCTCCACTTTACATTAGGTCAAATCGGGTCGAGGTCAAATCCAATGTTATTGCAGTACTGTATATTCAGCCTTCAATATTCAATTGAACGTTGCTTCGTTTCGATTGGAGATACGAAGAAAATTCGATGCGCGTTCTATTCCAGAGATGCTGCCAAATACAGCGCACATCAACCGGTTTACTCAATGTCAACTCTGTGTCCTGACAAATCCAGCGTTATTCCTGTTTTGCATATTCAGTTTTAAATATTCATTTGAGCGTATTCCAGTTTCTATTCCAGACATCTCGATAGTTCGATACGCGTTAAACTCCACATTTGCTGCCAAATAGAGCGCACTTGCAACTGTTTACATTAAGTAATCTCGGATCGAGGTCAAATCCAATGCTATTGCTGTACTGCATATTCAGGAATCAATATTCCATTGAAATTTTCTACACTGCTATTAGTGATATTTCGTCAATTCGATGCGCGGTATACCGCACACTTGCTGCCAAATAGAGCGCAAATCAGCCACTGTGCGCTATGTCAACTCAGGTCCCTGCCTAATTCATTGTAATTGTAGTCTTGCATATTCAGGCTTAAGTATTCAATTAAACGTATCTCCGGTGCTATTGGTGGTATGTCGACAAATCTATGCGCGTTATACTCCTCATTTGCCGCCAAACAGCGCACCTGCTCCTCTTTACATTATGTCAACTCGGGTCGAGGACAAATGCTATGTTGTAGCAGTACAGCCTATACAGGATTCATATTTCATTGAACGTATATACACTGCCATGGTGATATCCCGACAATTCGATGCGCATGATACTCCATATTTCCTGCCAAATACAGCGTACCTGCTCCTGTTTACATTATGTCAACTCGGGTCGAGGAGAAATGCAATGTTGCAGCAGTACAGCATATTCAGGATTCAACATTTCATTGAACGTATATACACTGCTATTCGTGATATCCCGACAATTCGAAGCGCGTCATACTCCTAATTCGCTGCCAAATACTAAGCACATCAGAGAGTTTGCGCATTGTCAACTCTGTTTCCTGTCAAATAAATTGTATTCGCTGTTTGTCATGTTAGGCTCAAGTATTTAGTTAAACGTATCTCCGCTGCTATTCGTGGTATGTCGACAAATCTATGCGCGTTATACTCCACAGTTGCCGCCAAACAGCGCACCTGCTCCTGTTTACATTAAGTCATTCGGGTCGAGGACAAATGCATTGTTTTGGCAGTACATCATATACCGGATTCAATACTTGATTGAACGTACATACACTGCCATTGGTGATATCCCGACAATTCGATGCGCGTGATACTCCACATTACCTGCCAAATACGGCGCACCTACTCCTGTTTACATTATGTCAACACGGATCCAGGACAAATGCAATGTTTTTGCAGTACATCATATACAGGATTCAATATTTCATTGAACGTATATACACTGCCATGGTGATATCCCGACAATTCGATGCGCAGGATACTCCACATTCCCTGCCAAATACAGCGCACGTGCTCTTGTTTAAATTATGCCAACTCGGGTCGAGGACAAATGCAATGTTTTTGCCGTACTGCATATCCAGGATTCAATACTTCATTGAACGTAAATACACTGCTATTGGTGATATCCCGACAATTCGATGCGCGTGATACTCCACATTCCCTGCCAAATACATCGCACTTGCTCGTGTTTACATTATGTCAACTCGGATAGAGGACAAATGCAATGTTGTTGCTGTTCAGCATATACAGGATTCACTATTCCATTGAACGTATATACACTGCTATTCGTCATATGCCCACAATTCGAAGCGCGTTATACTCCTCATTCGCTGCCAAATACTACGCACAACAGAGAGTTTGAGCATTGTCAACTCTGTGTCCTGTCAAATACATTGTAATTGCAGTTTATCATATTAGGCACAAGTATTTATTTAAACGTATCTCCGCTGCTATTCGTGGTATGTCGACAAATCTATGCGCGTAATACTCCTCATTTGCCGCCAAATACAGCGCCCCTGCTCTTGTTTACATTGTGTCAATTTTGGTCGAGGACAGATGCAGTGTTTTTGCAGTACAGCATATACTGGATTCAATACTTCATTGAACGTATATACACTGCTATTGGTGATATCCCGACAAATCGATGCGCGTGACACTCCACATTTCCAGCCAAATACGGCGCATCTGCTCCTGTTTACATTATATCAACTGGGTTCGAAGACAAATGCAATGTTCTCGTAGTACTGCATACTCAGGACTCAATACTTCTGTAGCGGACGCGAACAGGACAGTTCGAATCCTGTTGTTGTTTTGCTTCGGAGCAGTAAGACCGTTAGGTCGTAAACATGATGATGAGCAACGAACTCCGAGTAAAAACAATGTCACCGCTACTTTAACCTGTCAAACGGTTAAGTTCAAATTTTCCGGTTATCCCCCGACCAGTATAAATAATCAGACGCGATTCGAATCGAGTTTAGTTTTTGGAGCAACATAATAGATAATTCGAGCATCCATCGAGTTCCTCGAGAATACATTATTTATTGCGACATATCTGACTACATTGGTACCGTATAACTTTGTTGGAAATAAATTTTATATACAATATTTGGATAACTTCGGAATAACCTCTCCTCTACATTGGTGACCCCGACGTGATCTGAAGATGTCGAAGCAGAACGTTCCAAGTATGGCCCTGCAATCAATCCGCCCGCCTCCGTTGAACCCGCAGAAGATATCCTTCTGGTTTTACATACTGGAGAAACACTTCGAGGCCGCAGGAATTGAAAGAGATGTGGATAAGGTCCTCATTCTGTACGGGTGCCTTGAACCACAGTACCTGGAGCGTTTGGAACATGTCCATTTAGAGTCCGCCGGCGACAAGCAGTATGACCGCTTAAAGGAGGTGCTTATTCAAAGCCTGGCAGAATCCGACTGTGAACGGGTGAAGAGGCTCGTGGAAAAAGAAGTAATGGGCGATCGCAAGCCGTCCCAGTTTTACCACGACCTGATGAAGCTGGCCAGCCCCTTTGCGTCGGAGCAGTTCGTCTTTAACCTGTGGAAGAACCGGCTTCCCGAGCGAATACGGCGAGTATTGGCGGTTATCGACGACACCACACCGGAGAAGGTCATCCAGGCCGCGGACAGAGTGGAGGAAGTTTGTTCCGGAAGCGAGCCGAACGAGCGTACCATCGCAACCGTGAGTAAGCCTGAGGCACAGGTTGACCAGGCGGATAAAACGATGTGCGAAATACGCGATGTGCTTCTGCGATTGGACTCGAGGTTGAGGGCAATGAGCATTTCCGACCGCCCTCGAGCGCGCCCCCGTTCGCGTTCGCCGAAGAGACGACGACGCCGTTCGAGTTCTAGGAACGGGCTGTGTTACTACCACGATTTGTATCGCGAGCGCGCGCGAAAATGTAGATCTCCCTGTCGATGGAAGCAGGGAAACGAGTCCAGCCGTCCGTAAATGCGGCGAGCGATGACGGCTTGACGACCCGCCGCGTTTTTATAAGAGACCAGCAGTCCGGTGTCGCTTATCTAATTGATACAGGTGCGGACACCTGCGTTTTTCCGCGCAATAGAGTAAGAGGGCACGCGAGTAAGTGCGCATATGAGTTATTCGCTGCGAATGGAACCCGAATCGCGACGTATGGGACTATCACCTTGTCCCTCGACTTAGCTTTGCGTCGAGATTTTAAGTGGCGCTTCGTAATAGCCGACGTAAAAACGCCCATCATCGGCGTCGATTTTTTAAGCCACTACGGGTTACTCGTCGACCCGCGGAACAAACGTTTATTGGACAAGACCACCCAGTTGTCCACGAGAGGATTAGCAGCGACAACCGATATTGGATCCATCCGGACCATCTACGGGGAATCGCAGTATCATAAATTGTTAGCGGAATTTCCCGCGCTAACGCGACCACCCGTCTTTCGGCGTAGTTCTGTGAAGCATAGTGTGCAGCATCATATCTCCACGACACCCGGAGCCCCCGTCCACGCGAAACCACGCCGCCTAGCCCCCGATCGACTCAAGCAGGCTAAGGCGGAATTCGAGATAATGATAGATCAAGGAGTGATGCGCCCATCGAGAAGCCCGTGGGCCTCACCCTTGCACGTTGTACCGAAGAAGGACGGAGGAATACGACCGTGTGGCGACTACCGGGCGTTGAACGCCCGCACGATTCCGGATAGGTATACGCCGCCACACATCGAGGATTTCGCGCAGAACTTATATGGTAAGCACATATTTTCCAAAATCGATCTAGTGCGTGCTTACCATCAAATTCCGATCGCGCCGGAAGACGTGCCGAAAACAGCGATTACTACCCCTTTCGGTCTCTTCGAAGCGACTAGTATGATGTTTGGGCTTCGAAACGCCGCCCAAACGTGTCAAAGATTCGTGGACGAAATCACGAGAGGTCTCGATTTCGTCTACGCGTATATTGACGATTTCCTCATCGCGTCTGACAATGAGGAACAACACCGCGAACATTTGCGGATCTTGTTCAAACGCCTCGACGAATACGGGGTTGTTATAAATCTCGCGAAGTGCGAATTCGGCGTGCGCGAGATTCAATTCCTAGGATATACCGTTACCGCGGAGGGCATAAAACCTATGGCCGAACGCGTTGAAGCGATCGTTAAAGTACCGCGTCCTGCGACGATACAGGAACTACGGAGATACCTTGGTATGATTAATTTTTATCGACGTTTCATACCAAGGGCCGCGCAAATACTACAGCCACTCAACGATTTATTGAAAGGCACAAAAAAGTGCAAAGCGTCTATCGAGTGGTCCGATCAAACCGACGAGAGCTTTCGCGAGTCGAAGCGCGCCTTAGCTAACGCGACGATGTTAGCGCATCCGATTCCAGGCGCGACCGTCAGCCTCGTGGTCGATGCTTCTGATTTTGCTATAGGAGCGGTACTACAACAACGCGTTAACGATAACTGGCAGCCGTTAGGTTTCATGACTAAATCGCTAACCCTCGCGCAACGAAAGTACAGCGCATACGATCGTGAGCTACTTGCGATGTACACGGCGGTAAAACGATTTAGGTACGCTGTCGAAGGTAGAAATTTCGCGATTTATACCGACCATAAACCATTAGTATACGCGTTTGAACAGAATCCGGACAAATGTTCGCCGAGACAATTCCGACAGCTCGATTATGTCGGGCAATTTACTACCGACATACGCCATATCAAAGGTATCAACAATACCGTAGCGGATACCTTATCACGTATAGAAGCGATCGGGAAATCCGTGGATCATCAGACTTTAGCAGCAGCGCAATCGGATGATCCAGAGTTGAAGAAAATTTTGCAGTCAGGTTCTAGCGCGCTGAAATTAAAGAAATTACGATTCCCTGACCACGACGTCGGAATATTTTGTGATTTAACGTACGAAACCCCGCGACCCTTTGTACCGGAGCAGTTACGTCGCGCTGTATTCCAGTCGTTGCATGGACTTTCCCATCCTGGAATACGTGCTACGCAGAAATTGGTGACATCGCGTTTCGTTTGGCCGTCCATCAACAAAGATTGTCGAAATTGGACGCGGCAATGTATATCTTGTCAACGCTGTAAAGTCACCAGGCACGTATCCTCACCCGTCGGAACTTTCAAAACAATAGCGGGCCGGTTTGAACACATACACGTAGACATTATCGCTATGCCATATTCACAAGGGTATCGATATTGTCTAACGTGTATCGACCGTTTCACGCGTTGGCCCGAAGCAATACCCATGGCCGATATGGAGGCTGCAACCGTTGCCGAGGCCCTCCTTAATACTTGGATAGCACGTTTCGGCGTACCTCTAAAGATCACAACCGACCGAGGACGCCAATTTGAATCGCGGTTGTTCGAAGAAATGTGCCAGTTGCTCGGCACCAAACACATACGCACAACGGCTTACCATCCTGCGTCCAATGGGATGGTAGAGCGACTACACAGGCAGTTGAAAGCTGCGATAAAATGCCACGGCACGAGCAACTGGGTACAGATTTTACCAATCGTACTGTTAGGTATCCGAACCGCGATAAAGGAGGACTTAAACGCAACGGCTGCCGAAATGACCTACGGCACTGATATTCGACTGCCGGCAGAATTTTTTGTACAAACAGAATCGCGGGCCAACACGGAGTATGCGAACCGGCTTAGAAAGCGGATGGGGAAGTACAGGCCACAGGAGGTTAAGAGTCATGGCGAAAGAAAAGCTTTCGTTTTTAAAGAACTAAATACGACGCCGTACGTTTTCTTACGCCATGACGCCATAGGAGGCCCTTTACAGCCTCCGTTTGACGGACCATACAAGGTGGTAAAAAGGGGCGACAAAAATTTTGTAATCAAAATAAACGATCGTGACGCAACGGTTTCTATAGACCGTTTAAAACCGGCGTTTGTGGTCCCTGACGATATCGAAGAAAAGACTGCCGAATCTCGGAACATACTTATTCCGGTGAGGCAAACGGATGCGCATGTTGAAGACAGCGCAAACAGCAATAGTACACCGGAAGAAAATACTCGGGATGGGTATGTTACGAGGTACGGACGCAGAGTTCGTTTTCCCGATCGGTTCCAGGCAGGTCTCAATTAGGCGTTTTAGACTGTCGAATGTTGCGACATAATAATATTTACATAATGACGACATTAGGAACTTGATGGATATTTTAAAATTTGACATAAACGTTATCACTGGAAGGGGGGTAATGTAGCGGACGCGAACAGGACAGTTCGAATCCTGTTGTTGTTTTGCTTCGGAGCAGTAAGACCGTTAGGTCGTAAACATGATGATGAGCAACGAACTCCGAGTAAAAACAATGTCACCGCTACTTTAACCTGTCAAACGGTTAAGTTCAAATTTTCCGGTTATCCCCCGACCAGTATAAATAATCAGACGCGATTCGAATCGAGTTTAGTTTTTGGAGCAACATAATAGATAATTCGAGCATCCATCGAGTTCCTCGAGAATACATTATTTATTGCGACATATCTGACTACATTGGTACCGTATAACTTTGTTGGAAATAAATTTTATATACAATATTTGGATAACTTCGGAATAACCTCTCCTCTACACTTCATTGAACCTATCTACACTACTATTGGTGATATTTCGTCAATTCCATGAGCGTTATACTCCACAGCAGCCACCCAAACAGCGGGCCAGCGCTTGTTTACATTATGAAAACTGTTTTCGAGGTCAAATGCAATGTTGTTGCAGTACAGCATATACAGGATTCAATATCTCATTGAATGTATATACACTGCCATGGTGATATCCCGACAATTCGATGCACGTTATACTCCTCATTCGCTGCTAAATACTACGCACATCAGCCGGTATGCACATTGTCAACTCTGTGTCCCGTCAAATACATTGTAGTTGCAGTTTTGCATATTAGGCTCAAATATTTATTTAAACGTATCTCTGCTGCTATTCGTGGTATGTCGACAAATCTATGCGCGTTATACTCCTCATTTGCCGCCAAATGCTACGCACATCAGAGAGTTTGGGCATTGTCAATTCTGTGTCACGTCAAATACATTGTAGTTACAGTTTATCATATTAGGCTCAAGTATTTATTTAAACGTATCTCCGCTGCTATTCGTGGTATGTCGAAAAATCTATGCGCATTATACTCCTCATTCGCTGCAGAATACTACGTACATCAGCCGGTTGGCGCATTGTCAACTCTGTGTCCTGTCAAATACATTGTAATTGCAGTTCATTATATTAGGCACAAATATTTATTTAAACGTATCTCCGCTGCTATTCGTGATATGTCGACAAATCTATGCGCGTTATACTCCTCATTTGCCGCCAAATACAGAGGACCTGCTCCTGTTCACATTATGTCAACTGGGGTCGAAGACAAATGCAATGTTGTTGTAGTACTGCATATTCAGGATTCAATATTTCATTGAACGGATCTACACTGCTAATGGTGATATCTCGTCAATTCGATGCGCGTGATACTCCACATTTCCTGTCAAATACGGAGCGCCTGCTCCTGTTTACATTATGTCAACTCGGATCGAGGACAAATCCAATGATTTTGCAGTACAGGATATTCAGGATTCAATATTTCATTGATCGTATATACACTGCTATTAGTGATATCCTGACAAATCTATGCGCGTTATACTCCCCATTTGCCGCCAAACAGCGCACCTGCTCCTGTTTGCATTATGTCAACTCGGGTCGGGGACAAATCCAATGTTTTTGCCGTTCACGATATTCAGGATTCAATATTTCATTGATCGTACATACACTGCCATTAGTGATATCCTGATAATTCGATGCGCGTTGTGCTCCTCATTGGCTGCCAAATACTACACAGATCAGCCGGTTTGCGCATTGTCAACTCTGTGTCCTGTCACATACATTGTAATTGCAGATTATCATATTAGTCTCATGTATTTATTTAAACGTATCTCCGCTGCTATTAGTGGTATGTCGACAAATCTATGCGCGTTATACTCCTCATTTGCCGCCAAATACAGCAGACCTGCTCCTGTTTACATTATGTCAACTGGGGTCGAGGACAATTGCAATGTTGTTGCAGTACAGCATATTTAGAAATCGATATTTCTTTGAACGTAAATACACTGTTCTTGGTGATATCCCGACAAATCGACGCACGTGATACTCCACATTCCCTGGCAAATACAGCGCACCTGCTCCTGTTTACATTATGTCACATCGGGTCGAGAACAAATGCAATGTTGCTGCTGTACACCATATTCAGGATTCAATATTTCATTGAAAGTAAATACACTGCTATTGGTGACATCCCGACAATTCGATGCGCGTGATACTCCACATTCCCTGTCAAATACAGCGATTCCGCTCCTGTATACATTATGTCAACTCGGATGGAGGACAAGTGTCATGTTGTTGCAGTACAGCATATACGGGATTCAATATTTCATTGAACGTACATACGCTGCCATGGTAAAATCCCGACAATTCGACGCGCATGATACTCCACATTTCCTGAAAAGTACAGTGCACCTGCTCCTGTATATATTATGTCAACTCGTTTCGAGGACAAATGCAATGTTGCTGCAGTACAGCATATTCAGGATTCAATATTTCATTGAACGTATATACACTGCCATGATGATATCCCGACAATTCGATGCGCATGATACTCCACATTTCCTGCCAAATACAGTGCACCTGCTCCTGTTTAGATTATGTCAACTCGGGGCGAGGACAAATGCAATGTTGCTGCTGTACAGCATATTCAGGATTCAATATTTCATTGAACGTATATACACTGCTATTCGTGATATCCCGACAATTCGAAGCGCGTTGTACTCCACATTCCCTGGCAAATACAGCGCACCTGCTCCTGTTTACATTATGTCAACTCGGGTCAAGGACAAATGCAATGTTTTTGCAGTACAGCACATTCAGGATTCAATATTTCATTGAACGGATATACACTGCTATTGTTGATATCTCGACAATTCGATACGCGTGATACTCCACATTTCCTGCCACATACGACGCAACTGTTGCTGTTTACATTATGTCAACTCGGGTCGAGGACACATGCAATGTTGTTGCAGTACAGCATATTCAGGATTCAATATTCCATTGAACGGATCTACACTGCTATTGTTGATATCTCGACAATTCGATGCGCGCTATACCGCACAGTTGCTGCCAAATAGAGCGCAAATCAGCCACTTCGCGCTATGTCAACTCAGGTCCCTGCCTAATTCATTGTAATTGTTTTTTTGCATATTTAGGCTTATGTATTCAATTAAACGTATCTCCGGTGCTATTGGTGGTATGCCTACAATTCGATGCGCGTTATGCTCCACAGTTGCCGCCAAACAGCGGACCTGCTCCTGTTTATATTATGTCAACTGGGGTCGAAGACAGATGCAATGTTCTTGTAGTACTGCATACTCAGGATTCAATATTTCATTGAATGTATCTACACTGCTATTGGTGATATCACGACAATTCGATGCGCGTGATACTCCATATTTCCTGCCAAATACAGCGCACCTGCTCCTGTTTACATTATGTCAACTCGGCTCAAGGACAAATGCAATGTTTTTGCAGTACAGCACATTCAGGATTCAATATTTCATTGAACGGATATGCACTGCTATTGGTGATATCCCGACAATTCGACCCGCGTTATACTCCTCATACGCTGCCAAATACTACGCACATCAGCCGGTTTGCGCATTGTCAACTCTGTGTCCTGTCAAATACATTGTAATTGCAGTTCATTATATTAGGCTCAAATATTTATTTAAACGTATCTCCGCTGCAATTCGTGGTATGTCGACAAATCTATGCGCGTTATACTCCTCATTTGCCGCCAAATACAGGGACCTGCTCCTGTTCACATTATGTCAACTGCGGTCGAAGACAAAAGCAATGTTGTTGCAGTACATCATGTTAAGGATTCAATATTTCATTGAACGTACATATCCTGCTATTGGTGATATCCCGACAAATCTATGCGCGTTATACTCCTCATTTGCCGCCAAACAGCGCACCTGCTCCTGTTTACAATATGTCAACTCGGGTCGAGGGCAAATGCTATGTTGTTGTAGTACAGCCTATACAGGATTCATATTTCATTGAATACATCTACACTGCTATTGATGAGACCTCGTCAATTCGATGCGCCGTATATCGCACAGTTGCTGCAAAACAGAGCGCAAATCAGCCACTTTGCGATATGTCAACTCAGGTCCCTGTCTAATTCATTGTAATTGTGGCTTTGCATATTTAGGCTTAAGTATTCAATTAACCGTATCTCCGCTGCTATTGGTGGTATGCCTACAATTCGATGTGTGTGATACTCCACATTCCCTGCCAAATACAGCGCACCTGCTCTTGTTTACATTATGTCAACTCCGATCCAGGACAAATGCAATGTTGTTAAAGTACTGCATATCCAGGATTCAATACTTCATTGAACGTATCTACACTGCTACTCGAGATATTTCGACAATTCCATGCGCCTTGTACTCCACAATTCCTGCCGAATACAGCGCATCTGCTCCCGTTTACATTATGTCAACTGGGGTCGAGGACAAATGCAATGTTTTGCAGAACAGCATATTCAGGATTCAATATTTCATTGAACGTATCTACACTGCTGTTGGTGATATCTGCTCAATTCGATGCGCGGAATACCGCACACTTGCTACCAAATAGAGCGCAAATCAGCCACTGTGCGCTATGTCAACTCAGGTCCCTGCCTAACTCATTGTAATTGTAGTTTTGCATATTTAGGCTTAAGTATTCAATTACACGTATCTCCGCTGCTATTGGTGATATTCCAACAATTCGATGCGCGTGATACTCCACATTCCCTGCCAAACACAGCGCACCTGCTCCTGTTTACATTAAGTCAACTGGGGTCGAAGGCAAATGCAATGTTTTGCAGAACAGCATATTCAGGATTCAATATTTCATTGAACGTAAATACACTGCTATTGGTGAAATACCGACAACTCGATGCGCGTGATACTCCACATTCCCTGCCAAACACAGCGCACCTGCTCCTGTTTACATTAAGTCAACTGGGGTCGAAGGCAAATGCAATGATGTTGTAGTACTGCATATGCAGGATTCAATATTTCATTGAACGTAAATACACTGCTATTGGTGAAATACCGACAACTCGATGCGCGTGATACTCCACATTCCCTGCCAAATACAGCGCACCTGGTCCTGTTTACATTATGTCTACTCGGGTCGAGGACAACTGCAATGTTGCTGCAGTAGGGCATATTCAGGATTCAATATTTCATTGAACGTATATACACTGCGACTGGAGATATTTCGTCAACTCCATGCGTTTTGTCCTCCACATTTCCTGCCGAATACAGCACTCCTGCTCCTGTTTACATTATGTCAACTCGGGTCGAGGACAAATGCAATGTTTTTGTAGAACAGCATATTCAGCGTTCAATATTTCATTCAACGTAAATTCACTGCTTTTGGTGAAATCCCCACAATTCGATGCGCGTGATACTCCACATTCCCTGCCAAATACAGCGCACCTGCTCCTGTTTACATTATGTCAACTCGGGTCGAGGACCAATGCCATGTTTTTGTAGTACTGCATATTCAGGATTCAATACTTCATTGAATGTATCTGCACTGCTATTGGTGATGTCACGACAATTCGATGCGCGTGATACTCAACATCCCCCCCAAATACAGCGTACCTGTTCCCGTTTACATTATGTCAACTGGGGTCGAGGACAATTGCAATTTTGTTGCAGTACAGCATATTCAGGTATCATTATTTCATTGAACGGATCTACACTGCTATTGGTGATATCATGACAATTCGATGCGAGTGATACACCACATTCCCTGCCAAATACAGCGCATCTGATCCTGTTTACATTATGTCAACTCGGGTCGAGGACAAATGCTACGTTGTTGTAGTACTGCATATCAGGATTCAATTCTTCATTGAATGTATCTACACTACTATTGGTGATATCACGACAATACGATGCGCGTGATACTCCACATTTTCTGCCAAATACAGCGCACCTGCTCCCGTTAACATTATGTCAGCTCGGATCGAGGGCAAATGCTATGTTGTTGCAGTACAGCATATACAGAATTCAACATTTCATTGAACGTATATACACTGCCATGGTGACATCCCGACAATTCGGAGCGCATGATACTCCACATTCCCTGCCAAATACAGCGCACCTGCTCCTGGTTACATTAAGTCAACTGGAGTCGAGGACAATTGCAATGTTGTTGCAGTAAAGCATATTCAGGAATCAATATTTCATTGAACAGACCTACACTGCTATTTGTGATATCTCGTCAATTCGATGTGCGGTATGCCGCACAGTTGCTGCCAAATAGAGCGTAAATCAGCCACTTTGCGCTATGTAAACTGAGGTCCGTGCCTAATTCATTGTAATTGTATTTTTGCATATTTAGGCATATGTATTCAAATTAAACGTATCTCCGGTGCTATAGGTGGTATGCCTACAACTCGATGCGCGTTATGCTCCACAGTTGCCGCCAAACAGCGCACCTGCTACTGTTTACATTATGTCAACTCGGGTCGAGGACAAATCCAATGTTTTTGCAGTACAGGATATTCAGGATTCAATTCTTCATTGAATGTATCTACACTGCTATTGGTCATATCACGACAATCGGTGCGCGTGATACTCCACATTCCCTGCCAAATACAGCGCACCTGCTCCCGTTAACATTATGTCAACTCGGATCGATGGCAAATGCTATGTTGTTGCTGTACAGCATATACACGGTTCAAAATTTCATTGAACGTATTTAAACTGCCATGGTGATATCCCGACAATTCGATGCGCATGATAATCCACATTCCCTGCAAACTACAGCGCACCTGCTCCCGTTTACATTATGTCAACTGGGGTCGAGGACAATTGCAATGTTGTGGCAGTACAGCACAGTCAGGATTCAATATTTCATTGAACGGATCTACACTGCTGTTTGTGATATCTCGTCAATTCGATGCGCGGTTTACCACACCCCTGCCAAATAGAGCGCATATCAGCCACTTTGCGCTGTGTCAACTCAGGTCCCTGCCTAATTCATTGTAATTGTATTTTTGCATATTTAGTCTTATGTATTCAATTAAACGCATCTGCGGAGATATAGGTGGTACGCCTACAATCCGATGCGCGTTATGCTCCACAGTTGCCGCCCAATACAGCGAACCTGCTCCTGTTTACATTATGTCAACTCGGGTCGAGGACATATGCAATGTTTTTGCAGTACAGCATATTCGAGATTCAATATTTCATTGAACGTATATACACTGCTATTGGTGATATCTCGACAAATCGAAGCGCGTTATACTGCTCATTCGCTGCCAAATACAACGCACATCAACCGGTTTGCACAATATCAACTCTATATCCTGTCGAATCCATTGTATTTGCAGTTTGGCCTATTTGGGCCTAAGTACTCAATTAAACCTACTTTCGCTGTTATTGGTGGTATCTCGACAACTCGGTGCGCGTTATACCCGACATTTTCTGCCAAATACAGCGCACCTGCTCCCGTTTACATTATGTCAACTGGGGTCCAGGTCAAATCCAATCGTTTTGCAGTACTGCAAATTCAGGATTCAATATCGCATTGAACGTTTCTACACTGCTATTGGTGATATCTCGACAATTCGAAGTGCGTTATACTCCTTATTCGCTGCCAAATACAACGCACATCAACCGGTTTGCGCAATATCAACTCTGTGTCCCTGCCAAATCCATTGTATTGCAGTTTAGCGTATTTAGGCTTAAGTATTCAATTAAACGTATCTCCGCTGCTATTGGTTGTAAGTCCAGAATTTGATGCGCGTTAAACCCCACATTTGCTGCCAAATACAGAGCATATTAACCGGTTTGCGCAATGTCAACTCTATACCCTGTCGAATACATTGTATTTGCAGTTTCGCCTATTTGGGCCTAAGTACTCAATTAAACCTATTTTCGCTGTTATTGGTGGTATCTCGACAACTCGATGCGCGTCAAACCCGACATTTTCTGCCAAATACAGCGGACCTGCTCTTGTTTACATTATGACATCTTCTGTCGAGGTCAAATCCAATCGTTTTGCAGTACTGCAAATTCAGGATTCAATATCCCATTGAACGTTTCTACACTGCTATTGGTGATATCTCGTCAATTCGATGCGCGGTATACCGCACACTTGCTGCCAAATAGGGCGCAAATCAGACACTGTGCGCTGTGTCAACCCAGGTCCCTGCCTAACTCATTGTAATTGTAGTTTTGCATATTTAGGCTTAAGTATTCAATTAAACGTATCTCCGGTGCTATTGGAGGTATGCCTAGAACTCGATGCGCGTTATACTCCACAGTTCACGCCAAATACAGCGCACGTGCTCTTGTTTACATTATATCAACTCGGGTCGAGTACAAATGCAATGTTGTTGTAGTACTGCATATTCAGGATTCAATACTTCCTTGAATGTATCTACACTGCTATTGGTGATATCCCGGCAATTTGAAGCGCGTTATACTCCTCATTCGCTGCCAAATGCTACGCACATTAGAGAGTGTGGGCATTGTCAACTCTGTGTCCCGTCAAATACATTGTAATTGCAGTTTATCATATTAGGCTCAAGTATTAATTTAAACGTATCTCCGCTGCTATTCGTAGTATGTCGAAAAATCTATGCGCGTTATACTCCTCATTTGCCGCCAAATACAGCGCACCTGCTCCTGTTTACATTAAGTCAACTGGAGTCGAGGACAATTGCAATGTTGTTGCAGTAAAGCATATTCAGGAATCAATATTTCATTGAACAGACCTACACTGCTATTTGTGATATCTCGTCAATTCGATGCGCGGTATGCCGCACAGTTGCTGCCAAATAGAGCCAAATCAGCCACTTTGCGCTATGTAAACTCAGGTCCGTGCCTCATTCATTGTAATTGTATTTTTGCATATTTAGGCTTATGTATTCAAATTAAACGTATCTCTGGTGCTATAGGTGGTATGCCTACAATTCGATGCGCGTTATGCTCCACAGCTGCCGCCAAACAGCGCACCTGCTCCTGTTTACATTATGTCAACTCGGGTCGAGGACAAATCCGATGTTTTTGCAGTACAGGATATTCAGGATTCAATATTACATTGATCGTATATACACTGCTATCAGTGATATCCTGACAATTCGATGCGCGTTGTACTCCTCATTCGCTGCCAAATACTACGCAGATCAGCCGGTTTGCGCATTGTCAACTCTGTGTCCTGTCAAATACATTGTAATTGCAGATTATCATATTAGGCTCAAGTATTTATTTAAACGTATCTCCGCTGCTATTAGTGGTATGTCGACAAATCTATGCGCGCTATACTCCTCATTTGCCGCCAAATACAGCGGACCTGCTCCTGTTTACATTATGTCAACTGGGGTCGAGGACAATTGCAATGTTGTTGCAGTACAGCATATTTAGGAATCGATATTTCATTGAACGTAAATACACTGTTATTGGTGATATCCCAACAACTCGACGCGCGTGATACTCCACATTCCCTGGCAAATACAGCGCTCCTGCTCCTGTTTACATTATGTCAACACGGATCGAGGGCAAATGCTATGTTGTTGCAGTACAGCATATACAGGATTCATATTTCTTTGAACGTATATACACTGCCATGGTGATATCCCGACAATTCCATGCGCATGATACTGCACATTCCCTGCCAAATACAGCGCACCTGCTCCTGCTTACATTATGTCAACTCGGGTCGAGGACAAATGCAATGTTGCTGTAGTGTTGCATATTCAGGATTCAATACTTCATTGAATGTATATACACTGCTATTGGTGATATCCCGACAATTCGATGTGCGTGATACTACACATTGCCTGGTAAAAACGGCATACCTGCTCCTGTTTACATTATGTCAACTCGGGTCAAGTACAAATGCAATATTTTTGCGGAACAGCATATCCAGCATTCAATATTTCATTGAATGTATCTGCACTGCGATTGGTCATATCACGACAATGCGATGCGCGTGATACTCCACATTCCCTGCCAAATACAGCGCGTGCTCCTGTTTACATTATATCAACTCGGATCCAGGACAAATGCAATGTTGTTGGAGTACAGCATATACAGAACTCAATATTCCATTGAACGTATATACACTGCTATTCGTGATATGCCGACAATTCGAAGCGCGTTATACTCCTCATTCGCTGCCAAATACTACGCACATCAGAGAATTGGGGCATTGTCAACTCTGTGTCCTGTTAAATACATAGTAATTGCAGTTTATCATATTAGGCACAAGTATTTATTTAAACGTATCACCGCTGCTATTCGTGGTATGTCGACAAATCTATGCGCGTTATACTCCTCATTTGCCGCCAAATACGGCGCCCCTGGTCCTGTTTACATTATGTCAACTCGGGTCGAGGACAATTGCAATGTTATTGTAGTACTGCATATTAAGGTTTCAATATTTGATTGAACGTATATTCACTGCCATGATAATATCCCGACAATTCAATGCGCATGAAACTCCACATTTTCTGCCAAATACAGCGCACCTGCTCCTGTTTACATTATGTCAACTCGGGTCGAGGACAAATGCTACGTTGTTGTAGTACTGCATATTCATGATTCAATTCTTCATTGAATGTATCTACACTGCTATTGGTGATAACACGACAATTCGATGCGCGTGATACTCCACATTCCCTGCCAAATACAGCGCACCTGCTCCTGTTTACATTATGTCAACTCGGGTCGAGGACAAATCCTACGTTGATGTAGTACTGCATATTCAGGATTCAATATTTCATAGAACGGATATACACTGCTATTGGTGATATCATGACAATTCGATGCGCGTGATACACCACATTCTCTGCCAAATACAGCGCACCTGCTCCTGTTTACATTATGTCAACTCGGGTCGAGGACAAATGCTACGTTGTTGTAGTACTGCATATTCAGGATTCAATATTTCATAGAACGGATCTACTTTGCTATTTGTGATATCTCGTCAATTCGATGCGCGGTATACCGCACAGCTGCTGCCAAATAGAGCGCAAATCAGCCACTGTGCGCTCTGTCAACTCAGGTCACTGCCTAATTCATTGTAATTGTATTTTTGCATATTTAGGCTGATGTATTCAACTAAACGTACCTCCGGTGCTAGAGGTGGTATGCCTACAATTCGATGCGCGTTATGCTCCACAGTTGCCGCCAAATAGCGCACCTGCGCCTGTTTACATTATATCAACTTGGGTCGAGGACAAATGCAACGTTGTTGTAGTACTGCTTATTCAGGATTCAATACTTCATTGAATGTATCTACACTGCTATTGGTGAAAGCACGACAATCCGATGCGCGTGATACTCCGCATGCCCTGCCAAATACAGCGCACCTGCTCCTGTTTACATTATGTCAACTCGGGTCGAGGACACACGCAATGTTGTTGTAGTACAGCATATACCGAATTCAATATTTCATTGAACGTATATACACTGCTATTCGTGATATGCCGACAATTCGAAGAGCGTTATACTCCTCATTCGCTGCCAAATACTACGCACATCAGAGAATTGGCGCATTGTCAACTCTGTGTCCTGTCAAATACATTGTATTTGCTGTTTATCATGTTAGGCTCAATTATTTAATTAAGCGTATCTCCGCCGCAATTCGTGGTATGTCGACAAATCTATGCGCGCTATACTCCGCAGTTGCAGCCAAACAGCGCACCTGCTTCTGTTCACATTGTGTCATTCGGGTCGAGCACAAATGCATTGTTTTTGCAGTACATCATATACCGGATTCAATACTTCATTGAACGTGCCACTGCCATTGGTGGCATCCCGACAATTCGATACGCGTGAAACTCCACATTTCCTGCCACATACGGCGCACCTGTTGCTGTTTAAATTATATCAACTCGGGTCGAGGAATAATGCAATGAAGTTGAAGTACTGCATATTCAGGATTCAATACTTCATTGAATGTGTCTACACTGCTATTGGAAATATCCCGACAATTCGATGCGCGTTATACTCCTCATTCGCTGCAAAATACTACGCACATCAGACGGTGTGCGCATTATCAACTCTGTGCCCTGTCAATTACATTGTAGTTGCAGTTTATCATATTAGGCACAAGTATTTATTTAAACGTATCACCGCTGCTATTCGTGGTATGTCGACAAATCTATGCGCGTTATACTCCTCATTTGCCGCCAAATACGGCGCCCCTGGTCCTGTTTACATTATGTCAACTCGGGTCGAGGACAATTGCAATGTTATTGTAGTACTGCATATTAAGGTTTCAATATTTCATTGAACGTATATACACTGCCATGATAATATCCCGACAATTCAATGCGCATGAAACTCCACATTTTCTGCCAAATACGGCGCACCTGCTCCTGTTTACATTATGTCAACTCGGGTCGAGGACAAATGCTACGTTGTTGTAGTACTGCATATTCAGGATTCAATATTTCATAGAACGGATCTACACTGCTATTTGTGATATCTCGTCAATTCGATGCGCGGTATACCTCACAGCTGCTGCCAAATAGAGCGCAAATCAGCCACTGTGCGCTCTGTCAACTCAGGTCCCTGCCTAATTCATTGTAATTGTAGTTTTGCATATTTAGGCTTATGTATTCAATTAAACTTATCTCCGCTGCTATTCGTGGTATGTCGACAAATCCATGCGCGTTATACTCCACATTCCCTGCCAAATACAGCGCACCTGCTCCTGTTTACATTATGTCAACTCGGGTGAAGGACAAATGCAATGTTTTTGCAGTTCAGCACATTCAGCATTCAATATTTCATTGAACGGATCTACACTGCGACTGGAGATATCTCGTCTATTCGATGCGCGGTGTACCGCACACTTCCTGCCAAATAGAGCACAAATCAGCCATTGTGCGCTGTGTCAACTCAGGTCCTTGCCAAATTCATTGTAATTGTAGTTTTGCATATTTAGGCCTAAGTATTCAATTAAACGGATCTCCGGTACTATTGATGGTATGCCTACAATTCGATGCGCGTTATACTCCACATTCCCTGCCAAATACAGCGCACCGGCTCCTGTTTACATTATGTCAACTGGGGTCGAAGACAAATGCAATGTTCTTGTAGTACTGCATACTCAGAACTCAATACTTCATTGAACGTATCTACACTGCGACTGGAGATATTTCGTCAATTCCATGCGTCTTGTACTCCACATTTCCTGCCAAATAGTGCGCACCTGCTCCTGTTTACATTATGTCAACTCGGATCGAGGACAAATGCAATGTTGTTGCAGTACGGCAAATTCAGGATTCAATATTTCATTGAACGTATATACACCGCTATTGGTGATATCCCGTCAATTTGAAGCGTGTCATACTCCTCATTCGCTGCCAAATACTACGCACATCAGAGAGGTTGTGCATTGTCAACTCTGTGTCCTGTCAAATACATTGTAATTGCAGTTTATCATATTATGCACAAGTATTTATTTAAACGTATCTCCGCTGCTATTCGTGGTATGTCGACAAATCTATGCGCGTTATACTCCTCATTTGCTGCCAAATACAGCGCACCTGCTCCGGTTTACATTATGTCAACTCGGATCGAGGACTAATGCAATGTTGTTATAGTATTGCATATTCAGGATTCAATACTTCATTGAATGTATCTACACTGCTATTGGTGATATCACGACAACTCGATGCGCGTGATACTCCACGTTCCCTGCCAAATACAGCGCACCTGCTTCTGTTTACATTATGTCAACTCGGTTCCAGGACAAATGGAATGTTTTTGCAGTACAGCACATTCAGGATTCAATATTTCATTGAACGGATCTACACTGCTATTTGTGATATCTCGTCAATTCGATGCGTGGTATACCGCACAGCTGCTGCCAAATAGAGCGCAAATCAGCCACTGTGCGCTGTGTCAACTCAGGTCACTGCCTAATTCATTGTAATTGTATTTTTGCATATTTAGGCTTATGTATTCAATTAAACGTATCTGTGGTGCTATAGGTGGGATGCCTAAAATTCGATGTGCGTTATGCTCCACAGTTGCCGCCAAACAGCGCACCTGCTCCTGTTTACATTATGTCAACTGGGGTCGAAGACAAATGCAACGTTGTTGTAGTACTGCATATTCAGGATTCAATTCTTCATTGAATGTATCTACACTGCTATTGGTGATATCACGACAATTCGATGCGCGTGTTATTCCACATTCCCTGCCAAATACAGCTCACCTGCTCCTGTTTACATTGTGTCAACTCGGGTCGAGGACAAATGCTACGTTGTTGTAGTACTGCATATTCAGGATTCAATATTTCATAGAACGGATCTACACTGCTATTTGTGATATCTCGTCAATTCGATGCGCGGTATACCGCACAGCTGCTGCCAAATAGAGCGCAAATCAGCCACTGTGCGCTGTGTCAACTCAGATCCCTGCCTAATTCATTGTAATTGTAGTTTTGCAAATTCAGGCTTTAGTATTCAATTAAACGTATCTCCGGTGCAATTGGTGGTACGCCTACAATCCGATGCGCGTGATACTCCGCATTTCCTGCCAAATACAGCGCACCTGCTCCTGTTTACATTATGTCAACTCGGGACAAGGACAAATGCAATGTTTTTGCAGTACTGCATATCCAGGATACAATACTTCATTGAACGTATCTACACTGCTACTGGAGATATTTCGTCTACTCCATGCGCCTTGTACTCCACATTTCCTGCCAAATACAGCGCACCTGCTCCTGTTTACATTATGTCAACTCGGGTCAAGGACAAATGCAATGTTTTTGCAGTACAGCACATTCAGGATTCAATATTTCAATGAACGTATATACACTGCTATTCGTGATATCCCGTCAATGTGAAGCGCGTTATACTCCTCATTCCCTGCCAAATACTACGCACATCAGAGTGTTTGCGCATTGTCAACTCTGTGTCCTGTCATATACATTGTAGTTGCAGTTTATCATATTAGGCTCAAGTATTTATTTAAACGTATCTCCGCTGCCATTCGTGGTATGTTGACAAATCTATGCGCGTTATACTCCTCATTTGCCGCCAAATACAGCGCACCTGCTCCTGTTTACATTATGTCAACTAGGGTCCAGGACAAATGCAATGTTTTTGTGGTACTGCATATTCAGGATTCAACACTTCATTGAATGTATTTACACTGCTATTGGAGATATCACGACAATTCAATGCTCGTGTTACTCCACGTTCCCTGCCAAATACAGCGCACCTGCTCCTGTTTACATTATGTCAACGCAGGTCGAGGACAAATGCTACGTTGTTGTAGTACTGCATATTCAGGATTCAATTCTTCATTGAATGTATCTACACAGCTATTGGTGATATCCCGACAATACGATGCGCTTGATACTCCACATTTCCTGCCAAATACGGCACACCTGCTCCTGTTTACATTATGTCAACTCGGGTCGAGGACAAATGCAATGTTTTTGCAGTACTGCATATCCAGGATACAATACTTCATTGAACGGATCTACACAGCTATTGGTGATATCCCGACAATACGATGCGCTTGATACTCCACATTTCCTGCCAAATACGGCACACCTGCTCCTGTTTACATTATGTCAACTCGGGTCGAGGACAAATGCAATGTTTTTGCAGTAATGCATATCCAGGATACAATACTTCATTGAACGTATCTACACTGCTACTGGAGATATTTCGTCGATTCCATGCGCCTTGTACTCCACATTTCCTGCCAAATACTGCGCACCTGCTCCTGTCTACATTATGTCAACTGGGGTCCGCGGACAATTGCAATGTTGTTGCAGTACAGCAAATTCAGGATTCAATATTTCGTTGAACGGATATACACTGCTATTGGTGATATCCCGACAATTCGATCCGCGTTATACTCCTCATTGGCTGCCAAATACTATGCAGATCAGCCGGTTTGCGCATTGTCAACTCTGTGTCCTGTCAAATACATTGTAATTGCAGATTATCATGTTAGGCTCAAGTATTTATTTAAACGTATCTCCGCCGCTATTAGTGGTATGTCGACAAATCTATGCTCGTTATACTCCTCATTTGCCGCCAAGCAGCGCACCTGCTCCTGTTTACATTATGTCAACTCGGGTCAAGGACAAATGCAATGTTTTTGCAGTACAGCACATTCAGGATTCAATATTTCAATGACCGTATATACACTGCTATTCGTGATATCCCGTCAATGTGAAGCGCGTTATACTCCTCATTCCCTGCCAAATACTACGCACATCAGAGTGTTTGCGCATTGTCAACTCTGTGTCCTGTCATATACATTGTAGTTGCAGTTTATCATATTAGGCTCAAGTATTTATTTAAACGTATCTCCGCTGCCATTCGTGGTATGTTGACAAATCTATGCGCGTTATACTCCTCATTTGCCGCCAAATACAGCGCACCTGCTCCTGTTTACATTATGTCAACTAGGGTCCAGGACAAATGCAATGTTTTTGTAGTACTGCATATTCAGGATTCAACACTTCATTGAATGTATTTACACTGCTATTGGAGATATCACGACAATTCAATGCTCGTGTTACTCCACGTTCCCTGCCAAATACAGCGCACCTGCTCCTGTTTGCATTATGTCAACGCAGGTCGAGGACAAATGCTACGTTGTTGTAGTACTGCATATTCAGGATTCAATTCTTCATTGAATGTATCTACACAGCTATTGGTGATATCCCGACAATACGATGCGCTTGATACTCCACATTTCCTGCCAAATACGGCACACCTGCTCCTGTTTACATTATGTCAACTCGGGTCGAGGACAAATGCAATGTTTTTGCAGTACTGCATATCCAGGATACAATACTTCATTGAACGGATCTACACAACTATTGGTGATATCCCGACAATACGATGCGCTTGATACTCCACATTTCCTGCCAAATACGGCACACCTGCTCCTGTTTACATTATGTCAACTCGGGTCGATGACAAATGCAATGTTTTTGCAGTACTGCATATCCAGGATACAATACTTCATTGAACGTATCTACACTGCTACTGGAGATATTTCGTCGATTCCATGCGCCTTGTACTCCACATTTCCTGCCAAATACTGCGCACCTGCTCCTGTCTACATTATGTCAACTGGGGTCCGCGGACAATTGCAATGTTGTTGCAGTACAGCACATTCAGGATTCAATATTTCGTTGAACGGATATACACTGCTATTGGTGATATCCCGACAATTCGATCCGCGTTATACTCCTCATTGGCTGCCAAATACTATGCAGATCAGCCGGTTTGCGCATTGTCAACTCTGTGTCCTGTCAAATACATTGTAATTGCAGATTATCATGTTAGGCTCAAGTATTTATTTAAACGTATCTCCGCCGCTATTAGTGGTATGTCGACAAATCTATGCTCGTTATACTCCTCATTTGCCGCCAAGCAGCGCACCTGCTCCTGTTTACATTATGTCAACTCGGGTCGGGGACAAATCCAATGTCATTGCCGTTCAGGATATTCAGGATTCAATATTTCATTGATCGTATATACACTGCCATTAGTGATATCCTGACAATTCGATGCGCGTTGTACTCTTCATTGGCTGCCAAATACTGCGCCTGACCAGTCGGGTTGCGCATTGTCAACTCTATGTCCTGTCAAATACATTGTAATTGCAGATTATCATGTGAGGCTCAAGTATTTATTTAAACGTATCTCCGCTGCTATTAGTGGTATGTCGACAAAGCTATGCGCGTTATAGTCCTCATTTGCCGCCAAACAGCGCACCTGCTCCTGTTTACATTATGTCAACTCGGGTCGAGGACAAATGCAATGTTGCTGCAAGTACTGCATATTCAGGATTCTATATTTCATTGAACGTGAATACACTGTTATTGGTGACATCCCGACAACTCGATGCGCGTGATACTCCACATTCCCTGCCAAATATAGCGCACCTGCTCCTGTTTACATTATGTCAAAAGGGATCGAGGCAAATGCTATGTTGTTGCAGTACAGCATATACAGGATTCAACCTTTCATTGAACGTATATACACTGCCATGGTGATATCCCGACAATTCGATGCGCATGATACTCCACATTTCCTGCCAAATACAGCGTACCTGCTCCTGTTTACATTATGTCAACTCGGGTCGACAACAAATGCAATGTTTCTGCGAGTAGAGCATATTCAGGATTCAATATTTCATTGAACGTAAATACACTGTTATTGGTTATATCCCGACAACTCGATGCGCGTGATACTCCACATTCCCTGCCAAATACAGCGCACCTGCTCCTGTTTACATTATGTCAACACGTATCGAGGGCAAATGCAATGTTGCTGCAAGTACAGGATATTCAGGATTCAATATTTCATTGAACGTATATACACTGCTATTGGTGATATCCTGACAATTCGATGCGCGTTAAACTCCTCATTCGCTGCCAAATACTACGCACATCAACCGATTTGCACAATGTCAACTGTGTATCCTGTCAAATCCATTGTAGTTGCAGTAAAGCATATTTAGGCTTAAGTATTCAATCAAACGTATCTCTACTGCTATTGGGGGTATGTCGATAATTCTATGCGCCTTCTACTCCACATCTGCTGCCAACTACAGCGCGCGTCAGCCGGATTTCACTATGTCAACCCTGGTCCCTGCCAAATCACTTGAAGTTGCAGTTTTGCATATTTAGGCTGCATTTTTCAATTAAACGTATCTCCGCAGCTATTGATGGCATGTCGAAAATTCGATGCGCGTTATACATCCCATTAGCTGAGAAAAACAGCGCCCTTCGGCCTGTTTGCGCTATGCTAACTCTGTGCTCTGTCAAATATAGCGTTACTGTAGTTTTGGAAATTCTGCCAGAAATATTCAATTGCGCTGATCTCAGATTTTATTCCAGATGTCTCAACAATTCTATGCGCGTTCCACTCCACATATGCTGCCAAATACAGCCCGCGTCATTCAATTCGATGCGCGTTCTACTCCACACTAGCTCTCTCACATAGCGCACCTGCTCCTGTTTAAATTATATCAACTCGGGTCATGGTCATATCCAATGTTATTGCTGTACTGCATATTCAGGATTCAATATTCCCATAATTGTTTATACACTGCTATTGGTGAAATCTCGACAATTGGACGTGCGTTACTCCACATATGCGGCAAAATTCAGCGCACGTCATTCGGTTTGCCCTATGTCAACTCTGGGCCCTGTCAAGTGCAGCGTAATTGCAATTTTGCAGAGTCTGTGTTAAATACTCAATTAAACGTATCCGCACTGTTATTGGTGATATCTAGACAAGTGGTTGATCGTTAAACTCCTCATTCGCTGCGAAATTTAGCGGAGCTGCTACAGTTTACAATATGTCAAATCGGGTCGAGGTCAAATCCAATGTTATTGCAGTACTGTATATTCAGCCATCAATATTCAATTGAACGTTGCTTCGTTTCGATGGGAGATACGAAGAAAATTCGATGCGCGTTCTACTCCACAGATGCTGCCAAATACAGCGCACATCAACCGGTTTACTCAATGTCAACTCTGTGTCCTGTCAAATCCAGTGTAATTGCCGTTTTAAAATATTCTACCGTTAATATTCAATTAAACGTGTCTCCGCCGCTATTGGCGGTATGTCGACAATTCGAAGCGCTTTACACTCCACATTTGCTGCCAAATACAGCGCACATGCTCCCGTTTACATTTTGCCAACTCGGGTCGAGGTCAAATCCAATGTTATTGCTATGCTGCTTATCCAGGCTTCAATTACCAATTGAACGAATCTGTACTACTATTGGTGATATGTCGACAATTCGATGCGCACTATCCCGCACATTTGCTGCAAGAAATAGCGCACAGCAACCAGTTTGCGCAATGTCAACTCTGTGCCCTATCAAATACAGCGTTATTCCTGTTTTGCATATTCAGTTTCAGATATTCATTTGAGCGTATTCCAGTTTCTATTCCAGACATCTCGATAGTTCGATACGCGTTAAACTCCACATTTGCTGCGAAATAGAGCGCACTTGCAACTGTTTACATTAAGTAATCTCGGATCGAGGTCAAATCCAATGCTATTGCTGTACTGCATATTCAGGAATCAATATTCCATTGAAATTTTCTACAATGCTATTGGTGATATCCCGACAATTCGATGCGCGTTATACTCCTCATTCGCTGCAGAATACTACGTACAACAGCCGGTTGGCGCATTGTCAACTCTGTGTCCTGTCAAATACATTGTAATTGCAGTTCATTATATTAGGCTCAAATATTTATTTAAACGTATCTCCGCTGCTATTCCTGGTATGTCGACAAATCTATGCGCGTTATACTCCTCATTTGCCGCCAAACAGCGCACCTGCTCCTGTTTACATTATGTCAACTCGGGTCGAGGACAAATGCAATGTTGCTGCAAGTACTGCATATTCAGGATTCTATATTTCATTGAACGTGAATACACTGTTATTGGTGACATCCCGACAACTCGATGCGCGTGATACTCCACATTCCCTGCCAAATATAGCGCACCTGCTCCTGTTTACATTATGTCAAAAGGGATCGAGGCAAATGCTATGTTGTTGCAGTACAGCATATACAGGATTCAACCTTTCATTGAACGTATATACACTGCCATGGTGATATCCCGACAATTCGATGCGCATGATACTCCATATTTCCTGCCAAATACAGCGTACCTGCTCCTGTTTACATTATGTCAACTCGGGTCGACAACAAATGCAATGTTTCTGCGAGTAGAGCATATTCAGGATTCAATATTTCATTGAACGTAAATACACTGTTATTGGTTATATCCCGACAACTCGATGCGCGTGATACTCCACATTCCCTGCCAAATACAGCGCACCTACTCCTGTTTACATTATGTCAACACGTATCGAGGGCAAATGCTATGTTGCTGCAAGTACAGGATATTCAGGATTCAATATTTCATTGAACGTATATACACTGCTATTGGTGATATCCTGAAAATTCGATGCGCGTTAAACTCCTCATTCGCTGCCAAATACTACGCACATCAACCGATTTGCACAATGTCAACTGTGTATCCTGTCAAATCCATTGTAGTTGCAGTAAAGCATATTTAGGCTTAAGTATTCAATCAAACGTATCTCTACTGCTATTGGGGGTATGTCGATAATTCTATGCGCCTTCTACTCCACATCTGCTTCCAACTACAGCGCGCGTCAGCCGGATTTCACTATGTCAACCCTGGTCCCTGCCAAATCACTTGAAGTTGCAGTTTTGCATATTTAGGCTGCATTTTTCAATTAAACGTATCTCCGCAGCTATTGATGGCATGTCGAAAATTCGATGCGCGTTATACATCCCATTAGCTGAGAAAAACAGCGCCCTTCGGCCTGTTTGCGCTATGCTAACTCTGTGCTCTGTCAAATATAGCGTTACTGTAGTTTTGGAAATTCTGCCAGAAATATTCAATTGCGCTGATCTCAGATTTTATTCCAGATGTCTCAACAATTCTATGCGCGTTCCACTCCACATATGCTGCCAAATACAGCCCGCGTCATTCAATTCGATGCGCGTTCTACTCCACACTAGCTCTCTCACATAGCGCACCTGCTCCTGTTTAAATTATATCAACTCGGGTCATGGTCATATCCAATGTTATTGCTGTACTGCATATTCAGGATTCAATATTCCCATAATTGTTTATACACTGCTATTGGTGAAATCTCGACAATTGGACGTGCGTTACTCCACATATGCGGCAAAATTCAGCGCACGTCATTCGGTTTGCCCTATGTCAACTCTGGGCCCTGTCAAGTGCAGCGTAATTGCAATTTTGCAGAGTCTGTGTTAAATACTCAATTAAACGTATCCGCACTGTTATTGGTGATATCTAGACAAGTGGTTGATCGTTAAACTCCTCATTCGCTGCGAAATTTAGCGGAGCTGCTACAGTTTACAATATGTCAAATCGGGTCGAGGTCAAATCCAATGTTATTGCAGTACTCTATATTCAGCCATCAATATTCAATTGAACGTTGCTTCGTTTCGATGGGAGATACGAAGAAAATTCGATGCGCGTTCTACTCCACAGATGCTGCCAAATACAGCGCACATCAACCGGTTTACTCAATGTCAACTCTGTGTCCTGTCAAATCCAGTGTAATTGCCGTTTTAAAATATTCTACCGTTAATATTCAATTAAACGTGTCTCCGCCGCTATTGGCGGTATGTCGACAATTCGAAGCGCTTTACACTCCACATTTGCTGCCAAATACAGCGCACATGCTCCCGTTTACATTTTGCCAACTCGGGTCGAGGTCAAATCCAATGTTATTGCTATGCTGCTTATCCAGGCTTCAATTACCAATTGAACGAATCTGTACTACTATTGGTGATATGTCGACAATTCGATGCGCACTATCCCGCACATTTGCTGCAAGAAATAGCGCACAGCAACCAGTTTGCGCAATGTCAACTCTGTGCCCTATCAAATACAGCGTTATTCCTGTTTTGCATATTCAGTTTCAGATATTCATTTGAGCGTATTCCAGTTTCTATTCCAGACATCTCGATAGTTCGATACGCGTTAAACTCCACATTTGCTGCGAAATAGAGCGCACTTGCAACTGTTTACATTAAGTAATCTCGGATCGAGGTCAAATCCAATGCTATTGCTGTACTGCATATTCAGGAATCAATATTCCATTGAAATTTTCTACAATGCTATTGGTGATATCCCGACAATTCGATGCGCGTTATACTCCTCATTCGCTGCAGAATACTACGTACAACAGCCGGTTGGCGCATTGTCAACTCTGTGTCCTGTCAAATACATTGTAATTGCAGTTCATTATATTAGGCTCAAATATTTATTTAAACGTATCTCCGCTGCTATTCCTGGTATGTCGACAAATCTATGCGCGTTATAGTCCTCATTTGCCGCCAAACAGCGCACCTGCTCCTGTTTACATTATGTCAACTCGGGTCGAGGACAAATGCAATGTTGCTGCAAGTACTGCATATTCAGGATTCTATATTTCATTGAACGTGAATACACTGTTATTGGTGACATCCCGACAACTCGATGCGCGTGATACTCCACATTCCCTGCCAAATATAGCGCACCTGCTCCTGTTTACATTATGTCAAAAGGGATCGAGGCAAATGCTATGTTGTTGCAGTACAGCATATACAGGATTCAACCTTTCATTGAACGTATATACACTGCCATGGTGATATCCCGACAATTCGATGCGCATGATACTCCATATTTCCTGCCAAATACAGCGTACCTGCTCCTGTTTACATTATGTCAACTCGGGTCGACAACAAATGCAATGTTTCTGCGAGTAGAGCATATTCAGGATTCAATATTTCATTGAACGTAAATACACTGTTATTGGTTATATCCCGACAACTCGATGCGCGTGATACTCCACATTCCCTGCCAAATACAGCGCACCTACTCCTGTTTACATTATGTCAACACGTATCGAGGGCAAATGCTATGTTGCTGCAAGTACAGGATATTCAGGATTCAATATTTCATTGAACGTATATACACTGCTATTGGTGATATTCTGAAAATTCGATGCGCGTTAAACTCCTCATTCGCTGCCAAATACTACGCACATCAACCGATTTGCACAATGTCAACTGTGTATCCTGTCAAATCCATTGTAGTTGCAGTAAAGCATATTTAGGCTTAAGTATTCAATCAAACGTATCTCTACTGCTATTGGGGGTATGTCGATAATTCTATGCGCCTTCTACTCCACATCTGCTTCCAACTACAGCGCGCGTCAGCCGGATTTCACTATGTCAACCCTGGTCCCTGCCAAATCACTTGAAGTTGCAGTTTTGCATATTTAGGCTGCATTTTTCAATTAAACGTATCTCCGCAGCTATTGATGGCATGTCGAAAATTCGATGCGCGTTATACATCCCATTAGCTGAGAAAAACAGCGCCCTTCGGCCTGTTTGCGCTATGCTAACTCTGTGCTCTGTCAAATATAGCGTTACTGTAGTTTTGGAAATTCTGCTAGAAATATTCAATTGCGCTGATCTCAGATTTTATTCCAGATGTCTCAACAATTCTATGCGCGTTCCACTCCACATATGCTGCCAAATACAGCCCGCGTCATTCAATTCGATGCGCGTTCTACTCCACACTAGCTCTCTCACATAGCGCACCTGCTCCTGTTTAAATTATATCAACTCGGGTCATGGTCATATCCAATGTTATTGCTGTACTGCATATTCAGGATTCAATATTCCCATAATTGTTTATACACTGCTATTGGTGAAATCTCGACAATTGGACGTGCGTTACTCCACATATGCGGCAAAATTCAGCGCACGTCATTCGGTTTGCCCTATGTCAACTCTGGGCCCTGTCAAGTGCAGCGTAATTGCAATTTTGCAGAGTCTGTGTTAAATACTCAATTAAACGTATCCGCACTGTTATTGGTGATATCTAGACAAGTGGTTGATCGTTAAACTCCTCATTCGCTGCGAAATTTAGCGGAGCTGCTACAGTTTACAATATGTCAAATCGGGTCGAGGTCAAATCCAATGTTATTGCAGTACTGTATATTCAGCCATCAATATTCAATTGAACGTTGCTTCGTTTCGATGGGAGATACGAAGAAAATTCGATGCGCGTTCTACTCCACAGATGCTGCCAAATACAGCGCACATCAACCGGTTTACTCAATGTCAACTCTGTGTCCTGTCAAATCCAGTGTAATTGCCGTTTTAAAATATTCTACCGTTAATATTCAATTAAACGTGTCTCCGCCGCTATTGGCGGTATGTCGACAATTCGAAGCGCTTTACACTCCACATTTGCTGCCAAATACAGCGCACATGCTCCCGTTTACATTTTGCCAACTCGGGTCGAGGTCAAATCCAATGTTATTGCTATGCTGCTTATCCAGGCTTCAATTACCAATTGAACGAATCTGTACTACTATTGGTGATATGTCGACAATTCGATGCGCACTATCCCGCACATTTGCTGCAAGAAATAGCGCACAGCAACCAGTTTGCGCAATGTCAACTCTGTGCCCTATCAAATACAGCGTTATTCCTGTTTTGCATATTCAGTTTCAGATATTCATTTGAGCGTATTCCAGTTTCTATTCCAGACATCTCGATAGTTCGATACGCGTTAAACTCCACATTTGCTGCGAAATAGAGCGCACTTGCAACTGTTTACATTAAGTAATCTCGGATCGAGGTCAAATCCAATGCTATTGCTGTACTGCATATTCAGGAATCAATATTCCATTGAAATTTTCTACAATGCTATTGGTGATATCCCGACAATTCGATGCGCGTTATACTCCTCATTCGCTGCAGAATACTACGTACAACAGCCGGTTGGCGCATTGTCAACTCTGTGTCCTGTCAAATACATTGTAATTGCAGTTCATTATATTAGGCTCAAATATTTATTTAAACGTATCTCCGCTGCTATTCCTGGTATGTCGACAAATCTATGCGCGTTATAGTCCTCATTTGCCGCCAAATACAGGGGACCTGCTCCTGCTCACATTATGTCAACTGGGGTCGCAGACAAATGCAATGTTGTTGTAGTACTGCATATTCAGGATTCAATATTTCATTGAACGGATCTACACTGCTAATGGTGATATCCCGACAACTCGTTGCCCGTGATACTCCACATTCCCCGCCAAATACAGCGCACCTGCTCCTCTATACATTATGTCAACTGAGGTCGAAGACAAATGCAATGTGTTTGCAGAACAGCATATTCAGGATTCAATTCCTCATTGAACGTATCTACACTGCTGTTGTTGATATACCGACAATTCCATGCGCCTTGTACATCACGTTTCCTGCCAAACACAGCGCACCTTCTCCTGTTTACATTATGTCAGCTCGGGTCGAGGACAAATGCAATGTTGTTGTAGTACTGCATATTCAGGATTCAATTCATCATTGATCGTATCTACACTGCTGTTGTTGATATAGCGACAATTCTATGCGCGTTGTACACCACGTTTCCTGCCAAATACAGCGCACCTTCTCCCGTTTACATTATGTCAGCTCGGGTCGAGGACAAATGCAATGTTTTTGCAGAACAGCATATCCAGGATTCAATATTTCATTCAATGTAAATACACTGCTGTTGTTGATATACCGACAATTCCATGCGCGTTGTACACCACGTTTCCTGCCAAATACAGCGCACCTTCTCCTGTTTACATTATGTGAGCGCGGATCGAGGACAAATGCAATGTTGTTGCAGTACAGCATATTCAGAATTCAATATTTTAATGAACGGATCTACTCTGCTATTGGTGATATCCCGACAATACGATGCTCGTTATACTCCTCATTCGCTGCCAAATGCTACGCACATCAGCCGGTTTGCGCATTGTCAACTCTGTGTCCTGTCAAATACATTATAGTTGCAGTTTATCATATAAAGCTCAAGTATTTATTTAAACGTATCACCGCTGCTACTCGAGGTTTATAGACAAATCCGTGCGCGTTATACTCCTCATTTGCCGCCAAATAGAGCGCACCTGCTCCTGTTTACATTATGTCAACACCGATCGAGGACAAATGCAATGTTGTTGCAGTACAACATACTTAGGATTCAATATTTCATTGAACGGATATACACTGCCATTGGTGATATCTCCTCATTTCGATGCGCGTAATACTCCACATTCCCTGCCAAATACAGCGCACCTGCTCCTGTTTACATTATGTCAACTCGGGTCGCTGACAGATGCAATGTTGCTGCCGTACAGTATATTCAGGATTCAATATTCCATTGAACGGATCTACACAGCTATTGGTGATATCCCGACAATACGTTGCGCTTGATACTCCTCATTTGCCGCCAAATACAGCGACCCTGCTCCTGTTTACATTATGTCAACTAGGGTCGAGGACAAATGCAATGTTGTTGTCGTACAGCATATACAGGATTCAATATTTCATTGAACGTATATACACTGCCATGGTGATATCCCGACAATTCGATGAGCATGATACTCCACATTTCCTGCCAAATACAGCGCACCTGCTCCTGTTTACATTATGTCAACTCGGGTCGAAGACAAATGCAATCCTGCTGCAGTTCAGCATATTCAGGATTCAATATTTCATTGAGCGTATATACACTGCTATTCGTGATATCCCGACAATTCGAAGCGCGTTATACTCCACATTCCCTGGCAAATACAGCGCACCTGCTCCTGTCTACATTATGTCAACTCGGGTCAAGGACAAATGCAATGTTTTTGCAGTACAGCACATTCAGGATTCAATATTCCATTGAATGTATCTACAATTCTATTGCTGATATCACGACAATTCGATGCGTCTGATACTCCACATCTCCAGCCAAATACAGCGCACCTGCTCCTGTTTACATTATGTCAAATCGGGTCGAGAACAAATTCAATGTTTTTGCCGTTCAGGATATTCAGGATTCAATATTTCATTGAATGTATCTACACTGCCATTGATGTTATCACGACAATTCGATGCGCGTGATACTCCACATTCCTTGCCAAATACAGCGCACCTGCTCCTGTTTACATTATGTCAGCTCGGATCGAGGACAAGTGCCATGTTGTTGCAGTACACCATATACAGGATTCAATACTTCATTGAACGTATATGCACTGCCATGGTGATATCCCGACTATTCCATGCGCATGATACTCCACATTTCCTGCCAAATACAGCGCTACTGCTCCTGTTTACATTATGTCAACTCGAGTCGAGAACAAATGCAATGTTGCTGCAGTACAGCATATTCAGGAATCAATATTTCATTGAACGTATATACACTGCTATTCGTGATATCCCGACAATTCGATGCGCGTGATACTCCACATTTCTTGCCAAATACAGCGCTACTGCTCCTGTTTACATTATGTCAACTCGAGTCGAGAACAAATGCAATGTTGCTGCAGTACAGCATATTCAGGATTCAATATTTCATTGAACGTATATACACTGCTATTGGTGATATCCCGACAATTCGATGCGCGTTATAATCCACATTCGCTGCCAAATACTATGCACATCAGCCGGTTTGCGCCTTGTTAACTCTGTGTCCTGTCAAATACATTGTAATTGCAGCTTATCATATTAGGCTCAAGTATTTATTTAAACGTATCTCCGCTGCTATTCGTGGTATGTCGACAAATCTATGCGCGCTATACTCCCCATTTGCCGCCAAATACAGCGCAGCTCCTCCTGTTTACATTATGTCAACTCGGATCGAGGACAAATGCCATGTTGTTGCAGTACGGCATATACAGGATTCAATATTTCATTGAACGTATATACACTGCCATGGTGATATCCCGACAATTCGATGAGCATGATACTCCACATTTCCTGCCAAATACAGCGCACCTGCTCCTGTTTACATTATGTCAACTCGGGTCGAAGACAAATGCAATCCTGCTGCAGTTCAACATATTCAGGATTCAATATTTCATTGAACGTATATACACTGCTATTCGTGATATCCCGACAATTCGAAGCGCGTTATACTCCACATTCCCTGGCAAATACAGCGCACCTGTTCCTGTCTACATTATGTCAACTCGGGTCAAGGACAAATGCAATGTTTTTGCAGTACAGCACATTCAGGATTCAATATTCCATAGAATGTATCTACAATTCTATTGCTGATATCACGACAATTCGATGCGTCTGATACTCCACATCCCCAGCCAAATACAGCGCACCTGCTCCTGTTTACATTATGTCAAATCGAGTCGAGAACAAATTCAATGTTTTTGCCGTTCAGGATATTCAGGATTCAATATTTCATTGAATGTATCTACACTGCCATTGATGTTATCACGACAATTCGATGCGCGTGATACTCCACATTCCTTGCCAAATACAGCGCACCTGCTCCTGTTTACATTATGTCAACTCGGATCGAGGACAAGTGCCATGTTGTTGCAGTACACCATATACAGGATTCAATACTTCATTGAACGTATATGCACTGCCATGGTGATATCCCGACTATTCGATGCGCATGATACTCCACATTTCCTGCCAAATACAGCGCTAGTGCTCCTGTTTACATTATGTCAACTCGAGTCGAGAACAAATGCAATGTTGCTGCAGTACAGCATATTCAGGAATCAATATTTCATTGAACGTATATACACTGCTATTCGTGATATCCCGACAATTCGATGCGCGTGATACTCCACATTCCTTGCCAAATACAGCGCACCTGCTCCTGTTTACATTATGTCAACTCGGATCGAGGACAAGTGCCATGTTGTTGCAGTACACCATATACAGGATTCAATACTTCATTGAACGTATATGCACTGCCATGGTGATATCCCGACTATTCGATGCGCATGATACTCCACATTTCCTGCCAAATACAGCGCTAGTGCTCCTGTTTACATTATGTCAACTCGAGTCGAGAACAAATGCAATGTTGCTGCAGTACAGCATATTCAGGAATCAATATTTCATTGAACGTATATACACTGCTATTCGTGATATCCCGACAATTCGATGCGCGTGATACTCCACATTCCTTGCCAAATACAGCGCTACTGCTCCTGTTTACATTATGTCAACTCGAGTCGAGAACAAATGCAATGTTGCTGCAGTACAGCATATTCAGGATTCAATATTTCATTGAACGTATATACACTGCTATTGGTGATATCCCGACAATTCGATGCGCGTTATAATCCACATTCGCTGCCAAATACTATGCACATCAGCCGGTTTGCGCATTGTTAACTCTGTGTCCTGTCAAATACATTGTAATTGCAGTTTATCATATAAGGCTCAAGTATTTATTTAAACGTATCTCCGCTGCTATTCGTGGTATGTCGACAAATCTATGCGCGCTATACTCCCCATTTGCCGCCAAATACAGCGCAGCTCCTCCTGTTTACATTATTTCAACTCGGATCGAGGACAAATGCCATGTTGTTGCAGTACAGCATATACAGGATTCAATATTTCATTGAACGTATATACACTGCCATGGTGATATCCCGACAATTTGATGAGCATGATACTCCACATTTCCTGCCAAATACAGCGCACCTGCTCCTGTTTACATTATGTCAACTCGGGTCGAGGACAAATGCAATGTTGCTGTAGTGTTGCATATTCAGGATTCAGTACTTCATTGAATGTATCTATAATTCTATTGCTGATATCACGACAATTCGATGCGTCTGATACTCCACATCCCCAGCCAAATACAGCGCACCTGCTCCTGTTTACATTATGTCAAATCGGGTCGAGAACAAATGCAATGTTTTTGCAGTACAGCATATTCAGGATTCAATATTTCATTGAAAGTAAATACACTGCTATTGGTGATATCCCGACAAATTCGATGGGCGTGATACTCCACATTCCTTGTCAAATACAGCGATCCCGCTCCTGTTTACATTATGTCAACTCGGGTCGAGGACAAATGCAATGTTGCTGTAGTGTTGCATATTCAGGATTCAGTACTTCATTGAATGTATCTACACTGCTATTGGTCATATCACGACAATTCGATGCGCGTGTTACTCCACATTCCCTGCCCAATGCAGCGCACCTGCTCTTGTTTACATTGTGTCAACTGTGTTCGAGGACAAATGCATTGTTTTTGCAGTACAGCACATTCAGGATTCAATATTTCATTGAACGGATCTACACTGCTATTTGTGATATCTCGTCAATTCGATACGCGGTATACCGCACAGTTGCTGCCAAACAGAGCGCAAATCAGCCACTTTGCGCTATGTCAACTCCTGTCCCTGCCTAATTCATTGTAATTGTAGTTTTGCATATTCAGGCTCAAGTATTCAATAAAACGTATCTCCGATGCTATTGGTGGTATGCCTACAATTCGATGCGCGTTATACTCCACAGTTGCCGCCAAATACAGCGCACCTGCTCTTGTTTACATTGTGTCAACTCGGGTCGAGGACAAATGCAATGTTGCTGCAGTACAGCATATTCAGGATTCAATATTTCATTGAACGTATATACACTGCTATTCGTCATATCCCGACAGTTCGATGCGAGTTGTACTCCACATTCCCTGCCACGTACTACGTTCATCACAGAGTTTGCGCATTGTCAACTCTGTGTCCTGTCAAGAACATTGTAATTGCAGATTATCATATTAGGCTCAAGTATTTATTTAAACGTATCTACGCTGCTATTCGTGGTATGTCGACAAATCTGTGCGCGCTATACTCCTCTTTTGCCGCCAAATACAGCGCACCTGCTCCTGTTTACATTGTATCATCTGTGGTCGAGGACAAATGCATTGTTTTTGCAGTACAATATATTCAGGAATCAATATTTCATTGAACGGATCTACACTGCTATTTGTGATATCTCGTCAATTCGATGCGCGGTATGCCGCACAGTTGCTGCCAAATAGAGCGCAAATCAGCCACTTTGCGCTATGTAAACTGAGGTCCGTGCCTAATTCATTGTAATTGTATTTTTGCATATTTAGGCATATGTATTCAAATTAAACGTATCTCCGGTGCTATAGGTGGTATGCCTACAATTCGATGCGCGTTATGCTCCACAGCTGCCAAACAGCGCACCTGCTACTGTTTACATTACATCAACTCGGGTCGAGGACAAATCCAATGTTTTGGCAGTACGAGATATTCAGGATTCAATATTTCATTGATCGTAAATACACTGCTATTCCTGATATCCCGATAATTCGAAGAGAGTTATACTCCACATTCCCTGCCAAACACAGCGCACCTACCTCCTGTTTACATTATGTCAACTCACGTCGAGGACAAATGCAATGTTGCTGCAGTACAGCATATTCAGGATTCAATATTGCCTTGAACGTATATACTGCTATTCCTGATATCCCGATAATTCGAAGAGAGTTATACTCCACATTCCCTGCCAAACACAGCGCACTTGCTCCTGTTTACATTTGTCAACTCGGGTCAAGGACAAATGCAATGTTTTTGCAGTACAGCACATTCAGGATTCAATGTGTCATTGAATGTATCTACACTGCTATCCCTGATATCCCGATAATTCGAAGAGAGTTATACTCCACATTCCCTGCCAAACACAGCGCACCTGCTCCTGTTTACATTATGTCAACTCACGTCGAGGACAAATGCAATGTTGCTGCAGTACAGCATATTCAGGATTCAATATTGCCTTGAACGTATATACTGCTATTCCTGATATCCCGATAATTCGAAGAGAGTTATACTCCACATTCCCTGCCAAACACAGCGCACCTGCTCCTGTTTACATTATGTCAACTCGGGTCAAGGACAAATCTAATGTTTTTGCAGTAGAGCACATTCAGCATTCAATATGTCATTGAACGTATATACACTGCTATTCGTGATATCCCGACAAATCGAAGCGCGTTATGCTCCTCATTCGCTGCCAAGTACTACGCTGATCAGAGAGTTTGCGCATTGTCAACTCTGTGTCCTGTCAAATACATTGTAATTGCAGTTTATCATATTATGCACAAGTATTTATTTAAACGTATCTCCGCTGCTATTCGTGTTATGTCGACAAATCTATGCGCGTTATACTCCACAGCTCCCGCCAAATACAGCGCACTTGCTCTTGTTTACATTATGTCAACTCGGGTCGAGGACAATTGCAATGTAGTTGTAGTACTGCATATTCAGGATTCAAATCTTCATTGAATGTATCTACACTGCTATTGGTCATATCACGACAATCGGTGCGCGTGATACTCCACATTCCCTGCGAAATACAGCGCACCTGCTCCCGTTAACATTATGTCAGCTCGGATCGAGGGCAAATGCTATGTTGTTGCAGTACAGCATATACAGAATTCAACATTTCATTGAACGTATATACACTGCCATGGTGACATCCCGACAATTCGGTGCGCATGATACTCCACATTCCCTGCCAAATACAGCGCACCTGCTCCTGGTTACATTAAGTCAACTGGAGTCGAGGACAATTGCAATGTTGTTGCAGTAAAGCATATTCAGGAATCAATTTTTCATTGAACAGACCTACACTGCTATTTGTGATATCTCGTCAATTCGATGTGCGGTATGCCGCACAGTTGCTGCCAAATAGAGCGTAAATCAGCCACTTTGCGCTATGTAAACTGAGGTCCGTGCCTAATTCATTGTAATTGTATTTTTGCATATTTAGGCATATGTATTCAAATTAAACGTATCTCCGGTGCTATAGGTGGTATGCCTACAACTCGATGCGCGTTATGCTCCACAGCTGCCGCCAAACAGCGCACCTGCTACTGTTTACATTATGTCAACTCGGGTCGAGGACAAATCCAATGTTTTTGCAGTACAGGATATTCAGGATTCAATTCTTCATTGAATGTATCTACACTGCTATTGGTCATATCACGACAATCGGTGCGCGTGATACTCCACATTCCCTGCCAAATACAGCGCACCTGCTCCCGTTAACATTATGTCAACTCGGATCGATGGCAAATGCTATGTTGTTGCTGTACAGCATATACACGGTTCAAAATTTCATTGAACGTATTTAAACTGCCATGGTGATATCCCGACAATTCGATGCGCATGATAATCCACATTCCCTGCAAACTACAGCGCACCTGCTCCCGTTTACATTATGTCAACTGGGGTCGAGGACAATTGCAATGTTGTGGCAGTACAGCACAGTCAGGATTCAATATTTCATTGAACGGATCTACACTGCTGTTTGTGATATCTCGTCAATTCGATGCGCGGTTTACCACACCCCTGCCAAATAGAGCGCATATCAGCCACTTTGCGCTGTGTCAACTCAGGTCCCTGCCTAATTCATTGTAATTGTATTTTTGCATATTTAGTCTTATGTATTCAATTAAACGCATCTGCGGAGATATAGGTGGTACGCCTACAATCCGATGCGCGTTATGCTCCACAGTTGCCGCCCAATACAGCGAACCTGCTCCTGTTTACATTATGTCAACTCGGGTCGAGGACATATGCAATGTTTTTGCAGTACAGCATATTCGGGATTCAATATTTCATTGAACGTATATACACTGCTATTGGTGATATCTCGACAATTCGAAGCGCCTTATACTCCTCATTCGCTGCCAAATACAACGCACATCAACCGGTTTGCACAATATCAACTCTATATCCTGTCGAATCCATTGTATTTGCAGTTTGGCCTATTTGGGCCTAAGTACTCAATTAAACCTACTTTCGCTGTTATTGGTGGTATCTCGACAACTCGGTGCGCGTTATACCCGACATTTTCTGCCAAATACAGCGCACGTGCTATTGTTTACATTATGTCAACTCGGGTCGAGTACAAATGCAATGTTTTTGTAGTACTGCATATTCAGGATTCAGTACTTCATTGAATGTATCTACACTGCTATTGGTGATATCCCGGCAATTTGAAGCGCGTTTTACTCCTCATTCGCTGCCATATGCTACGCACATCAGAGAGTGTGGGCATTGTCAACTCTGTGTCCCGTCAAATACATTGTAATTGCAGTTTATCATATTAGGCTCAAGTATTTATTTAAACGTATCTCCGCTGCTATTAGTGGTATGTCGACAAATCTATGCGCGTTATGCTCCACAGCTGCCGCCAAACAGCGCACCTGCTCCTGTTTACATGATGTCAACTGGGGTCGAGGACAAATCCAATGTTTTTGCAGTACAGGATATTCAGGATTCAATATTGCATTGATCGTATATACACTGCTATCAGTGATATCCTGACAATTCGACGCGCGTTGTACTCGTCATTCGCTGCCAAATACTACGCAAATCAGCCGATTTGCGCATTGTCAACTCTGTGTCCTGTCAAATACATTGTAATTGCAGATTATCATATTAGGCGCAAGTATTTATTTAAACGTATCTCCGCTGCTATTAGTAGTATGTCGACAAATCTATGCGCGTTATGCTCCTCATTTGCCGCCAAATACAGCGGACCTGCTCCTGATTACATTATGTCAACCCGGGTCGAGGACAATAGCAATGTAGTTGTAGTACTGCATATTCAGGATTCAATTCTTCATTGAATGTATCTACACTGCTATTGGTCATATCACGACAATCGGTGCGCGTGATACACCACATTCCCTGCCAAATACAGCGCACCTGCTTTTGTTTACATTGTGTCAACCGTGGTCGTGGACAAATACATTGTTTTTGCAGTACAGCATATACCGGATTCAATACTTCATTGAACGTATATACACTGTTTTTGGTTATATCCCGACCATTCGATGAGCGTGGTACTACACGTTTCCTGCCAAATACGGCACACCTGCTCCTGTTTACATTATGTCAACTCGGGTCGAGGACAAATCCAATGTTTTTGCAGTACAGGATATTCAGGATTCAATATTTCATTGAACGTGTATACACTGCTATTGGTGACATCCTGACAATTCGATGCGCGTTACACTCCACATTCCCTGCCAAATACAGCGCACCTGCTCCTGTTTACATTATGTCAACTCGGGTGAAGGACAAATGCAATGTTTTTGCAGTTCAGCACATTCAGGATTCAATATTTCATTGAACGGATCTACACTGCGACTGGAGATATCTCGTCTATTCGATGCGCGGTATACCGCACACTTCCTGCCAAATAGAGCGCAAATCAGCCATTGTGCGCTGTGTCAACTCAGGTCCTTGCCAAATTCATTGTAATTGTAGTTTTGCATATTTAGGCCTAAGTATTCAATTAAACGGATCTCCGGTACTATTGATGGTATGCCTACAATTCGATGCATGTTATACTCCACATTCCCTGCCAAATACAGCGCACCGGCTCCTGTTTACATTATGTCAACTGGGGTCGAAGACAAATGCAATGTTCTTGTAGTACTGCATACTCAGAACTCAATACTTCATTGAACGTATCTACACTGCGACTGGAGATATTTCGTCAATTCCATGCGTCTTGTACTCCACATTTCCTGCCAAATAGTGCGCACCTGCTCCTGTTTACATTATGTCAACTCGGATCGAGGACAAATGCAATGTTGTTGCAGTACAGCATATACAGAATCCAATATTTCATTGAACGTATATACACTGCTGTTCGTGATATGCCGACAATTCGAAGCGGGTTATACTCCTCATCCGCTGCCAAAGACAACTCACATCAGAGAATTGGCGCATTGTCAACTCTGTGTCCTGTCAAATACATTGTAATTGCAGTTTATCATATTAGGCTCAAGTATTTATTTAAAAGTATCTCCGCTGCTATTCGTGGTACGTCGACAAATCTATGCGCGTTATACTCCTCATTTGCCGCCAAATACAGCGTACCTGCTCCTGTTTACACTATGTCAACTCGGATCGAGGACAAATGCAATGTTGTTGCAGTACATCATATACAGGATTCAATATTTCATTGAACGTATGTACACTACCATGGTGATATCGCGACAATTCGATGCGCATGATACTCCACATTTCCTGCCAAATACAGCGCATCTGCTCCTGTTTACATTATTTCAACTCGGGTCGAGGAAAAATGCAATGTTTTTGCAGTTCAGCACATTCAGGATTCGATATTTCATCGAACGGATCCACATTGCTATTTGTGATATCTCGTCAATTGGATGCGCGGTATATAGCACAGTTGCTGCCAAATAGAGCGCAAACCAGCCACTTTGCGCTATGTCAACTCAGGTCCCTGCCCAATTCAATGTAATTATAGTTTTGCATACTTAGGCCTAAGTATTCAATTAAACGGATCTCCGGTGCTATTGGTGGTATGCCTACAATTCGATGCGCGTTATGCTCCACAGTTGCCGCCAAATACAGCGCACATGCCCCTGTTTACATTATGTCAACTGGGGTCGAAGACAATTGCAATGTTGTTGCAGTACACCATATTCAGGATTCAATATTTCATTGAACGTACATACACTGCTATTGGTGATATCCCGACAATTCGATGAGCGTTATACTCCTCATTCGCTGCAGAATACTACGCACATCAGCCGGTTGGCGCATTGTCAACTCTGTGTCCTGCCAAATACATTGGCATTGCAGTTTAGCATATTTAGGATTAAGTATTCAATTAAACGTATCTCCGCTGCTATTGGTGGTAAGTCCAGAATTTGATGCGCGTTATACCCCACATTTGCTGCCAAATACAGAGCACATTAACCGGTTTACGCAATGTCAACTCTATATCCTGTCGAATCCATTGTATTTGCAGTTTGGCCTATTTGGGCCTAAGTACTCAATTAAACCTATTTTCGCTGTCATTGGTGGTATCTCGACAACTCGATGCGCGTTATACCCGACATTTTCTGCCATATACAGCGCACGTGCTATTGTTTACATTATGTCAACTCGGGTCGAGTACAAATGCAATGTTTTTGTAGTACTGCATATTCAGGATTCAATACTTCAATGAATGTATCTACACTGCTATTGGTGATATCCCGGCAATTTGAAGCGCGTTTTACTCCTCATTCGCTGCCATATGCTACGCACATCAGAGAGTTTGCGCATTGTCAACTCTGTGTCCTGTCAAATATATTGTATTTGCTGTTTGTCATGTTAGGCTCAAGTATTTAGTTAAACGTATCTCCGCTGCTATTCGTGGTATGTCGACAAATCTATGCGCGTTATACTCCTCATTTGCCGCCAAATACAGCGGACCTGCTCCTGTTTACATTATGTCAACTGGGGTCGAGGACAAATCCAATGTTTTTGCAGTACAGGATATTCAGGATTCAATATTTCATTGAACGTATATACACTGCTATCGGTGATATCCTGACAATTCGATGCGCGTGATACTCCACATTCCCTGGCAAATACTACGCGGAACAGCCGGTTTGCGCATTGTCAACTCTGTGTCCTGTCAAATACGTTGTAATTGCAGTTTATCATATTAGGCTCAAGTATTTATTTAAACGTATCTCCGCTGCTATTAGTGGTATGTCGACAAATCTATGCGCGTTATACTCCTCATTTGCCGCCAAATACAGCGGACCTGCTCCTGTTTACATGATGTCAACTGGGGTCGAGGACAATTGCAATGTTTTTGCAGTACAGCATATTTAGGAATCAATATTTCATTGAACAGACCTACACAGCTATTTGTGATATCTCGTCAATTCGATGCGCGGTATGCCGCACAGTTGCTGCCAAATAGAGCGCAAATCAGCCACTTTGCGCTATGCAAACTCAGGTCCGTGCCAAATTCATTGTAATTGTATTTTTGCATATTTAGGCTTATGTATTCAAATTAAACGTATCTCCGGTGCTATAGGTGGTATGTCGACAAATCTATGCTCGTTATACTCCTCATTTGCCGCCAAATACAGCGGACCTGCTCCTGTTTACATGATGTCAACTCGGGTCGAGGACAAATCCAACGTTTTTGCAGTACAGGATATTCAGGATTCAATATTTCATTGATCGTATATACACTGCTATCAGTGATATCCTGACAATTCGATGCGCGTAGTACTCCTCAATCGCTGCCAAATACTACGCAGATCAGCCGGTTTGCGCATTGTCAACTCTGTGTCCTGTCAAATACATTGTAATTGCAGATTATCATATTAGGCTCAAGTATTTATTTAAACGTATCTCCGCTGCTATTAGTGGTATGTCGACAAATCTATGCGCGTTATACTCCTCATTTGCCGCCAAATACAGCGGACCTGCTCCTGTTTACATTATGTCAACTGGGGTCGAGGACAAATCCAATGTTTTTGCAGTACAGGATATTCAGGATTCAATATTTCATTGAACGTATATACACTGCTATTGGTGATATCCTGACAATTCGATGCGCGTGATACTCCACATTCCCTGGCAAACACTACGCGGAACAGCCGGTTTGCGCATTGTCAACTCTGTGTCCTGTCAAATACGTTGTAATTGCAGTTTATCATATTAGGCTCAAGTATTTATTTAAACGTATCTCCGCTGCTATTAGTAGTATGTCGACAAATCTATGCGCGTTATACTCCTCATTTGCCGCCAAATACAGCGGACCTGCTCCTGATTACATTATGTCAACCCGGGTCGAGGAGAATTGCAATGTAGTTGTAGTACTGCATATTCAGGATTCAATTCTTCATTGAATGTATCTACACTGCTATTGGTCATATCACGACAATCGGTGCGCGTAATACTCCAAATTCCCAACCAAATACAGCGCATCTGCTCCTGTTTACATTATTTCAACTCGGGTCGAGGAAAAATGCAATGATTTTGCCGTTCAGCACATTCAGGATTCGATATTTCATTGAACGGATCCACATTGCTATTTGTGATATCTCGTCAATTCGATGAGCGGTATATCGCACAGTTGCTGCCAAATAGAGCGCAAACCAGCCACTTTGCGCTATGTCAACTCAGGTCCCTGCCCAATTCATTGTAATTGTAGTTTTGCATACTTAGGCCTAAGTATTCAATTAAACGGAACTCCGGTGCTATTGGTGGTATGAATACAATTCGATGCGCGTTATGCTCCACAGTTGCCGCCAAATACAGCGCACATGCCCCTGTTTACATTATGTCAACTGGGGTCGAAGACAATTGCAATGTTGTTGCAGTACACCATATTCAGGATTCAATATTTCATTGAACGTACATACACTGCTATTGGTGATATCCCGACAATTCGATGAGCGTTATACTCCTCATTCGCTGCAGAATACTACGCACATCAGCCGGTTGGCGCATTGTCAACTCTGTGTCCTGTCAAATACATTGTAATTGCAGTTTATCATATTAGGCTCAAGTATTTATTTAAACGTATCTCCGTTGCTATTCGTGGTATGTCGACAAATCTATGCGCGTTATACTCCTCATTTGCCGCCAAATACAGCGCACGTGCTCCCGTTTACATTATGTCAACTGGGGTCGAGGACAATTGCAATGTTGTGGCAGTACAGCACAGTCAGAATTCAATATTTCATTGAGCGGATCCACATTGCTATTTGTGATATCTCGTCAATTCGATGCGCGGTATATCGCACAGTTGCTGCCAAATAGAGCGCAAACCAGCCACTTTGCGCTATGTCAACTCAGGTCCCTGCCTAATTCATTGTAATTGTATTTTTGCATACTTAGGCTTATGTATTCAAATTAAACGTATCTCCGATGCTATTGGTGTTATGCCTACAACTCGATGCGCGTTATACTGCACAGTTCCCGCCAAATACAGCGCACGTGCTCTTGTTTACATTATGTCAACTCTGGTCGAGGACAAATGGAATGTTGTTGCAGTACTGCATATCCAGCATTCAATATTTCATTGAACGTATCTACACTGCTACTGGAGATATTTCGTCAATTCCATGCGTCTTGTACTCCACATTTCCTGCCAAATACAGCGCACCTGCTCCTGTTTACATTATGTCAACTCGGGTCGGGGACAAATGCAATCTTTTTGCAGAACAGCATATTCACGATTCAATATTTGATTGAACGTAAATACACTGCTATTGGTGATATCCCGACAATTCGGTGCTCGTTATACTCCTCATTTGCCGCCAAATACAGCGCACCTGCTCCCGTTTACATTATGTCAACTCGGGTCGAGGGCAAATGGAATGTTGTTGCAGTACTGCATATCCAGCATTCAATATTTCATTGAACGTATCTACACTGCTACTGGAGATATTTCGTCAATTCCATGCGTCTTGTACTCCACATTTCCTGCCAAATACAGCGCACCTGCTCCTGTTTACATTATGTCAACTCGGGTCAAGGACAAATGCAATGTTGTTGCAGTACAGCACAAACAGAATTCAAAATTTCATTGAACGTATATACACTGCTATTGGTGATATCCCGACAGTTCCATGCGCGTGATACTCCACATTCCCTGCCAAATACAGCGCACCTGCTCGTGTTTACATTATGTCAACTCGGATCGAGGACAAATGCAATCTTTTTGCAGTACTGGATATGCAGTATTCAATATTTCATCGAACGTATATGCACAGCTATTGGTGATATCCCGACAATTCGATGCGCGTGATACTCCACATTACCTGCCAAATACAGCGTACCTGCTCCTCTTCACATTATGTCAACTCGGGTCGAGGACAAATGCAATGTTGCTGCAGTACAGCATATTCAGGATTCAACATTTCATTGAACGTATATACACTGCTATTCGTGATATCCCGACAATTCGAAGCGCGTTATTCTCCACATTTCCAGCCAAATACGGCGCATCTGCTCCTGCTCACATTATATCAACTGGGGTCGCAGACAAATGCAATGTTCTTGTAGTACTGCATACTCAGGACTCAATACTTCATTGAACGTATCTACACTACTATTGGTGATATTTCGTCAATTCCATGAGCGTGATACACCACAGCTGCCGCCAAACAGCGGGCCAGCTCTTGTTTACATTGTGCCAACTGTTTTCGAGGTCAAATGCAATGTTGTTGCTGTACAGCATATACAGGATTCAATATTTCATTGAACGTATATACACTGCCATGGTGATATACCGACAATTCGATGCGCATGATACTCCACATTTCCTGCCAAATACAGCGTACCTGCTCCTCTTCACATTATGTCAACTCGGGTCGAGGACAAATGCAATACTGCTGCAGTACAGCATATTCAGGATTCAACATTTCATTGAACGTATATACACTGCTATTCGTGATATCCCGACAATTCGAAGCGCGTTATTCTCCACATTTCCAGCCAAATACGGCGCATCTGCTCCTGCTCACATTATATCAACTGGGGTCGCAGACAAATGCAATGTTCTTGTAGTACTGCATACTCAGGACTCAATACTTCATTGAACGTATCTACACTACTATTGGTGATATTTCGTCAATTCCATGAGCGTGATACACCACAGCTGCCGCCAAACAGCGGGCCAGCTCTTGTTTACATTGTGCCAACTGTTTTCGAGGTCAAATGCAATGTTGTTGCTGTACAGCATATACAGGATTCAATATTTCATTGAACGTATATACACTGCCATGGTGATATACCGACAATTCGATGCGCATGATACTCCACATTTCCTGCCAAATACAGCGTACCTGCTCCTCTTCACATTATGTCAACTCGGGTCGAGGACAAATGCAATACTGCTGCAGTACAGCATATTCAGGATTCAATACTTCATTGAATGTATCTACACTGCTATTGGTGATATCACGACAATTTGAAGCGCGTCATACTCCTCATTCGCTGCCAAATACTAAGCACATCAGAGAGTTTGCGCATTGTCAACTCTGTTTCCTGTCAAATATATTGTATTTGCTGTTTGTCATGTTAGGCTCAAGTATTTAGTTAAACGTATCTCCGCTGCTATTCGTGGTATGTCGACAAATCTATGCGCGTTATACTCCACAGTTGCCGCCAAACAGCGCACCTGCTCCTGTTTACATTATGTCATTCGGGTCGAGGACAAATGCATTGTTTTGGCAGTACGTCATATACCGGATTCAATACTTGATTGAACGTACATACACTGCCATTGGTGATATCCCGACAATTCGATGCGCGTGATACTCCACATTTCCTGCCAAATACGGCGCACCTGCTCCTGTTTATATTATGTCAACTGGGGTCGAAGACAAATGCAATGTTCTTGTAGTACTGCATACTCAGGATTCAATATTTCATTGAATGTATCTACACTGCTATTGGTGATATCACGACAATTCGATGCGCGTGATACTCCATATTTCCTGCCAAATACAGCGCACCTGCTCCTGTTTACATTATGTCATTCGGGTCGAGGACAAATGCAATGTTTTTGCAGTACAGCACATTCAGGATTCAATATTTCATTGAACGGATCTACACTGCTATTGGTGATATCCCGACAATTCCATGCGCGTGATACTCCACATTCCCTGCCAAATACAGCGCACCTGCTCGTGTTTACATTATGTCAACTCGGATCGAGGACAAATGCAATCTTTTTGCAGTACTGGATATGCAGTATTCAATATTTCATCGAACGTATATGCACAGCTATTGGTGATATCCCGACAATTCGATGCGCGTGATACTCCACATTACCTGCCAAATACTAAGCACATCAGAGAGTTTGCGCATTGTCAACTCTGTTTCCTGTCAAATATATTGTATTTGCTGTTTGTCATGTTAGGCTCAAGTATTTAGTTAAACGTATCTCCGCTGCTATTCGTGGTATGTCGACAAATCTATGCGCGTTATACTCCACAGTTGCCGCCAAACAGCGCACCTGCTACTGTTTACATTATGTCATTCGGGTCGAGGACAAATGCATTGTTTTGGCAGTACGTCATATACCGGATTCAATACTTGATTGAACGTACATACACTGCCATTGGTGATATCACGACAATTCGATGCGCGTGATACTCCACATTACCTGCCAAATACGGCGCACCTACTCCTGTTTACATTATGTCAACACGGATCGAGGACAAATGCAATGTTGTTGCAGTACAGCATATACAGGATTCAATATTTCATTGAACGTATATACACTGCCATGGTGATATCCCGACAATTCGATTCGCATGATACTCCACATTTCCTGCCAAATACAGCGCACCTGCTCTTGTTTACATTGTGTCAACTGTGGTCGAGGACAAATGCATTGTTTTTGCAGTGCAGCACATACGGGATTCAGTACTTCATTCAACGAATATACACTGCCATGGTGATATCCCGACAATTCGATGCGCATGATACTCCACATTCCCTGCCAAATACAGCGCACGTGCTCTTGTTTAAATTATGCCAACTCGGGTCGAGGACAAATGCAATGTTTTTGCCGTACTGCATATCCAGGATTCAATACTTCATTGAACGTAAATACACTGCTATTGGTGATATCCCGACAATTCCATGCGCGTGATACTCCACATTCCCTGCCAAATACAGCGCACGTGCTCGTGTTTACATTATGTCAACTCGGATAGAGGACAAATGCAAGGTTGTTGTAGTACAGCATATACAGGATTCACTATTCCATTGAACGTATATACACTGCTATTGGTGATATCCCGACAAATCGATGCGCGTGACACTCCACATTTCCAGCTAAATACGGCGCATCTGCTCCTGTTTACATTATATCAACTGGGGTCGAAGACAAATGCAATGTTCTCGTAGTACTGCATACTCAGAACTCAATACTTCATTGAACCTATCTACACTACTATTGGTGATATTTCGTCAGTTCCATGAGCGTTATACTCCACAGCAGCCGCCAAACAGCGGGCCAGCGCTTGTTTACATTATGAAAACTGTTTTCGAGGTCAAATGCAATGTTGTTGCAGTGCAGCATATACAGGATTCAATATCTCATTGAACGTAAATACACTGCTATTGGTGAAATCACGACAATTCGATGCGCGTGATACTCCACATACCCTGCCAAAGACAGCGCACCTGCTCCTGTTTACATTATGTCAACTCGGGTCGAGGACAAATGCAATGTTGTTGCAGTACAGCATATACAGAATTCAATATTTCATTGAACGTACATACACTGCCATTTGTGATATCCCGACAATTCGATACGCGTGATACTCCACATTTCCTGCCACATACGACGCAACTGTTGCTGTTTACATTATGTCAACTCGGGTCGAGGACACATGCAATGTTGTTGCAGTACAGCATATTCAGGATTCAATATTCCATTGAACGGATCTACACTGCTATTGTTGATATCTCGACAATTCGATGCGCGCTATACCGCACAGTTGCTGCCAAATAGAGCGCAAATCAGCCACTTCGCGCTATGTCAACTCAGGTCCCTGCCTAATTCATTGTAATTGTTTTTTTGCATATTTAGGCTTATGTATTCAATTAAACGTATCTCCGGTGCTATTGGTGGTATGCCTACAATTCGATGCGCGTTATGCTCCACAGTTGCCGCCAAACAACGGACCTGCTCCTGTTTATATTATGTCAACTGGGTTCGAAGACAAATGCAATGTTCTTGTAGTACTGCATACTCAGGATTCAATATTTCATTGAATGTATCTACACTGCTATTGGTGATATCACGACAATTCGATGCGCGTGATACTCCATATTTCCTGCCAAATACAGCGCACCTGCTCCTGTTTACATTATGTCATTCGGGTCGAGGACAAATGCAATGCTTTTGCAGTACAGCACATTCAGGATTCAATATTTCATTGAACGGATCTACACTGCTATTGGTGATATACCGACAATGTGAAGCGCGTTATACTCCTCATTCTCTGCCAAATACTACGCACATCAGAGTGCTTGCGCATTGTCAACTCTGTGTACTGTCAAATTCATTGTAATTGCAGTTTATCATATTAGGCACAAGTATTTATTTAAACGTATCTCCGCTGCTATTCGTGGTATGTCGACAAATCTATGCGCGTTGTACTCCTCATTTGCTGCCAAATACAGCGCACCTGCTCCTGTTTACATTATGTCAACTCGGGTCGAGGACAATTGCAATGTTGTTGTAGTACTGCATATTCAGGATTCAATATTTCATTGAACGTATATACACTGCCATGGTAATATCCCGACAATTCGATGCGCATGAAACTCCACATTTTCTGCCAAATACAGTGCACCTGCTCCTGTTTACATTATGTCAACTGGTTTCCAGGACAAATGCAATGTTTTTGCAGTACAGCACATTCAGGATTCAATATTTCATTGAACGGATCTACACTGCTATTGGTGATATCCCGACAATGTGAAGCGCGTTATACTCCTCATTCTCTGCCAAATACTACGCACATCAGAGTGTTTGCGCATTGTCAACTCTGTGTCCTGTCAAATTCATTGCAATTGCAGTTTATCATATTGGGCACAAGTATTCATTTAAACGTATCTCCGCTGCTATTCGTGGTATGTCGACAAATCTATGCGCGTTATACTCCTCATTTGCTGCCAAATACAGCGCACCTGCTCCTGTTTGCATTATGTCAACTCGGGTCGAGGACAATTGCAATGTTGTTGTAGTACTGCATATTCAGGATTCAATATTTCATTGAACGTATATACACTGCCATGGTAATATCCCGACAATTCGATGCGCATGAAACTCCACATTTTCTGCCAAATACAGTGCACCTGCTCCTGTTTACATTATGTCAACTGGTTTCCAGGACAAATGCAATGTTTTTGCAGTACAGCACATTCAGGATTCAACATTTCATTGAACGTATATACACTGCTATTCGTGATATCCCGACAATTCGAAGCGCGTCATACTCCTCATTCGCTGCCAAATACTAAGCACATCAGAGAGTTTGCGCATTGTCAACTCTGTTTCCTGTCAAATATATTGTATTTGCTGTTTGTCATGTTAGGCTCAAGTATTTAGTTAAACGTATCTCCGCTGCTATTCGTGGTATGTCGACAAATCTATGCGCGTTATACTCCACAGTTGCCGCCAAACAGCGCACCTGCTCCTGTTTACATTATGTCATTCGGGTCGAGGACAAATGCATTGTTTTGGCAGTACGTCATATACCGGATTCAATACTTGATTGAACGTACATACACTGCCATTGGTGATATCCCGACAATTCGATGCGCGTGATACTCCACATTACCTGCCAAATACGGCGCACCTGCTCGTGTTTACATTATGTCAACTCGGATCGAGGACAAATGCAATCTTTTTGCAGTACTGGATATGCAGTATTCAATATTTCATCGAACGTATATGCACAGCTATTGGTGATATCCCGACAATTCGATGCGCGTGATACTCCACATTACCTGCCAAATACTAAGCACATCAGAGAGTTTGCGCATTGTCAACTCTGTTTCCTGTCAAATATATTGTATTTGCTGTTTGTCATGTTAGGCTCAAGTATTTAGTTAAACGTATCTCCGCTGCTATTCGTGGTATGTCGACAAATCTATGCGCGTTATACTCCACAGTTGCCGCCAAGCAGCGCACCTGCTACTGTTTACACTATGTCATTCGGGTCGAGGACAAATGCATTGTTTTGGCAGTACGTCATATACCGGATTCAATACTTGATTGAACGTACATACACTGCCATTGGTGATATCCCGACAATTCGATGAGCGTGATACTCCACATTACCTGCCAAATACGGCGCACCTACTCCTGTTTACATTATGTCAACACGGATCGAGGACAAATGCAATGTTGTTGCAGTACAGCATATACAGGATTCAATATTTCATTGAACGTATATACACTGCCATGGTGATATCCCGACAATTCGATTCGCATGATACTCCACATTTCCTGCCAAATACAGCGCACCTGCTCTTGTTTACATTGTGTCAACTGTGGTCGAGGACAAATGCATTGTTTTTGCAGTGCAGCACATACGGGATTCAGTACTTCATTCAACGAATATACACTGCCATGGTGATATCCCGACAATTCGATGCGCATGATACTCCACATTCCCTGCCAAATACAGCGCACGTGCTCTTGTTTAAATTATGCCAACTCGGGTCGAGGACAAATGCAATGTTTTTGCCGTACTGCATATCCAGGATTCAATACTTCATTGAACGTAAATACACTGCTATTGGTGATATCCCGACAATTCCATGCGCGTGATACTCCACATTCCCTGCCAAATACAGCGCACGTGCTCGTGTTTACATTATGTCAACTCGGATAGAGGACAAATGCAAGGTTGTTGTAGTACAGCATATACAGGATTCACTATTCCATTGAACGTATATACACTGCTATTGGTGATATCCCGACAAATCGATGCGCGTGACACTCCACATTTCCAGCTAAATACGGCGCATCTGCTCCTGTTTACATTATATCAACTGGGGTCGAAGACAAATGCAATGTTCTCGTAGTACTGCATACTCAGAACTCAATACTTCATTGAACCTATCTACACTACTATTGGTGATATTTCGTCAGTTCCATGAGCGTTATACTCCACAGCAGCCGCCAAACAGCGGGCCAGCGCTTGTTTACATTATGAAAACTGTTTTCGAGGTCAAATGCAATGTTGTTGCAGTGCAGCATATACAGGATTCAATATCTCATTGAACGTAAATACACTGCTATTGGTGAAATCACGACAATTCGATGCGCGTGATACTCCACATACCCTGCCAAAGACAGCGCACCTGCTCCTGTTTACATTATGTCAACTCGGGTCGAGGACAAATGCAATGTTGTTGCAGTACAGCATATACAGAATTCAATATTTCATTGAACGTACATACACTGCCATTTGTGATATCCCGACAATTCGATACGCGTGATACTCCACATTTCCTGCCACATACGACGCAACTGTTGCTGTTTACATTATGTCAACTCGGGTCGAGGACACATGCAATGTTGTTGCAGTACAGCATATTCAGGATTCAATATTCCATTGAACGGATCTACACTGCTATTGTTGATATCTCGACAATTCGATGCGCGCTATACCGCACAGTTGCTGCCAAATTGAGCGCAAATCAGCCACTTCGCGCTATGTCAACTCAGGTCCCTGCCTAATTCATTGTAATTGTTTTTTTGCATATTTAGGCTTATGTATTCAATTAAACGTATCTCCGGGGCTATTGGTGGTATGCCTACAATTCGATGCGCGTTATGCTCCACAGTTGCCGCCAAACAACGGACCTGCTCCTGTTTATATTATGTCAACTGGGTTCGAAGACAAATGCAATGTTCTTGTAGTACTGCATACTCAGGATTCAATATTTCATTGAATGTATCTACACTGCTATTGGTGATATCTCGACAACTCGATGCGCGTGATACTCCATATTTCCTGCCAAATACAGCGCACCTGCTACTGTTTACATTATGTCATTCGGGTCGAGGACAAATGCAATGTTTTTGCAGTACAGCACATTCAGGATTCAATATTTCATTGAACGGATCTACACTGCTATTGGTGATATCCCGACAATGTGAAGCGCGTTATACTCCTCATTCTCTGCCAAATACTACGCACATCAGAGTGTTTGCGCATTGTCAACTCTGTGTCCTGTCAAATACATTGTAATTGCAGTTTATCATATTAGGCACAAGTATTTATTTAAACGTATCTCCGCTGCTATTCGTGGTATGTCGACAAATCTATGCGCGTTATACTCCACAGTTGCCGCCAAACAGCGCACCTGCTCCTGTTTACATTATGTCAACTCGGGTCGAGGGCAAATGGAATGTTGTTGCAGTACTGCATATCCAGCATTCAATATTTCATTGGACGTATCTACACTGCTACTGGAGATATTTCGTCAATTCCATGCGTCTTGTACTCCACATTTCCTGCCAAATACAGCGCACCTGCTCATGTTTACATTATGTCAACTCGGGTCGAGGACAAATGCAATGTTGTTGCAGTACAGCACAAACAGGATTCAATACTTCACTGAGCATATATACACTGCTATTCGTGATATCCCGACAATTCGAAGCGCGTTATTCTCCACATTTCCAGCCAAATACGGCGCATCTGCTCCTGCTCATATTATATCAACTGGGGTCGCAGACAAATGCAATGTTCTTGTAGTACTGCATACTCAGGACTCAATACTTCATTGAACGTATCTACACTACTATTGGTGATATTTCGTCAATTCCATGAGCGTGATACACCACAGCTGCCGCCAAACAGCGGGCCAGCTCTTGTTTACATTGTGCCAACTGTTTTCGAGGTCAAATGCAATGTTGTTGCTGTACAGCATATACAGGATTCAATATTTCATTGAACGTATATACACTGCCATGGTGATATACCGACAATTCGATGCGCATGATACTCCACATTTCCTGCCAAATACAGCGTACCTGCTCCTCTTCACATTATGTCAACTCGGGTCGAGGACAAATGCAATACTGCTGCAGTACAGCATATTCAGGATTCAACATTTCATTGAGCGTATATACACTGCTATTGGTGATATCCCGACAAATCGATGCGCGTCATACTCCACATATCCAGCCAAATACGGCGCATCTGCTCCTGTTTACATTATATCAACTGCTGTCGAAGACAAAGGCAATGTTCTTGTAGTACTGCATACTCAGGATTCAATACTTCATTGAACGTATCTACACTACTATTGGAGATATTTCGTCAATTCCATGAGCGTTATACTCCACAGCTGCCGCCAAACAGCGCACCTGCTCCTGTTTACATTATGTCATTCGGGTCGAGGACAAATGCATTGTTTTGGCAGTACGTCATATACCGGATTCAATACTTGATTGAACGTACATACACTGCCATTGGTGATATCCCGACAATTCGATGCGCATGATACTCCACATTCCCTGCCAAATACAGCGCGCGTGCTCTTGTTTAAATTATGCCAACTCGGGTCGAGGACAATTGCAATGTTGTTGTAGTACTGCATATTCAGGATTCAATATTTCATTGAACGTATATACACTGCCATGGTAATATCCCGACAATTCGATGCGCGTGATACTCCACATTCCCTGCCAAATACGGCGCACCTACTCCTGTTTACATTATGTCAACACGGATCGAGGACAAATGCAATGTTGTTGCAGTACAGCATATACAGGATTCAATATTTCATTGAACGTATATACACTGCCATGGTGATATCCCGACAATTCGATTCGCATGATACTCCACATTTCCTGCCAAATACAGCGCACCTGCTCTTGTTTACATTGTGTCAACTGTGGTCGAGGACAAATGCATTGTTTTTGCAGTGCAGCACATACGGGATTCAGTACTTCATTCAACGTATATACACTGCCATGGTGATATCCCGACAATTCGATGCGCATGATACTCCACATTCCCTGCCAAATACAGCGCGCGTGCTCTTGTTTAAATTATGCCAACTCGGGTCGAGGACAATTGCAGTGTTGTTGTAGTACTGCATATTCAGGATTCAATATTTCATTGAACGTATATACACTGCCATGGTAATATCCCGACAATTCGATGCGCATGAAACTCCACATTTTCTGCCAAATACAGTGCACCTGCTCCTGTTTACATTATGTCAACTGGTTTCCAGGACAAATGCAATGTTTTTGCAGTACAGCACATTCAGGATTCAATATTTCATTGAACGGATCTACACTGCTATTGGTGATATCCCGACAATGTGAAGCGCGTTATACTCCTCATTCTCTGCCAAATACTACGCACATCAGAGTGTTTGCGCATTGTCAACTCTGTGTCCTGTCAAATTCATTGTAATTGCAGTTTATCATTTTGGGCACAAGTATTCATTTAAACGTATCTCCGCTGCTATTCGTGGTATGTCGACAAATCTATGCGCGTTATACTAATCATTTGCTGCCAAATACAGCGCACCTGCTCCTGTTTGCATTATGTCAACTCGGGTCGAGGACAATTGCAATGTTGTTGTAGTACTGCATATTCAGGATTCAATATTTCATTGAACGTATATACACTGCCATGGTAATATCCCGACAATTCGATGCGCATGAAACTCCACATTTTCTGCCAAATACAGTGCACCTGCTCCTGTTTACATTATGTCAACTGGTTTCCAGGACAAATGCAATGTTTTTGCAGTACAGCACATTCAGGATTCAATATTTCATTGAACGGATCTACACTGCTATTGGTGATATCCCGACAATGTGAAGCGCGTTATACTCCTCATTCTCTGCCAAATACTACGCACATCAGAGTGTTTGCGCATTGTCAACTCTGTGTCCTGTCAAATTCATTGTAATTGCAGTTTATCATATTGGGCACAAGTATTCATTTAAACGTATCTCCGCTGCTATTCGTGGTATGTCGACAAATCTATGCGCGTTATACTCCTCATTTGCTGCCAAATACAGCGCACCTGCTCCTGTTTGCATTACGTCAACTCGGGTCGAGGACAATTGCAATGTTGTTGTAGTACTGCATATTCAGGATTCAATATTTCATTGAACGTATATACACTGCCATGGTAATATCCCGACAATTCGATGCGCATGAAACTCCACATTTTCTGCCAAATACAGTGCACCTGCTCCTGTTTACATTATGTCAACTGGTTTCCAGGACAAATGCAATGTTTTTGCAGTACAGCACATTCAGGATTCAATATTTCATTGAACGGATCTACACTGCTATTGGTGATATCCCGACAATGTGAAGCGCGTTATACTCCTCATTCTCTGCCAAATACTACGCACATCAGAGTGTTTGCGCATTGTCAACTCTGTGTCCTGTCAAATACATTGTAATTGCAGTTTATCATATTAGGCACAAGTATTTATTTAAACGTATCTCCGCTGCTATTCGTGGTATGTCGACAAATCTATGCGCGTTATACTCCACAGTTGCCGCCAAACAGCGCACCTGCTCCTGTTTACATTATGACAACTCGGGTCGAGGGCAAATGGAATGTTGTTGCAGTACTGCATATCCAGCATTCAATATTTCATTGGACGTATCTACACTGCTACTGGAGATATTTCGTCAATTCCATGCGTCTTGTACTCCACATTTCCTGCCAAATACAGCGCACCTGCTCCTGTTTACATTATGTCAACTCGGGTCGAGGACAAATGCAATGTTGTTGCAGTACAGCACAAACAGGATTCAATACTTCACTGAGCATATATACACTGCTATTCGTGATATCCCGACAATTCGAAGCGCGTTATTCTCCACATTTCCAGCCAAATACGGCGCATCTGCTCCTGCTCATATTATATCAACTGGGGTCGCAGACAAATGCAATGTTCTTGTAGTACTGCATACTCAGGACTCAATACTTCATTGAACGTATCTACACTACTATTGGTGATATTTCGTCAATTCCATGAGCGTAATACACCACAGCTGCCGCCAAACAGCGGGCCAGCTCTTGTTTACATTGTGCCAACTGTTTTCGAGGTCAAATGCAATGTTGTTGCTGTACAGCATATACAGGATTCAATATTTCATTGAACGTATATACACTGCCATGGTGATATACCGACAATTCGATGCGCATGATACTCCACATTTCCTGCCAAATACAGCGTACCTGCTCCTCTTCACATTATGTCAACTCGGGTCGAGGACAAATGCAATACTGCTGCAGTACAGCATATTCAGGATTCAACATTTCATTGAACGTATATACACTGCTATTCGTGATATCCCGACAATTCGAAGCGCGTCATACTCCTCATTCGCTGCCAAATACTAAGCACATCAGAGAGTTTGCGCATTGTCAACTCTGTTTCCTGTCAAATATATTGTATTTGCTGTTTGTCATGTTAGGCTCAAGTATTTAGTTAAACGTATCTCCGCTGCTATTCGTGGTATGTCGACAAATCTATGCGCGTTATACTCCACAGTTGCCGCCAAACAGCGCACCTGCTCCTGTTTACATTATGTCATTCGGGTCGAGGACAAATGCATTGTTTTGGCAGTACGTCATATACCGGATTCAATACTTGATTGAACGTATATACACTGCTATTGGTGATATCCCGACAATTCGATGCGCGTGATACTCCACATTACCTGCCAAATACGGCGCACCTGCTCCTGTTTACATTATGTCAACTGGGTTCGAAGACAAATGCAATGTTCTTGTAGTACTGCATACTCAGGATTCAATATTTCATTGAATGTATCTACACTGCTATTGGTGATATCACGACAATTCGATGCGCGTGATACTCCATATTTCCTGCCAAATACAGCGCACCTGCTCCTGTTTACATTATGTCATTCGGGTCGAGGACAAATGCAATGTTTTTGCAGTACAGCACATTCACGATTCAATATTTCATTGAACGGATCTACACTGCTATTGGTGATATCCCGACAATTCCATGCGCGTGATACTCCACATTCCCTGCCAAATACAGCGCACCTGCTCCTGTTTACATTATGTCAACTCGGATCGAGGACAAATGCAATCTTTTTGCAGTACTGGATATGCAGTATTCAATATTTCATCGAACGTATATGCACAGCTATTGGTGATATCCCGACAATTCGATGCGCGTGATACTCCACATTACCTGCCAAATACTAAGCACATCAGAGAGTTTGCGCATTGTCAACTCTGTTTCCTGTCAAATAAATTGTATTTGCTGTTTGTCATGTTAGGCTCAAGTATTTAGTTAAACGTATCTCCGCTGCTATTCGTGGTATGTCGACAAATCTATGCGCGTTATACTCCACAGTTGCCGCCAAACAGCGCACCTGCTACTGTTTACATTATGTCATTCGGGTCGAGGACAAATGCATTGTTTTGGCAGTACGTCATATACCGGATTCAATACTTGATTGAACGTACATACACTGCCATTGGTGATATCCCGACAATTCGATGCGCGTGATACTCCACATTACCTGCCAAATACGGCGCACCTACTCCTGTTTACATTATGTCAACACGGATCGAGGACAAATGCAATGTTGTTGCAGTACAGCATATACAGGATTCAATATTTCATTCAACGAATATACACTGCCATGGTGATATCCCGACAATTCGATGCGCATGATACTCCACATTTCCTGCCAAATACAGCGCACGTGCTCGTGTTTAAATTATGCCAACTCGGGTCGAGGACAAATGCAATGTTTTTGCCGTACTGCATATCCAGGATTCAATACTTCATTGAACGTAAATACACTGCTATTGGTGATATCCCGACAATTCCATGCGCGTGATACTCCACATTCCCTGCCAAATACAGCGCACGTGCTCGTGTTTACATTATGTCAACTCGGATAGAGGACAAATGCAAGGTTGTTGTAGTACAGCATATACAGGATTCACTATTCCATTGAACGTATATACACTGCTATTGGTGTTATCCCGACAAATCGATGCGCGTGACACTCCACATTTCCAGCTAAATACGGCGCATCTGCTCCTGTTTACATTATATCAACTGGGGTCGAAGACAAATGCAATGTTCTCGTAGTACTGCATACTCAGAACTCAATACTTCATTGAACCTATCTACACTACTATTGGTGATATTTCGTCAGTTCCATGAGCGTTATACTCCACAGCAGCCGCCAAACAGCGGGCCAGCGCTTGTTTACATTATGAAAACTGTTTTCGAGGTCAAATGCAATGTTGTTGCAGTGCAGCATATACAGGATTCAATATCTCATTGAACGTAAATACACTGCTATTGGTGAAATCACGACAATTCGATGCGCGTGATACTCCACATACCCTGCCAAAGACAGCGCACCTGCTCCTGTTTACATTATGTCAACTCGGGTCGAGGACAAATGCAATGTTGTTGCAGTACAGCATATACAGAATTCAATATTTCGTTGAACGCATATACACTGCTATTCGTGATATCCCGACAATTCGATACGCGTGATACTCCACATTTCCTGCCACATACGACGCAACTGTTGCTGTTTACATTATGTCAACTCGGGTCGAGGACACATGCAATGTTGTTGCAGTACAGCATATTCAGGATTCAATATTCCATTGAACGGATCTACACTGCTATTGTTGATATCTCGACAATTCGATGCGCGCTATACCGCACAGTTGCTGCCAAATAGAGCGCAAATCAGCCACTTCGCGCTATGTCAACTCAGGTCCCTGCCTAATTCATTGTAATTGTTTTTTTGCATATTTAGGCTTATGTATTCAATTAAACGTATCTCCGGTGCTATTGGTGGTATGCCTACAATTCGATGCGCGTTATGCTCCACAGTTGCCGCCAAACAACGGACCTGCTCCTGTTTATATTATGTCAACTGGGCTCGAAGACAAATGCAATGTTCCTGTAGTACTGCATACTCAGGATTCAATACTTCAATGAATGTATCTACACTGCTATTGGTGATATCACGAGAATTCGATGCGCGTGATACATTCCCTACCAAATACAGCGCACCTGCTCCTGTTTACATTATGTCATTCGGGTCGAGGACAAATGCAATGTTTTTGCAGTACAGCACATTCAGGATTCAATATTTCATTGAACGGATCTACACTGCTATTGGTGATATCCCGACAATGTGAAGCGCGTTATACTCCTCATTCTCTGCCAAATACTACGCACATCAGAGTGTTTGCGCATTGTCAACTCTGTGTCCTGTCAAATACATTGTAATTGCAGTTTATCATATTAGGCACAAGTATTTATTTAAACGTATCTCCGCTGCTATTCGTGGTATGTCGACAAATCTATGCGCGTTATACTCCTCAGTTGCCGCCAAACAGCGCACCTGCTCCTGTTTACATTATGTCAACTCGGGTCGAGGGCAAATGGAATGTTGTTGCAGTACTGCATATCCAGCATTCAATATTTCATTGGACGTATCTACACTGCTACTGGAGATATTTCGTCAATTCCATGCGTCTTGTACTCCACATTTCCTGCCAAATACAGCGCACCTGCTCCTGTTTACATTATGTCAACTCGGGTCGAGGACAAATGCAATGTTGTTGCAGTACAGCACAAACAGGATTCAATACTTCACTGAGCATATATACACTGCTATTCGTGATATCCCGACAATTCGAAGCGCGTTATTCTCCACATTTCCAGCCAAATACGGCGCATCTGCTCCTGCTCACATTATATCAACTGGGGTCGCAGACAAATGCAATGTTCTTGTAGTACTGCATACTCAGGACTCAATACTTCATTGAACGTATCTACACTACTATTGGTGATATTTCGTCAATTCCATGAGCGTGATACACCACAGCTGCCGCCAAACAGCGGGCCAGCTCTTGTTTACATTGTGCCAACTGTTTTCGAGGTCAAATGCAATGTTGTTGCTGTACAGCATATACAGGATTCAATATTTCATTGAACGTATATACACTGCCATGGTGATATACCGACAATTCGATGCGCATGATACTCCACATATCCAGCCAAATACGGCGCATCTGCTCCTGTTTACATTATATCAACTGCTGTCGAAGACAAAGGCAATGTTCTTGTAGTACTGCATACTCAGGATTCAATACTTGATTGAACGTACATACACTGCCATTGGTGATATCCCGACAATTCGATGCGCGTGATACTCCACATTACCTGCCAAATACGGCGCACCTACTCCTGTTTACATTATGTCAACACGGATCGAGGACAAATGCAATGTTGTTGCAGTACAGCATATACAGGATTCAATATTTCATTGAACGTATATACACTGCCATGGTGATATCCCGACAATTCGATTCGCATGATACTCCACATTTCCTGCCAAATACAGCGCACCTGCTCTTGTTTACATTGTGTCAACTGTGGTCGAGGACAAATGCATTGTTTTTGCAGTGCAGCACATACGGGATTCAGTACTTCATTCAACGTATATACACTGCCATGGTGATATCCCGACAATTCGATGCGCATGATACTCCACATTCCCTGCCAAATACAGCGCACGTGCTCTTGTTTAAATTATGCCAACTCGGGTCGAGGACAAATGCAATGTTTTTGCCGTACTGCATATCCAGGATTCAATACTTCATTGAACGTAAATACACTGCTATTGGTGATATCCCGACAATTCCATGCGCGTGATACTCCACATTCCCTGCCAAATACAGCGCACGTGCTCGTGTTTACATTATGTCAACTCGGATAGAGGACAAATGCAAGGTTGTTGCAGTACAGCATATACAGAATTCAATATTTCATTGAACGTACATACACTGCCATTTGTGATATCCCGACAATGTGAAGCGCGTTATACTCCTCATTCTCTGCCAAATACTACGCACATCAGAGTGTTTGCGCATTGTCAACTCTGTGTCCTGTCAAATTCATTGTAATTGCAGTTTATCATATTGGGCACAAGTATTCATTTAAACGTATCTCCGCTGCTATTCGTGGTATGTCGACAAATCTATGCGCGTTATACTCCTCATTTGCTGCCAAATACAGCGCACCTGCTCCTGTTTGCATTATGTCAACTCGGGTCGAGGACAATTGCAATGTTGTTGTAGTACTGCATATTCAGGATTCAATATTTCATTGGACGGATCTACACTGCCATGGTAATATCCCGACAATTCGATGCGCATGAAACTCCACATTTTCTGCCAAATACAGTGCACCTGCTCCTGTTTACATTATGTCAACTCGTTTCCAGGACAAATGCAATGTTTTTGCAGTACAGCACATTCAGGATTCAATATTTCATTGAACGGATCTACACTGCTATTGGTGATATCCCGACAATGTGAAGCGCGTTATACTCCTCATTCTCTGCCAAATACTACGCACATCAGAGTGTTTGCGCATTGTCAACTCTGTGTCCTGTCAAATACATTGTAATTGCAGTTTATCATATTAGGCACAAGTATTTATTTAAACGTATCTCCGCTACTATTGGTGATATTTCGTCAATTCCATGAGCGTGATACACCACAGCTGCCGCCAAACAGCGGGCCAGCTCTTGTTTACATTGTGCCAACTGTTTTCGAGGTCAAATGCAATGTTGTTGCTGTACAGCATATACAGGATTCAATATTTCATTGAACGTATATACACTGCCATGGTGATATACCGACAATTCGATGCGCATGATACTCCACATTTCCTGCCAGATACAGCGTACCTGCTCCTCTTCACATAATGTCAACTCGGGTCGAGGACAAATGCAATACTGCCGCAGTACAGCATATTCAGGATTCAACATTTCATTGAGCGTATATACACTGCTATTGGTGATATCCCGACAAATCGATGCGCGTCATACTCCACATATCCAGCCAAATACGGCGCATCTGCTCCTGTTTACATTATATCAACTGCTGTCGAAGACAAAGGCAATGTTCTTGTAGTACTGCATACTCAGGATTCAATACTTCATTGAACGTATCTACACTACTATTGGAGATATTTCGTCAATTCCATGAGCGTTATACTCCACAGCTGCCGCCAAACAGCGCACCTGCTCCTGTTTACATTATGTCATTCGGGTCGAGGACAAATGCATTGTTTTGGCAGTACGTCATATACCGGATTCAATACTTGATTGAACGTACATACACTGCCATTGGTGATATCCCGACAATTCGATGCGCGTGATACTCCACATTACCTGCCAAATACGGCGCACCTACTCCTGTTTACATTATGTCAACACGGATCGAGGACAAATGCAATGTTGTTGCAGTACAGCATATACAGTATTCAATATTTCATTGAACGTATATACACTGCCATGGTGATATCCCGACAATTCGATTCGCATGATACTCCACATTTCCTGCCAAATACAGCGCACCTGCTCTTGTTTACATTGTGTCAACTGTGGTCGAGGACAAATGCATTGTTTTTGCCGTACTGCATATCCAGGATTCAATACTTCATTGAACGTAAATACACTGCTATTGGTGATATCCCGACAATTCCATGCGCGTGATACTCCACATTCCCTGCCAAATACAGCGCACCTGCTCGTGTTTACATTATATCAACTGGGGTCGAAGACAAATGCAATGTTCTCGTAGTACTGCATACTCAGAACTCAATACTTCATTGAACCTATCTACACTACTATTGGTGATATTTCGTCAGTTCCATGAGCGTTATACTCCACAGCAGCCGCGAAACAGCGGGCCAGCGCTTGTTTACATTATGAAAACTGTTTTCGAGGTCAAATGCAATGTTGTTGCAGTGCAGCATATACAGGATTCAATATCTCATTGAACGTAAATACACTGCTATTGGTGAAATCACGACAATTCGATGCGCGTGATACTCCACATACCCTGCCAAAGACAGCGCACCTGCTCCTGTTTACATTATGTCAACTCGGGTCGAGGACAAATGCAATGTTGTTGCAGTGCAGCATATACAGAATTCAATATTTCATTGAACGTACATACACTGCCATTTGTGATATCCCGACAATTCGATACGCGCTATACCGCACAGTTGCTGCCAAATAGAGCGCAAATCAGCCACTTCGCGCTATGTCAACTCAGGTCCCTGCCTAATTCATTGTAATTGTTTTTTTGCATATTTAGGCTTATGTATTCAATTAAACGTATCTCCGGTGCTATTGGTGGTATGCCTACAATTCGATGCGCGTTATGCTCCACAGTTGCCGCCAAACAGCGGACCTGCTCCTGTTTATATTATGTCAACTGGGTTCGAAGGCAAATGCAATGTTCTTGTAGTACTGCATACTCAGGATTCAATATTTCATTGAATGTATCTACACTGCTATTCGTCTTATCACGACAATTCGATGCGCGTGATACTCCATATTTCCTGCCAAATACAGCGCACCTGCTCCTGTTTACATTATGTCATTCGGGTCGAGGACAAATGCAATGTTTTTGCAGTACAGCACATTCAGGATTCAATATTTCATTGAACGGATCTACACTGCTATTGGTGATATCCCGACAATGTGAAGCGCGTTATACTCCTCATTCTCTGCCAAATACTACGCACATCAGAGTGTTTGCGCATTGTCAACTCTGTGTCCTGTCAAATTCATTGTAATTGCAGTTTATCATATTGGGCACAAGTATTCATTTAAACGTATCTCCGCTGCTATTCGTGGTATGTCGACAAATCTATGCGCGTTATACTCCTCATTTGCTGCCAAATACAGCGCACCTGCTCCTGTTTGCATTATGTCAACTCGGATCGAGGACAATTGCAATGTTGTTGTAGTACTGCATATTCAGGATTCAATATTTCATTGTACGTATATACACTGCCATGGTAATATCCCGACAATTCGATGCGCATGAAACTCCACATTTTCTGCCAAATACAGAGCACCTGCTCCTGTTTACATTATGTCAACTCGTTTCCAGGACAAATGCAATGTTTTTGCAGTATAGCACATTCAGGATTCAATATTTCATTGAACGGATCTACACTGCTATTGGTGATATCCCGACAATGTGAAGCGCGTTATACTCCTCATTCTCTGCCAAATACTACGCACATCAGAGTGTTTGCGCATTGTCAACTCTGTGTCCTGTCAAATACATTGTAATTGCAGCTTATCATATTAGGCACAAGTATTTATTTAAACGTATCTACGCTGCTATTCGTGGTATGTCGACAACTCTATGCGCGTTATACTCCACAGTTGCCGCCAAACAGCGCACCTGCTCCTGTTTACATTATGTCAACTCGGGTCGAGGGCAAATGGAATGTTGTTGCAGTACTGCATATCCAGCATTCAATATTTCATTGGACGTATCTACACTGCTACTGGAGATATTTCGTCAATTCCATGCGTCTTGTACTCCACATTTCCTGCCAAATACAGCGCACCTGCTCCTGTTTACATTATGTCAACTCGGGTCGAGGACAAATGCAATGTTGTTGCAGTACAGCACAAACAGGATTCAATACTTCACTGAGCATATATACACTGCTATTCGTGATATCCCGACAATTCGAAGCGCGTTATTCTCCACATTTCCAGCCAAATACGGCGCATCTGCTCCTGCTCACATTATATCAACTGGGGTCGCAGACAAATGCAATGTTCTTGTAGTACTGCATACTCAGGACTCAATACTTCATTGAACGTATCTACACTACTATTGGTGATATTTCGTCAATTCCATGAGCGTGATACACCACAGCTGCCGCCAAACAGCGGGCCAGCTCTTGTTTACATTGTGCCAACTGTTTTCGAGGTCAAATGGAATGTTGTTGCTGTACAGCATATACAGGATTCAATATTTCATTGAACGTATATACACTGCCATGGTGATATACCGACAATTCGATGCGCATGATACTCCACATTTCCTGCCAAATACAGCGTACCTGCTCCTCTTCACATTATGTCAACTCGGGTCGAGGACAAATGCAATACTGCTGCAGTACAGCATATTCAGGATTCAACATTTCATTGAGCGTATATACACTGCTATTGGTGATATCCCGACAAATCGATGCGCGTCATACTCCACATTTCCAGCCAAATACGGCGCATCTGCTCCTGTTTACATTATATCAACTGCTGTCGAAGACAAAGGCAATGTTCTTGTAGTACTGCATACTCAGGATTCAATACTTCATTGAACGTATCTACACTACTATTGGAGATATTTCGTCAATTCCATGAGCGTTATACTCCACAGCTGCCGCCAAACAGCGCACCTGCTCCTGTTTACATTATGTCATTCGGGTCGAGGACAAATGCATTGTTTTGGCAGTACGTCATATACCGGATTCAATACTTGATTGAACGTACATACACTGCCATTGGTGATATCCCGACAATTCGATGCGCGTGATACTCCACATTACCTGCCAAATACGGCGCACCTACTCCTGTTTACATTATGTCAACACGGATCGAGGACAAATGCAATGTTGTTGCAGTACAGCATATACAGGATTCAATATTTCATTGAACGTATATACACTGCCATGGTGATATCCCGACAATTCGATTCGCATGATACTCCACATTTCCTGCCAAATACAGCGCACCTGCTCTTGTTTATATTGTGTCAACTGTGGTCGAGGACAAATGCATTGTTTTTGCAGTGCAGCACATACGGGATTCAGTACTTCATTCAACGTATATACACTGCCATGGTGATATCCCGACAATTCGATGCGCATGATACTCCACATTTCCAGCTAAATACGGGGCATCTGCTCCTGTTTACATTATATCAACTGGGGTCGAAGACAAATGCAATGTTCTCGTAGTACTGCATACTCAGAACTCAATACTTCATTGAACCTATCTACACTACTATTGGTGATATTTCGTCAGTTCCATGAGCGTTATACTCCACAGCAGCCGCCAAACAGCGGGCCAGCGCTTGTTTACATTATGAAAACTGTTTTCGAGGTCAAATGCAATGTTGTTGCAGTGCAGCATATACAGGATTCAATATCTCATTGAACGTAAATACACTGCTATTGGTGAAATCACGACAATTCGATGCGCGTGATACTCCACATACCCTGCCAAAGACAGCGCACCTGCTCCTGTTTACATTATGTCAACTCGGGTCGAGGACAAATGCAATGTTGTTGCAGTACAGCATATACAGAATTCAATATTTCATTGAACGTACATACACTGCCATTTGTGATATCCCGACAATTCGATACGCGTGATACTCCACATTTCCTGCCACATACGACGCAACTGTTGCTGTTTACATTATGTCAACTCGGGTCGAGGACACATGCAATGTTGTTGCAGTACAGCATATTCAGGATTCAATATGCCATTGAACGGATCTACACTGCTATTGTTGATATCTCGACAATTCGATGCGCGCTATACCGCACAGTTGCTGCCAAATAGAGCGCAAATCAGCCACTTCGCGCTATGTCAACTCAGGTCCCTGCCTAATTCATTGTAATTGTTTTTTTGCATATTTAGGCTTATGTATTCAATTAAACGTATCTCCGGTGCTATTGGTGGTATGCCTACAATTCGATGCGCGTTATGCTCCACAGTTGCCGCCAAACAGCGGACCTGCTCCTGTTTATATTATGTCAACTGGGTTCGAAGACAAATGCAATGTTGTTGTAGTACTGCATATTCAGGATTCAATATTTCATTGAACGTATATACACTGCCATGGTAATATCCCGACAATTCGATGCGCATGAAACTCCACATTTTCTGCCAAATACAGTGCACCTGCTCCTGTTTACATTATGTCAACTCGTTTCCAGGACAAATGCAATGTTTTTGCAGTACAGCACATTCAGGATTCAATATTTCATTGAACGGATCTACACTGCCATTGGTGATATCCCGACAATGTGAAGCGCGTTATACTCCTCATTCTCTGCCAAATACTACGCACATCAGAGTGTTTGCGCATTGTCAACTCTGGGTCCTGTCAAATTCATTGTAATTGCAGTTTATCATATTAGGCACAAGTATTTATTTAAACGTATCTCCGCTGCTATTCGTGGTATGTCGACAAATCTATGCGCGTTATACTCCACAGTTGCCGCCAAACAGCGCACCTGCTCCTGTTTACATTATGTCAACTCGGGTCGAGGGCAAATGGAATGTTGTTGCAGTACTGCATATCCAGCATTCAATATTTCATTGGACGTATCTACACTGCTACTGGAGATATTTCGTCAATTCCATGCGTCTTGTACTCCACATTTCCTGCCAAATACAGCGCACCTGCTCCTGTTTACATTATGTCAACTCGGGTCGAGGACAAATGCAATGTTGTTGCAGTACAGCACAAACAGGATTCAATACTTCACTGAGCATATATACACTGCTATTCGTGATATCCCGACAGTTCGAAGCGCGTTATTCTCCACATTTCCAGCCAAATACGGCGCATCTGCTCCTGCTCACATTATATCAACTGGGGTCGCAGACAAATGCAATGTTCTTGTACTACTGCATACTCAGGAATCAATACTTCATTGAACGTATCTACACTACTATTGGTGATATTTCGTCAATTCCATGAGCGTGATACACCACAGCTGCCGCCAAACAGCGGGCCAGCTCTTGTTTACATTGTGCCAACTGTTTTCGAGGTCAAATGCAATGTTGTTGCTGTACAGCATATACAGGATTCAATATTTCATTGAACGTATATACACTGCCATGGTGATATACCGACAATTCGATGCGCATGATACTCCACATTTCCTGCCAAATACAGCGTACCTGCTCCTCTTCACATTATGTCAACTCGGGTCGAGGACAAATGCAATACTGCTGCAGTACAGCATATTCAGGATTCAACATTTCATTGAGCGTATATACACTGCTATTGGTGATATCCCGACAAATCGATGCGCGTCATACTCCACATTTCCAGCCAAATACGGCGCATCTGCTCCTGTTTACATTATATCAACTGCTGTCGAAGACAAAGGCAATGTTCTTGTAGTACTGCATACTCAGGATTCAATACTTCATTGAACGTATCTACACTACTATTGGAGATATTTCGTCAATTCCATGAGCGTTATACTCCACAGCTGCCGCCAAACAGCGGGCCAGCTCTTGTTTACATTGTGTCAACTGTTTTCGAGGACAACTGCATTATTGTTGCAGTACAGCATAATCAGGATTCAATATTTCATGGAACGTATATACACTGCTATTCGTGATATCCCGACAATTCGATGCGCGTTATACTCCTCATTCGCTGCCAAATACTACGCAGATCGGCCGGATTGCGCATTGTCAACTCTGTGTCCTGTCAAATACATTGTAATTGCAGTTTATCATATTAGGCTCAAGTATTTATTTAATCGTGTCTCTGCTGCTATTTGTGGTATGTCCACAAATCCATGCGCGTTATACTCCTCATATGCCGCCAAATACAGCGCACCTGCTCTTGTTTACATTGTGTCAACTGTGGTCGAGGACAAATGCATTGTTTTTGCAGTACAGCACATACGGGATTCAGTACTTCATTCAACGTATATACACTGCTATTGGCGATATCACGACAAATCGATGCGCGTGATACTCCACATTCCCTGCCAAATACAGCGCACCTGCTCCTGTTTACATTATGTCAACTCGGATCGAGGACAAATGCAATGTTGTTGCAGTACAGTATATACAGAATTCAAAATTTCATTGAACGTATATACACTGCTATAGGTGATATCCCGACAATTCCATGCGCGTGATACTCCACATTCCCTGCCAAATACAGCGCACCTGCTCGTGTTTACATTATGTCAACTCGGATCGAGGACAAATGCAATCTTTTTGCAGTACTGGATATGCAGTATTCAATATTTCATCGAACGTATATGCACTGCTATTGGTGATATCCCGACAATTCGATGCGCGTGATACTCCACATTACCTGCCAAATACGGCGCACCTACTCCTGTTTACATTATGTCAACACGGATCTAGGACAAATGCAATGTTGTTGCAGTACAGTATATACAGAATTCAAAATTTCATTGATCGTATATACACTGCTATTCGTGATATCCCGACAATTCGAAGCGCGTCATACTCCTCATTCGCTGCCAAATACTAAGCACATCAGAGAGTTTGCGCATTGTCAACTCTGTTTCCTGTCAAATAAATTGTATTTGCTGTTTATCATGTTAGGCTCAAGTATTTAGTTAAACGTATCTCCGCTGCTATTCGTGGTATGTCGACAAATCTATGCGCGTTATACTCCACAGTTGCCGCCAAACAGCGCACCTGCTCCTGTTTACATTATGTCATTCGGGTCGAGGACAAATGCATTGTTTTGGCAGTACATCATATAGCGGATTCAATACTTCATTGAACGTACATACACTGCCATTGGTGATATCCCGACAATTCGATGCGCGTGATACTCCACATTACCTGCCAAATACGGCGCACCTACTCCTGTTTACATTATGTCAACACGGATCGAGGACAAATGCAATGTTGTTGCAGTACAGCATATACAGGATTCAATATCTCATTGAACGTATATACACTGCCATGGTGATATCCCGACAATTCGATGCCCATGATACTCCACATTTCCTGCCAAATACAGCGCACCTGCTCCTGTTTACATTATGTCATTCGGGTCGAGGACAAATGTATTGTTTTTGCAGTACATCATATAACGGATTCAATACTTCATTGAACGTAAATACACAGCTATTGGAGATAACCCGACAATTCGATGCGCATGATACTCCACATTTCCTGCCATATCAGCGCACCTGCTCCTGTTTACATTATGTCATTCGGGTCGAAGACAAATGCATTGTTTTTGCAGTACATCATATACCGGATTATATACTTCATTGAACGTAAATACACTGCTATTGGTGATATCCCGACAATTCCATGCGCGAGATACTCCACATTTCCTGCCACATACGACGCAACTGTTGCTGTTTACATTATGTCAACTCGGGTCGAGGACACATGCAATGTTGTTGCAGTACAGCATATTCAGGATTCAATATTCCATTGAACGGATCTACACTGCTATTGTTGATATCTCGACAATTCGATGCGCGCTATACCGCACAGTTGCTGCCAAATAGAGCGCAAATCAGCCACTTCGCGCTATGTCAACTCAGGTCCCTGCCTAATTCATTGAAATTGTAGTTTTGCACATTTAGTCTTATGTATTCAATTAAACGTATCTCCGGTGCTATTGGTTGTATGCCTACAATTCGATGCTCGTTATGCTCCACAGTTGCCGCCAAGCAGCGGACCTACTACTGTTTATATCATATCAACTGGGGTCGAAGACAAATGCAATGTTCTTGTAGTACTGCATACTCAGGGTTCAATACTTCATTGAACGTATCTACACTGCGACTGGAGATATTTCGTCAACTCCATGCGTCTTGTACTCCACATTTCCTGCCGAATACAGCACTCCTGCTCCTGTTTACATTATGTCAACTCGGGTCGAGAGCAAATGCAATGTTTTTGCAGAACAGCATATTCAGCATTCAATATTTCATTCAACGTAAATACACTGCTGTTGGTGATATCCCGACAATTCGATGCGCGTGATACTCCACATTCGATGCCAAATACTACGCACATCAGCCGGTTTGCGCATTATCAACTCTGTGTCCTGTCAAATACATTGCAATCGCAGTTTATCATATTAGGCTCAAGTATTTATTTAAACGAATCTCCGCTGCTATTCGTGGTATGTCGACAAATTTATGCGCGTTATACTTCTCATTTGCCGCCAAATACAGCGGATCTGCTCCTGTTTACATTATGTCATCTCGGGTCGAGGACAAATGCAATGGTGTTGCAGTACAGCATATACAGGATTCAATATTTTATTGAACGTATATACACTGCTATTCGTGATATCCCGATAATTCGATGTGCGTGATACTCCACATTTCCAGCCAAATACAGCGCACCTGCTCCTGTTTACATTATATCAACTCTGGTCGAGGACAAATGCAATGAAGTTGAAGTACTGCATATTCAGGATTCAATACTTCATTGAATGTATCTACACTGCTATTGGTCCTATCACGACAATTCGATGCACGTGATGCTCCACATACCCAGCCTAATACAGCGCACCTGCTCTTGTTTACAGTGTGTCAATTGTGGTCGAGGACAAATGCATTGTTTTTGCAGTACAGCATATACCGTATTCAATACTTCATTGAACGTATACACACTGCCATTGTTGATATCCCGACAATTCGATGCCCGTGATACTCCACATTTCCTGCCAAATACAGCGCACCTGCTCCTGTTTACATTATGTCAACTCGGGTCGAGGACAAATGCAATGTTCTTGTAGTACTGCATACTCAGGATTCAATATTTCATTGAACGTAAATACACTGCTATTGGTGAAATCCCGACAATTCGATGCGCGTTATACTCCTTATTCGCTGCCAAATACTACGCACATCAGCCGGTTTTCGCATTGTCAACTCTGTGTTCTGCTAAATACATTGTAATTGCAGTTTATCATATTAGGCTCAAGTATTCATTTAAACGTATCTCCGCTGCTATTCGCGGTATGTCGACAAATCTATGCGCGTTATACTCGTCATTTGCCGCCAAATACAGCGCACCTGCTCCTGTTTACATTATGTCAACACGTATCGAGGGCAAATGCTATGTTGTTGCAGTACAGCATATACAGGATTCAACCTTTCATTGAACGTATATACACTGCCATGGTGATATCCCGACAATTCGATGCGCATGATACTCCACATTTTCTGCCAAATACAGCGCACCTGCTCCTGTTTACATTATGTGAACACGTATCGAGGGCAAATGCAATGTTGTTGCAGTACAGCATATTCAGGATTCACTATTTCATTGAACGGATCTACACTGCTATTGGTGATATCCCGACAATTCGATGCGCGGTATACCGCACACTTGCTGCCAAATAGAGCGCAAATCAGCCACTGTGCGCTATGTCAACTCAGGTCCCTGCCTAATTCATTGTAATTGTAGTTTTGCATATTCGGGCTTAAGTATTCAATTAAACGTATCTCCGGTGCTATTGGTGGTATACCTACAATTCGTTGCGCGTGATACTCCACATTCCCTGCCAAATACAGCGAACCTGCTTCTGTTTACATTATGTCAACTCGGATCGAGGACAAATGCCATGTTGTTGCAGTACAGCATATTCAGGAATCAATATTTCATTGAACAGAAACTACACTGCTATTTGTGATATCTCGTCAATTCGATGCGCGGTATGCCGCACAGTTGCTACCAAATAGAGCGAAAATCAGCCACATTGCGCTATGTAAACTCAGGTCCGTGCCGAATTCATTGCAATTGTATTTTTGCGTATTTAGGCTTATGTATTCAATTAAACGTATCTCCGGTGCAATAGGTGGTATGCCTACAATTCGATGCGCGTTATGCTCCACAGCTGCCGCCAAACAGCGCACCTGCTCCTGTTTACATTATGTCAACTCGGGTCGGGGACATATCCAATGTTTTTGCAGTACAGGATATTCGGGATTCAATATTTCATTGAACGTATATACACTGCTATTGGTGATATCTTGACAGTTCGATGCGCGTTAAACTCCTCATTCGCTGGCAAATACTACGCACATCAGCCGGTTTGCCCATTGTCAACTCTGTGGCCTGTTAAATACATTGTAATTGCATTTTACCATATTAGGTTCAAGTATTTATTAAAACGTATCTCCGCTGCTATTCGTGGTATCTCGACAAATCTATGCGCGTTATACTCCTCATTTGCCGCCAAATACAGCGCACCTGCTCCTGTTTACATTATGTCAACTCGGGTCAAGGAAAAATGCAATGTTTTTGCAGTACAGCACATTCAGGATTCAATATTTCATTGAATGTATCTACACTGCAATTGGTCATATCACGACAATTCGATGCGCGTGATACACCACATTCCCTGCCAAAGACAGCGCACCTGCTCTTGTTTACATTGTGTCAACACGGATCGAGGACAAATGCCATGTTGTTGCAGTGCAGCATATACAGGATTCATTGTTTGATTGAACGTATATACACTGCCGTGGTGATATCCCGACAATTCGATGCGCATGATACTCCACATTTCCTGCCAAATACAGCGCACCTGCTCCTGTTTACAATATGTCAACTCGGGGCGAGGACAAATGCAATGTTGCTGCAGTACAGCATATTCAGGATTCAATATTTCATTGAACGTATATACACTGCTATTCGCCATATCCCGACAGTTCGATGCGAGTTGTACTCCGCATTCCCTGCCAAGTACTACGTTCATCAGAGTGTTTGCGCATTGTCAACTCTGTGTCCTGTCAAGTACATTGTAATTGCAGATTGTCATATTAGTCTCAATTATTTATTTAAACGTATCTACGCTGCTATTCGTGGTATGTCGACAAATCTGTGCGCGTTATATTCCTCATTTGCCGCCAAATACAGCGCACCTGCTCCTGCTTACATTGTATCAAGTGTGGTCGAAGACAAATGCAATGTGTTTGCAGAACAGCATATTCAGGATTCAATTCCTCATTGAACGTATCTACACTGCTGTTGTTGATATACCGACAATTCCATGCGCCTTGTACATCACGTTTCCTGCCAAACACAGCGCACCTTCTCCTGTTTACATTATGTCAGCTCGGGTCGAGGACAAATGCAATGTTGTTGTAGTACTGCATATTCAGGATTCAATTCATCATTGATCGTATCTACACTGCTGTTGTTGATATAGCGACAATTCTATGCGCGTTGTACACCACGTTTCCTGCCAAATACAGCGCACCTTCTCCCGTTTACATTATGTCAGCTCGGGTCGAGGACAAATGCAATGTTTTTGCAGAACAGCATATCCAGGATTCAATATTTCATTCAATGTAAATACACTGCTGTTGTTGATATACCGACAATTCCATGCGCGTTGTACACCACGTTTCCTGCCAAATACAGCGCACCTTCTCCTGTTTACATTATGTGAGCGCGGATCGAGGACAAATGCAATGTTGTTGCAGTACAGCATATTCAGAATTCAATATTTTAATGAACGGATCTACTCTGCTATTGGTGATATCCCGACAATACGATGCTCGTTATACTCCTCATTCGCTGCCAAATGCTACGCACATCAGCCGGTTTGCGCATTGTCAACTCTGTGTCCTGTCAAATACATTATAGTTGCAGTTTATCATATAAAGCTCAAGTATTTATTTAAACGTATCACCGCTGCTACTCGAGGTTTATAGACAAATCCGTGCGCGTTATACTCCTCATTTGCCGCCAAATAGAGCGCACCTGCTCCTGTTTACATTATGTCAACACCGATCGAGGACAAATGCAATGTTGTTGCAGTACAACATACTTAGGATTCAATATTTCATTGAACGGATATACACTGCCATTGGTGATATCTCCTCATTTCGATGCGCGTAATACTCCACATTCCCTGCCAAATACAGCGCACCTGCTCCTGTTTACATTATGTCAACTCGGGTCGCTGACAGATGCAATGTTGCTGCCGTACAGTATATTCAGGATTCAATATTCCATTGAACGGATCTACACAGCTATTGGTGATATCCCGACAATACGTTGCGCTTGATACTCCTCATTTGCCGCCAAATACAGCGCCCCTGCTCCTGTTTACATTATCTCAACTCGGGTCGAAGACAAATGCAATGTTGTTGTCGTACAGCATATACAGGATTCAATATTTCATTGAACGTATATACACTGCCATGGTGATATCCCGACAATTCGATGAGCATGATACTCCACATTTCCTGCCAAATACAGCGCACCTGCTCCTGTTTACATTATGTCAACTCGGGTCGAAGACAAATGCAATCCTGCTGCAGTTCAGCATATTCAGGATTCAATATTTCATTGAACGTATATACACTGCTATTCGTGATATCCCGACAATTCGAAGCGCGTTATACTCCACATTCCCTGGCAAATACAGCGCACCTGCTCCTGTCTACATTATGTCAACTCGGGTCAAGGACAAATGCAATGTTTTTGCAGTACAGCACATTCAGGATTCAATATTCCATTGAATGTATCTACAATTCTATTGCTGATATCACGACAATTCGATGCGTCTGATACTCCACATCTCCAGCCAAATACAGCGCACCTGCTCCTGTTTACATTATGTCAAATCGGGTCGAGAACAAATTCAATGTTTTTGCCGTTCAGGATATTCAGGATTCAATATTTCATTGAATGTATCTACACTGCCATTGATGTTATCACGACAATTCGATGCGCGTGATACTCCACATTCCTTGCCAAATACAGCGCACCTGCTCCTGTTTACATTATGTCAGCTCGGATCGAGGACAAGTGCCATGTTGTTGCAGTACACCATATACAGGATTCAATACTTCATTGAACGTATATGCACTGCCATGGTGATATCCCGACTATTCCATGCGCATGATACTCCACATTTCCTGCCAAATACAGCGCTACTGCTCCTGTTTACATTATGTCAACTCGAGTCGAGAACAAATGCAATGTTGCTGCAGTACAGCATATTCAGGAATCAATATTTCATTGAACGTATATACACTGCTATTCGTGATATCCCGACAATTCGATGCGCGTGATACTCCACATTTCTTGCCAAATACAGCGCTACTGCTCCTGTTTACATTATGTCAACTCGAGTCGAGAACAAATGCAATGTTGCTGCAGTACAGCATATTCAGGATTCAATATTTCATTGAACGTATATACACTGCTATTGGTGATATCCCGACAATTCGATGCGCGTTATAATCCACATTCGCTGCCAAATACTATGCACATCAGCCGGTTTGCGCCTTGTTAACGCTGTGTCCTGTCAAATACATTGTAATTGCAGCTTATCATATTAGGCTCAAGTATTTATTTAAACGTATCTCCGCTGCTATTCGTGGTATGTCGACAAATCTATGCGCGCTATACTCCCCATTTGCCGCCAAATACAGCGCAGCTCCTCCTGTTTACATTATGTCAACTCGGATCGAGGACAAATGCCATGTTGTTGCAGTACGGCATATACAGGATTCAATATTTCATTGAACGTATATACACTGCCATGCTGATATCCCGACAATTCGATGAGCATGATACTCCACATTTCCTGCCAAATACAGCGCACCTGCTCCTGTTTACATTATGTCAACTCGGGTCGAAGACAAATGCAATCCTGCTGCAGTTCAACATATTCAGGATTCAATATTTCATTGAACGTATATACACTGCTATTCGTGATATCCCGACAATTCGAAGCGCGTTATACTCCACATTCCCTGGCAAATACAGCGCACCTGTTCCTGTCTACATTATGTCAACTCGGGTCAAGGACAAATGCAATGTTTTTGCAGTACAGCACATTCAGGATTCAATATTCCATTGAATGTATCTACAATTCTATTGCTGATATCACGACAATTCGATGCGTCTGATACTCCACATCCCCAGCCAAATACAGCGCACCTGCTCCTGTTTACATTATGTCAAATCGAGTCGAGAACAAATTCAATGTTTTTGCCGTTCAGGATATTCAGGATTCAATATTTCATTGAATGTATCTACACTGCCATTGATGTTATCACGACAATTCGATGCGCGTGATACTCCACATTCCTTGCCAAATACAGCGCACCTGCTCCTGTTTACATTATGTCAACTCGGATCGAGGACAAGTGCCATGTTGTTGCAGTACACCATATACAGGATTCAATACTTCATTGAACGTATATGCACTGCCATGGTGATATCCCGACTATTCGATGCGCATGATACTCCACATTTCCTGCCAAATACAGCGCTAGTGCTCCTGTTTACATTATGTCAACTCGAGTCGAGAACAAATGCAATGTTGCTGCAGTACAGCATATTCAGGAATCAATATTTCATTGAACGTATATACACTGCTATTCGTGATATCCCGACAATTCGATGCGCGTGATACTCCACATTCCTTGCCAAATACAGCGCTACTGCTCCTGTTTACATTATGTCAACTCGAGTCGAGAACAAATGCAATGTTGCTGCAGTACAGCATATTCAGGATTCAATATTTCATTGAACGTATATACACTGCTATTGGTGATATCCCGACAATTCGATGCGCGTTATAATCCACATTCGCTGCCAAATACTATGCACATCAGCCGGTTTGCGCATTGTTAACTCTGTGTCCTGTCAAATACATTGTAATTGCAGTTTATCATATAAGGCTCAAGTATTTATTTAAACGTATCTCCGCTGCTATTCGTGGTATGTCGACAAATCTATGCGCGCTATACTCCCCATTTCCTGCCAAATACAGCGCACCTGCTCCTGTTTACATTATGTCAACTCGGGTCGAGGACAAATGCAATGTTGCTGTAGTGTTGCATATTCAGGATTCAGTACTTCATTGAATGTATCTATAATTCTATTGCTGATATCACGACAATTCGATGCGTCTGATACTCCACATCCCCAGCCAAATACAGCGCACCTGCTCCTGTTTACATTATGTCAAATCGGGTCGAGAACAAATGCAATGTTTTTGCAGTACAGCATATTCAGGATTCAATATTTCATTGAAAGTAAATACACTGCTATTGGTGATATCCCGACAAATTCGATGGGCGTGATACTCCACATTCCTTGTCAAATACAGCGATCCCGCTCCTGTTTACATTATGTCAACTCGGGTCGAGGACAAATGCAATGTTGCTGTAGTGTTGCATATTCAGGATTCAGTACTTCATTGAATGTATCTACACTGCTATTGGTCATATCACGACAATTCGATGCGCGTGTTACTCCACATTCCCTGCCCAATGCAGCGCACCTGCTCTTGTTTACATTGTGTCAACTGTGTTCGAGGACAAATGCATTGTTTTTGCAGTACAGCACATTCAGGATTCAATATTTCATTGAACGGATCTACACTGCTATTTGTGATATCTCGTCAATTCGATACGCGGTATACCGCACAGTTGCTGCCAAACAGAGCGCAAATCAGCCACTTTGCGCTATGTCAACTCCTGTCCCTGCCTAATTCATTGTAATTGTAGTTTTGCATATTCAGGCTCAAGTATTCAATAAAACGTATCTCCGATGCTATTGGTGGTATGCCTACAATTCGATGCGCGTTATACTCCACAGTTGCCGCCAAATACAGCGCACCTGCTCTTGTTTACATTGTGTCAACTCGGGTCGAGGACAAATGCAATGTTGCTGCAGTACAGCATATTCAGGATTCAATATTTCATTGAACGTATATACACTGCTATTCGTCATATCCCGACAGTTCGATGCGAGTTGTACTCCACATTCCCTGCCACGTACTACGTTCATCACAGAGTTTGCGCATTGTCAACTCTGTGTCCTGTCAAGAACATTGTAATTGCAGATTATCATATTAGGCTCAAGTATTTATTTAAACGTATCTACGCTGCAATTCGTGGTATGTCGACAAATCTGTGCGCGCTATACTCCTCTTTTGCCGCCAAATACAGCGCACCTGCTCCTGTTTACATTGTATCATCTGTGGTCGAGGACAAATGCATTGTTTTTGCAGTACAATATATTCAGGAATCAATATTTCATTGAACGGATCTACACTGCTATTTGTGATATCTCGTCAATTCGATGCGCGGTATGCCGCACAGTTGCTGCCAAATAGAGCGCAAATCAGCCACTTTGCGCTATGTAAACTGAGGTCCGTGCCTAATTCATTGTAATTGTATTTTTGCATATTTAGGCATATGTATTCAAATTAAACGTATCTCCGGTGCTATAGGTGGTATGCCTACAATTCGATGCGCGTTATGCTCCACAGCTGCCAAACAGCGCACCTGCTACTGTTTACATTACATCAACTCGGGTCGAGGACAAATGCAATGTTTTTGCAGTACAGCACATTCAGGATTCAATGTGTCATTGAATGTATCTACACTGCTATTCCTGATATCCCGATAATTCGAAGAGAGTTATACTCCACATTCCCTGCCAAACACAGCGCACCTGCTCCTGTTTACATTATGTCAACTCACGTCGAGGACAAATGCAATGTTGCTGCAGTACAGCATATTCAGGATTCAATATTGCCTTGAACGTATATACTGCTATTCCTGATATCCCGATAATTCGAAGAGAGTTATACTCCACATTCCCTGCCAAACACAGCGCACCTGCTCCTGTTTACATTATGTCAACTCGGGTCAAGGACAAATCTAATGTTTTTGCAGTAGAGCACATTCAGCATTCAATATGTCATTGAACGTATATACACTGCTATTCGTGATATCCCGACAAATCGAAGCGCGTTATGCTCCTCATTCGCTGCCAAGTACTACGCTGATCAGAGAGTTTGCGCATTGTCAACTCTGTGTCCTGTCAAATACATTGTAATTGCAGTTTATCATATTATGCACAAGTATTTATTTAAACGTATCTCCGCTGCTATTCGTGTTATGTCGACAAATCTATGCGCGTTATACTCCACAGCTCCCGCCAAATACAGCGCACTTGCTCTTGTTTACATTATGTCAACTCGGGTCGAGGACAATTGCAATGTAGTTGTAGTACTGCATATTCAGGATTCAAATCTTCATTGAATGTATCTACACTGCTATTGGTCATATCACGACAATCGGTGCGCGTGATACTCCACATTCCCTGCGAAATACAGCGCACCTGCTCCCGTTAACATTATGTCAGCTCGGATCGAGGGCAAATGCTATGTTGTTGCAGTACAGCATATACAGAATTCAACATTTCATTGAACGTATATACACTGCCATGGTGACATCCCGACAATTCGGTGCGCATGATACTCCACATTCCCTGCCAAATACAGCGCACCTGCTCCTGGTTACATTAAGTCAACTGGAGTCGAGGACAATTGCAATGTTGTTGCAGTAAAGCATATTCAGGAATCAATTTTTCATTGAACAGACCTACACTGCTATTTGTGATATCTCGTCAATTCGATGTGCGGTATGCCGCACAGTTGCTGCCAAATAGAGCGTAAATCAGCCACTTTGCGCTATGTAAACTGAGGTCCGTGCCTAATTCATTGTAATTGTATTTTTGCATATTTAGGCATATGTATTCAAATTAAACGTATCTCCGGTGCTATAGGTGGTATGCCTACAACTCGATGCGCGTTATGCTCCACAGCTGCCGCCAAACAGCGCACCTGCTACTGTTTACATTATGTCAACTCGGGTCGAGGACAAATCCAATGTTTTTGCAGTACAGGATATTCAGGATTCAATTCTTCATTGAATGTATCTACACTGCTATTGGTCATATCACGACAATCGGTGCGCGTGATACTCCACATTCCCTGCCAAATACAGCGCACCTGCTCCCGTTAACATTATGTCAACTCGGATCGATGGCAAATGCTATGTTGTTGCTGTACAGCATATACACGGTTCAAAATTTCATTGAACGTATTTAAACTGCCATGGTGATATCCCGACAATTCGATGCGCATGATAATCCACATTCCCTGCAAACTACAGCGCACCTGCTCCCGTTTACATTATGTCAACTGGGGTCGAGGACAATTGCAATGTTGTGGCAGTACAGCACAGTCAGGATTCAATATTTCATTGAACGGATCTACACTGCTGTTTGTGATATCTCGTCAATTCGATGCGCGGTTTACCACACCCCTGCCAAATAGAGCGCATATCAGCCACTTTGCGCTGTGTCAACTCAGGTCCCTGCCTAATTCATTGTAATTGTATTTTTGCATATTTAGTCTTATGTATTCAATTAAACGCATCTGCGGAGATATAGGTGGTACGCCTACAATCCGATGCGCGTTATGCTCCACAGTTGCCGCCCAATACAGCGAACCTGCTCCTGTTTACATTATGTCAACTCGGGTCGAGGACATATGCAATGTTTTTGCAGTACAGCATATTCGGGATTCAATATTTCATTGAACGTATATACACTGCTATTGGTGATATCTCGACAAATCGAAGCGCGTTATACTGCTCATTCGCTGCCAAATACAACGCACATCAACCGGTTTGCACAATATCAACTCTATATCCTGTCGAATCCATTGTATTTGCAGTTTGGCCTATTTGGGCCTAAGTACTCAATTAAACCTACTTTCGCTGTTATTGGTGGTATCTCGACAACTCGGTGCGCGTTATACCCGACATTTTCTGCCAAATACAGCGCACGTGCTATTGTTTACATTATGTCAACTCGGGTCGAGTACAAATGCAATGTTTTTGTAGTACAGCATATTCGGGATTCAATATTTCATTGAACGTATATACACTGCTATTGGTGATATCTCGACAATTCGAAGCGCCTTATACTCCTCATTCGCTGCCAAATACAACGCACATCAACCGGTTTGCACAATATCAACTCTATATCCTGTCGAATCCATTGTATTTGCAGTTTGGCCTATTTGGGCCTAAGTACTCAATTAAACCTACTTTCGCTGTTATTGGTGGTATCTCGACAACTCGGTGCGCGTTATACCCGACATTTTCTGCCAAATACAGCGCACGTGCTATTGTTTACATTATGTCAACTCGGGTCGAGTACAAATGCAATGTTTTTGTAGTACTGCATATTCAGGATTCAGTACTTCATTGAATGTATCTACACTGCTATTGGTGATATCCCGGCAATTTGAAGCGCGTTTTACTCCTCATTCGCTGCCATATGCTACGCACATCAGAGAGTGTGGGCATTGTCAACTCTGTGTCCCGTCAAATACATTGTAATTGCAGTTTATCATATTAGGCTCAAGTATTTATTTAAACGTATCTCCGCTGCTATTAGTGGTATGTCGACAAATCTATGCGCGTTATGCTCCACAGCTGCCGCCAAACAGCGCACCTGCTCCTGTTTACATGATGTCAACTGGGGTCGAGGACAAATCCAATGTTTTTGCAGTACAGGATATTCAGGATTCAATATTGCATTGATCGTATATACACTGCTATCAGTGATATCCTGACAATTCGACGCGCGTTGTACTCGTCATTCGCTGCCAAATACTACGCAAATCAGCCGATTTGCGCATTGTCAACTCTGTGTCCTGTCAAATACATTGTAATTGCAGATTATCATATTAGGCGCAAGTATTTATTTAAACGTATCTCCGCTGCTATTAGTAGTATGTCGACAAATCTATGCGCGTTATGCTCCTCATTTGCCGCCAAATACAGCGGACCTGCTCCTGATTACATTATGTCAACCCGGGTCGAGGACAATAGCAATGTAGTTGTAGTACTGCATATTCAGGATTCAATTCTTCATTGAATGTATCTACACTGCTATTGGTCATATCACGACAATCGGTGCGCGTGATACACCACATTCCCTGCCAAATACAGCGCACCTGCTTTTGTTTACATTGTGTCAACCGTGGTCGTGGACAAATACATTGTTTTTGCAGTACAGCATATACCGGATTCAATACTTCATTGAACGTATATACACTGTTTTTGGTTATATCCCGACCATTCGATGAGCGTGGTACTACACGTTTCCTGCCAAATACGGCACACCTGCTCCTGTTTACATTATGTCAACTCGGGTCGAGGACAAATCCAATGTTTTTGCAGTACAGGATATTCAGGATTCAATATTTCATTGAACGTGTATACACTGCTATTGGTGACATCCTGACAATTCGATGCGCGTTACACTCCACATTCCCTGCCAAATACAGCGCACCTGCTCCTGTTTACATTATGTCAACTCGGGTGAAGGACAAATGCAATGTTTTTGCAGTTCAGCACATTCAGGATTCAATATTTCATTGAACGGATCTACACTGCGACTGGAGATATCTCGTCTATTCGATGCGCGGTATACCGCACACTTCCTGCCAAATAGAGCGCAAATCAGCCATTGTGCGCTGTGTCAACTCAGGTCCTTGCCAAATTCATTGTAATTGTAGTTTTGCATATTTAGGCCTAAGTATTCAATTAAACGGATCTCCGGTACTATTGATGGTATGCCTACAATTCGATGCGCGTTATACTCCACATTCCCTGCCAAATACAGCGCACCGGCTCCTGTTTACATTATGTCAACTGGGGTCGAAGACAAATGCAATGTTCTTGTAGTACTGCATACTCAGAACTCAATACTTCATTGAACGTATCTACACTGCGACTGGAGATATTTCGTCAATTCCATGCGTCTTGTACTCCACATTTCCTGCCAAATAGTGCGCACCTGCTCCTGTTTACATTATGTCAACTCGGATCGAGGACAAATGCAATGTTGTTGCAGTACAGCATATACAGAATCCAATATTTCATTGAACGTATATACACTGCTGTTCGTGATATGCCGACAATTCGAAGCGGGTTATACTCCTCATCCGCTGCCAAAGACAACTCACATCAGAGAATTGGCGCATTGTCAACTCTGTGTCCTGTCAAATACATTGTAATTGCAGTTTATCATATTAGGCTCAAGTATTTATTTAAAAGTATCTCCGCTGCTATTCGTGGTACGTCGACAAATCTATGCGCGTTATACTCCTCATTTGCCGCCAAATACAGCGTACCTGCTCCTGTTTACACTATGTCAACTCGGATCGAGGACAAATGCAATGTTGTTGCAGTACATCATATACAGGATTCAATATTTCATTGAACGTATGTACACTACCATGGTGATATCGCGACAATTCGATGCGCATGATACTCCACATTTCCTGCCAAATACAGCGCATCTGCTCCTGTTTACATTATTTCAACTCGGGTCGAGGAAAAATGCAATGTTTTTGCAGTTCAGCACATTCAGGATTCGATATTTCATCGAACGGATCCACATTGCTATTTGTGATATCTCGTCAATTGGATGCGCGGTATATAGCACAGTTGCTGCCAAATAGAGCGCAAACCAGCCACTTTGCGCTATGTCAACTCAGGTCCCTGCCCAATTCATTGTAATTATAGTTTTGCATACTTAGGCCTAAGTATTCAATTAAACGGATCTCCGGTGCTATTGGTGGTATGCCTACAATTCGATGCGCGTTATGCTCCACAGTTGCCGCCAAATACAGCGCACATGCCCCTGTTTACATTATGTCAACTGGGGTCGAAGACAATTGCAATGTTGTTGCAGTACACCATATTCAGGATTCAATATTTCATTGAACGTACATACACTGCTATTGGTGATATCCCGACAATTCGATGAGCGTTATACTCCTCATTCGCTGCAGAATACTACGCACATCAGCCGGTTGGCGCATTGTCAACTCTGTGTCCTGCCAAATACATTGGCATTGCAGTTTAGCATATTTAGGATTAAGTATTCAATTAAACGTATCTCCGCTGCTATTGGTGGTAAGTCCAGAATTTGATGCGCGTTATACCCCACATTTGCTGCCAAATACAGAGCACATTAACCGGTTTACGCAATGTCAACTCTATATCCTGTCGAATCCATTGTATTTGCAGTTTGGCCTATTTGGGCCTAAGTACTCAATTAAACCTATTTTCGCTGTCATTGGTGGTATCTCGACAACTCGATGCGCGTTATACCCGACATTTTCTGCCATATACAGCGCACGTGCTATTGTTTACATTATGTCAACTCGGGTCGAGTACAAATGCAATGTTTTTGTAGTACTGCATATTCAGGATTCAATACTTCAATGAATGTATCTACACTGCTATTGGTGATATCCCGGCAATTTGAAGCGCGTTTTACTCCTCATTCGCTGCCATATGCTACGCACATCAGAGAGTTTGCGCATTGTCAACTCTGTGTCCTGTCAAATATATTGTATTTGCTGTTTGTCATGTTAGGCTCAAGTATTTAGTTAAACGTATCTCCGCTGCTATTCGTGGTATGTCGACAAATCTATGCGCGTTATACTACTCATTTGCCGCCAAATACAGCGTATCCGCTCCTGTTTACATTATGTCAACTGGGGTCGAGGACAAATGCAATGTTTTTGCAGTACAGGATATTCAGGATTCAATATTTCATTGAACGTATATACACTGCTATCGGTGATATCCTGACAATTCGATGCGCGTGATACTCCACATTCCCTGGCAAATACTACGCGGAACAGCCGGTTTGCGCATTGTCAACTATGTGTCCTGTCAAATACGTTGTAATTGCAGTTTATCATATTAGGCTCAAGTATTTATTCAAACGTATCTCCGCTGCTATTCGTGGTATGTCGACAAATCCATGCGCGTTATACTCCTCATTTGCCGCCAAATACAGCGGACCTGCTCCTGTTTACATGATGTCAACTGGGGTCGAGGACAATTGCAATGTTTTTGCAGTACAGCATATTTAGGAATCAATACTTCATTGAACAGACCTACACAGCTATTTGTGATATCTCGTCAATTCGATGCGCGGTATGCCGCACAGTTGCTGCCAAATAGAGCGCAAATCAGCCACTTTGCGCTATGCAAACTCAGGTCCGTGCCAAATTCATTGTAATTGTATTTTTGCATATTTAGGCTTATGTATTCAAATTAAACGTATCTCCGGTGCTATAGGTGGTATGTCGACAAATCTATGCTCGTTATACTCCTCATTTGCCGCCAAATACAGCGGACCTGCTCCTGTTTACATGATGTCAACTCGGGTCGAGGACAAATCCAACGTTTTTGCAGTACAGGATATTCAGGATTCAATATTTCATTGATCGTATATACACTGCTATCAGTGATATCCTGACAATTCGATGCGCGTAGTACTCCTCAATCGCTGCCAAATACTACGCAGATCAGCCGGTTTGCGCATTGTCAACTCTGTGTCCTGTCAAATACATTATAATTGCAGATTATCATATTAGGCTCAAGTATTTATTTAAACGTATCTCCGCTGCTATTAGTGGTATGTCGACAAATCTATGCGCGTTATACTCCTCATTTGCCGCCAAATACAGCGGACCTGCTCCTGTTTACATTATGTCAACTGGGGTCGAGGACAAATCCAATGTTTTTGCAGTACAGGATATTCAGGATTCAATATTTCATTGAACGTATATACACTGCTATTGGTGATATCCTGACAATTCGATGCGCGTGATACTCCACATTCCCTGGCAAACACTACGCGGAACAGCCGGTTTGCGCATTGTCAACTCTGTGTCCTGTCAAATACGTTGTAATTGCAGTTTATCATATTAGGCTCAAGTATTTATTTAAACGTATCTCCGCTGCTATTAGTAGTATGTCGACAAATCTATGCGCGTTACACTCCTCATTTGCCGCCAAATACAGCGGACCTGCTCCTGATTACATTATGTCAACCCGGGTCGAGGAGAATTGCAATGTAGTTGTAGTACTGCATATTCAGGATTCAATTCTTCATTGAATGTATCTACACTGCTATTGGTCATATCACGACAATCGGTGCGCGTAATACTCCAAATTCCCAACCAAATACAGCGCATCTGCTCCTGTTTACATTATTTCAACTCGGGTCGAGGAAAAATGCAATGATTTTGCCGTTCAGCACATTCAGGATTCGATATTTCATTGAACGGATCCACATTGCTATTTGTGATATCTCGTCAATTCGATGAGCGGTATATCGCACAGTTGCTGCCAAATAGAGCGCAAACCAGCCACTTTGCGCTATGTCAACTCAGGTCCCTGCCCAATTCATTGTAATTGTAGTTTTGCATACTTAGGCCTAAGTATTCAATTAAACGGAACTCCGGTGCTATTGGTGGTATGAATACAATTCGATGCGCGTTATGCTCCACAGTTGCCGCCAAATACAGCGCACATGCCCCTGTTTACATTATGTCAACTGGGGTCGAAGACAATTGCAATGTTGTTGCAGTACACCATATTCAGGATTCAATATTTCATTGAACGTACATACACTGCTATTGGTGATATCCCGACAATTCGATGAGCGTTATACTCCTCATTCGCTGCAGAATACTACGCACATCAGCCGGTTGGCGCATTGTCAACTCTGTGTCCTGTCAAATACATTGTAATTGCAGTTTATCATATTAGGCTCAAGTATTTATTTAAACGTATCTCCGTTGCTATTCGTGGTATGTCGACAAATCTATGCGCGTTATACTCCTCATTTGCCGCCAAATACAGCGCACGTGCTCCCGTTTACATTATGTCAACTGGGGTCGAGGACAATTGCAATGTTGTGGCAGTACAGCACAGTCAGAATTCAATATTTCATTGAGCGGATCCACATTGCTATTTGTGATATCTCGTCAATTCGATGCGCGGTATATCGCACAGTTGCTGCCAAATAGAGCGCAAACCAGCCACTTTGCGCTATGTCAACTCAGGTCCCTGCCTAATTCATTGTAATTGTATTTTTGCATACTTAGGCTTATGTATTCAAATTAAACGTATCTCCGATGCTATTGGTGTTATGCCTACAACTCGATGCGCGTTATACTGCACAGTTCCCGCCAAATACAGCGCACGTGCTCTTGTTTACATTATGTCAACTCTGGTCGAGGACAAATGGAATGTTGTTGCAGTACTGCATATCCAGCATTCAATATTTCATTGAACGTATCTACACTGCTACTGGAGATATTTCGTCAATTCCATGCGTCTTGTACTCCACATTTCCTGCCAAATACAGCGCACCTGCTCCTGTTTACATTATGTCAACTCGGGTCGGGGACAAATGCAATCTTTTTGCAGAACAGCATATTCACGATTCAATATTTGATTGAACGTAAATACACTGCTATTGGTGATATCCCGACAATTCGGTGCTCGTTATACTCCTCATTTGCCGCCAAATACAGCGCACCTGCTCCCGTTTACATTATGTCAACTCGGGTCGAGGGCAAATGGAATGTTGTTGCAGTACTGCATATCCAGCATTCAATATTTCATTGAACGTATCTACACTGCTACTGGAGATATTTCGTCAATTCCATGCGTCTTGTACTCCACATTTCCTGCCAAATACAGCGCACCTGCTCCTGTTTACATTATGTCAACTCGGGTCAAGGACAAATGCAATGTTGTTGCAGTACAGCACAAACAGAATTCAAAATTTCATTGAACGTATATACACTGCTATTGGTGATATCCCGACAATTCCATGCGCGTGATACTCCACATTCCCTGCCAAATACAGCGCACCTGCTCGTGTTTACATTATGTCAACTCGGATCGAGGACAAATGCAATCTTTTTGCAGTACTGGATATGCAGTATTCAATATTTCATCGAACGTATATGCACAGCTATTGGTGATATCCCGACAATTCGATGCGCGTGATACTCCACATTACCTGCCAAATACAGCGTACCTGCTCCTCTTCACATTATGTCAACTCGGGTCGAGGACAAATGCAATGTTGCTGCAGTACAGCATATTCAGGATTCAACATTTCATTGAACGTATATACACTGCTATTCGTGATATCCCGACAATTCGAAGCGCGTTATTCTCCACATTTCCAGCCAAATACGGCGCATCTGCTCCTGCTCACATTATATCAACTGGGGTCGCAGACAAATGCAATGTTCTTGTAGTACTGCATACTCAGGACTCAATACTTCATTGAACGTATCTACACTACTATTGGTGATATTTCGTCAATTCCATGAGCGTGATACACCACAGCTGCCGCCAAACAGCGGGCCAGCTCTTGTTTACATTGTGCCAACTGTTTTCGAGGTCAAATGCAATGTTGTTGCTGTACAGCATATACAGGATTCAATATTTCATTGAACGTAGAATACACTGCCATGGTGATATACCGACAATTCGATGCGCATGATACTCCACATTTCCTGCCAAATACAGCGTACCTGCTCCTCTTCACATTATGTCAACTCGGGTCGAGGACAAATGCAATACTGCTGCAGTACAGCATATTCAGGATTCAACATTTCATTGAACGTATATACACTGCTATTCGTGATATCCCGACAATTCGAAGCGCGTTATTCTCCACATTTCCAGCCAAATACGGCGCATCTGCTCCTGCTCACATTATATCAACTGGGGTCGCAGACAAATGCAATGTTCTTGTAGTACTGCATACTCAGGACTCAATACTTCATTGAACGTATCTACACTACTATTGGTGATATTTCGTCAATTCCATGAGCGTGATACACCACAGCTGCCGCCAAACAGCGGGCCAGCTCTTGTTTACATTGTGCCAACTGTTTTCGAGGTCAAATGCAATGTTGTTGCTGTACAGCATATACAGGATTCAATATTTCATTGAACGTATATACACTGCCATGGTGATATACCGACAATTCGATGCGCATGATACTCCACATTTCCTGCCAAATACAGCGTACCTGCTCCTCTTCACATTATGTCAACTCGGGTCGAGGACAAATGCAATACTGCTGCAGTACAGCATATTCAGGATTCAACATTTCATTGAACGTATATACACTGCTATTCGTGATATCCCGACAATTCGAAGCGCGTCATACTCCTCATTCGCTGCCAAATACTAAGCACATCAGAGAGTTTGCGCATTGTCAACTCTGTTTCCTGTCAAATATATTGTATTTGCTGTTTGTCATGTTAGGCTCAAGTATTTAGTTAAACGTATCTCCGCTGCTATTCGTGGTATGTCGACAAATCTATGCGCGTTATACTCCACAGTTGCCGCCAAACAGCGCACCTGCTCCTGTTTACATTATGTCATTCGGGTCGAGGACAAATGCATTGTTTTGGCAGTACGTCATATACCGGATTCAATACTTGATTGAACGTACATACACTGCCATTGGTGATATCCCGACAATTCGATGCGCGTGATACTCCACATTACCTGCCAAATACGGCGCACCTGCTCCTGTTTATATTATGTCAACTGGGTTCGAAGACAAATGCAATGTTCTTGTAGTACTGCATACTCAGGATTCAATATTTCATTGAATGTATCTACACTGCTATTGGTGATATCACGACAATTCGATGCGCGTGATACTCCACATTTCCTGCCAAATACAGCGCACCTGCTCCTGTTTACATTATGTCATTCGGGTCGAGGACAAATGCAATGTTTTTGCAGTACAGCACATTCAGGATTCAATATTTCATTGAACGGATCTACACTGCTATTGGTGATATCCCGACAATTCGATGCGCGCGATACTCCACATTCCCTGCCAAATACAGCGCACCTGCTCTTGTTTACATTATGTCAACTCGGATCGAGGACAAATGCAATCTTTTTGCAGTACTGGATATGCAGTATTCAATATTTCATCGAACGTATATGCACTGCTATTGGTGATATCCCGACAATTCGATGCGCGTGATACTCCACATTACCTGACAAATACTAAGCACATCAGAGAGTTTGCGCATTGTCAACTCTGTTTCCTGTCAAATATATTGTATTTGCTGTTTATCATGTTAGGCTCAAGTATTTAGTTAAACGTATCTCCGCTGCTATTCGTGGTATGTCGACAAATCTATGCGCGTTATACTCCACAGTTGCCGCCAAACAGCGCACCTGCTACTGTTTACATTATGTCATTCGGGTCGAGGACAAATGCATTGTTTTGGCAGTACGTCATATACCGGATTCAATACTTGATTGAACGTACATACACTGCCATTGGTGATATCACGACAATTCGATGCGCGTGATACTCCACATTACCTGCCAAATACTGCGCACCTGCTCCTGTTTACATTATGTCAACTCGGATCGAGGACAAATGCAATGTTGTTGCAGTACAGCATATACAGGATTCAATATTTCATTGAACGTATATACACTGCCATGGTGATATCCCGACAATTCGATTCGCATGATACTCCACATTTCCTGCCAAATACAGCGCACCTGCTCTTGTTTACATTGTGTCAACTGTGGTCGAGGACAAATGCATTGTTTTTGCAGTGCAGCACATACGGGATTCAGTACTTCATTCAACGAATATACACTGCCATGGTGATATCCCGACAATTCGATGCGCATGATACTCCACATTCCCTGCCAAATACAGCGCACGTGCTCTTGTTTAAATTATGCCAACTCGGGTCGAGGACAAATGCAATGTTTTTGCCGTACTGCATATCCAGGATTCAATACTTCATTGAACGTAAATACACTGCTATTGGTGATATCCCGACAATTCCATGCGCGTGATACTCCACATTCCCTGCCAAATACAGCGCACGTGCTCGTGTTTACATTATGTCAACTCGGATAGAGGACAAATGCAAGGTTGTTGTAGTACAGCATATACAGGATTCACTATTCCATTGAACGTATATACACTGCTATTGGTGATATCCCGACAAATCGATGCGCGTGACACTCCACATTTCCAGCTAAATACGGCGCATCTGCTCCTGTTTACATTATATCAACTGGGGTCGAAGACAAATGCAATGTTCTCGTAGTACTGCATACTCAGAACTCAATACTTCATTGAACCTATCTACACTACTATTGGTGATATTTCGTCAGTTCCATGAGCGTTATACTCCACAGCAGCCGCCAAACAGCGGGCCAGCGCTTGTTTACATTATGAAAACTGTTTTCGAGGTCAAATGCAATGTTGTTGCAGTGCAGCATATACAGGATTCAATATCTCATTGAACGTAAATACACTGCTATTGGTGAAATCACGACAATTCGATGCGCGTGATACTCCACATACCCTGCCAAAGACAGCGCACCTGCTCCTGTTTACATTATGTCAACTCGGGTCGAGGACAAATGCAATGTTGTTGCAGTACAGCATATACAGAATTCAATATTTCATTGAACGTACATACACTGCCATTTGTGATATCCCGACAATTCGATACGCGTGATACTCCACATTTCCTGCCACATACGACGCAACTGTTGCTGTTTACATTATGTCAACTCGGGTCGAGGACACATGCAATGTTGTTGCAGTACAGCATATTCAGGATTCAATATTCCATTGAACGGATCTACACTGCTATTGTTGATATCTCGACAATTCGATGCGCGCTATACCGCACAGTTGCTGCCAAATAGAGCGCAAATCAGCCACTTCGCGCTATGTCAACTCAGGTCCCTGCCTAATTCATTGTAATTGTTTTTTTGCATATTTAGGCTTATGTATTCAATTAAACGTATCTCCGGTGCTATTGGTGGTATGCCTACAATTCGATGCGCGTTATGCTCCACAGTTGCCGCCAAACAACGGACCTGCTCCTGTTTATATTATGTCAACTGGGTTCGAAGACAAATGCAATGTTCTTGTAGTACTGCATACTCAGGATTCAATATTTCATTGAATGTATCTACACTGCTATTGGTGATATCACGACAATTCGATGCGCGTGATACTCCATATTTCCTGCCAAATACAGCGCACCTGCTCCTGTTTACATTATGTCATTCGGGTCGAGGACAAATGCAATGCTTTTGCAGTACAGCACATTCAGGATTCAATATTTCATTGAACGGATCTACACTGCTATTGGTGATATACCGACAATGTGAAGCGCGTTATACTCCTCATTCTCTGCCAAATACTACGCACATCAGAGTGCTTGCGCATTGTCAACTCTGTGTACTGTCAAATTCATTGTAATTGCAGTTTATCATATTAGGCACAAGTATTTATTTAAACGTATCTCCGCTGCTATTCGTGGTATGTCGACAAATCTATGCGCGTTGTACTCCTCATTTGCTGCCAAATACAGCGCACCTGCTCCTGTTTACATTATGTCAACTCGGGTCGAGGACAATTGCAATGTTGTTGTAGTACTGCATATTCAGGATTCAATATTTCATTGAACGTATATACACTGCCATGGTAATATCCCGACAATTCGATGCGCATGAAACTCCACATTTTCTGCCAAATACAGTGCACCTGCTCCTGTTTACATTATGTCAACTGGTTTCCAGGACAAATGCAATGTTTTTGCAGTACAGCACATTCAGGATTCAATATTTCATTGAACGGATCTACACTGCTATTGGTGATATCCCGACAATGTGAAGCGCGTTATACTCCTCATTCTCTGCCAAATACTACGCACATCAGAGTGTTTGCGCATTGTCAACTCTGTGTCCTGTCAAATTCATTGCAATTGCAGTTTATCATATTGGGCACAAGTATTCATTTAAACGTATCTCCGCTGCTATTCGTGGTATGTCGACAAATCTATGCGCGTTATACTCCTCATTTGCTGCCAAATACAGCGCACCTGCTCCTGTTTGCATTATGTCAACTCGGGTCGAGGACAATTGCAATGTTGTTGTAGTACTGCATATTCAGGATTCAATATTTCATTGAACGTATATACACTGCCATGGTAATATCCCGACAATTCGATGCGCATGAAACTCCACATTTTCTGCCAAATACAGTGCACCTGCTCCTGTTTACATTATGTCAACTGGTTTCCAGGACAAATGCAATGTTTTTGCAGTACAGCACATTCAGGATTCAACATTTCATTGAACGTATATACACTGCTATTCGTGATATCCCGACAATTCGAAGCGCGTCATACTCCTCATTCGCTGCCAAATACTAAGCACATCAGAGAGTTTGCGCATTGTCAACTCTGTTTCCTGTCAAATATATTGTATTTGCTGTTTGTCATGTTAGGCTCAAGTATTTAGTTAAACGTATCTCCGCTGCTATTCGTGGTATGTCGACAAATCTATGCGCGTTATACTCCACAGTTGCCGCCAAACAGCGCACCTGCTCCTGTTTACATTATGTCATTCGGGTCGAGGACAAATGCATTGTTTTGGCAGTACGTCATATACCGGATTCAATACTTGATTGAACGTACATACACTGCCATTGGTGATATCCCGACAATTCGATGCGCGTGATACTCCACATTACCTGCCAAATACAGTGCACCTGCTCCTGTTTATATTATGTCAACTGGGTTCGAAGACAAATGCAATGTTCTTGTAGTACTGCATACTCAGGATTCAATATTTCATTGAATGTATCTACACTGCTATTGGTGATATCACGACAATTCGATGCGCGTGATACTCCATATTTCCTGCCAAATACAGCGCACCTGCTCCTGTTTACATTATGTCATTCGGGTCGAGGACAAATGCAATGTTTTTGCAGTACAGCACATTCAGGATTCAATATTTCATTGAACGGATCTACACTGCTATTGGTGATATCCCGACAATTCCATGCGCGCGATACTCCACATTCCCTGCCAAATACAGCGCACCTGCTCGTGTTTACATTATGTCAACTCGGATCGAGGACAAATGCAATCTTTTTGCAGTACTGGATATGCAGTATTCAATATTTCATCGAACGTATATGCACAGCTATTGGTGATATCCCGACAATTCGATGCGCGTGATACTCCACATTACCTGCCAAATACTAAGCACATCAGAGAGTTTGCGCATTGTCAACTCTGTTTCCTGTCAAATATATTGTATTTGCTGTTTGTCATGTTAGGCTCAAGTATTTAGTTAAACGTATCTCCGCTGCTATTCGTGGTATGTCGACAAATCTATGCGCGTTATACTCCACAGTTGCCGCCAAACAGCGCACCTGCTACTGATTACACTATGTCATTCGGGTCGAGGACAAATGCATTGTTTTGGCAGTACGTCATATACCGGATTCAATACTTGATTGAACGTACATACACTGCCATTGGTGATATCCCGACAATTCGATGAGCGTGATACTCCACATTACCTGCCAAATACGGCGCACCTACTCCTGTTTACATTATGTCAACACGGATCGAGGACAAATGCAATGTTGTTGCAGTACAGCATATACAGGATTCAATATTTCATTGAACGTATATACACTGCCATGGTGATATCCCGACAATTCGATTCGCATGATACTCCACATTTCCTGCCAAATACAGCGCACCTGCTCTTGTTTACATTGTGTCAACTGTGGTCGAGGACAAATGCATTGTTTTTGCAGTGCAGCACATACGGGATTCAGTACTTCATTCAACGAATATACACTGCCATGGTGATATCCCGACAATTCGATGCGCATGATACTCCACATTCCCTGCCAAATACAGCGCACGTGCTCTTGTTTAAATTATGCCAACTCGGGTCGAGGACAAATGCAATGTTTTTGCCGTACTGCATATCCAGGATTCAATACTTCATTGAACGTAAATACACTGCTATTGGTGATATCCCGACAATTCCATGCGCGTGATACTCCACATTCCCTGCCAAATACAGCGCACGTGCTCGTGTTTACATTATGTCAACTCGGATAGAGGACAAATGCAAGGTTGTTGTAGTACAGCATATACAGGATTCACTATTCCATTGAACGTATATACACTGCTATTGGTGATATCCCGACAAATCGATGCGCGTGACACTCCACATTTCCAGCTAAATACGGCGCATCTGCTCCTGTTTACATTATATCAACTGGGGTCGAAGACAAATGCAATGTTCTCGTAGTACTGCATACTCAGAACTCAATACTTCATTGAACCTATCTACACTACTATTGGTGATATTTCGTCAGTTCCATGAGCGTTATACTCCACAGCAGCCGCCAAACAGCGGGCCAGCGCTTGTTTACATTATGAAAACTGTTTTCGAGGTCAAATGCAATGTTGTTGCAGTGCAGCATATACAGGATTCAATATCTCATTGAACGTAAATATACTGCTATTGGTGAAATCACGACAATTCGATGCGCGTGATACTCCACATACCCTGCCAAAGACAGCGCACCTGCTCCTGTTTACATTATGTCAACTCGGGTCGAGGACAAATGCAATGTTGTTGCAGTACAGCATATACAGAATTCAATATTTCATTGAACGTACATACACTGCCATTTGTGATATCCCGACAATTCGATACGCGTGATACTCCACATTTCCTGCCACATACGACGCAACTGTTGCTGTTTACATTATGTCAACTCGGGTCGAGGACACATGCAATGTTGTTGCAGTACAGCATATTCAGGATTCAATATTCCATTGAACGGATCTACACTGCTATTGTTGATATCTCGACAATTCGATGCGCGCTATACCGCACAGTTGCTGCCAAATAGAGCGCAAATCAGCCACTTCGCGCTATGTCAACTCAGGTCCCTGCCTAATTCATTGTAATTGTTTTTTTGCATATTTAGGCTTATGTATTCAATTAAACGTATCTCCGGTGCTATTGGTGGTATGCCTACAATTCGATGCGCGTTATGCTCCACAGTTGCCGCCAAACAACGGACCTGCTCCTGTTTATATTATGTCAACTGGGTTCGAAGACAAATGCAATGTTCTTGTAGTACTGCATACTCAGGATTCAATACTTCATTGAACGTATCTACACTACTATTGGTGATATCTCGACAACTCGATGCGCGTGATACTCCATATTTCCTGCCAAATACAGCGCACCTGCTACTGCTTACATTATGTCATTCGGGTCGAGGACAAATGCAATGTTTTTGCAGTACAGCACATTCAGGATTCAATATTTCATTGAACGGATCTACACTGCTATTGGTGATATCCCGACAATGTGAAGCGCGTTATACTCCTCATTCTCTGCCAAATACTACGCACATCAGAGTGTTTGCGCATTGTCAACTCTGTGTCCTGTCAAATACATTGTAATTGCAGTTTATCATATTAGGCACAAGTATTTATTTAAACGTATCTCCGCTGCTATTCGTGGTATGTCGACAAATCTATGCGCGTTATACTCCACAGTTGCCGCCAAACAGCGCACCTGCTCCTGTTTACATTATGTCAACTCGGGTCGAGGGCAAATGGAATGTTGTTGCAGTACTGCATATCCAGCATTCAATATTTCATTGGACGTATCTACACTGCTACTGGAGATATTTCGTCAATTCCATGCGTCTTGTACTCCACATTTCCTGCCAAATACAGCGCACCTGCTCATGTTTACATTATGTCAACTCGGGTCGAGGACAAATGCAATGTTGTTGCAGTACAGCACAAACAGGATTCAATACTTCACTGAGCATATATACACTGCTATTCGTGATATCCCGACAAATCTATGCGCGTTATACTCCACAGTTGCCGCCAAACAGCGCACCTGCTCCTGCTCATATTATATCAACTGGGGTCGCAGACAAATGCAATGTTCTTGTAGTACTGCATACTCAGGACTCAATACTTCATTGAACGTATCTACACTACTATTGGTGATATTTCGTCAATTCCATGAGCGTGATACACCACAGCTGCCGCCAAACAGCGGGCCAGCTCTTGTTTACATTGTGCCAACTGTTTTCGAGGTCAAATGCAATGTTGTTGCTGTACAGCATATACAGGATTCAATATTTCATTGAACGTATATACACTGCCATGGTGATATACCGACAATTCGATGCGCATGATACTCCACATTTCCTGCCAAATACAGCGTACCTGCTCCTCTTCACATTATGTCAACTCGGGTCGAGGACAAATGCAATACTGCTGCAGTACAGCATATTCAGGATTCAACATTTCATTGAGCGTATATACACTGCTATTGGTGATATCCCGACAAATCGATGCGCGTCATACTCCACATATCCAGCCAAATACGGCGCATCTGCTCCTGTTTACATTATATCAACTGCTGTCGAAGACAAAGGCAATGTTCTTGTAGTACTGCATACTCAGGATTCAATACTTCATTGAACGTATCTACACTACTATTGGAGATATTTCGTCAATTCCATGAGCGTTATACTCCACAGCTGCCGCCAAACAGCGCACCTGCTCCTGTTTACATTATGTCATTCGGGTCGAGGACAAATGCATTGTTTTGGCAGTACGTCATATACCGGATTCAATACTTGATTGAACGTACATACACTGCCATTGGTGATATCCCGACAATTCGATGCGCATGATACTCCACATTCCCTGCCAAATACAGCGCGCGTGCTCTTGTTTAAATTATGCCAACTCGGGTCGAGGACAATTGCAATGTTGTTGTAGTACTGCATATTCAGGATTCAATATTTCATTGAACGTATATACACTGCCATGGTAATATCCCGACAATTCGATGCGCGTGATACTCCACATTACCTGCCAAATACGGCGCACCTACTCCTGTTTACATTATGTCAACACGGATCGAGGACAAATGCAATGTTGTTGCAGTACAGCATATACAGGATTCAATATTTCATTGAACGTATATACACTGCCATGGTGATATCCCGACAATTCGATTCGCATGATACTCCACATTTCCTGCCAAATACAGCGCACCTGCTCTTGTTTACATTGTGTCAACTGTGGTCGAGGACAAATGCATTGTTTTTGCAGTGCAGCACATACGGGATTCAGTACTTCATTCAACGTATATACACTGCCATGGTGATATCCCGACAATTCGATGCGCATGATACTCCACATTCCCTGCCAAATACAGCGCGCGTGCTCTTGTTTAAATTATGCCAACTCGGGTCGAGGACAATTGCAGTGTTGTTGTAGTACTGCATATTCAGGATTCAATATTTCATTGAACGTATATACACTGCCATGGTAATATCCCGACAATTCGATGCGCATGAAACTCCACATTTTCTGCCAAATACAGTGCACCTGCTCCTGTTTACATTATGTCAACTGGTTTCCAGGACAAATGCAATGTTTTTGCAGTACAGCACATTCAGGATTCAATATTTCATTGAACGGATCTACACTGCTATTGGTGATATCCCGACAATGTGAAGCGCGTTATACTCCTCATTCTCTGCCAAATACTACGCACATCAGAGTGTTTGCGCATTGTCAACTCTGTGTCCTGTCAAATTCATTGTAATTGCAGTTTATCATTTTGGGCACAAGTATTCATTTAAACGTATCTCCGCTGCTATTCGTGGTATGTCGACAAATCTATGCGCGTTATACTAATCATTTGCTGCCAAATACAGCGCACCTGCTCCTGTTTGCATTATGTCAACTCGGGTCGAGGACAATTGCAATGTTGTTGTAGTACTGCATATTCAGGATTCAATATTTCATTGAACGTATATACACTGCCATGGTAATATCCCGACAATTCGATGCGCATGAAACTCCACATTTTCTGCCAAATACAGTGCACCTGCTCCTGTTTACATTATGTCAACTGGTTTCCAGGACAAATGCAATGTTTTTGCAGTACAGCACATTCAGGATTCAATATTTCATTGAACGGATCTACACTGCTATTGGTGATATCCCGACAATGTGAAGCGCGTTATACTCCTCATTCTCTGCCAAATACTACGCACATCAGAGTGTTTGCGCATTGTCAACTCTGTGTCCTGTCAAATTCATTGTAATTGCAGTTTATCATATTGGGCACAAGTATTCATTTAAACGTATCTCCGCTGCTATTCGTGGTATGTCGACAAATCTATGCGCGTTATACTCCTCATTTGCTGCCAAATACAGCGCACCTGCTCCTGTTTGCATTACGTCAACTCGGGTCGAGGACAATTGCAATGTTGTTGTAGTACTGCATATTCAGGATTCAATATTTCATTGAACGTATATACACTGCCATGGTAATATCCCGACAATTCGATGCGCATGAAACTCCACATTTTCTGCCAAATACAGTGCACCTGCTCCTGTTTACATTATGTCAACTGGTTTCCAGGACAAATGCAATGTTTTTGCAGTACAGCACATTCAGGATTCAATATTTCATTGAACGGATCTACACTGCTATTGGTGATATCCCGACAATGTGAAGCGCGTTATACTCCTCATTCTCTGCCAAATACTACGCACATCAGAGTGTTTGCGCATTGTCAACTCTGTGTCCTGTCAAATACATTGTAATTGCAGTTTATCATATTAGGCACAAGTATTTATTTAAACGTATCTCCGCTGCTATTCGTGGTATGTCGACAAATCTATGCGCGTTATACTCCACAGTTGCCGCCAAACAGCGCACCTGCTCCTGTTTACATTATGACAACTCGGGTCGAGGGCAAATGGAATGTTGTTGCAGTACTGCATATCCAGCATTCAATATTTCATTGGACGTATCTACACTGCTACTGGAGATATTTCGTCAATTCCATGCGTCTTGTACTCCACATTTCCTGCCAAATACAGCGCACCTGCTCCTGTTTACATTATGTCAACTCGGGTCGAGGACAAATGCAATGTTGTTGCAGTACAGCACAAACAGGATTCAATACTTCACTGAGCATATATACACTGCTATTCGTGATATCCCGACAATTCGAAGCGCGTTATTCTCCACATTTCCAGCCAAATACGGCGCATCTGCTCCTGCTCACATTATATCAACTGGGGTCGCAGACAAATGCAATGTTCTTGTAGTACTGCATACTCAGGACTCAATACTTCATTGAACGTATCTACACTACTATTGGTGATATTTCGTCAATTCCATGAGCGTAATACACCACAGCTGCCGCCAAACAGCGGGCCAGCTCTTGTTTACATTGTGCCAACTGTTTTCGAGGTCAAATGCAATGTTGTTGCTGTACAGCATATACAGGTTTCAATATTTCATTGAACGTATATACACTGCCATGGTGATATACCGACAATTCGATGCGCATGATACTCCACATTTCCTGCCAAATACAGCGTACCTGCTCCTCTTCACATTATGTCAACTCGGGTCGAGGACAAATGCAATACTGCTGCAGTACAGCATATTCAGGATTCAACATTTCATTGAACGTATATACACTGCTATTCGTGATATCCCGACAATTCGAAGCGCGTCATACTCCTCATTCGCTGCCAAATACTAAGCACATCAGAGAGTTTGCGCATTGTCAACTCTGTTTCCTGTCAAATATATTGTATTTGCTGTTTGTCATGTTAGGCTCAAGTATTTAGTTAAACGTATCTCCGCTGCTATTCGTGGTATGTCGACAAATCTATGCGCGTTATACTCCACAGTTGCCGCCAAACAGCGCACCTGCTCCTGTTTACATTATGTCATTCGGGTCGAGGACAAATGCATTGTTTTGGCAGTACGTCATATACCGGATTCAATACTTGATTGAACGTACATACACTGCCATTGGTGATATCCCGACAATTCGATGCGCGTGATACTCCACATTACCTGCCAAATACGGCGCACCTGCTCCTGTTTATATTATGTCAACTGGGTTCGAAGACAAATGCAATGTTCTTGTAGTACTGCATACTCAGGATTCAATATTTCATTGAATGTATCTACACTGCTATTGGTGATATCACGACAATTCGATGCGCGTGATACTCCATATTTCCTGCCAAATACAGCGCACCTGCTCCTGTTTACATTATGTCATTCGGGTCGAGGACAAATGCAATGTTTTTGCAGTACAGCACATTCACGATTCAATATTTCATTGAACGGATCTACACTGCTATTGGTGATATCCCGACAATTCCATGCGCGTGATACTCCACATTCCCTGCCAAATACAGCGCACCTGCTCCTGTTTACATTATGTCAACTCGGATCGAGGACAAATGCAATCTTTTTGCAGTACTGGATATGCAGTATTCAATATTTCATCGAACGTATATGCACAGCTATTGGTGATATCACGACAAATCGATGCGCGTGATACTCCACATTCCCTGCCAAATACTAAGCACATCAGAGAGTTTGCGCATTGTCAACTCTGTTTCCTGTCAAATATATTGTATTTGCTGTTTGTCATGTTAGGCTCAAGTATTTAGTTAAACGTATCTCCGCTGCTATTCGTGGTATGTCGACAAATCTATGCGCGTTATACTCCACAGTTGCCGCCAAACAGCGCACCTGCTACTGTTTACATTATGTCATTCGGGTCGAGGACAAATGCATTGTTTTGGCAGTACGTCATATACCGGATTCAATACTTGATTGAACGTACATACACTGCCATTGGTGATATCCCGACAATTCGATGCGCGTGATACTCCACATTACCTGCCAAATACGGCGCACCTACTCCTGTTTACATTATGTCAACACGGATCGACGGCAAATGCCATGTTGTTGCAGTACAGCATATACAGGATTCAATATTTCATTCAACGAATATACACTGCCATGGTGATATCCCGACAATTCGATGCGCGTGATACTCCACATTCCCTGCCAAATACAGCGCACGTGCTCGTGTTTAAATTATGCCAACTCGGGTCGAGGACAAATGCAATGTTTTTGCCGTACTGCATATCCAGGATTCAATACTTCATTGAACGTAAATACACTGCTATTGGTGATATCCCGACAATTCCATGCGCGTGATACTCCACATTCCCTGCCAAATACAGCGCACGTGCTCGTGTTTACATTATGTCAACTCGGATAGAGGACAAATGCAAGGTTGTTGTAGTACAGCATATACAGGATTCACTATTCCATTGAACGTATATACACTGCTATTGGTGTTATCCCGACAAATCGATGCGCGTGACACTCCACATTTCCAGCTAAATACGGCGCATCTGCTCCTGTTTACATTATATCAACTGGGGTCGAAGACAAATGCAATGTTCTCGTAGTACTGCATACTCAGAACTCAATACTTCATTGAACCTATCTACACTACTATTGGTGATATTTCGTCAGTTCCATGAGCGTTATACTCCACAGCAGCCGCCAAACAGCGGGCCAGCGCTTGTTTACATTATGAAAACTGTTTTCGAGGTCAAATGCAATGTTGTTGCAGTGCAGCATATACAGGATTCAATATTTCATTGAACGTAAATACACTGCTATTGGTGAAATCACGACAATTCGATGCGCGTGATACTCCACATACCCTGCCAAAGACAGCGCACCTGCTCCTGTTTACATTATGTCAACTCGGGTCGAGGACAAATGCAATGTTGTTGCAGTACAGCATATACAGAATTCAATATTTCATTGAACGTACATACACTGCCATTTGTGATATCCCGACAATTCGATACGCGTGATACTCCACATTTCCTGCCACATACGACGCAACTGTTGCTGTTTACATTATGTCAACTCGGGTCGAGGACACATGCAATGTTGTTGCAGTACAGCATATTCAGGATTCAATATTCCATTGAACGGATCTACACTGCTATTGTTGATATCTCGACAATTCGATGCGCGCTATACCGCACAGTTGCTGCCAAATAGAGCGCAAATCAGCCACTTCGCGCTATGTCAACTCAGGTCCCTGCCTAATTCATTGTAATTGTTTTTTTGCATATTTAGGCTTATGTATTCAATTAAACGTATCTCCGGTGCTATTGGTGGTATGCCTACAATTCGATGCGCGTTATGCTCCACAGTTGCCGCCAAACAACGGACCTGCTCCTGTTTATATTATGTCAACTGGGCTCGAAGACAAATGCAATGTTCCTGTAGTACTGCATACTCAGGATTCAATACTTCAATGAATGTATCTACACTGCTATTGGTGATATCACGACAATTCGATGCGCGTGATACTCCACATTTCCTACCAAATACAGCGCACCTGCTCCTGTTTACATTATGTCATTCGGGTCGAGGACAAATGCAATGTTTTTGCAGTACAGCACATTCAGGATTCAATATTTCATTGAACGGATCTACACTGCTATTGGTGATATCCCGACAATGTGAAGCGCGTTATACTCCTCATTCTCTGCCAAATACTACGCACATCAGAGTGTTTGCGCATTGTCAACTCTGTGTCCTGTCAAATACATTGTAATTGCAGTTTATCATATTAGGCACAAGTATTTATTTAAACGTATCTCCGCTGCTATTCGTGGTATGTCGACAAATCTATGCGCGTTATACTCCACAGTTGCCGCCAAACAGCGCACCTGCTCCTGTTTACATTATGTCAACTCGGGTCGAGGGCAAATGGAATGTTGTTGCAGTACTGCATATCCAGCATTCAATATTTCATTGGACGTATCTACACTGCTACTGGAGATATTTCGTCAATTCCATGCGTCTTGTACTCCACATTTCCTGCCAAATACAGCGCACCTGCTCCTGTTTACATTATGTCAACTCGGGTCGAGGACAAATGCAATGTTGTTGCAGTACAGCACAAACAGGATTCAATACTTCTCTGAGCATATATACACTGCTATTCGTGATATCCCGACAATTCGAAGCGCGTTATTCTCCACATTTCCAGCCAAATACGGCGCATCTGCTCCTGCTCACATTATATCAACTGGGGTCGCAGACAAATGCAATGTTCTTGTAGTACTGCATACTCAGGACTCAATACTTCATTGAACGTATCTACACTACTATTGGTGATATTTCGTCAATTCCATGAGCGTGATACACCACAGCTGCCGCCAAACAGCGGGCCAGCTCTTGTTTACATTGTGCCAACTGTTTTCGAGGTCAAATGCAATGTTGTTGCTGTACAGCATATACAGGATTCAATATTTCATTGAACGTATATACACTGCCATGGTGATATACCGACAATTCGATGCGCATGATACTCCACATATCCAGCCAAATACGGCGCATCTGCTCCTGTTTACATTATATCAACTGCTGTCGAAGACAAAGGCAATGTTCTTGTAGTACTGCATACTCAGGATTCAATACTTGATTGAACGTACATACACTGCCATTGGTGATATCCCGACAATTCGATGCGCGTGATACTCCACATTACCTGCCAAATACGGCGCACCTACTCCTGTTTACATTATGTCATTCGGGTCGAGGACAAATGCATTGTTTTGGCAGTACGTCATATACCGGATTCAATACTTGATTGAACGTACATACACTGCCATTGGTGATATCCCGACAATTCGATGCGCGTGATACTCCACATTACCTGCCAAATACGGCGCACCTACTCCTGTTTACATTATGTCAACACGGATCGAGGACAAATGCAATGTTGTTGCAGTACAGCATATACAGGATTCAATATTTCATTCAACGAATATACACTGCCATGGTGATATCCCGACAATTCGATGCGCATGATACTCCACATTCCCTGCCAAATACAGCGCACGTGCTCGTGTTTAAATTATGCCAACTCGGGTCGAGGACAAATGCAATGTTTTTGCCGTACTGCATATCCAGGATTCAATACTTCATTGAACGTAAATACACTGCTATTGGTGATATCCCGACAATTCCATGCGCGTGATACTCCACATTCCCTGCCAAATACAGCGCACGTGCTCGTGTTTACATTATGTCAACTCGGATAGAGGACAAATGCAAGGTTGTTGTAGTACAGCATATACAGGATTCACTATTCCATTGAACGTATATACACTGCTATTGGTGTTATCCCGACAAATCGATGCGCGTGACACTCCACATTTCCAGCTAAATACGGCGCATCTGCTCCTGTTTACATTATATCAACTGGGGTCGAAGACAAATGCAATGTTCTCGTAGTACTGCATACTCAGAACTCAATACTTCATTGAACCTATCTACACTACTATTGGTGATATTTCGTCAGTTCCATGAGCGTTATACTCCACAGCAGCCGCCAAACAGCGGGCCAGCGCTTGTTTACATTATGAAAACTGTTTTCGAGGTCAAATGCAATGTTGTTGCAGTGCAGCATATACAGGATTCAATATCTCATTGAACGTAAATACACTGCTATTGGTGAAATCACGACAATTCGATGCGCGTGATACTCCACATACCCTGCCAAAGACAGCGCACCTGCTCCTGTTTACATTATGTCAACTCGGGTCGAGGACAAATGCAATGTTGTTGCAGTACAGCATATACAGAATTCAATATTTCATTGAACGTACATACACTGCCATTTGTGATATCCCGACAATTCGATACGCGTGATACTCCACATTTCCTGCCACATACGACGCAACTGTTGCTGTTTACATTATGTCAACTCGGGTCGAGGACACATGCAATGTTGTTGCAGTACAGCATATTCAGGATTCAATATTCCATTGAACGGATCTACACTGCTATTGTTGATATCTCGACAATTCGATGCGCGCTATACCGCACAGTTGCTGCCAAATAGAGCGCAAATCAGCCACTTCGCGCTATGTCAACTCAGGTCCCTGCCTAATTCATTGTAATTGTTTTTTTGCATATTTAGGCTTATGTATTCAATTAAACGTATCTCCGGTGCTATTGGTGGTATGCCTACAATTCGATGCGCGTTATGCTCCACAGTTGCCGCCAAACAACGGACCTGCTCCTGTTTATATTATGTCAACTGGGTTCGAAGACAAATGCAATGTTCCTGTAGTACTGCATACTCAGGATTCAATATTTCATTGAATGTATCTACACTGCTATTGGTGATATCACGACAATTCGATGCGCGTGATACTCCATATTTCCTACCAAATACAGCGCACCTGCTCCTGTTTACATTATGTCATTCGGGTCGAGGACAAATGCAATGTTTTTGCAGTACAGCACATTCAGGATTCAATATTTCATTGAACGGATCTACACTGCTATTGGTGATATCCCGACAATGTGAAGCGCGTTATACTCCTCATTCTCTGCCAAATACTACGCACATCAGAGTGTTTGCGCATTGTCAACTCTGTGTCCTGTCAAATACATTGTAATTGCAGTTTATCATATTAGGCACAAGTATTTATTTAAACGTATCTACGCTGCTATTCGTGGTATGTCGACAAACCTATGCGCGTTATACTCCACAGTTGCCGCCAAACAGCGCACCTGCTCCTGTTTACATTATGTCAACTCGGGTCGAGGGCAAATGGAATGTTGTTGCAGTACTGCATATCCAGCATTCAATATTTCATTGGACGTATCTACACTGCTACTGGAGATATTTCGTCAATTCCATGCGTCTTGTACTCCACATTTCCTGCCAAATACAGCGCACCTGCTCCTGTTTACATTATGTCAACTCGGGTCGAGGACAAATGCAATGTTGTTGCAGTACAGCACAAACAGGATTCAATACTTCACTGAGCATATATACACTGCTATTCGTGATATCCCGACAATTCGAAGCGCGTTATTCTCCACATTCCCAGCCAAATACGGCGCATCTGCTCCTGCTCACATTATATCAACTGGGGTCGCAGACAAATGCAATGTTCTTGTAGTACTGCATACTCAGGACTCAATACTTCATTGAACGTATCTACACTACTATTGGTGATATTTCGTCAATTCCATGAGCGTGATACACCACAGCTGCCGCCAAACAGCGGGCCAGCTCTTGTTTACATTGTGCCAACTGTTTTCGAGGTCAAATGCAATGTTGTTGCTGTACAGCATATACAGGATTCAATATTTCATTGAACGTATATACACTGCCATGGTGATATACCGACAATTCGATGCGCATGATACTCCACATATCCAGCCAAATACGGCGCATCTGCTCCTGTTTACATTATATCAACTGCTGTCGAAGACAAAGGCAATGTTCTTGTAGTACTGCATACTCAGGATTCAATACTTGATTGAACGTACATACACTGCCATTGGTGATATCCCGACAATTCGATGCGCGTGATACTCCACATTACCTGCCAAATACGGCGCACCTACTCCTGTTTACATTATGTCATTCGGGTCGAGGACAAATGCATTGTTTTGGCAGTACGTCATATACCGGATTCAATACTTGATTGAACGTACATACACTGCCATTGGTGATATCCCGACAATTCGATGCGCGTGATACTCCACATTACCTGCCAAATACGGCGCACCTACTCCTGTTTACATTATGTCAACACGGATCGAGGACAAATGCAATGTTGTTGCAGTACAGCATATACAGGATTCAATATTTCATTCAACGAATATACACTGCCATGGTGATATCCCGACAATTCGATGCGCATGATACTCCACATTCCCTGCCAAATACAGCGCACGTGCTCGTGTTTAAATTATGCCAACTCGGATCGAGGACAAATGCAATGTTTTTGCCGTACTGCATATCCAGGATTCAATACTTCATTGAACGTAAATACACTGCTATTGGTGATATCCCGACAATTCCATGCGCGTGATACTCCACATTCCCTGCCAAATACAGCGCACGTGCTCGTGTTTACATTATGTCAACTCGGATAGAGGACAAATGCAAGGTTGTTGTAGTACAGCATATACAGGATTCACTATTCCATTGAACGTATATACACTGCTATTGGTGTTATCCCGACAAATCGATGCGCGTGACACTCCACATTTCCAGCTAAATACGGCGCATCTGCTCCTGTTTACATTATATCAACTGGGGTCGAAGACAAATGCAATGTTCTCGTAGTACTGCATACTCAGAACTCAATACTTCATTGAACCTATCTACACTACTATTTGTGATATTTCGTCAGTTCCATGAGCGTTATACTCCACAGCAGCCGCCAAACAGCGGGCCAGCGCTTGTTTACATTATGAAAACTGTTTTCGAGGTCAAATGCAATGTTGTTGCAGTGCAGCATATACAGGATTCAATATCTCATTGAACGTAAATACACTGCTATTGGTGAAATCACGACAATTCGATGCGCGTGATACTCCACATACCCTGCCAAAGACAGCGCACCTGCTCCTGTTTACATTATGTCAACTCGGGTCGAGGACAAATGCAATGTTGTTGCAGTACAGCATATACAGAATTCAATATTTCATTGAACGTACATACACTGCCATTTGTGATATCCCGACAATTCGATACGCGTGATACTCCACATTTCCTGCCACATACGACGCAACTGTTGCTGTTTACATTATGTCAACTCGGGTCGAGGACACATGCAATGTTGTTGCAGTACAGCATATTCAGGATTCAATATTCCATTGAACGGATCTACACTGCTATTGTTGATATCTCGACAATTCGATGCGCGCTATACCGCACAGTTGCTGCCAAATAGAGCGCAAATCAGCCACTTCGCGCTATGTCAACTCAGGTCCCTGCCTAATTCATTGTAATTGTTTTTTTGCATATTTAGGCTTATGTATTCAATTAAACGTATCTCCGGTGCTATTGGTGGTATGCCTACAATTCGATGCGCGTTATGCTCCACAGTTGCCGCCAAACAACGGACCTGCTCCTGTTTATATTATGTCAACTGGGTTCGAAGACAAATGCAATGTTCTTGTAGTACTGCATACTCAGGATTCAATATTTCATTGAATGTATCTACACTGCTATTGGTGATATCACGACAATTCGATGCGCGTGATACTCCATATTTCCTACCAAATACAGCGCACCTGCTCCTGTTTACATTATGTCATTCTGGCCGAGGACAAATGCAATGTTTTTGCAGTACAGCACATTCAGGATTCAATATTTCATTGAACGGATCTACACTGCTATTGGTGATATCCCGACAATGTGAAGCGCGTTATACGCCTCATTCGCTGCCAAATACTACGCACATCAGACAGTTTGCGCATTGTCAACTCTGTGTCCTGTCAAATACATTGTAATTGCAGCTTATCATATTAGGCACAAGTATTTATTTAAACGTATCTACGCTGCTATTCGTGGTATGTCGACAAATCTATGCGCGTTATACTCCACAGTTGCCGCCAAACAGCGCACCTGCTCCTGTTTACATTATGTCAACTCGGGTCGAGGGCAAATGGAATGTTGTTGCAGTACTGCATATCCAGCATTCAATATTTCATTGGACGTATCTACACTGCTACTGGAGATATTTCGTCAATTCCATGCGTCTTGTACTCCACATTTCCTGCCAAATACAGCGCACCTGCTCCTGTTTACATTATGTCAACTCGGGTCGAGGACAAATGCAATGTTGTTGCAGTACAGCACAAACAGGATTCAATACTTCACTGAGCATATATACACTGCTATTCGTGATATCCCGACAATTCGAAGCGCGTTATTCTCCACATTTCCAGCCAAATACGGCGCATCTGCTCCTGCTCACATTATATCAACTGGGGTCGCAGACAAATGCAATGTTCTTGTAGTACTGCATACTCAGGACTCAATACTTCATTGAACGTATCTACACTACTATTGGTGATATTTCGTCAATTCCATGAGCGTGATACACCACAGCTGCCGCCAAACAGCGGGCCAGCTCTTGTTTACATTGTGCCAACTGTTTTCGAGGTCAAATGCAATGTTGTTGCTGTACAGCATATACAGGATTCAATATTTCATTGAACGTATATACACTGCCATGGTGATATACCGACAATTCGATGCGCATGATACTCCACATATCCAGCCAAATACGGCGCATCTGCTCCTGTTTACATTATATCAACTGCTGTCGAAGACAAAGGCAATGTTCTTGTAGTACTGCATACTCAGGATTCAATACTTGATTGAACGTACATACACTGCCATTGGTGATATCCCGACAATTCGATGCGCGTGATACTCCACATTACCTGCCAAATACGGCGCACCTACTCCTGTTTACATTATGTCAACACGGATCGAGGACAAATGCAATGTTGTTGCAGTACAGCATATACAGGATTCAATATTTCATTGAACGTATATACACTGCCATGGTGATATCCCGACAATTCGATTCGCATGATACTCCACATTTCCTGCCAAATACAGCGCACCTGCTCTTGTTTACATTGTGTCAACTGTGGTCGAGGACAAATGCATTGTTTTTGCAGTGCAGCACATACGGGATTCAGTACTTCATTCAACGTATATACACTGCCATGGTGATATCCCGACAATTCGATGCGCATGATACTCCACATTCCCTGCCAAATACAGCGCACGTGCTCTTGTTTAAATTATGCCAACTCGGGTCGAGGACAAATGCAATGTTTTTGCCGTACTGCATATCCAGGATTCAATACTTCATTGAACGTAAATACACTGCTATTGGTGATATCCCGACAATTCCATGCGCGTGATACTCCACATTCCCTGCCAAATACAGCGCACGTGCTCGTGTTTACATTATGTCAACTCGGATAGAGGACAAATGCAAGGTTGTTGCAGTACAGCATATACAGAATTCAATATTTCATTGAACGTACATACACTGCCATTTGTGATATCCCGACAATGTGAAGCGCGTTATACTCCTCATTCTCTGCCAAATACTACGCACATCAGAGTGTTTGCGCATTGTCAACTCTGTGTCCTGTCAAATTCATTGTAATTGCAGTTTATCATATTGGGCACAAGTATTCATTTAAACGTATCTCCGCTGCTATTCGTGGTATGTCGACAAATCTATGCGCGTTATACTCCTCATTTGCTGCCAAATACAGCGCACCTGCTCCTGTTTGCATTATGTCAACTCGGGTCGAGGACAATTGCAATGTTGTTGTAGTACTGCATATTCAGGATTCAATATTTCATTGAACGTATATACACTGCCATGGTAATATCCCGACAATTCGATGCGCATGAAACTCCACATTTTCTGCCAAATACAGTGCACCTGCTCCTGTTTACATTATGTCAACTCGTTTCCAGGACAAATGCAATGTTTTTGCAGTACAGCACATTCAGGATTCAATATTTCATTGAACGGATCTACACTGCTATTGGTGATATCCCGACAATGTGAAGCGCGTTATACTCCTCATTCTCTGCCAAATACTACGCACATCAGAGTGTTTGCGCATTGTCAACTCTGTGTCCTGTCAAATACATTGTAATTGCAGTTTATCATATTAGGCACAAGTATTTATTTAAACGTATCTCCGCTACTATTGGTGATATTTCGTCAATTCCATGAGCGTGATACACCACAGCTGCCGCCAAACAGCGGGCCAGCTCTTGTTTACATTGTGCCAACTGTTTTCGAGGTCAAATGCAATGTTGTTGCTGTACAGCATATACAGGATTCAATATTTCATTGAACGTATATACACTGCCATGGTGATATACCGACAATTCGATGCGCATGATACTCCACATTTCCTGCCAGATACAGCGTACCTGCTCCTCTTCACATTATGTCAACTCGGGTCGAGGACAAATGCAATACTGCCGCAGTACAGCATATTCAGGATTCAACATTTCATTGAGCGTATATACACTGCTATTGGTGATATCCCGACAAATCGATGCGCGTCATACTCCACATATCCAGCCAAATACGGCGCATCTGCTCCTGTTTACATTATATCAACTGCTGTCGAAGACAAAGGCAATGTTCTTGTAGTACTGCATACTCAGGATTCAATACTTCATTGAACGTATCTACACTACTATTGGAGATATTTCGTCAATTCCATGAGCGTTATACTCCACAGCTGCCGCCAAACAGCGCACCTGCTCCTGTTTACATTATGTCATTCGGGTCGAGGACAAATGCATTGTTTTGGCAGTACGTCATATACCGGATTCAATACTTGATTGAACGTACATACACTGCCATTGGTGATATCCCGACAATTCGATGCGCGTGATACTCCACATTACCTGCCAAATACGGCGCACCTACTCCTGTTTACATTATGTCAACACGGATCGAGGACAAATGCAATGTTGTTGCAGTACAGCATATACAGTATTCAATATTTCATTGAACGTATATACACTGCCATGGTGATATCCCGACAATTCGATTCGCATGATACTCCACATTTCCTGCCAAATACAGCGCACCTGCTCTTGTTTACATTGTGTCAACTGTGGTCGAGGACAAATGCATTGTTTTTGCAGTACTGCATATCCAGGATTCAATACTTCATTGAACGTAAATACACTGCTATTGGTGATATCCCGACAATTCGATGCGCGTGATACTCCACATTCCCTGCGAAATACAGCGCACCTGCTCGTGATTACATTATATCAACTGGGGTCGAAGACAAATGCAATGTTCTCGTAGTACTGCATACTCAGAACTCAATACTTCATTGAACCTATCTACACTACTATTGGTGATATTTCGTCAGTTCCATGAGCGTTATACTCCACAGCAGCCGCGAAACAGCGGGCCAGCGCTTGTTTACATTATGAAAACTGTTTTCGAGGTCAAATGCAATGTTGTTGCAGTGCAGCATATACAGGATTCAATATCTCATTGAACGTAAATACACTGCTATTGGTGAAATCACGACAATTCGATGCGCGTGATACTCCACATACCCTGCCAAAGACAGCGCACCTGCTCCTGTTTACATTATGTCAACTCGGGTCGAGGACAAATGCAATGTTGTTGCAGTGCAGCATATACAGAATTCAATATTTCATTGAACGTACATACACTGCCATTTGTGATATCCCGACAATTCGATACGCATGATACTCCACATTCCCTGCCAAATACAGCGCACATCAGAGTGTTTGCGCATTGTCAACTCTGTGTCCTGTCAAATTCATTGTAATTGCAGTTTATCATATTGGGCACAAGTATTCATTTAAACGTATCTCCGCTGCTATTCGTGGTATGTCGACAAATCTATGCGCGTTATACTCCTCATTTGCTGCCAAATACAGCGCACCTGCTCCTGTTTGCATTATGTCAACTCGGATCGAGGACAATTGCAATGTTGTTGTAGTACTGCATATTCAGGATTCAATATTTCATTGTACGTATATACACTGCCATGGTAATATCCCGACAATTCGATGCGCATGAAACTCCACATTTTCTGCCAAATACAGTGCACCTGCTCCTGTTTACATTATGTCAACTCGTTTCCAGGACAAATGCAATGTTTTTGCAGTATAGCACATTCAGGATTCAATATTTCATTGAACGGATCTACACTGCTATTGGTGATATCCCGACAATGTGAAGCGCGTTATACTCCTCATTCTCTGCCAAATACTACGCACATCAGACAGTTTGCGCATTGTCAACTCTGTGTCCTGTCAAATACATTGTAATTGCAGCTTATCATATTAGGCACAAGTATTTATTTAAACGTATCTACGCTGCTATTCGTGGTATGTCGACAACTCTATGCGCGTTATACTCCACAGTTGCCGCCAAACAGCGCACCTGCTCCTGTTTACATTATGTCAACTCGGGTCGAGGGCAAATGGAATGTTGTTGCAGTACTGCATATCCAGCATTCAATATTTCATTGGACGTATCTACACTGCTACTGGAGATATTTCGTCAATTCCATGCGTCTTGTACTCCACATTTCCTGCCAAATACAGCGCACCTGCTCCTGTTTACATTATGTCAACTCGGGTCGAGGACAAATGCAATGTTGTTGCAGTACAGCACAAACAGGATTCAATACTTCACTGAGCATATATACACTGCTATTCGTGATATCCCGACAATTCGAAGCGCGTTATTCTCCACATTTCCAGCCAAATACGGCGCATCTGCTCCTGCTCACATTATATCAACTGGGGTCGCAGACAAATGCAATGTTCTTGTAGTACTGCATACTCAGGACTCAATACTTCATTGAACGTATCTACACTACTATTGGTGATATTTCGTCAATTCCATGAGCGTGATACACCACAGCTGCCGCCAAACAGCGGGCCAGCTCTTGTTTACATTGTGCCAACTGTTTTCGAGGTCAAATGCAATGTTGTTGCTGTACAGCATATACAGGATTCAATATTTCATTGAACGTATATACACTGCCATGGTGATATACCGACAATTCGATGCGCATGATACTCCACATTTCCTGCCAAATACAGCGTACCTGCTCCTCTTCACATTATGTCAACTCGGGTCGAGGACAAATGCAATACTGCTGCAGTACAGCATATTCAGGATTCAACATTTCATTGAGCGTATATACACTGCTATTGGTGATATCCCGACAAATCGATGCGCGTCATACTCCACATTTCCAGCCAAATACGGCGCATCTGCTCCTGTTTACATTATATCAACTGCTGTCGAAGACAAAGGCAATGTTCTTGTAGTACTGCATACTCAGGATTCAATACTTCATTGAACGTATCTACACTACTATTGGAGATATTTCGTCAATTCCATGAGCGTTATACTCCACAGCTGCCGCCAAACAGCGCACCTGCTCCTGTTTACATTATGTCATTCGGGTCGAGGACAAATGCATTGTTTTGGCAGTACGTCATATACCGGATTCAATACTTGATTGAACGTACATACACTGCCATTGGTGATATCCCGACAATTCGATGCGCGTGATACTCCACATTACCTGCCAAATACGGCGCACCTACTCCTGTTTACATTATGTCAACACGGATCGAGGACAAATGCAATGTTGTTGCAGTACAGCATATACAGGATTCAATATTTCATTGAACGTATATACACTGCCATGGTGATATCCCGACAATTCGATTCGCATGATACTCCACATTTCCTGCCAAATACAGCGCACCTGCTCTTGTTTATATTGTGTCAACTGTGGTCGAGGACAAATGCATTGTTTTTGCAGTGCAGCACATACGGGATTCAGTACTTCATTCAACGTATATACACTGCCATGGTGATATCCCGACAATTCGATGCGCATGATACTCCACATTTCCAGCTAAATACGGGGCATCTGCTCCTGTTTACATTATATCAACTGGGGTCGAAGACAAATGCAATGTTCTCGTAGTACTGCATACTCTGAACTCAATACTTCATTGAACCTATCTACACTACTATTGGTGATATTTCGTCAGTTCCATGAGCGTTATACTCCACAGCAGCCGCCAAACAGCGGGCCAGCGCTTGTTTACATTATGAAAACTGTTTTCGAGGTCAAATGCAATGTTGTTGCAGTGCAGCATATACAGGATTCAATATCTCATTGAACGTAAATACACTGCTATTGGTGAAATCACGACAATTCGATGCGCGTGATACTCCACATACCCTGCCAAAGACAGCGCACCTGCTCCTGTTTACATTATGTCAACTCGGGTCGAGGACAAATGCAATGTTGTTGCAGTACAGCATATACAGAATTCAATATTTCATTGAACGTACATACACTGCCATTTGTGATATCCCGACAATTCGATACGCGTGATACTCCACATTTCCTGCCACATACGACGCAACTGTTGCTGTTTACATTATGTCAACTCGGGTCGAGGACACATGCAATGTTGTTGCAGTACAGCATATTCAGGATTCAATATGCCATTGAACGGATCTACACTGCTATTGTTGATATCTCGACAATTCTATGCGCGCTATACCGCACAGTTGCTGCCAAATAGAGCGCAAATCAGCCACTTCGCGCTATGTCAACTCAGGTCCCTGCCTAATTCATTGTAATTGTTTTTTTGCATATTTAGGCTTATGTATTCAATTAAACGTATCTCCGGTGCTATTGGTGGTATGCCTACAATTCGATGCGCGTTATGCTCCACAGTTGCCGCCAAACAGCGGACCTGCTCCTGTTTATATTATGTCAACTGGGTTCGAAGACAAATGCAATGTTCTTCTAGTACTGCATACTCAGGATTCAATATTTCATTGAATGTATCTACACTGCTATTGGTGATATCACGACAATTCGATGCGCGTGATACTCCATATTTCCTGCCAAATACAGCGCACCTGCTCCTGTTTACATTATGTCATTCGGGTCGAGGACAAATGCAATGTTTTTGCAGTACAGCACATTCAGGATTCAATATTTCATTGAACGGATCTACACTGCCATTGGTGATATCCCGACAATGTGAAGCGCGTTATACTCCTCATTCTCTGCCAAATACTACGCACATCAGAGTGTTTGCGCATTGTCAACTCTGGGTCCTGTCAAATTCATTGTAATTGCAGTTTATCATATTAGGCACAAGTATTTATTTAAACGTATCTCCGCTGCTATTCGTGGTATGTCGACAAATCTATGCGCGTTATACTCCTCATTTGCTGCCAAATACGGCGCACCTGCTCCTGTTTGCATTATGTCAACTCGGGTCGAGGACAATTGCAATGTTGTTGTAGTACTGCATATTCAGGATTCAATATTTCATTGAACGTATATACACTGCCATGGTAATATCCCGACAATTCGATGCGCATGAAACTCCACATTTTCTGCCAAATACAGTGCACCTGCTCCTGTTTACATTATGTCAACTCGTTTCCAGGACAAATGCAATGTTTTTGCAGTACAGCACATTCAGGATTCAATATTTCATTGAACGGATCTACACTGCTATTGGTGATATCCCGACAATGTGAAGCGCGTTATACTCCTCATTCTCTGCCAAATACTACGCACATCAGAGTGTTTGCGCATTGTCAACTCTGTGTCCTGTCAAATTCATTGTAATTGCAGTTTATCATATTGGGCACAAGTATTCATTTAAACGTATCTCCGCTGCTATTCGTGGTATGTCGACAAATCTATGAGCGTTATACTCCTCATTTGCTGCCAAATACAGCGCACCTGCTCCTGTTTGCATTATGTCAACTCGGGTCGAGGACAATTGCAATGTTGTTGTAGTACTGCATATTCAGGATTCAATATTTCATTGAACGTATATACACTGCCATGGTAATATCCCGACAATTCGATGCGCATGAAACTCCACATTTTCTGCCAAATACAGTGCACCTGCTCCTGTTTACATTATGTCAACTCGTTTCCAGGACAAATGCAATGTTTTTGCAATATAGCACATTCAGGATTCAATATTTCATTGAACGGATCTACACTGCTATTGGTGATATCCCGACAATGTGAAGCGCGTTATACTCCTCATTCTCTGCCAAATACTACGCACATCAGAGTGTTTGCGCATTGTCAACTCTGTGTCCTGTCAAATACATTGTAATTGCAGTTTATCATATTAGGCACAAGTATTTATTTAAACGTATCTCCGCTGCTATTCGTGGTATGTCGACAAATCTATGCGCGTTATACTCCACAGTTGCCGCCAAACAGCGCACCTGCTCCTGTTTACATTATGTCAACTCGGGTCGAGGGCAAATGGAATGTTGTTGCAGTACTGCATATCCAGCATTCAATATTTCATTGGACGTATCTACACTGCTACTGGAGATATTTCGTCAATTCCATGCGTCTTGTACTCCACATTTCCTGCCAAATACAGCGCACCTGCTCCTGTTTACATTATGTCAACTCGGGTCGAGGACAAATGCAATGTTGTTGCAGTACAGCACAAACAGGATTCAATACTTCACTGAGCATATATACACTGCTATTCGTGATATCCCGACAGTTCGAAGCGCGTTATTCTCCACATTTCCAGCCAAATACGGCGCATCTGCTCCTGCTCACATTATATCAACTGGGGTCGCAGACAAATGCAATGTTCTTGTAGTACTGCATACTCAGGAATCAATACTTCATTGAACGTATCTACACTACTATTGGTGATATTTCGTCAATTCCATGAGCGTGATACACCACAGCTGCCGCCAAACAGCGGGCCAGCTCTTGTTTACATTGTGCCAACTGTTTTCGAGGTCAAATGCAATGTTGTTGCTGTACAGCATATACAGGATTCAATATTTCATTGAACGTATATACACTGCCATGGTGATATACCGACAATTCGATGCGCATGATACTCCACATTTCCTGCCAAATACAGCGTACCTGCTCCTCTTCACATTATGTCAACTCGGGTCGAGGACAAATGCAATACTGCTGCAGTACAGCATATTCAGGATTCAACATTTCATTGAGCGTATATACACTGCTATTGGTGATATCCCGACAAATCGATGCGCGTCATACTCCACATTTCCAGCCAAATACGGCGCATCTGCTCCTGTTTACATTATATCAATTGCTGTCGAAGACAAAGGCAATGTTCTTGTAGTACTGCATACTCAGGATTCAATACTTCATTGAACGTATCTACACTACTATTGGAGATATTTCGTCAATTCCATGAGCGTTATACTCCACAGCTGCCGCCAAACAGCGGGCCAGCTCTTGTTTACATTGTGTCAACTGTTTTCGAGGACAACTGCATTATTGTTGCAGTACAGCATAATCAGGATTCAATATTTCATGGAACGTATATACACTGCTATTCGTGATATCCCGACAATTCGATGCGCGTTATACTCCTCATTCGCTGCCAAATACTACGCAGATCGGCCGGATTGCGCATTGTCAACTCTGTGTCCTGTCAAATACATTGTAATTGCAGTTTATCATATTAGGCTCAAGTATTTATTTAATCGTGTCTCTGCTGCTATTTGTGGTATGTCCACAAATCCATGCGCGTTATACTCCTCATATGCCGCCAAATACAGCGCACCTGCTCTTGTTTACATTGTGTCAACTGTGGTCGAGGACAAATGCATTGTTTTTGCAGTACAGCACATACGGGATTCAGTACTTCATTCAACGTATATACACTGCTATTGGCGATATCACGACAAATCGATGCGCGTGATACTCCACATTCCCTGCCAAATACAGCGCACCTGCTCGTGTTTACATTATGTCAACTCGGATCGAGGACAAATGCAATCTTTTTGCAGTACTGGATATGCAGTATTCAATATTTCATCGAACGTATATGCACTGCTATTGGTGATATCCCGACAATTCGATGCGCGTGATACTCCACATTACCTGCCAAATACGGCGCACCTACTCCTGTTTACATTATGTCAACACGGATCTAGGACAAATGCAATGTTGTTGCAGTACAGTATATACAGAATTCAAAATTTCATTGATCGTATATACACTGCTATTCGTGATATCCCGACAATTCGAAGCGCGTCATACTCCTCATTCGCTGCCAAATACTAAGCACATCAGAGAGTTTGCGCATTGTCAACTCTGTTTCCTGTCAAATAAATTGTATTTGCTGTTTATCATGTTAGGCTCAAGTATTTAGTTAAACGTATCTCCGCTGCTATTCGTGGTATGTCGACAAATCTATGCGCGTTATACTCCACAGTTGCCGCCAAACAGCGCACCTGCACCTGTTTACATTATGTCATTCGGGTCGAGGACAAATGCATTGTTTTGGCAGTACATCATATAGCGGATTCAATACTTCATTGAACGTACATACACTGCCATTGGTGATATCCCGACAATTCGATGCGCGTGATACTCCACATTACCTGCCAAATACGGCGCACCTACTCCTGTTTACATTATGTCAACACGGATCGAGGACAAATGCAATGTTGTTGCAGTACAGCATATACAGGATTCAATATCTCATTGAACGTATATACACTGCCATGGTGATATCCCGACAATTCGATGCCCATGATACTCCACATTTCCTGCCAAATACAGCGCACCTGCTCCTGTTTACATTATGTCATTCGGGTCGAGGACAAATGTATTGTTTTTGCAGTACATCATATAACGGATTCAATACTTCATTGAACGTAAATACACAGCTATTGGAGATAACCCGACAATTCGATGCGCATGATACTCCACATTTCCTGCCATATCAGCGCACCTGCTCCTGTTTACATTATGTCATTCGGGTCGAAGACAAATGCATTGTTTTTGCAGTACATCATATACCGGATTATATACTTCATTGAACGTAAATACACTGCTATTGGTGATATCCCGACAATTCCATGCGCGAGATACTCCACATTTCCTGCCACATACGACGCAACTGTTGCTGTTTACATTATGTCAACTCGGGTCGAGGACACATGCAATGTTGTTGCAGTACAGCATATTCAGGATTCAATATTCCATTGAACGGATCTACACTGCTATTGTTGATATCTCGACAATTCGATGCGCGCTATACCGCACAGTTGCTGCCAAATAGAGCGCAAATCAGCCACTTCGCGCTATGTCAACTCAGGTCCGTGCCGAATTCATTGAAATTGTAGTTTTGCACATTTAGTCTTATGTATTCAATTAAACGTATCTCCGGTGCTATTGGTTGTATGCCTACAATTCGATGCTCGTTATGCTCCACAGTTGCCGCCAAGCAGCGGACCTACTACTGTTTATATCATATCAACTGGGGTCGAAGACAAATGCAATGTTCTTGTAGTACTGCATACTCAGGGTTCAATACTTCATTGAACGTATCTACACTGCGACTGGAGATATTTCGTCAACTCCATGCGTCTTGTACTCCACATTTCCTGCCGAATACAGCACTCCTGCTCCTGTTTACATTATGTCAACTCGGGTCGAGAGCAAATGCAATGTTTTTGCAGAACAGCATATTCAGCATTCAATATTTCATTCAACGTAAATACACTGCTGTTGGTGATATCCCGACAATTCGATGCGCGTGATACTCCACATTCGATGCCAAATACTACGCACATCAGCCGGTTTGCGCATTATCAACTCTGTGTCCTGTCAAATACATTGCAATCGCAGTTTATCATATTAGGCTCAAGTATTTATTTAAACGAATCTCCGCTGCTATTCGTGGTATGTCGACAAATTTATGCGCGTTATACTTCTCATTTGCCGCCAAATACAGCGGATCTGCTCCTGTTTACATTATGTCATCTCGGGTCGAGGACAAATGCAATGGTGTTGCAGTACAGCATATACAGGATTCAATATTTTATTGAACGTATATACACTGCTATTCGTGATATCCCGATAATTCGATGTGCGTGATACTCCACATTTCCAGCCAAATACAGCGCACCTGCTCCTGTTTACATTATATCAACTCTGGTCGAGGACAAATGCAATGAAGTTGAAGTACTGCATATTCAGGATTCAATACTTCATTGAATGTATCTACACTGCTATTGGTCCTATCACGACAATTCGATGCACGTGATGCTCCACATACCCAGCCTAATACAGCGCACCTGCTCTTGTTTACAGTGTGTCAATTGTGGTCGAGGACAAATGCATTGTTTTTGCAGTACAGCATATACCGTATTCAATACTTCATTGAACGTATACACACTGCCATTGTTGATATCCCGACAATTCGATGCCCGTGGTACTCTACATTTCCTGCCAAATACGGCGCACCTGCTCCTGTTTACATTATGTCAACTCAGGTCGAGGACAAATGCAATGTTCTTGTAGTACTGCATACTCAGGATTCAATATTTCATTGAACGTAAATACACTGCTATTGGTGAAATCCCGACAATTCGATGCGCGTTATACTCCTTATTCGCTGCCAAATACTACGCACATCAGCCGGTTTTCGCATTGTCAACTCTGTGTTCTGCTAAATACATTGTAATTGCAGTTTATCATATTAGGCTCAAGTATTCATTTAAACGTATCTCCGCTGCTATTCGCGGTATGTCGACAAATCTATGCGCGTTATACTCGTCATTTGCCGCCAAATACAGCGCACCTGCTCCTGTTTACATTATGTCAACACGTATCGAGGGCAAATGCTATGTTGTTGCAGTACAGCATATACAGGATTCAACCTTTCATTGAACGTATATACACTGCCATGGTGATATCCCGACAATTCGATGCGCATGATACTCCACATTTTCTGCCAAATACAGCGCACCTGCTCCTGTTTACATTATGTGAACACGTATCGAGGGCAAATGCAATGTTGTTGCAGTACAGCATATTCAGGATTCACTATTTCATTGAACGGATCTACACTGCTATTGGTGATATCCCGACAATTCGATGCGCGTTATACCGCACAGTGGCTGCCGAATAGAGCGTAAATCAGCCACTTTGCGCTATGTCAACTCAGGTCCCTGCATAATTCATTGTAAATGTGGTTTTGCTTATTTAGGCTTATGTATTCAATTAAACCTAGGTCCTGTGCTATTGGTGGTATGCGTACAATTCTGCTAGAAATATTCAATTGCGCTGATCTCAGATTTTATTCCAGATGTCTCAACAATTCTATGCGCGTTCCACTCCACATATGCTGCCAAATACAGCGCGCATCATTCAATTCCATGCGCGTTCTACTCCACACTTGCTCTCGCATATAGCGCACCTGCTCCTGTTTATATTATATCAACTCGGGTCATGGTCAAATCCAATGTTATTGCTGTACTGCATATTCAGGATTCAATATTCCCTTAATTGTTTATACACTGCTATTGGTGAAATATCGACAATTCGACGTGCGTTACTCCACATATGCGGCCAAATTCAGCGCACGTCATTCGGTTTGCCCTATGTCAACTCTGGGCCCTGTCAAGTGCAGCGTAATTGCAATTTTGCAGAGTCTGTGTTAAATACTCAATTAAACGTATCCGCACTGTCATTGGTGATATCTAGACAAGTAGTTGAGCGTTAAACTCCTCATTCGCTGCGAAATTTAGCGGAGCTGCCTCCAGTTTACATTATGTCAAATCGGGTCGAGGTCAAATCCAATGTTATTGCAGTACTGTATATTCAGCCTTCAATATTCAATTGAACGTTGCTTCGTTTCGATTGGAGATACGAAGAAAATTCTATGCGCGTTCTACTCCACAGATGCTGCCAAATACAGCGCACATCAACCGGTTTACTCAATGTCAACTCTGTGTCCTGTCAAATCCAGCGTAATTGCCGTTTTAAAATATTCTACCGGAAATATTCAATTAAACGTGTCTCCGTCGCTATTGGTGGTATGTCGACAATTCGAAGCGCTTTACACTCCACATTTGCTGCCAAATACAGCGCACATGCTCCCGCTTACATTTTGCCAACTCGGGTCGAGGTCAAATCCAATGTTATTGCTATGCTGGTTATCCAGGCTTCAATTATCAATTGAACGAATCTGTACTACTATTGGTGATATGTCGACAATTCGATGCGCGCTACCCCGCACATTTGCTGCAAGAAATAGCGCACAGCAACCAGTTTGCGCAATGTCAACTCTGTGTCCTATCAAATACAGCGTTATTCCTGTTTTGCATAGTCAGTTTTAAATATTCATTTGAGCGTATTCCAGTTTCTATTCCAGATATCTCGATAGCTCGATACGCGTTAAACTCCACATTTGCTGCCAAATAGAGCGCACTTGCAATTGTTTACATTAAGTAATCTCGGATCGAGGTCAAATCCAATGCTATTGCTGTACTGCATATTCAGGAATCAATACTCCATTGAAATTTTCTACACTGCTATTGGTGATATCCCGACAATTCGATGCGCGGTATACCGCACACTTGCTGCCAAATAGAGCGCAAATCAGCCACTGTGCGCTATGTCAACTCAGGTCCCTGCCTAATTCATTGTAATTGTAGTTTTGCATATTCGGGCTTAAGTATTCAATTAAACGTATCTCCGGTGCTATTGGTGGTATACCTACAATTCGTTGCGCGTGATACTCCACATTCCCTGCCAAATACAGCGAACCTGCTTCTGTTTACATTATGTCAACTCGGATCGAGGACAAATGCCATGTTGTTGCAGTACAGCATATTCAGGAATCAATATTTCATTGAACAGAAACTACACTGCTATTTGTGATATCTCGTCAATTCGATGCGCGGTATGCCGCACAGTTGCTACCAAATAGAGCGAAAATCAGCCACTTTGCGCTATGTAAACTCAGGTCCGTGCCGAATTCATTGCAATTGTATTTTTGCGTATTTAGGCTTATGTATTCAATTAAACGTATCTCCGGTGCAATAGGTGGTATGCCTACAATTCGATGCGCGTTATGCTCCACAGCTGCCGCCAAACAGCGCACCTGCTCCTGTTTACATTATGTCAACTCGGGTCGGGGACATATCCAATGTTTTTGCAGTACAGGATATTCGGGATTCAATATTTCATTGAACGTATATACACTGCTATTGGTGATATCTTGACAGTTCGATGCGCGTTAAACTCCTCATTCGCTGGCAAATACTACGCACATCAGCCGGTTTGCCCATTGTCAACTCTGTGGCCTGTTAAATACATTGTAATTGCATTTTACCATATTAGGTTCAAGTATTTATTTAAACGTATCTCCGCTGCTATTCGTGGTATCTCGACAAATCTATGCGCGTTATACTCCTCATTTGCCGCCAAATACAGCGCACCTGCTCCTGTTTACATTATGTCAACTCGGGTCAAGGAAAAATGCAATGTTTTTGCAGTACAGCACATTCAGGATTCAATATTTCATTGAATGTATCTACACTGCAATTGGTCATATCACGACAATTCGATGCGCGTGATACACCACATTCCCTGCCAAAGACAGCGCACCTGCTCTTGTTTACATTGTGTCAACACGGATCGAGGACAAATGCCATGTTGTTGCAGTGCAGCATATACAGGATTCATTGTTTGATTGAACGTATATACACTGCCGTGGTGTTATCCCGACAATTCGATGCGCATGATACTCCACATTTCCTGCCAAATACAGCGCACCTGCTCCTGTTTACAATATGTCAACTCGGGGCGAGGACAAATGCAATGTTGCTGCAGTACAGCATATTCAGGATTCAATATTTCATTGAACGTATATACACTGCTATTCGCCATATCCCGACAGTTCGATGCGAGTTGTACTCCGCATTCCCTGCCAAGTACTACGTTCATCAGAGTGTTTGCGCATTGTCAACTCTGTGTCCTGTCAAGTACATTGTAATTGCAGATTGTCATATTAGTCTCAATTATTTATTTAAACGTATCTACGCTGCTATTCGTGGTATGTCGACAAATCTGTGCGCGTTATATTCCTCATTTGCCGCCAAATACAGCGCACCTGCTCCTGCTTACATTGTATCAAGTGTGGTCGAGGACAAATGCATTGTTTTTGCAGTACAGCACATTCAGGATTCAATATTTCATTGAACGGATCTACACTGCTATTTGTGATATCTCGCCAATTCGATGCGCGGTATGCCGCACAGTTGCTACCAAATAGAGCGCAAATCAGCCACTTTGCGCTATGTAAACTCAGGTCCCTGCCGAATTCATTGCAATTGTATTTTTGCATATTTAGGCTTCTGTATTCAATTAAACGTATCTCCGGTGCAATAGGTGGTATGCCTACAATTCGATGCGCGTTATGCTCCACAGCTGCCGCCAAACAGCGCACCTGCTCCTGTTTACATTATGTCAACTCGGGTCGGGGACATATCCAATGTTTTTGCCGTTCAGGATATTCAGGATTCAATATTTCATTGATCGTATATATACTGCCATTAGTGATATCCTGACAATTCGATGGGCGTTGTGCTCCTCATTGGCTGCCAAATACGACGCAGATCAGCCGCTTGGCGCATTGTCAACTCTGTGTCCTGTCAAATACATTGTAATTGCAGTTCATTATATTAGGCTCAAATATTTATTTAAACGTATCTCCGCTGCTATTCGTGGAATGTCGACAAATCTATGCGCGTTATACTCCTCATTTGCCGCCAAATACGGGGGACGTGCTCCTGTTCACATTATGTCAACTGGGGTCGAAGACAAATGCAATATTGTTGTAGTACTGCATATTCAGGATTCAATATTTCATTGAACGGATCTACACTGCTATTAGTGATATCTTGACAAATCTATGCGCGCTATACTCCTATATTTGCCGCCAAATAAAGCGGACCTGCTCCTGTTTACATGAAGTCAACTGGGGTCGAGGACAATTGCAATGTTGTTGCAGTAAAGCATATTCAGGAATCAATATTTCATTGAACAGACCTACACTGCTATTTGTGATATCTCGTCAATTCGATGCGCGGTATGCCGCACAGTTGCTACCAAATAGAGCGCAAATCAGCCACTTTGCGCTATGTAAACTCAGGTCCGTGCCGAATTCATTGCAATTGTATTTTTGCGTATTTAGGCTTATGTATTCAATTAAACGTATCTCCGGTGCAATAGGTGGTATGCCTACAATTCGATGCGCGTTATGCTCCATAGCTGCCGCCAAACAGCGCACCTGCTCCTGTTTACATTATGTCAACTCGGGTCGGGGACATATCCAATGTTTTTGCCGTTCAGGATATTCAGGATTCAATATTTAATTGATCGTATATACACTGCCATTAGTGATATCCTGACAATTCGATGGGCGTTGTGCTCCTCATTGGCTGCCAAATACTACGCAGATCAGCCGGTTTGCGCATTGTCAACTCTGTGGCCTGTTAAATACATTGTAATTGCAGTTTACCATATTAGGTTCAAGTATTTATTAAAACGTATCTCCGCTGCTATTCGTGGTATCTCGACAAATCTATGCGCGATATACTCCTCATTTGCCGCCAAATACAGCGCACCTGCTCCTGTTTACATTATGTCAACTCGGGTCAAGGAAAAATGCAATGTTTTTGCAGTACAGCACATTCAGGATTCAATATTTCATTGAATGTATCTACACTGCAATTGGTCATATCACGACAATTCGATGCGCGTGATACACCACATTCCCTGCCAAACACAGCGCACCTGCTCTTGTTTACATTGTGTCAACACGGAACGAGGACAAATGCCATGTTGTTGCAGTGCAGCATATACAGGATTCAATGTTTGATTGAACGTATATACACTGCCGTGGTGATATCCCGACAATTCGATGCGCATGATACTCCACATTTCCTGCCAAATACAGCGCACCTGCTCCTGTTTACAATATGTCAACTCGGTTCGAGGACAAATGCAATGTTGCTGCAGTACAGCATATTCAGGATTCAATATTTCATTGAACGTATATACACTGCTATTCGCCATATCCCGACAGTTCGATGCGAGTTGTACTCCGCATTCCCTGCCAAGTACTACGTTCATCAGAGTGTTTGCGCATTGTCAACTCTGTGTCCTGTCAAGTACATTGTAATTGCAGATTGTCATATTAGACTCAATTATTTATTTAAACGTATCTACGCTGCTATTCGTGGTATGTCGACAAATCTGTGCGCGTTATATTCCTCATTTGCCGCCAAATACAGCGCACCTGCTCCTGCTTACATTGTATCAAGTGTGGTCGAGGACAAATGCATTGTTTTTGCAGTACAGCACATTCAGGATTCAATATTTCATTGAACGGATCTACACTGCTATTTGTGATATCTCGCCAATTCGATGCGCGGTATACCGAACAGTTGCTGCCAAATAGAGCGCAAATCAGCCACTGTGCGCTATGTCAACTCAGGCCCCTGCCTAATTCATTATAATTGTAGTTTTGCATGTTTAGGCTTAAGTATTCAATTAAACGTATCTCCGGTGCTATTGGTGGTATGCCTACAACTTGATGCGCGTTATACTCCACAGTTGCCGCCGAATACAGCGCTCCTGTCTCTGTTTACATTATGTCAACTTGGGTCGAGGACAAAAGCAACGTTGTTGTAGTACTGCATTTTCAGGATTCAATACTTCATTGAATGTATCTACACTGCTATTGGTCATATCACGACAATTCGATGCGCGTGATACTACACATTTCCTGCCAAATACGGCACACCTGCTCCTTTTTACATTATGTGAACTCGGGTCGAGGACAAATCCAATGTTTTTGCAGTACAGGATATTCAGGATTGAATATGTCATTGGACGTATATACACTGCTATTGGTGATATCCTGACAATTCGATGCGCCTTATACTCCTCATTCGCTGCCAAATACTACGCACATCAGCCGGTTTGCGCTGTCAACTCTGTGTCCTTTCAAATACATTGTAATTGCAGTTTATCATATTAGGCTCAAGTATTTATTTAAACGTATCTCCGCTGCTATACGTGGTATGTCGACAAATCTACGCGCGTTATACTCCTCATTTGCCGCCAAATACAGCGCACCTGCTCCTGTTTACATTATGTCAACTCGGGTCGAGGACAATTCCAATGTTGTTGTAGTACTGCTTATTCAGGATTCAATACTTCATTGAATGAATCTACACTGCTATTTGTGATATCTCGTCAATTCGATGCGCGGTATACCGCACAGTTGCTGCCAAATAGAGCGCAAATCAGCCACTTTGCGCTATGTCAACTCAGGTCCCTGCCTAATTCATTGTGTTACGACCGTCCGCGGAGAGACGCGGTCGCTAGGAATACGCCTCAGCGAGAGGCGTAAATTCTCGCTACGATTCAGTTAATCGACGCCGCGAAGTAGTCGCTCCCCTGTTTCGTTTCGGACAACAGAGGTGGTTGATTGAATATACACGTTGTAAGTAGTTGCAAATCGCCGTTTATCTAACCACTTGTAAGGACGATAGCTACGTCGGTGCGTAAGTACAAGATGGCTGAGTAAGCCGGGCGAAGGATGTTGCCTGGACGACGGATAGCAAAACAGTCCAGTTCGGTGTCGATGTCGTAGCGGACGAGAATGTAGTATGCCGACTGACTTGCGTGGATCCTTGATGTAGACTCCAATTGCTTGACGTGTAGAGTGAGTAGAGTTGACTTGAGAAGAGTACCAAGACGAGACTGAGTCGAGACTCAGACCAGACTAATAATAAACTGAGGTACAGCGACGATGTTGTGTCATAGGAAAGCTAGCGGTGAGTGTTTCTAGCGTACAGGACCATCGGATTTGTTGGCGACGGTTTCGCCTCTGAGGGTGAGGGAGGTAGGCTTCGTTGTTAATTGGTTAAACGAAGGTTGATGGCCTAGGAAGGGTCTTAGCTGCCCTCGATAGAAAGTGGCTATTAAAAGAAAGGTTGTATCGTATGATAGAAAAACTAACTTTCCCGGGTCAAGCCGTAGTAGACAATAATCGTAAAAAAGGCGATTTAAAAAAGGCTATTTGTTGGGTCTGAAGGACCCTCGCTTGCAAATTACTGGGATTTATAATGGGCCCTTATGCTTAATGGGGGTCCGCCGTAAGGATGAATGGACATCTGGCGTCCGTCTGGCCCGCGATGTATGACCTGGTCTAGGTAGAGGGTCGCGCGGCGTAACACATTGTAATTGTAGTTTTGCATATTTAGGCTTAAGTATTCAATTAAACGGATCTCCGGTCATATTGATGATATGCCTACAATTCGATGCGCGTTATACTCCACATTCCCTGCCAAATACAGTACACCTGCTCCTGTTAACATTATGTCAACTCGGATCGAGGACAAATGCCATGATGTTGCATTACAGCATATACAGGATTCAATATTTAATTGAACGTATATACACATCCATGGTGATATCCCGACAATTCGATGCGCATGATACTCCACATTTCCTGCCAAATGCAACGCACCTGCTCCTGTTTACATTATGTCAACTGGGGTCGAGGACAATTGCAATGTTGTTGCAGTTCAGCATATTGGGAACCGATATTTCATTGAACGTAAATACACTGTTATTGGTGATATCCCGACAACTCGACGCGCATGATACTCCACATTCCCTGGCAAATACAGCACACCTGCTCCTGGTTACATTATGTCAACACGGATCGAGGGCAAATGCTATGTTGTTGCAGTACAGCATATACAGGATTCATATTTCTTTGAACGTATATACACTGACATGGCGATATCCCGACAATTCGATGCGCATGATACTCCATATTTCCTGCCAAATACAGCGTACCTGCTCCTGTTTACATTATGTCAACTCGGGTCGACAACAAATGCAATGTTGCTACAAGTAGAGCATATTCAGGATTCAATATTTCATTGAACGTAAATACACTGTTATTGGTTATATCCCGACAACTCGATGCGCGTGATACTACACATTCCCTGCCAAATACAGCGCAACTGCTCCTGTTTACATCATGTCAACTCGGGTCGAGGACAATTGCAATGTAGTTGTAGTACTGCATATTCAGGATTCAATTCTTCATTGAATGTATCTACACTGCTATTGGTCATATCACGACAATCGGTGCGCGTGATACTCCACATTCCCAACCAAATACAGCGCATCTGCTCCTGTTTACATTATTTCAACTCGGGTCGAGGAAAAATGCAATGTTTTTGCAGTTCAGCACATTCAGGATTCGATATTTCATTGAACGGATCCACATTGCTATTTGTGATATCTCGTCAATTCGATGCGCGGTATATCGCACAGTTGCTGCCAAATAGAGCGCAAACCAGCCACTTTGCGCTATGTCAACTCAGGTCCCTGCCCAGTTCATTGTAATTGTAGTTTTGCATACTTAGGCCTAAGTATTCAATTAAACGGATCTCCGGTGCTATTGGTGGTATGCCTACAATTCGATGCGCGTTATGTTCCACAGTTGCCGCCAAATACAGCGCACATGCCCCTGTTTACATTATGTCAACTGGGGTCGAAGACAATTGCAATGTTGTTGCAGTACACCATATTCAGGATTCAATATTTCATTGAACGTACACACACTGCTATTGGTGTTATCCCGACAATTCGATGAGCGTTATACTCCTCATTCGCTGCAGAATACTACGCACATCAGCCGGTTGGCGCATTGTCAACTCTGTGTCCTGTCAAATACATTGTAATTGCAGTTTATCATATTAGGCTCAAGTATTTATTACACGTATCTCCGTTGCTATTCGTGGTATGTCGACAAATCTATGCGCGTTATACTCCTCATTTGCCGCCAAATACAGCGCACGGGCTCCCGTTTACATTATGTCAACTGGGGTCGAGGACAATTGCAATGTTGTGGCAGTACAGCACAGTCAGGATTCAATATTTCATTGAACGAATCTACACTGCTGTTTGTGATATCTCGTCAATTCGATGCGCGGTTTACCGCACAAGTGCTGCCAAATAGAGCCCATATCAGCCACTTTGCGCTGTGTCAACTCAGGTCCCTGCCTAATTCATTGTAATTGTATTTTTGCATATTTAGTCTTATGTATTCAATTAAACGTATCTGCGGAGCTATAGGTTGTATGCCTACAATTCGATGCGCGTTATGCTCCACAGCTGCCGCCAAACAGCGCACCTGCTCCTGTTTACATTATGTCAACTCGGGTCGAGGACAAATCCAATGTTTTTGCAGTACAGGATATTCAGAATTCAATATTTCATTGATCGTATATACACTGCTATCAGTGAAATCCTGACAATTCGAAGCGCCTTATACTCCTCATTCGCTGCCAAATACAACGCACATCAACCGGTTTGCGCAATATCAACTCTGTCTCCCTGTCAAATCCATTGAAATTGCAGTTTAGCATATTTAGGATTAAGTATTCAATTAAACGTGTCTCCGCTGCTATTGGTGGTAAGTCCAGAATTTGATGCGCTTTATACCCCACAGTTGCTGCCAAATACAGCGCACGTGCTCTTGTTTACATTATGTCAACTCGGGTCGAGTACAAATGCAATGTTGTTGTAGTACTGCATATTCAGGATTCAATACTTCATTGAATGTATCTACACTGCTATTGGTGATATCCCGGCAATTTGAAGCGCGTTTTACTCCTCATTCGCTGCCATATGCTACGCACATCAGAGAGTGTGGGCATTGTCAACACTGTGTCCCGTCAAATACATTGTAATTGCAGTTTATCATATTAGGCTCAAGGATTTATTTAAACGTATCTCCGCTGCTATTAGTGGTATGTCGACAAATCTATGCGCGTTATACTCCTCATTTGCCGCCAAATACAGCGGACCTGCTCCTGTTTACATGATGTCAACTGGGGTCGAGGACAATTGCAATGTTGTTGCAGTACAGCATATTTAGGAATCAATATTTCATTGAACAGACCTACACAGCTATTTGTGATATCTCGTCAATTCGATGCGCGGTATGCCGCACAGTTGCTGCCAAATAGAGCGCAAATCAGCCATTGTGCGCTGTGTCAACTCAGGTCCTTGCCTAATTCATTGTAATTGTAGTTTTGCATACTTAGGCTTATGTATTCAATTAAACGTATCTCCGGTGCTATTGGTGGTATGCCTACAATTCGATGCGCGTTATGCTCCACAGTTGCCGCCAAACAGCGGACCTGCTCCTGTTTACATTATGGCAACTGGGGACGAAGACAAATGCAAAGATCTTGTAGTACTGCATACTCAGGATTCAATACTTCATTGAATGTATCTACACTTCTATTGGTGATATCCCGACAATTCGATGCGCATGATACTCTACATTTCCTGCCAAATACAGCGCACCTGCTCCTGTTTACATTATGTCATTCGGGTCGAGGACAAATGCATTGTTTTTGCAGTACATCATATACCGGATTCAATACTTCATTGAACGTATATACACTGCTATTGGTGATATCCCGACAATTACATGCGCGTGATACTCCACATTCCCTGCGAAATACAGCGCACCTGTTGCTGTTTACATTATGTCAACTCGGGTCGAGGACACACGCAATGTTGTTGCAGTACAGCATATACCGAATTCAATATTTCATTGAACGTATATACACTGCTATTCGTGATATGCCGACAATTCGAAGAGCGTTATACTCCTCATTCGCTGCGAAATACTACTCACATCAGAGAATTGGCGCATTGTCAACTCTGTGTCCTGTCAAATACATTGTATCTGCTGTTTATCATGTTAGGCTCAATTATTTAATTAAGCGTATCTCCGCTGCAATTCGTGGTATGTCGACAAATCTATGCGCGCTATACTCCGCAGTTGCAGCCAAACAGCGCACCTGCTTCTGTTCACATTATATCAACTCGGGTCGAGGACTAATGCAATGTTGTTGCAGTACAGCATATTCATGATTCAATATTCCATTGAACGGATCTACACTGCTATTGGTAATATCCCGACAATTCGATGCGCGTTATACTCCTCATTCGCTGCAGAATACTACGCACATCAGCCGGTGTGCGCATTGACAACTCTGTGCCCTGTCAAATACATTGTAGTTGCAGTTTATCATATTAGGCACAAGTATTTATTTAAACGTATCACCGCTGCTATTCGTGGTATGTCGACAAATCTATGCGCGTTATACTCCTCATTTGCCGCCAAATACGGCGCCCCTGCTCCTGTTTACATTATGTCAACTCGGGTCGAGGTCAAACGTTACGTTGTTGTAGTACTGCATATTCAGGATTCAATTCTTCATTGAATGTATCTACACTACTATTGGTGATATCACGACAATACGATGCGCGTGATACTCCACATTTTCTGCCAAATACAGCGCGCCTGCTCCTGTTTACATTATGTCAACTGGGGTCGAGGACACACGCAATGTTGTTGCAGTACTGCATATTCAGGATTCAATATTTCATTGAACGTATATACACCGCTATTGGTGATATCCCGTCAATTTGAAGCGTGTCATACTCCTCATTCGCTGCCAAATACTACGCACATCAGAGAGGTTGTGCATTGTCAACTCTGTGTCCTGTCAAATACATTGTATTTGCAGTTTATCATATTATGCACAAGAATTTATTTAAACGTATCTCCGCTGCTATTCGTGGTATGTCGACAAATCTATGCGCGTTATACTCCTCATTTGCTGCCAAATACAGCGCACCTGCTTCTGTTCACATTATGTCATTTGGGTCGAGCACAAATGCATTGTTTTTGCAGTACATCATATACCGGATTTAATACTTCATTGAACGTACATACACTGCCATTGGTGGCATCCCGACAATTCGATACGCGTGAAACTCCACATTTCCTGCCACATACGGCGCACCTGTTGCTGTTTACATTATATCAACTCGGGTCGAGGACTAATGCAATGAAGTTGAAGTACTGCATATACCGAATTCAATACTTCATTGAATATATCTACACTGCTATTTGGTGATATCACGACAATTCGATGCGCGTGATACTCCACATTCGCTACCAAATACAGCGCACCTGCTCCTGTTTACATTATGTCAACTCGGGTCGAGGACAAATCCTACGTTGATGTAGTACTGCATATTCAGGATTCAATATTTCATAGAACGGATCTACACTGCTATTGGTGATATCATGACAATTCGATGCGCGTGATACACCACATTCCCTGCCAAATACAGCGCACCTGCTCCTGTTTACATTATGTCAACTCGGGTCGAGGACAAATGCTACGTTGTTGTAGTACTGCATATTCATGATTCAATTCTTCATTGAATGTATCTACACTGCTATTGGTGATAACACGACAATTCGATGCGCGTGATACTCCACATTCCCTGCCAAATACAGCGCACCTGCTCCTGTTTACATTATGTCAACTCGGGTCGAGGACAAATCCTACGTTGATGTAGTACTGCATATTCAGGATTCAATATTTCATAGAACGGATCTACACTGCTATTGGTGATATCATGACAATTCGATGCGCGTGATACACCACATTCCCTGCCAAATACAGCGCACCTGCTCCTGTTTACATTATGTCAACTCGGGTCGAGGACAAATGCTACGTTGTTGTAGTACTGCATATTCAGGATTCAATACTTCATTGAATGTATCTACACTGCTATTGGTGATATCACGACAATTCGATGCGCGTGATACTCCACATTCCCTGCCAAATACAGCGCACCTGCTCCTGTTTACATAATGTCAACTCGGGTCGAGGACAAATGCTACGTTGTTGTAGTACTGCATATTCAGGATTCAATTTTTCATAGAACGGATCTACACTGCTATTTGTGATATCTCGTCAATTCGATGTGCGGTATACCGCACAGCTGCTGCCAAATAGAGCGCAAATCAGACACTGTGCGCTCTGTCAACTCAGGTCCCTGCCTAATTCATTGTAATTGTAGTTTTGCATATTTAGGCTTATGTATTCAATTAAACGTATCCCCGGTGCTATTGGTGGTATGCCTACCATTCAATGCGCGCTATGCTCCACAGTTGCAACCAAACGGCGGACCTGCTCCTGTTTACATTATGTCAACTCGGGTCGAGGGCAAATGGAATGTTGTTGCAGTACTGCATATCCAGCATTCAATATTTCATTGAACGTATCTACACTGCTACTGGAGATATTTCGTCAATTCCATGCGTCTTGCACTCCACATTTCCTGCCAAATACTGCGCACCTGCTCCTGTTTACATTATGTCAACTCGGGTCGAGGACAACTGCAATGTTGTTGCAGTACAGCATATACAGGATTCAATATTTCATTGACCGTATATACACTGCCATGGTGATATCCCGACAATTCCATGCGCGTGATACTCCACATTCCCTGCCAAATACAGCGCACCTGCTCCTGTTTACATTATGTCATTCGGGTCGAGGGCAAATGCATTGTTTTGGCAGTACATCATATACCGGATTCAATACTTGATTGAACGTACATACACTGCCATTGGTGATATCCCGACAATTCGATGCGCGTGATACTCCACATTACCTGCCAAATACGGCGCACCTACTCCTGTTTACATTATGTCAACACGGATCGAGGACAAATGCAATGTTGTTGCAGTACAGCATATACAGGATTCAATATTTCATTGAACGTATATACACTGCCATGGTGATATCCCGACAATTCGATTCGCATGATACTCCACATTTCCTGCCAAATACAGCCCACCTGCTCTTGTTTACATTGTGTCAACTGTGGTCGAGGACAAATGCATTGTTTTTGCAGTGCAGCACATACGGGATTCAGTACTTCATTCAACGTATATACACTGCCATGGTGATATCCCGACATTTCGATGCGCATGATACTCCACATTCCCTGCCAAATACAGCGCACGTGCTCTTGTTTAAATTATGCCAACTCGGGTCGAGGACAAATGCAATGTTTTTGCCGTACTGCATATCCAGGATTCAATACTTCATTGAACGTAAATACACTGCTACTGGAGATATTTCGTCAATTCCATGCGTCTTGCACTCCACATTTCCTGCCAAATACTGCGCACCTGCTCCTGTTTACATTATGTCAACTCGGGTCGAGGACAACTGCAATGTTTTTGCAGTACAGCATATTCAGGATTCAATATTTCATTGAAAGGCTCTACACTACTATTGGTGATATCTCGTCAATTCGATGCGCGGTATGCCGCACAGTTGCTACCAAATAGAGCGCAAATCAGCCACTTTGCGCTATGTAAACTCAGGTCCCTTCCTAATTCATTGCAATTGTATTTTTGCATATTTAGGCTTATGTATTCAATTAAACGTATCTCCGGTGCTATAGGTGGAATGCCCACAATTCGATGCGCGTTATGCTCCACAGCTGCCGCCAAACAGCGGACCTGCTTCTGTTTCCATTATGTCAACTCGGGTCGAGGGCAAATGGAATGTTGTTGCAGTACTGCATATCCAACATTCAATATTTCATTGGACGTATCTACACTGCTACTGGAGATATTTCGTCAATTCCATGCGTCTTGTACTCCACATTTCCTGGCAAATACAGCGCACCTGCTCCTGTTTACATTATGTCAACTCGGGTCGAGGACAAATGCAATGTTTTTGCAGTACAGCATATTCAGGATTCAATATTTCATTGAAAGGCTCTACACTGCTATTGGTGATATCTCGTCAATTCGATGCGCGGTATGCCGCACAGTTGCTTCCAAATTGAGCGCAAATCAGCCACTTTGCGCTATGTCAACTCAGGCCCCTGACTAATTCATTCTAACTTTAGTTTTGCATATTTAGGCTTTTTTATTCAATTAAACGTATCCCCGGTGCTATTGGTGGTATGCCTACCATTCAATGCGCGCTATGCTCCACAGTTGCAACCAAACAGCGGACCTGCTTCTGTTTCCATTATGTCAACTCGGGTCGAGGGCAAATGGAATGTTGTTGCAGTACTGCATATCCAACATTCAATATTTCATTGGACGTATCTACACTGCTACTGGAGATATTTCGTCAATTCCATGCGTCTTGTACTCCACATTTCCTGGCAAATACAGCGCACCTGCTCCTGTTTACATTATGTCAACTCGGGTCGAGGACAAATGCAATGTTGTTGCAGTACAGCACAAACAGGATTCAATACTTCACTGAGCATATATACACTGCTCTTGGTGATATCCCGACAATCCGATGCGCGTGATACTCCACATTACCTGCCAGATACAGCGTACATGCTCCTCTTCACATTATGTCAACTCGTTTCGAGGACAAATGGAATGTTGCTGCAGTACAGCATATTCAGGATTCAACATTTCATTGAACGTACATACACTGCCATTGGTGATATCCCGACAATTCGATGCGCGTTGTGCTCCTCATTGGCTGCCAAATACTACGCAGATCAGCCGGTTTGCGCATTGTCAACTCTGCGTCCTGTCAAATACATTGTAATTGCAGTTCATTATATTAGGCTCAAATATGTATTTAAACGTATCTCCGCTGCTATTCGTGGTATGTCGACAAATCTATGCGCGTTATACTCCTCATTTGCCATCAAATACAGGGGACCTGCTCCTGTTCACATTATGTCAACTGGGGTCGAAGACAATAGCAATGTTGTAGTAGTACTGCATATTCAGGATTCAATATTTCATTGATCGTATATACACTGCTATTAGTGATATCCTGACAAATCTAAGCGCAATTGCAATGTTGTTGCAGTAAAGCATATTCATGAATCAATATTTCATTGAACTGACCTACACTACTATTTGTGATATCTCGTCAATTCGATGCGCGGTATGCCGCACAGTTGCTACCAAATAGAGCGCAAATCAGCCACTTTGCGCTATGTAAACTCAGGTCCCTTCCTAATTCATTGCAATTGTATTTTTGCATATTTAGGCTTATGTATTCAATTAAACGTATCTCCGGTGCTATAGGTGGAATGCCCACAATTCGATGCGCGTTATGCTCCACAGCTGCCGCCAAACAGCGCACCAGCTCCTGTTTACATTATGTCTAATCTGGTCGAGGTCATATGCAATGTTGCTGCAGTACTGCATAATCAGGATTCAATATTACATTGAACGGATCTGCACTGCTATAGGTGATATCTCGACAATACGACGTGCCTCATACTCCACATTTGCTGCCAAATTCAGTGGACCTGCTGCTGTTTACATTATGTCAAGTCGGGGGTCGCGGACTAATCCAATGTTTTTGCAGTACTGCACATTTAGGCTTCAATATTCAATTGAAAGTATCTCCGTTTCCATTGATGATTTGTCGACAATTCGATGCGCGTTATACCCCACAATTGCTGCCAAATACAGTGCACATTAACCGGCTTGCGCAATGTTAAATCTGTGTCCTGTCAAATCCAGCGTAATTGCAGTTTATCATATTTTGGCTCAAGTATTTAATTAAACGTATCTCCGCTGCTGTTGGTGGTACGTCGACATTTCGATGCGCGCACTGCTCCACATATGCTGCCAAATGCAGCGCACGTCATTCGGTTTGCGTTATGTTAACTCTAGGTGCTGTCAAATACGGAGATATTGGTGCTTTGCAGATTCTATCTTAAATATTCAATTGAGAGTCTCTCAGTTTCCATTCCAGATATCTCGACAAATCGATTCGCGTTATACTCCACACTTGCTGCCAAATACACCGCGCATCAGCCGGTTTGCGCAATGTCAACTCTGTGTCCTGTCAAATCCATTGTAGTTACAGTTTAGCATATTTAGGCTGAAGTATTCAATTAAACGTATCTCCGCTGCTATTGGTGGTATGTCGAGAATTCCATGCGCGTTATACCCCACATTTGCTGCCAAATACAGTGGACCTGCTCCTGCTTACATTATGTCAAGTCGGGTCGTGGACAAATCCAATGTTATTGATGTATTGCTTATTCAGTCTTGAATATTCAATTGAACGTATCTCAGTTTCGATTGGTGATATCTCCACAATTCAATGCGCGTTATACTCCAAATTTGCTGCCAAATACAGCGCATATCAACAGGTTTGCGCAATGTCAACTCTGTGTCCTGTCGAATCCGGCATAATTACTGTTTTGGAGATTCTGCCGGAGATATTCAATTGAACGTATCTCCGTTTGCATTGGAGATAGGTCAACAATTCGATGCGCGCAATAATCTACATATGCTGCCATATACAGCGTACGTCAACCGGTTTGCGCAATGTCAACTCTGTGTCCTGTCAAATCCAATGTTACTTTTGTTGAACATATTTAGGCCTAAGTATTCAATTAAACGTATCCGCTGCTATTGGTGTTATGTCGACAATTCGGTGCGCGCGGTACTCCACATTTTCCGCCAAATGCAGCTGACCTGCTCCTCTTTACATTATGTCATCTCGGGTCGAGGTTAAATGCAATGTTACTGCAGTACTGCATATCCAGGATTCAATACTCCATTGAACGTATCTACACTGCTATTGGTGATATCTCGACATTTCGACCCGTGTTATACGTCACATTTGCTGCCAAATACTGCGCACATCAGCCGGTTTGCGCTATGTCAACTCAGGCCCTGTCATATCCAGCGTAATTGGCGTTTTGGAGATTCTGCCGGGAATATTCAATTGAACGTATCTCGGTTTCTCATGGAGATATGTCGACAATTCGATGCGCGTACTACTCCACATAAGCAGTCAAATACAGCGCACGTCATTCGGTTTGCGGTATGGCAACTCTGGGCCCTGTCAAATACAGCGTTGCTGCAGTTTTGCAGATTCTGTCTTAAATATTATATTGAGCGTATCTCATTGTTTATTCCTGTTATCTCGACAATTCGATGAGCGTGTTGAGTAGATGATACATTTACACTGTACATGTGAATGTGTGCGTAAGCGTGAGAGGGCGCCCAGGTCATAGTTGAGACAAGAGACAGTTGCCGGATGTTAGAAGCTTCAGGAAGAGTCGGTCAACAACAAGCGTGCGTGTAAGAAGGTTATCGAGGTCTACAGAGTGCAACATATATGTGTAGCTATTGTGTATAAAATAAAATAAACTATTTGTATTTCCGAATCCTTTCATTACCTTAACATGGTAGCAGATCGTGGTGACTAGTTTTGCAAGCTATTGAGTGCGTGGTTACGATCTTGCGAGTGAGTTTAGTAAGGGAAGAAACCGTCAGAGGATAAAAAGAAAAAAAATACTTCAAGCACGTAGGAATGATTAAGTACAGGAAAAAAAATCAATTAAAATGGAGAGATCGGAAATCATGATACCTGTATTCGATGGTCAGGATTATGGAATGTGGAAGCAAAGAACACGATGTTTCTCAAGTATAAGGAATGCAAGGTTGTTACAACAAGAATTAAGACCGAAAGAGACAATGAAGATTGGGGCAAAAAGGATTTGAGGGCGATAAATATAATTTACAGTGCCATCACAAATAGACAATTGGGGTATGTTAGAGAAGAAAAAACGGCATATAATATAATAAAAAGGTTTGATGAAATGTACTTGATGTTGCGACACACAAACTAACTAACGACCAGTCAGGCACAACTGATCGGTTGGTATCGCGAACCTTGAACGTTATTTGCGCTCAAGGGTGAGGATTATAATAAGTGTAAAGAGCGAGATTTAGTTCACCTTATTTATTCCACTCAATACTCTGGTTACAACTGTCTTGATATGTACTGAATTCCTCTTACTACTATGAATACACTGAACTTAAGTTACTGATTCTCCTGTTCACTGACTGACGACTGGTAGGTGTTGACTCTCAGAAGACTGGCGCAAGAGTCCCTGATTAACCTCTTCCCTGACTGAAGACTGGTAGGTGTTGACTCTTCGAAGACTGGTGCAAGAGTGATTCTTGGGGATGTTGCTGTCGTAGCGGAAGATTCGTGGTGGGGGTGTCCCAAGTCTGTTCCTAATTGCTCATTGGGTAAAGACATATGTTTTGGAATGGGCTGGCTGCCTGCGCAGGTGACCTTACCCTTGGGGAAAACCCGCGTGTTCGGTCTTCCTGAGGTGTAGCATAAACAATAAAGAGATTTCGTGTTTTATGGGTCTTTTCCGTGAGGTCCTAAAGTACCTTGACTGTACGATAGGTCCACTGTTTATGAGGGGTCCGCATTAGGGTACCCTTAACGGTCGTCCTGCCCGCGGGTCGTATGGTCCCTTAAACCGCCGCGGCAATTACCAGACGGCCACTCCAAATCTCGAACACTTGAAAGAGTCGACGGCACTGCAGATCGTATGCAGAAGGAGATTGGAAAACATAAGACTGGAGAACTACAATGAATCAGAGTCATTTTTTTGTGCGTTTTAAAAATTAATAAACGAATTAAAAGGTGCCGGCGCACAAGTGAGTGGGGGGGAAAAGCTAAATTACATGCTGAATACGTTACCCGAAGAATACAGCTACATAGCGGACCTAATTCTTTGTAATTGCTGTTTTGCATACTTAGGCTTCAGTATTCAATTAAACTAATCCCCGCTGTTATTGATAGAATGTCAACAATTCGACGCGCGTTATACTCCTCATTTGCCGTCAAATACAGCGGACCTGCTCCTGTTTACATTATGTCAACTCCTGTCGAGGTCAAATCCAATGTTTTTGCAGTACTGCATATTCAGGCTTCAATATTCATTTGAACGTATCGCCGTTTCCCTTGGAGATATGTCGACAATTTGATGCGCTTTCTACTCCACATTTGCTGCGAAATACAGCGCACATCAACCGATTTGCACAATGTCAACTGTGTATCCTGTCAAATCCATTGTAGTTGCAGTAAAGCATATTTAGGCTTAAGTATTCAATCAAACGTATCTCTACTGCTATTGGGGGTATGTTGATAATTCTATGCGCCTTCTACTCCACATCTGCTGCCAACTACAGCGCGCGTCAGCCGGATTTCACTATGTCAACCCTGGTCCCTGCCTAATCACTTGAAGTTGCAGTTTTGCATATTTAGGCTGCATTATTCAATTAAACGTATCTCCGCAGCTATTGATGGCATGTCGAAAATTCGATGCGCGTTATGCATCCCATTAGCTGAGAAAAACAGCGCCCTTCGGCCGGTTTGCGCTATGCTAACTCTTTGCTCTGTCAAATATAGCGTTACTGTAGTTTTGGAAATTCTGCCAGAAATATTCAATTGCGCTGATCTCAGATTTTATTCCAGATGTCTCAACAAATCTATGCGCGTTATACTCCTCATTTGCCGCCAAATACAGCATACCTGCTCCTGTTTACATTATGTCAACTAGGGTCGAGGACACATGCAATGCTGTTGTAGTACTGCATATTCAGGATTCAACACTTCATTCAATGTATTTACACAGCTATTGGTGATATCCCGACAATACGATGCGCTTGATACTCCACATTTCCTGCCAAATACGGCACACCTGCTCCTGTTTACATTATGTCAACTCGGGTCGAGGACAAATGCAATGTTTTTGCAGTACTGCATATCCAGGATACAATACTACATTGAACGTATCTACACTGCTACTGGAGATATTTCGTCTATTCCATGCGCCTTGTACTCCACATTTCCTGCCAAATAACGCACCTGCTCCTGTCTACATTATGTCAACTGAGGTCGGGGAAAATTGCAATGTTGTTGCAGTACAGCATATTCAGGATTCAATATTTCATTGAACGTATATACACTGCTATTCGTGATATCCCGACAACTCGATGCGCGTTATACTCCTCATTCGCTGCAAAATACTACGCACATCAGCCGGTTTGCGCATTGTCAACTCTGTGTCCTGTCAAATACATTGTAATTGCAGTTTATCATATTAGGCACAAGTATTTATTTAAACGTATCTCCGCTCCTATTCGTGGTATGTCGACAAATCTATGCGCGTAATACTCCTCATTTGCCGCCAAATACAGCGCCCCTGCTCCTGTTTGCATTATGTCAACTCGGGTCGAAGACAAATGTAATGTACTTGTAGTACTGCATACTCAGGATTCAATACTTCATTGAATGTATCTACACTGCTACTGGTGATATCACGACAATTCGATACGCGTGATACTCCACTTTCCCTGCCAAATACAGCGCACGTGCTCTTGTTTGCATTATGTCAACTCGGGTCGAGGACAAATGCAATGTTTTTGCAGTACTGCATATCCAGGATTCAATATTTCATTGAACGGCTCTACACTGCCATTGGTGATATCTCGTCAATTCGATGCGCGGTATACCGCACAGATGCTGCCAAATTGAGCGCAAATCAGCCACTTTGCGCTATGTCAACTCAGGACTCTGCCGAATGCATTGTAATTGTAGTTTTGCATATTTAGGCTTTTTTATTCAATTAAACGTATCCCCGGTGCTATTGGTGGTATGCCTGCCATTCGATGCGCGTTATGCTCCACAGTTGCAGCCAAACAGCGCCCCTGCTCCTGTTTGCATTATGTCAACTCGGGACGAAGACAAATGTAATGTACTTGTAGTACTGCATACTCAGGATTCAATACTTCATTGAATGTATCTACACTGCTATTGGTGATATCACGACAATTCGATGCGCGTGATACTCCACAATCCCTGCCAAAGACAGCGCACCTGCTCTTGTTTACATTATGTCAACTCGGGTCGGGGACAAATGCATTGTTTTTGCAGTACAGCACAAACAGGATTCAATGCTTCACTGAGCATATATACACTGCTCTTGGTGATATCCCGACAATTCGATGCGCGTGATACCCCACATTACCTGCCAGATACAGCGTACCTGCTCTTGTTTACATTATGTCAACTCGGGTCGGGGACAAATGCATTGTTTTTGCAGTACAGCACAAACAGGATTCAATACTTCACTGAGCATATATACACTGCTCTTGGTGATATCCCGACAATTCGATGCGCGTGATACCCCACATTACCTGCCAGATACAGCGTACCTGCTCCTCTTCACATTATATCAACTCGGGTCGAGGACAAATGCAATGTTGCTGCAGTACAGCATATTCAGGATTCAACATTTCATTGAACGTATATACACTACTATTGGTGATATTTCGTCAATTCCATGAGCGTGATACTCCACAGCTGCCGCCAAACAGCGGGCCAGCTCTTGTTACATTGTGCCAACTGTTTTCGAGGTCAAATGCAATGTTGTTGCAGTACAGCATATACAGGATTCAATATTTCATTGAACGTATATACACTGCCATGGTGATATCCCGACAATTCGATGCGCATGATACTCCACATTTCCTGCCAAATACAGCGTACCTGCTCCTCTTCACATTATGTCAACTCGGGTCGAGGACAAACGCAATGCTGCTGCAGTACAGCATATTCAGGATTCAACATTTCATTCAACGTATATACACTGCTAATGGTGATATCCCGACAAATCGATGCGCGTCATACTCCACATTTCCAGCCAAATACGGCGCATCTGCTCCTGTTTACATTATATCAACTGCTGTCGAAGACAAAGGCAATGTTCTTGTAGTACTGCATACTCAGGATTCAATACTTCATTGAACGTATCTGCACTACTATTGGAGATATTTCGTCAATTCCATGAGTGTGATACTCCACAGCTGCCGCCAAACAGCGGGCCAGCTCTTGTTTACATTGTGTCAACTGTTTTCGAGGACAACTGCAATGTTGTTGCAGTACAGCATAATCAGGATTCAATATTTCATTGAACGTATATACACTGCTATTCGTGATATCCCGACAATTCGATGCGCGTTATACTCCTCATTCGCTGCCAAATACTATGCAGATCGGCCGGATTGCGCATTGTCAACTCTGTGTCCTGTCAAATACATTGTAATTGCAGTTTATCATATTTGGCTCAAGTATTTATTTAATCGTGTCTCTGCTGCTATTTGTGATATGTCCACAAATCCATGCGCGTTATACTCCTCATATGCCGCCAAATACAGCGCACCTGCTCTTGTTTACATTGTGTCAACTGTGGTCTAGGACAAATGCATTGTTTTTGCAGTACAGCACATACGGGATTCAGTACTTCATTCAACGTACCTACACTGCTACTGGAGATATTTCGTCAATTCCATGCGTCCTGCACTCCACATTTCCTGCCAAATACTGCGCACCTGCTCCTGTTTACATTATGTCAACTCGGGTCGAGGACAACTGCAATGTTGTTGCAGTACAGCATATTCAGGATTCAATATTTCATTGAAAGGCTCTACACTGCTATTGGTGATATCTAGTCAATTCGATGCGCGGTATACCGCACAGATGCTGCCAAATTGAGCGCAAATCAGCCACTTTGCGCTATGTCAACTCAGGACACTGACTAATTCATTGTAACTGTAGTTTTGCATATTTAGGCTTTTTTATTCAATTAAACGTATCCCCGGTGCTATTTGTGGTATGCCTACCATTCAATGCGCGCTATGCTCCACAGTTGCAACCAAACAGCGGACCTGCTCCTGTTTACATTATGTCAACTGGGGTCGAGGGCAAATGGAATGTTGTTGCAGTACTGCATATCCAGCATTCAATATTTCATTGAACGTATATACACTGCCATGGTGATATCCCGACAATTCGATGCGCATGATACTCCACATTTCCTGCCAAATACAGCGTACCTGCTCCTCTTCACATTATGTCAACTCGGGTCGAGGTTTAATGCAATGCTGCTGCAGTACAGCATATTCAGGATTCAACATTTCATTGAACGTATATACACTGCTAATGGTGATATCCCGACAAATCGATGCGCGTCATACTCCACATTTCCAGCCAAATACGGCGCATCTGCTCCTGTTTACATTATATCAACTGCTGTCGAAGACAAAGGCAATGTTCTTGTAGTACTGCATACTCAGGATTCAATACTTCATTGAACGTATCTACACTACTATTGGAGATATTTCGTCAATTCCATGAGCGCGATACTCCACAGCTGCCGCCAAACAGCGGGCCAGCTCTTGTTTACATTGTGTCAACTGTTTTCGAGGACAACTGCAATGTTGTTGCAGTACAGCATAATCAGGATTCAATATATCATTGAACGTATATGCACTGCTATTCGTGATATCCCGACAATTCGATGCGCGTTATACTCCTCATTCGCTGCCAAATACTACGCAGATCGGCCGGATTGCGCATTGTCAACTCTGTGTCCTGTCAAATACATTGTAATTGCAGTTTATCATATTAGGCTCAAGTATTTAGTTAATCGTGTCTCTGCTGCTATTTGTGGTATGTCCACAAATCCATGCGCGTTATACTCCTCATATGCCGCCAAATACAGCGCACCTGCTCTTGTTTACATTGTGTCAACTGTGGTCTAGGACAAATGCATTGTTTTTGCAGTACAGCACATACGGGATTCAGTACTTCATTCAACGTATATACATTGCTATTGGCGATATCACGACAAATCGATGCGCGTGATACTCCACATTCCCTGCCAAATACAGCGCACCTGCTCCTGTTTACATTATGTCAACTCGGGTCGAGGACAACTGCAATGTTGTTGCAGTACAGCATATACAGGATTCAATATTTCATTGAACGGATCTGCACTGCTATAGGTGATATCTCGACAATTCGATGCGCCTGATACTCCACATTCCCTGCCAAATACGGCGCACCTGCTCCTGTTTACATTATGTCAACTCGGGTCGAGGACAAATGAAATGTTGCTGCAGTACAGCATATTCTGGATTCAATATTTCATTGAACGTGTAGCGGCACGCGAGCAGATCAATTCAAATCCTGTTATTGTTTTGTTCGGAGTATCATGACCTTTAGGTCATAGGTATGGCAAGGAGTAATGAACTTCGAGCAAAACAATGCTGCCGCTACTCTCAACCGTCGAACGCAGTCGAATTCGAATTTTTCGACTGTTCCCCGACCAGTATATATAAACAAACCGTGTGCTGAGCAAAGGGTATAACGTTCGCTATCATAGCCATCGCATGCACGAAGTATCCACAAGGATTCTCCGAATACACGCGTATTTATTCTCAAAGAAATGTACACGGTGACGAGTGTATTGTGACTACACCCAATAAACTAATTATAATCTACCTCGCATAATTAATTGTGGACCACTCCTCTACAAACGTATATAAACTGCTATTCGTGATTTCCCGACAAATCGAAGCGCGTTAAACTCCTCATTCGCTGCCAAGTACTACGCTCATAAGAGAGTTTGCGCATTGTCAACTCTGTGTCCTGTCAAATACATTGTAATTGCAGTTTATCATATTATGCACAAGTATTTATTTATACGTATCTCCGCTGCTATTCGTGGTATGTCGACAAATCTATGCGCGTTATGCTCCACAGTTGCCGCCAAATACAGCGCACCTGCTCCTGTTTACATTATGTCAACTGGGGTCGAAGACAAATGTAATGTTCTTGTAGTACTGCATACTCAGGATTCAATACATCATTGAACGTATATACACTGCTATTCGTTATATCCCGACAATTCGAAACGCGTTATACTCCTCATTCGCTGCCAAATACTACGCACGTCAGCGAGTTTGCTCATTGTCAACTCTGTGTCCTGTCAAATACATTGTAATTGCAGTTTCTCATATTAGGCTCAAGTATTTATTTAAACGTATCTCCGCTGCCATTCGTGGTATGTCGACAAATCTATGCGCGTAATACTCCTCATTTGCCACCAAATACAGCGCCCCTGCTCCTGTTTGCATTATGTCAACTCGGGTCGAGGACAATTGCAATGTTGTTGTAGTACTGCATATTCAGGATTTAATATTTCATTGAACTTATATACACTGCCATGGTAATATCCCGACAATTCGATGCGCATGAAACTCCACATTTTCTGCCCAATACAGTGCACTTGCTCCTGTTTATATTATGTCAACTCTATTTCGAGGACAAATGCAATGTTGCTGCAGTGCAGCAAATTCATGATTCAATATTTCATTGAACGTATATACACTGCTATTCGTGATATCCCGACAATGTGAAGCGCGTTATACTCCTCATTCGCTGCAAATACTACGCACATCAGCCGGTTTGCGCATTGTCAACTCTGTGTCCTGTCACATACACTGTAATTGCAGTTTATCATTATAGGCACAAGTATTTATTTAAACGTATCTCCGCTGCTATTCGTGGTATGTCGACAAATCTATGCGCTTTATACTTCTCATTTGCTGCCAAATACAGCGCACCTGCTCCCGTTTACATTATGTCAACTCGGGACGAGGACTAATGCAATGTTGTTGTAGTACTGCATATACAGGATTCAATACTTCATTGAATGTATCTACACTGCTATTGGTGATATCACAACAATTCGATGCGCATGATACTCCACGTTCCCTGCCAAATACAGCGCACCTGCTCCTGTTTACATTATGTCAACTCGGTTCCGGGACAAATGCAATGTTTTTGCAGTACAGCACATTCATGGTTCAATATTTCATTGAACGGATCTACACTGCTATTGGTGATATCTCGTCAATTCGATGCGCGGTATACCGCACACTTGCTGCCAAATAGAGCGCAAATCAGTCACTGTGCGCTATGACAACTCAGGTCCCTGCTTAATTCATTGTAATTGTAGTTTTGCATATTTAGGCTTATGTATTCAATTAAACGTATCTGCGGTGCCATAGGTGGTATGCCTAAAACTCGATGTGCGTTATGCTCCGCAGTTGCCGCCAAATACAGCGCACCTGCTCCTGTTTACATTATGTCAACTGGGGTCGAAGGCAAATGTAATGTTCTTGTAGTACTGCATACTCAGGATTCAATACATCATTGAAGGTATATACACTGCTACTCGTTTTATCCCGACAATTCGAAACGCGTTATACTCCTCATTCGCTGCCAAATACTACGCACATCAGAGAGTTTGCTCATTGTCAACTCTGTGTCCTGTCAAATACATTGTAATTGCAGTTTCTCATATTAGGCTCAAGTATTTATTTAAACGTATCTCCGCTGCCATTCGTGGTATGTTGACAAATCTATGCGCGTTATACTCCTCATTTGCCGCCAAATACAGCGTACCTGCTCCTGTTTACATTATGTCAACTAGGGTCGAGGACACATGCAATGCTGTTGTAGTACTGCATATTCAGGATTCAACACTTCATTCAATGTATTTACACTGCTATTGGAAATATCACGACAATTCAATGCTCGTGATACTCCACATTCCCTGGCATATACAGCGCACCTGCTCCTGTTTACATTATGTCAACTCGGGTCAAGGACAAAACAATGTTTTTGCAGTACTGCATATCCAGGATACAATACTACATTGAACGTATCTACACTGCTACTGGAGATATTTCGTCTATTCCATGCGCCTTGTACTCCACATTTCCTGCCAAATAACGCACCTGCTCCTGTCTACATTATGTCAACTGAGGTCGGGGAAAATTGCAATGTTGTTGCAGTACAGCATATTCAGGATTCAATATTTCATTGAACGTATATACACTGTTATTCGTGATATCCCGACAATTCGATGCGCGTTATACTCCTCATTCGCTGCAAAATACTACGCACATCAGCCGGTTTGCGCATTGTCAACTCTGTGTCCTGTCAAATACATTGTAATTGCAGTTTATCATATTAGGCACAAGAATTTATTTAAACGAATCTCCGCTGCTATTCGTGGTATGTCGACAAATCTATGCGCGTAATACTCCTCATTTGCCGCCAAATACAGCGCCCCTGCTCCTGTTTGCATTATGTCAACTCGGGTCGAAGACAAATGTAATGTACTTGTAGTACTGCATACTCAGGATTCAATACTTCATTGAATGTATCTACACTGCTGTTGGTGATATCACAACAATTCGATGCGCGTGATACTCCACGTTCCCTGCCAAATACAGCGCACCTGCTCCTGTTTACATTATGTCAACTCGGTTCCAGGACAAATGCAATGTTTTTGCAGTACAGCACATTCATGATTCAATATTTCATTGAACGGATCTACACTGCTATTGGTGATATCTCGTCAATTCGATGCGCGGTATACCGCACACTTGCTGCCCAATAGAGCGCAAATCAGCCACTGTGCGCTGTGTCATCTCAGGTCCCTGCCTAATTCATTGTAATTGTAGTGTTGCATATTCAGGCTTAAGTATTCAGATAAACGTATCTCCGGTGCTATTGGTGGTATGCCTACAATTCGATGCGCGTTATGCTCCACAGTTGCCGCCAAACAGCGCACCTGCTCCTGTATACATTATGTCAACTCGTTTCGAGGACAAATGCAATGTTGCTGCAGTACAGCATATCCAGCATTCAATATTTCATTCAACGTATCTACACTGGTACTGGAGATATTTCGTCAATTCCATGCGTCTTGCACTCCACATTTCCTGCCAAATACTGCGCACCTGCTCCTGTTTACATTATGTCAACTCGGGTCGAGGACAAATGCAATGTTTTTGCAGTACAGCACATTCAGGATTCAATATTTCATTGAAAGAATCTATACTGCTATTTGTTATATATCGTCAACTCGATGCGCGGTATACCGCACAGTTGCTGCCAAATAGAACGCAAAACAGCGACCTTGCGCTATGTCAACTCAGGTCACTGCCTAATTCATTGCAATTGTATTTTTGCGTATTTAGACTGATGTAATCAATTAAACGTATCTCCGGTGATATTGGTGGTATGCCTACAATTCGATGCACGTGATACTCCACATTCCCTGCCATATACAGCGCAGCTGCTCCTGTTTACATTATGTCAACTCGGGTCAAAGACAAATGCAATGTTTTTGCAGTACAGCACATTCAGGATACAATTCTTCATTGAACGTATCTACACTGCTATTGGAGATATTTCGTCTTCTCCATGCGCCTTGTACTCCACATTTCCTGCCAAATAACGCACCTGCTCCTGTCTACATTATGTCAACTGAGGTCGGGGAAAATTGCAATGTTGTTGCAGTACAGCATATTCAGGATTCAATATTTCATTGAACGGATCTACACAGATATTGGTGATATCCCGACAATTCGAAGCGCATGATACTCCACATTTCCTGCCAAATACTGCACACCTGCTCCTGTTTACATTATGTCAACTCGGGTCGAGGACAAATGCAATGTTTTTGCAGTACTGCATATCCAGGATACAATTCTTCATTGAACGTATCTACACTGCTATTGGAGATATTTCGTCTTCTCCATGCGCCTTGTACTCCACATTTCCTGCCAAATAACGCACCTGCTCCTGTCTACATTATGTCAACTGAGGTCGGGGAAAATTGCAATGTTGTTGCAGTACAGCATATTCAGGATTCAATATTTCATTGAACGTATATACACTGATATTGGTGATATCCCGACAATTCGATGCGCGTTATACTCCTCATTCGCTGCAAAATACTACGCACATCAGCCGGTTTGCGCATTGTCAACTCTGTGTCCTGTCAAATACATTGTAATAGCAGTTTATCATATTAGGCACAAGTATTTATTTAAACGTATCTCCTCTGCTATTCGTGGTATGTCGACAAATCTATGCGCGTAATACTCCTCATTTACCGCCAAATAAAGCGCCCCTGCTCCTGTTTGCATTTTGTCAACTCGGGTCGAGGACAATTGCAATGTTGTTGTATTACTGCATATTCAGGATTCAATATTTCATTGAACGTATATACACTGCCATGCTAATATCCCGACAATTCGATGCGCATGAAACTCCTCATTTGCTGCCAAATACAGCGCACCTGCTCCCGTTTACATTATGTCAACTCGGGACGAGGACTAATGCAATGTTGTTGTAGTACTGCATACTCAGGATTCAATACATCATTGAAGGTATATACACTGCTACTCGTTTTATCCCGACAATTCGAAACGCGTTATACTCCTCATTCGCTGCCAAATACTACGCACATCAGAGAGTTTGCTCATTGTCAACTCTGTGTCCTGTCAAATACATTGTAATTGCAGTTTCTCATATTAGGCTCAAGTATTTATTTAAACGTATCTCCGCTGCCATTCGTGGTATGTTGACAAATCTATGCGCGTTATACTCCTCATTTGCCGCCAAATACAGCGTACCTGCTCCTGTTTACATTATGTCAACTAGGGTCGAGGACACATGCAATGCTGTTGTAGTACTGCATATTCAGGATTCAACACTTCATTCAATGTATTTACACTGCTATTGGAAATATCACGACAATTCAATGCTCGTGATACTCCACATTCCCTGGCATATACAGCGCACCTGCTCCTGTTTACATTATGTCAACTCGGGTCAAGGACAAAACAATGTTTTTGCAGTACTGCATATCCAGGATACAATACTACATTGAACGTATCTACACTGCTACTGGAGATATTTCGTCTATTCCATGCGCCTTGTACTCCACATTTCCTGCCAAATAACGCACCTGCTCCTGTCTACATTATGTCAACTGAGGTCGGGGAAAATTGCAATGTTGTTGCAGTACAGCATATTCAGGATTCAATATTTCATTGAACGTATATACACTGTTATTCGTGATATCCCGACAATTCGATGCGCGTTATACTCCTCATTCGCTGCAAAATACTACGCACATCAGCCGGTTTGCGCATTGTCAACTCTGTGTCCTGTCAAATACATTGTAATTGCAGTTTATCATATTAGGCACAAGTATTTATTTAAACGAATCTCCGCTGCTATTCGTGGTATGTCGACAAATCTATGCGCGTAATACTCCTCATTTGCCGCCAAATACAGCGCCCCTGCTCCTGTTTGCATTATGTCAACTCGGGTCGAAGACAAATGTAATGTACTTGTAGTACTGCATACTCAGGATTCAATACTTCATTGAATGTATCTACACTGCTGTTGGTGATATCACAACAATTCGATGCGCGTGATACTCCACGTTCCCTGCCAAATACAGCGCACCTGCTCCTGTTTACATTATGTCAACTCGGTTCCAGGACAAATGCAATGTTTTTGCAGTACAGCACATTCATGATTCAATATTTCATTGAACGGATCTACACTGCTATTGGTGATATCTCGTCAATTCGATGCGCGGTATACCGCACACTTGCTGCCCAATAGAGCGCAAATCAGCCACTGTGCGCTGTGTCATCTCAGGTCCCTGCCTAATTCATTGTAATTGTAGTGTTGCATATTCAGGCTTAAGTATTCAGATAAACGTATCTCCGGTGCTATTGGTGGTATGCCTACAATTCGATGCGCGTTATGCTCCACAGTTGCCGCCAAACAGCGCACCTGCTCCTGTATACATTATGTCAACTCGTTTCGAGGACAAATGCAATGTTGCTGCAGTACAGCACATTCAGGATTCAATATTTCATTGAACGTATATACACTGCTATTCGTGATATCCCGACAATTCGAAGCGCATGATACCCCACATTTCCTGCCAAATACGGCACACCTGCTCCTGTTTACATTATGTCAACTCGGGTCGAGAACAAATACAATGTTGTTGCAGTACTGCATATCCAGCATTCAATATTTCATTCAACGTATCTACACTGGTACTGGAGATATTTCGTCAATTCCATGCGTCTTGCACTCCACATTTCCTGCCAAATACTGCGCACCTGCTCCTGTTTACATTATGTCAACTCGGGTCGAGGACAAATGCAATGTTTTTGCAGTACAGCACATTCAGGATTCAATATTTCATTGAAAGAATCTATACTGCTATTTGTTATATATCGTCAACTCGATGCGCGGTATACCGCACAGTTGCTGCCAAATAGAACGCAAAACAGCGACCTTGCGCTATGTCAACTCAGGTCACTGCCTAATTCATTGCAATTGTATTTTTGCGTATTTAGACTGATGTAATCAATTAAACGTATCTCCGGTGATATTGGTGGTATGCCTACAATTCGATGCACGTGATACTCCACATTCCCTGCCATATACAGCGCAGCTGCTCCTGTTTACATTATGTCAACTCGGGTCAAAGACAAATGCAATGTTTTTGCAGTACAGCACATTCAGGATACAATTCTTCATTGAACGTATCTACACTGCTATTGGAGATATTTCGTCTTCTCCATGCGCCTTGTACTCCACATTTCCTGCCAAATAACGCACCTGCTCCTGTCTACATTATGTCAACTGAGGTCGGGGAAAATTGCAATGTTGTTGCAGTACAGCATATTCAGGATTCAATATTTCATTGAACGGATCTACACAGATATTGGTGATATCCCGACAATTCGAAGCGCATGATACTCCACATTTCCTGCCAAATACTGCACACCTGCTCCTGTTTACATTATGTCAACTCGGGTCGAGGACAAATGCAATGTTTTTGCAGTACTGCATATCCAGGATACAATTCTTCATTGAACGTATCTACACTGCTATTGGAGATATTTCGTCTTCTCCATGCGCCTTGTACTCCACATTTCCTGCCAAATAACGCACCTGCTCCTGTCTACATTATGTCAACTGAGGTCGGGGAAAATTGCAATGTTGTTGCAGTACAGCATATTCAGGATTCAATATTTCATTGAACGTATATACACTGATATTGGTGATATCCCGACAATTCGATGCGCGTTATACTCCTCATTCGCTGCAAAATACTACGCACATCAGCCGGTTTGCGCATTGTCAACTCTGTGTCCTGTCAAATACATTGTAATAGCAGTTTATCATATTAGGCACAAGTATTTATTTAAACGTATCTCCTCTGCTATTCGTGGTATGTCGACAAATCTATGCGCGTAATACTCCTCATTTACCGCCAAATAAAGCGCCCCTGCTCCTGTTTGCATTTTGTCAACTCGGGTCGAGGACAATTGCAATGTTGTTGTATTACTGCATATTCAGGATTCAATATTTCATTGAACGTATATACACTGCCATGCTAATATCCCGACAATTCGATGCGCATGAAACTCCTCATTTGCTGCCAAATACAGCGCACCTGCTCCCGTTTACATTATGTCAACTCGGGACGAGGACTAATGCAATGTTGTTGTAGTACTGCATATTCAGGATTCAATACTTCATTGAATGTATCTACACTGCTATTGGTGATATCACGACAATTCGATGCGCGTGATACTCCACGTTCCCTGCCAAATACAGCGCACGTGCTCTTGTTTGCATTATCTCAACTCGGGTCGAGGACTAATGGAATGTTGTTGCAGTACTGCATATTCAGGATTCAATATTTCATTGAACGTATATACACTGCTATTCGTGATATCCCCACAATTCGATGCGCGTTATACTCCTCATTCGCTGCCAAATACTAAGAACATCAGAGAGTTTGCGCATTGTCAACTCTGTTTCCTGTCAAATACATTGCATTTGCTGTTTATCATGCTAGGCACAAGTATTTAGTTAAACGTATCTCCGCTGCTATTCGTGATATTCCGAAAAATCTATGCGCGTTATTCTCCACATTTCCAGCCAAATACGGCGCATCTGCTCCTGTTTACATTATATCAACTGGGGTCGAAGACAAATGCAATGTTCTTGTAGTACTGCATACTCTGGACTCAATACTTCATTGAACGTATCTACACTACTATTGGTGATATTTCGTCAATTCCATGAGCGTGATACTCCACAGCTGCCGCCAAACAGCGGGCCAGCTCTTGTTTACTTTGTGCCAACTGTTTTCGAGGACAAATGCATTGCTTTTGCAGTACAGAATATACCGGATTCAATACTTCATTGAACGTAAATACACTGCTATTGGTGATACCCCGACAATTCGATGCGCATGATACTCCACATTCCCTGCCAAATACAGCGCACCTGCTCCTGTTTACATTATGTCAACTCGGGTCGAGGACAAATGCAATGTCGTTGCAGTACTGCATATCCAGCATTCTATATTTCATTGAACGTATCTACACTGCTACTGGAGATATTTCGTCTATTCCATGCGTCTTGCACTCCACATTTCCTGCCAAATACTGCGCACCTGCTCCTGTTTACATTATGTCAACTCGGGTCGAGGACAACTGCAATGTTGTTGCAGTACAGCATATTCAGGATTCAATATTTCATTGAAAGGCTCTACACTGCTATTGGTGATATCTCGTCAATTCGATGCGCGGTATACCGCACAGATGCTGCCAAATTGAGCGCAAATCAGCCACTTTGCGCTATGTCAACTCAGGACGCTGACTAATTCATTGTAACTGTAGTTTTGCATATTCAGGCTTTTTTATTCAATTAAACGTATCCCCGGTGCTATTGGTGGTATGCCTACCATTCAATGCGCGCTATGCTCCACAGTTGCAACCAAATAGCGGACCTGCTCCTGTTTACATTATATCAACTGGGGTCGAAGACAAATGCAATGTTCTCGTAGTACTGCATACTCAGGACTCAATACTTCATTGAACCTATCTACACTACTATTGGTGATATTTCGTCAATTCCATGAGCGTTATACTCCACAGCAGCCGCCAAACAGCGGGCCAGCGCTTGTTTACATTATGAAAACTGTTTTCGAGGTCAAATGCAATGTTGTTGCAGTACAGCATATACAGGATTCAATATCTCATTGAACGTATATACACTGCCATGGTGATATCCCGACAATTCGATGCGCATGATACTCCACATTTCCTTCCAAATACAGCGCACCTGCTCCTGTTTACATTATGTCATTCGGGTCGAGGACAAATGCATTGTTTTTGCAGTACAGCATATACTGGATTCAATATTTCATTGAATGTATCTACACTGCTACTGGAGATATTTCGCCAATTCGATGCGCGCTATACCGCACAGTTGCTGCCAAATAGAGCGCAAATCAGCCACTTTGCGCTATGTCAACTCAGGTCCCTGCCTAATTCATTGTAATTGTAGTTTTGCATACTTAGGCTTATGTATTCAATTAAACGTATCTCCGGTGCTATTGGTGGTATGCCTACAGTTCTATGCGCGTTATGCTCCACAGTTGCCGCCAAACAGCAGACCTGCTCCTGTTTACATTATGTCAACTCGGATCGAGGACAAATGCAATGTTGTTGCAGTACAGCATATACAGGATTCAATATTTCATTGAACGTATATACACTGCCATGGTGATATCCCGACAATTCGATGCCCATGATACTCCACATTTCCTGCCAAATACAGCGCACCTGCTCCTGTTTACATTAAGTCATTCGGGTCGAGGACATATGTATTGTTTTTGCAGTACATCATATAACGGATTCAATACTTCATTGAACGTAAATACACTGCTATTGGAGATATCCCGACAATTCGATGCGCATGATACTCCACATTTCCTGCCATATCAGCGCACCTGCTCCTGTTTACATTATGTCATTCGGGTCGAAGACAAATGCATTGTTTTTGCAGCACATCATATACCGGATTATATACTTCATTGAACGTAAATACACTGCTATTGGTGATATCCCGACAATTCGATGCGCATGATACTCCACATTTCCTGCCATATCAGCGCACCTGCTCCTGTTTACATTATGTCATTCGGGTCGAAGACAAATGCATTGTTTTTGCAGCACATCATATACCGGATTATATACTTCATTGAACGTATATACACTGCAATTCGTGATATGCCGACAATTCGAAGCGCGTTACACTCCTCATTCGCTGCCAAATACTACGCACATCAGAGAACTGGCGCATTGTCAACTCTGTGTCCTGTCAAATACATTGTAATTGCAGTTTATCAGATTAGGCTCAAGTATTTATTTAAAAGTATCTCCGCTGCTATTCGTGGTACGTCGACAAATCTATGCGCCTTATGCTCCACAGTTGCAACCAAACAGCGGACCTGCTCCTGTTTATATTATGTCAACTGGGGTCGAGGACAAATACAATGTACTTGTAGTACTGCATACTCAGGATTCAATATTTCATTGAATGTATCTACACTGCTATTGGTGAAATCACGACAATTCGATACGCATGATACTCCACATTTCCTGCCAAATACAGCGTACCTGCTCCTCTTCACATTATGTCAACTCGGGTCGAGGACAAATGCAATACTGCTGCAGTACAGCATATTCAGGATTCAACATTTCATTGAGCGTATATACACTGCTCTTGGTGATATCCCGACAAATCGATGCGCGTCATACTCCACATTTCCAGCCAAATACGGCGCATCTGCTCCTGTTTACATTATATCAACTGCTGTCGAAGACAAAGGCAATGTTCTTGTAGTACTGCATACTCAGGATTCAATACTTCATTGAACGTATCTACACTACTATTGGAGATATTTCGTCAACTCCATGAGCGTTATACTCCACAGCTGCCGCCAAACAGCGGGCCAGCTCTTGTTTACATTGTGTCAACTGTTTTCGAGGACAACTGCATTATTGTTGCAGTACAGCATAATCAGGATTCAATATTTCATTGAACGTATATACACTGCTATTCGTGATATCCCGACAATTCGATGCGCGTTATACTCCTCATTCGCTGCCAAATACTACGCAGATCGGCCGGATTGCGCATTGTCAACTCTGTGTCCTGTCAAATACATTGTAATTGCAGTTTATCATATTAGGCTCAAGTATTTATTTAATCGTGTCTCTGCTGCTATTTGTGGTATGTCCACAAATCCATGCGCGTTATACTCCTCATATGCCGCCAAATACAGTGCACCTGCTCTTGTTTACATTGTGTCAACTGTGGTCGAGGACAAATGCATTGTTTTTGCAGTACAGCACATACGGGATTCAGTACTTCATTCAACGTATATACACTGCTATTGGCGATATCACGACAAATCGATGCGCGTGATACTCCACATTCCCTGCCAAATACAGCGCACCTGCTCCTGTTTACATTATGTCAACTCGGATCGAGGACAACTGCAATGTTGTTGCAGTACAGCATATTCAGGATTCAATATTTCATTGAAAGGCTCTACACTGCTATTGGTGATACCTCGTCAATTAGATGCGCGGTATACCGCACAGATGCTGCCAAATTGAGCGCAAATCAGCCACTTTGCGCTATGTCAACTCAGGCCCCTGACTAATTCATTGTAACTGTAGTTTTGCATATTTAGGCTTTTTTATTCAATTAAACGTATCCCCGGTGCTATTGGTGGTATGCCTACAATTCAATGCGCGCTATGCTCCACAGTTGCAACCAAACAGCGGACCTGCTCCTGTTTCCATTATGTCAACTCGGGTCGAGGGCAAATGGAATGTTGTTGCAGTACTGCATATCCAGCATTCAATATTTCATTGGACGTATCTACACTGCTACTGGAGATATTTCGTCAATTCCATGCGTCTTGTACTCCACAATTCCTGCCATATACAGCGCACCTGCTCCTGTTTACATTATGTCAACTCGAGTCGAGGACAAATGCAATGTTGTTGCAGTACAGCACAAACAGGATTCAATACTTCACTGAGCATATATACACTGCTCTTGGTGATATCCCGACAATCCGATGCGCGTGATACTCCACATTACATGCCAGGTACAGCGTACATGCTCCTCTTCACATTATGTCAACTCGTTTCGAGGACAAATGCAATGTTGCTGCAGTACAGCATATTCAGGATTCAACATTTCATTGAACGTATATACACTGCTATTCGTGATATCCCGACAATTCGAAGCGCGTTATACTCCTCATTCGCTGCCAAATACTAAGCACATCAGAGAGTTTGCGCATTGTCAACTCTGTTTCCTGCCAAATACATTGCATTTGCTATTTATCATGTTAGGCTCAAGTATTTGGTTAAACGTATCTCCGCTGCTATTCGTGATATCCCGACAAATCTATGCGCGTTATTCTCCACATTTCCAGCCAAATACGGCGCATCTGCTCCTGCTCACATTATATCAACTGGGGTCGAAGACAAATGCAATGTTCTTGTAGTACTGCATACTCAGGACTCAATACTTCATTGAACGTATCTACACTACTATTGGTGACATTTCGTCAATTCCATGAGCGTGATACTCCACAGCTGCCGCCAAACAGCGGGCCAGCTCTTGTTTACATTGTGCCAACTGTTTTCGAGGTCAAATGCAATGTTGTTGCTGTACAGCATATACAGGATTAAATATTTCATTGAACGTATATACACTGCCATGGTGATATACCGACAATTCGATGCGCATGATACTCCACATTTCCTGCCAAATACAGCGTACCTGCTCCTCTTCACATTATGTCAACTCGGGTCGAGGACAAATGCAATACTGCTGCAGTACAGCATATTCAGGATTCAACATTTCATTGAGCGTATATACACTGCTATTGGTGATATCCCGACAAATCGATGCGCGTCATACTCCACATTTCCAGCCAAATACGGCGCATCTGCTCCTGTTTACATTATATCAACAGCTGTCGAAGACAAAGGCAATGTTCTTGTAGTACTGCATACTCAGGATTCAATACTTCATTGAACGTATCTACACTACTATTGGAGATATTTCGTCAACTCCATGAGCGTTATACTCCACAGCTGCCGCCAAACAGCGGGCCAGCTCTTGTTTACATTGTGTCAACTGTTTTCGAGGACAACTGCATTATTGTTGCAGTACAGCATAATCAGGATTCAATATTTCATTGAAAGGCTCTACACTGCTATTGGTGATATCTCGTCAATTAGATGCGCGGTATACCGCACAGATGCTGCCAAATTGAGCGCAAATCAGCCACTTTGCGCTATGTCAACTCAGGCCCCTGACTAATTCATTGTAACTGTAGTTTTGCATATTTAGGCTTTTTTATTCAATTAAACGTATCCCCGGTGCTATTGGTGGTATGCCTACAATTCAATGCGCGCTATGCTCCACAGTTGCAACCAAACAGCGGACCTGCTCCTGTTTCCATTATGTCAACTCGGGTCGAGGGCAAATGGAATGTTGTTGCAGTACTGCATATCCAGCATTCAATATTTCATTGGACGTATCTACACTGCTACTGGAGATATTTCGTCAATTCCATGCGTCTTGTACTCCACAATTCCTGCCATATACAGCGCACCTGCTCCTGTTTACATTATGTCAACTCGAGTCGAGGACAAATGCAATGTTGTTGCAGTACAGCACAAACAGGATTCAATACTTCACTGAGCATATATACACTGCTCTTGGTGATATCCCGACAATCCGATGCGCGTGATACTCCACATTACATGCCAGGTACAGCGTACATGCTCCTCTTCACATTATGTCAACTCGTTTCGAGGACAAATGCAATGTTGCTGCAGTACAGCATATTCAGGATTCAACATTTCATTGAACGTATATACACTGCTATTCGTGATATCCCGACAATTCGAAGCGCGTTATACTCCTCATTCGCTGCCAAATACTAAGCACATCAGAGAGTTTGCGCATTGTCAACTCTGTTTCCTGCCAAATACATTGCATTTGCTGTTTATCATGTTAGGCTCAAGTATTTGGTTAAACGTATCTCCGCTGCTATTCGTGATATCCCGACAAATCTATGCGCGTTATTCTCCACATTTCCAGCCAAATACGGCGCATCTGCTCCTGCTCACATTATATCAACTGGGGTCGAAGACAAATGCAATGTTCTTGTAGTACTGCATACTCAGGACTCAATACTTCATTGAACGTATCTACACTACTATTGGTGACATTTCGTCAATTCCATGAGCGTGATACTCCACAGCTGCCGCCAAACAGCGGGCCAGCTCTTGTTTACATTGTGCCAACTGTTTTCGAGGTCAAATGCAATGTTGTTGCTGTACAGCATATACAGGATTAAATATTTCATTGAACGTATATACACTGCCATGGTGATATACCGACAATTCGATGCGCATGATACTCCACATTTCCTGCCAAATACAGCGTACCTGCTCCTCTTCACATTATGTCAACTCGGGTCGAGGACAAATGCAATACTGCTGCAGTACAGGATATTCAGGATTCAATATTTCATTGCACGTATATACACTGCTATTGGTGATATCCCGACAATTCGATGCGCGTGATACTCCACATTTCCAGCCAAATACGGCGCATCTGCTCCTGTTTACATTATATCAACAGCTGTCGAAGACAAAGGCAATGTTCTTGTAGTACTGCATACTCAGGATTCAATACTTCATTGAACGTATCTACACTACTATTGGAGATATTTCGTCAACTCCATGAGCGTTATACTCCACAGCTGCCGCCAAACAGCGGGCCAGCTCTTGTTTACATTGTGTCAACTGTTTTCGAGGACAACTGCATTATTGTTGCAGTACAGCATAATCAGGATTCAATATTTCATTGAACGTATATACACTGCTATTCGTGATATCCCGACAATTCGATGCGCGTTATACTCCTCATTCGCTGCCAAATACTACGCAGATCGGCCGGATTGCGCATTGTCAACTCTGTGTCCTGTCAAATACATTGTAATTGCAGTTTATCATATTAGGCTCAAGTATTTATTTAATCGTGTCTCTGCTGCTATTTGTGGTATGTCCACAAATCCATGCGCGTTATACTCCTCATATGCCGCCAAATACAGTGCACCTGCTCTTGTTTACATTGTGTCAACTGTGGTCGAGGACAAATGCATTGTTTTTGCAGTACAGCACATACGGGATTCAGTACTTCATTCAACGTATATACACTGCTATTGGCGATATCACGACAAATCGATGCGCGTGATACTCCACATTCCCTGCCAAATACAGCGCACCTGCTCCTGTTTACATTATGTCAACTCGGATCGAGGACAAATGCAATGTTGTTGCAGTACAGTATATACAGAATTCAAAATTTCATTGAACGTATATACACTGCTATTGGTGATATCCCGACAATTCCATGCGCGTGATACTCCACATTCCCTGCGAAATAGAGCGCACCTGCTCGTGTTTACATTATGTCAACTCGGATCGAGGACAAATGCAATCTTTTTGCAGTACTGGATATGCAGTATTCAATATTTCGTCGAACGTATATGCACTGCTATTGGTGATATCCCGACAATTCGATGCGCGTGACACTCCACATTACCTGCCAAATACTGCGTACCTGCTCCTCTTCACATTATGTCAACTCGGGTCGAGGACAAATGCAATGTTGCTGCAGTACAGCATATTCAGGATTCAACATTTCATTGAACGTATATACACTGCTATTCGTGATATCCCGACAATTCGAAGCGCGTCATACTCCTCATTCGCTGCCAAATACTAAGCACATCAGAGAGTTTGCGCATTGTCAACTCTGTTTCCTGTCAAATAAATTGTATTTGCTGTTTATCATGTTAGGCTCAAGTATTTAGTTAAACGCATCTCCGCTGCTATTCGTGGTATGTCGACAAATCTATGCGCGTTATACTCCACAGTTGCCGCCAAACAGTGCACCTGCTCCTGTTTACATTATGTCATTCGGGTCGAGGACAAATGCATTGTTTTGGCAGTACATCATATACCGGATTCAATACTTGATTGAACGTACATACACTGCCATTGGTGATATCCCGACAATTCGATGCGCGTGATACTCCACATTACCTGCCAAATACGGCGCACCTACTCCTGTTTACATTATGTCAACACGGATCGAGGACAACTGCAATGTTGTTGCAGTACAGCATATACAGGATTCAATATTTCATTGAACGCATATACACTGCCATGGTGATATCCCGACAATTCGATGCCCATGATACTCCACATTCCCTGCCAAATACAGCGCACGTGCTCTTGTTTAAATTATGCCAACTCGGGTCGAGGACAAATGCAATGTTTTTGCCGTACTGCATATCCAGGACTCAGTACTTCATTCAACGTATATACACTGCTATTGGTGATATCCCGACAATTCGATGCGCGTGATACTCCACATTACCTGCCAAATACAGCGTACCTGCTCCTCTTCACATTATGTCAACTCGGGTCGAGGACAAATGCAATGTTGCTGCAGTACAGCATATTCAGGATTCAACATTTCATTGAACGTATATACACTGCTATTCGTGATATCCCGACAATTCGAAGCGCGTCATACTCCTCATTCGCTGCCAAATACTAAGCACATCAGAGAGTTTGCGCATTGTCAACTCTGTTTCCTGTCAAATAAATTGTATTTGCTGTTTATCATGTTAGGCTCAAGTATTTAGTTAAACGTATCTCCGCTGCTATTCGTGGTATGTCGACAAATCTATGCGCGTTATACTCCACAGTTGCCGCCAAACAGCGCAACTGCTCCTGTTTACATTATGTCATTCGGGTCGAGGACAAATACATTGTTTTGGCAGTACATCATATACCGGAGTCAATACTTGATTGAACGTACATACACTGCCATTGGTGATATCCCGACAATTCGATGCGCGTGATACTCCACATTACCTGCCAAATACGGCGCACCTACTCCTGTTTACATTATGTCAACACGGATCGAGGACAAATGCAATGTTGTTGCAGTACAGTATATACAGAATTCAAAATTTCATTGAACGTATATACACAGCTATTGGTGATATCCCGACAATTCCATGCGCGTGATACACCACATTCCCTGCCAAATACAGCGCACCTGCTCGTGTTTACATGATGTCAACTCGGATCGAGGACAAATGCATTGTTTTTGCAGTACAGCACATACGGTATGCAGTACTTCATTCAACGTATATACACTGCTATTGGCAATATCACGACAAATCGATGCGCGTGATACTCCACATTCCCTGCCAAATACAGCGCACGTGCTCTTGTTTAAATTATGCCAACTCGGGTCAAGGACAAATGCAATGTTTTTGCCGTACTGCATATCCAGGATTCAATACTTCATTGAACGTAAATACACTGCTATTGGTGATATCCCGACAATTCCATGCGCGTGATACTCCACATTCCCTGCCAAATACAGCGCACTTGCTCGTGTTTACATTATGTCAACTCGGATAGAGGACAAATGCGCTGCTGTTGCAGTACAGCATATACAGGATTCACTATTCCATTGAACGTATATACACTGCTATTCGTCATAGGCCCACAATTCGAAGCGCGTTATACTCCTCATTCGCTGCCAAATACTAAGCACATCAGAGAGTTTGCGCATTGTCAACTGTGTTTCCTGTCAAATAAATTGTATTTGCTGTTTATCATGTTAGGCTCAAGTATTTAGTTAAACGTATCTCCGCTGCTATTCGTGGTATGTCGACAAATCTATGCGCGTTATACTCCACAGTTGCCGCCAAACAGCGCACCTGCTCCTGTTTACATTATGTCATTCGGGTCGAGGACAAATGCATTGTTTTGGCAGTACATCATATACCGGATTCAATACTTCATTGAACGTACATACACTGCCATTGGTGATATCCCGACAATTCGATGCGCGTGATACTCCACATTACCTGCCAAATACGGCGCACCTACTCCTGTTTACATTATGTCAACACGGATCGAGGACAAATGCAATGTTGTTGCAGTACAGCATATACAGGATTCAATATTTCATTGAACGTATATACACTGCCATGGTGATATCCCGACAATTCGATTCGCATGATACTCCACATTTCCTGCCAAATACAGCGCACCTGCCGTTGTTTACATTGTGTCAACTGTGGTCGAGGACAAATGCATTGTTTTTGCAGTACAGCACATACGGGATTCAGTACTTCATTCAACGTATATACACTGCCATGGTGATATCCCGACAATTCGATGCGTGTGATACTCCACATTCCCTGCCAAATACAGCGCACCTGCACCTGTTTACATTATGTCAACTCGGGTCGAGGAAAATGCAATGTTTTTGTAGAACAGCATATTCAGCGTTCAATATTTCATTCAACGTAAATACACTGCTATTGGTGATATCCCGACAATTCGATGCGTGTGATACTCCACATTCGATGCCAAATACTACGCACATCAGCCGGTTTGCGCATTATCAACTCTGTGTCCTGTCAAATACATTGTAATTGCAGTTCATTATATTAGGCTCAAATATTTATTTAAACGTATCTCCGCTGCTATTCGTGGTATGTCGACAAATTTATGCGCGTTATACTTCTCATTTGCCGCCAAATATAGCGGTTCTGCTCCTGTTTACATTATGTCATCTCGGGTTGAGGACAAATGCAATGGTGTTGCAGTACAGCATATACAGGATTCAATATTTCAATGAACGTATATACACTGCAATTCGTGATATCCCGACAATTCGATGTGCGTTATACTCCACAGTTGCCGCCAAATACATCGCACCTGCTCCTGTTTACATTATGTCAAATAGGCTCGAGGACAAATGCAATGTTGCTGCAGTACATCATATTCAGGATTCAATACTTCATTGAACGGATCCAGACTGCTATTAGTGATATCCCGACAACTCGATGCGCGTTGTACTCCTCATTTGCTGCCAAATACAGCGCACATCAGCCGGTTTGCGCATTATCAACTCTGTGTCCTGTCAAATACTAATGTAATCGCAGTTTATCATATTAGGCTCAAGTATTTATTTAAACGTATCTCCGCTGCTATTCGTGGTATGTCGACAAATTTATGCGCGTTATACTTCTCACTTGCCGCCAAATACAGCGGATCTGTTCGTGTTTACATTATGTCAACTGGGGTCGAGGACAATTGCATTGTTTTTGCAGTACAGCATATACCGGATTCAATACTTCATTGAACGCATCTACACTGCTATTGGTGATATCGCGACAATTCGATGCGCATGATACTCCACAGATCCTGCCAAATACAGCGCACCTGCTCCTGTTTACATTATGTCAACTCGGGTCGAGGACAAATGCCATGTTTTTGTATTACTGCATATTCAGGATTCAATACTTCATTGAATGTATCTGTACTGCTATTGGTGATATCACGACAATTTGATGCGCGTGATACTCAACATTCCCCGCCAAATACAGCGGACCTGTTCCCGTTTACATTATGTCAACTGGGGTCGAGGACAATTGCAATGTTGTTGCAGTACAGCATATTCAGTATTCAATTTTTCATTGAACGGATCTACACTGCTATTGGTGATATCTCGTCAATTCGATGCGCGGTGTACCACACAGTTGCTGCCAAATAGAGCGCCAATCAGCCACATTGCGCTATGTCAACTCAGGTCCCTGCCTAATTCATTGTAATTGTTGTTTTGCATATTTAGGCTTTTTTATTCAAATAAACGTATCTCCGGTGCTATTGGTGGTATGCCTACCATTCGATGCGCGGTATGCTCCACAGTTACAACCAAACAGCGGACCTGCTCTTGTTTATATTATGTCAACTGGGGTCGAAGACAAATGCAATGTTCTTGCAATACTGCATACTCAGGATTCAATATTTCATTGAATGTATCTACAATGCTATTGGCGATATCACGACAATTCGATGCGCGTGATACTCCACATTCCCTGCCAAAGACAACGCACCTGCTCTTGTTTACATTATGTCAACTCGGGTCGGGGACAAATGCATTGTTTTTGCAGTATAGCACATACAGGATTCAATACTTCACTGAACATATATACACTGCTATTGGTGATATCCCGACAATTCCATGCGCGTGATACTCCACATTACCTGCCAAATACAGCGCACCTGCTCCTGTTTACATTATGTCAACTGGGGTCGAAGACAATTGCAATGTTGTTGCAGTACACCACATTCAGGATTCAATATTTCATTGAACGTACATATCCTGCAATTGGTGATATCCCGACAATTCGATGCGCGTTATACTCCTCATTCGCTGCAGAATACTACGCACATCAGCCGGTTTGCGCATTGTCATCTCTGTGTCCTGTCAAATACATTGTAATTGCAGTTTATCATATTAGGCTCAAATTTTTATTTAAACGTATCTCCGCTGCTATTCGTGGTATGTCGACAAATCTATGCGCGTTATACTACTCATTTTCCGCCAAATACAGCGGACCTGCTCCTGTTTATATTATGTCAACTGGTGTCGAAGACAAATGCAATGTTCTTGTAGTACTGCATACTCAGGATTCAATATTTCATTGAATGTATCCACACTGCTATTGGCGATATCACGACAATTCGATGCGCGTGATACTCCACATTCCCTGCCAAAGACAACGCACCTGCTCTTGTTTACATTATGTCAGCTCGGGTCGGGGACAAATGCATTGTTTTTGCAGTATAGCACATACAGGATTCAATACTTCACTGAACATATATACACTGCTATTGGTGATATCCCGACAATTCCATGAGCGTGATACTCCACATTACCTGCCAAATACAGCGCACCTGCTCCTGTTTACATTATGTCAACTCGGCTCGGGGACAAATGCAATGTTTTTGCAGTACTGCATATTCAGGATTCAATATTTCATTGACCGTATATACACTGCTATTGGTGATATCCCGACAATTCGATGCGCGTTATACTCCTCATTCGCTGCCAAATACAGCGCGCGTCATTCAATTCGATGCGCGTTCTACTCCACACTTGCTCTCGTATATAGCGCACCTGCTCCTGTTTAAATTATATCAACTCGGGTCATGGTCAAATCCAATGTTATTGCTGTACTGCATATTCAGGATTCAATATTCCCTTAATTGTTTATACACTGCTATTGGTGAAATCTCGACAATTCGACGTGCGTTACTCCACATATGCGGCCAAATTCAGCGCACGTCATTCGGTTTGCCCTATGTCAACTCTGGGCCCTGTCAAGTGCAGCGTAATTGCAATTTTGCAGAGTCTGTGTTAAATACTCAATTAAACGTATCCGCACTGTTATTGGTGATATCTAGACAAGTGGTTGAGCGTTAAACTCCTCATTCGCTGCGAAATTTAGCGGAGCTGCTCCAGTTTACAATATGTCAAATCGGGTCGAGGTCAAATCCAATGTTATTGCAGTACTGTATATTCAGCCTTCAATATTCAATTGAACGTTGCTTCGTTTCGATTGGAGATACGAAGAAAATTCGATGCGCGTTCTACTCCACAGATGCTGCCAAATACAGCGCACATCAACCGGTTTACTCAATGTCAACTGTGTGTCCTGTCAAATCCAGCGTAATTGCCGTTTTAAAATATTCTACCGTTAATATTCAATTAAACGTGTCTCCGCCGCTATTGGTGGTATGTCGACAATTCGAAGCGCTTTACACACCACATTTGCTGCCAAATACAGCGCACATGCTCCCGTTTACATTTTGCCAACTCGGGTCGAGGTCAAATCCAATGTTATTGCTATGCTGCTTATCCAGGCTTCAATTATCAATTGAACGAATCTGTACTACTATTGGTGATATGTCGACAATTCGATGCGCGCTATCCCGCACATTTGCTGCAAGAAATAGCGCACAGCAACCAGTTTGCGCAATGTCAACTCTGTGTCCTATCAAATACAGCGTTATTCCTGTTTTGCATAGTCAGTTTTAAATATTCATTTGAGCGTATTCCAGTTTCTATTCCAGATATCTCGATAGCTCGATACGCGTTAAACTCCACATTTGCTGCCAAATAGAGCGCGCTTGCAACTGTTTACATTAAGTAATCTCGGATCGAGGTCAAATCCAATGCTATTGCTGTACTGCATATTCAGGAATCAATTTTCCATTGAAATTTTCTACACTGCTATTGGTGATATCCCGACAATTCGATGCGCGTTATACTCCTAATTCGATGCCAAATACTATGCACATCAGCCGGTTTGCGCATTATCAACTCTGTGTCCTGTCAAATACATTGCAATCGCAGTTTATCATATTAGGCTCAATTATTTATTTAAACGTATCTCCGCTGCTATTCGTGGTATGTCGACAAATCTATGCGCGTTATACTCCTCATTTGCCGCCAAATACGGGGGACCTGCTCCTGTTCACATTATGTCAACTGGGGTCGAAGACAAATGCAATATTGTTGTAGTACTGCATATTCAGGGTTCAATATTTCATTGAACGGATCTACACTGCTAATGGTGATATCTCGTCAATTCGATGCGCGTGATACTCCACTGTTCCTGCCAAATACGGCGCACCTGCTCCTGTTTACATTATGTCAACTCGGGTCGAGGACAAATCCAATGATTTTGCAGTACAGGATATTCAGGATTCAATATTTCATTGATCGTATATACACTGCTATTCGTGGTATCTCGACAAATCTATGCGCGTTATACTCCTCATTTGCCGCCAAATACAGCGCACCTGCTCCTGTTTACATTATGTCAACTCGGGTCGAGGACAATTGCAATGTTGTTGTAGTACTGCATTTTCAGGATTCAATACTTCATTGAATGTATCTACACTGCTATTGGTCATATCACGACAATTCGGTACGCGTGATACTCCACATTCCCAACCAAATACAGCGCATCTGCTCCTGTTTACATTGTTTCAACTCGGGTCAAGGAAAAATGCAATGTTTTTGCAGTACAGCACATTCAGGATTCAATATTTCATTGAATGTATCTACACTGCAATTGGTCATATCACGACAATTCGATGCGCGTGATACACCACATTCCCTGCCAAATACAGCGCACCTGCTCTTGTTTACATTGTGTCAACACGGATCGAGGACAAATGCCATGTTGTTGCAGTGCAGCATATACAGGATTCAATGTTTGATTGAACGTATATACACTGCCGTGGTGATATCCCGACAATTCGATGCGCATGATACTCCACATTTCCTGCCAAATACAGCGCACCTGCTCCTGTTTACAATATGTCAACTCGGGTCGAGGACAAATGCAATGTTGCTGCAGTACAGCATATTCAGGATTCAATATTTCATTGAACGTATATACACTGCTATTCGTCATATCCCGACAGTTCGATGCGAGTTGTACTCCGCATTCCCTGCCAAGTACTACGTTCATCAGAGTGTTTGCGCATTGTCAACTCTGTGTCCTGTCTACTACATTGTAATTGCAGATTGTCATATTAGGCTCAATTATTTATTTAAACGTATCTACGCTGCTATTCGTGGTATGTCGACAAATCTGTGCGCGTTATATTCCTCATTTGCCGCCAAATGCAGCGCACCTGCTCCTGTTTACATTGTATCAAGTGTGGTCGAGGACAAATGCATTGTTTTTGCAGTACAGCACATTCAGGATTCAATATTTCATTGAACGGATCTACACTGCTATTTGTGATATCTCGCCAATTCGATGCGCGGTATACCGAACAGTTGCTGCCAAATAGAGCGCAAATCAGCCACTGTGCGCTATGTCAACTCAGGCCCCTGCCTAATTCATTGTAATTGTAGTTTTGCATGTTTAGGCTTAAGTATTCAATTAAACGTATCTCCGGTGCTATTGGTGGTATGCCTACAATTTGATGCGCGTTATACTCCACAGTTGCCGCCGAATACAGCGCTCCTGTCTCTGTTTACATTATGTCAACTTGGGTCGAGGACAAAAGCAACGTTGTTGTAGTACTGCATTTTCAGGATTCAATACTTCATTGAATGTATCTACACTGCTATTGGTCATATCACGACAATTCGATGCGCGTGATACTACACATTTCCTGCCAAATACGGCACACCTGCTCCTGTTTACATTATGTGAACTCGGGTCGAGGACAAATCCAATGTTTTTGCAGTACAGGATATTCAGGATTGAATATGTCATTGGACGTATATACACTGCTATTGGTGATATCCTGACAATTCGATGCGCCTTATACTCCTCATTCGCTGCCAAATACTACGCACATCAGCCGGTTTGCGCTGTCAACTCTGTGTCCTGTCAAATACATTGTAATTGCAGTTTATCATATTAGGCTCAAGTATTTATTTAAACGTATCTCCGCTGCTATACGTGGTATGTCGACAAATCTATGCGCGTTATACTCCTCATTTGTCGCCAAATACAGCGCACCTGCTCCTGTTTACATTATGTCAACTCGGGTCGAGGACAATTCCAATGTTGTTGTAGTACTGCTTATTCAGGATTCAATACTTCATTGAATGAATCTACACTGCTATTTGTGATATCTCGTCAATTCGATGCGCGGTATACCGCACAGTTGCTGCCAAATAGAGCGCAAATCAGCCACTTTGCGCTATGTCAACTCAGGTCCCTGCCTAATTCATTGTGTTACGACCGTCCGCGGAGAGACGCGGTCGCTAGGAATACGCGTCAGCGAGAGGCGTAAATTCTCGCTACGATTCAGTTAATCGACGCCGCGAAGTAGTCGCTCCCCTGTTTCGTTTAGGACAACAGAGGTGGTTGATTGAATATACACGTTGTAAGAAGTTGCAAATCGCCGTTTATTCTAACCACTTGTAAGGACGATAGCTACGTCGGTGCGTAAGTTCAAGATGGCTGAGTAAGCCGGGCGAAGGATGTTGCCTGGACGACGGATAGCAAAACAGTCCAGTTCGGTGTCGATGTCGTAGCGGACGAGAATGTAGTATGCCGACTGACTTGCGTGGATCCTTGATGTAGACTCCAATTGCTTGACGTGTAGAGTGAGTAGAGTTGACTTGATAAGAGTACCAAGACGAGACTGAGTCGAGACTCAGACCAGACTAATAATAAACTGAGGTACAGCGACGATGTTGTGTCATAGGAAAGCTAGCGATGAGTGTTTCTAGCGTACAGGACCATCGGATTTGTTGGCGACGGTTTTGCCTCTGAGGGTGAGGGAGGTAGGCTTCGTTGTTAATTGGTTAAACGAAGGTTGATGGCCTAGGAAGGGTCTTAGCTGCCCTCGATAGAAAGTGGCTATTAAAAGAAAGGTTGTATCGTATGTTAGAAAAACTAACTTTCCCGGGTCAAGCCGTAGTAGACAATAATCGTAAAAAACGCGATTTAAATAAGGCTATTTGTTGGGTCTGAAGGACCTTCGCTTGCAAATTACTGGGATTTATGATGGGCCCTTATGCTTAATGGGGGTCCGCCGTAAGGATGAATGGACATCTGGCGTCCGTCTGGCACGCGATGTATGACCTGGTCTAGGTAGAGGGTCGCGCGGCGTAACACATTCTAATTGTAGTTTTGCATATTTAGGCTTAAGTATTCAATTAAACGGATCTCCGGTGCTATTGATGGTATGCCTACAATTCGATGCGCGTTATACTCCACATTCCCTGCCAAATACAGCGCACCTGCTCCTGTTAACATTATGTCAACTCGGATCGAGGACAAATGCCATGATGTTGCATTACAGCATATACAGGATTCAATATTTAATTGAACGTATATACTCATCCATGGTGATATCCCGACAATTCGATGCGCATGATACTCCACATTTCCTGCCAAATACAACGCACCTGCTCCTGTTTACATTATGTCAACTCGGGTGAAGGACAAATGCAATGTTTTTGCAGTACAGCACATTCAGGATTCAATATTTCATTGAAGGGATCTACACTGCTATTGGTGATATCTTGTCAATTCGATGCGCGGTATACCGCACACTTGCTGCCAAATAGAGCGCAAATCATCCACTGTGCGCTATGTTAACTCAGGTCCCTGCCTAATTCATTGTAATTGTAGTTTTGCATATTCAGGCTCAAGTATTCAATTAAACGTATCTCCGATGCTATTGGTGGTATGCCTACAATTCGATGCGCGTTATGCTCCACAGTTGCCGCCAAATACAGCGCACCTGCCCCTGTTTACATTGTATCAACTTGGGTCGAGGACAAATGCAACGCTTTGTAGTACTGCATATTCAGGATTAAATACTACGTTGAATGTACCTACACTGCTATTGGTGATATCGCGGCAATTTGAAGTGCGTTATACTCCTCATTCGCTGCCAAATGCTACGCACATCAGAGAGTGTGGGCATTGTCAACTCTGTGTCCCGTCAAATACATTGTAATTGCAGTTTATCATATTAGGCTCAAGTATTTATTTAAACGTATCTCCGCTGCTATTCGCGGTATGTCGACAGATCTATGCGCGTTATACCCCTCATTTGCCGCCAAATACAGCGGACCTGCTCCTGTTTACATTATGTCAACTGGGGTCGAGGACAATTGCAATGTTGTTGCAGTACAGCATATTTTGGAATCGATATTTCATTGAACGTAAATACAGTGTTATTGGTGATATCCCGACAACTCGACGCGCGTGATACTCCACATTCCCTGCCAAATACAGCGCACCTGCTCCTGTTTACATTATGACAACCCGGGTCGAGGACAAATGCTACGTTGTTGTACTACTGCATATTCAGGATTCAATTCTTCATTGAATGTATCTACACTGATATTGGTGACATCACGACAATTCGATGCGCGTGATACTCCACATTCCCTGCCAAATACAGCGCACCTGCTCCTGTTTACATTATGTCAACTCGGGTCGTGGACAAATGCTACGTTGTTGTAGTACTGCATATTCAGGATTCAATATTTCATAAAACGGATCTACACTGCTATTTGTGGTATCTCGTCAATTCGATGCGCGGTATACCGCACAGCTGCTGCCAAATAGAGCGCAAATCAGCCACTGTGCGCTGTGTCAACTCAGGTCCCCGCCTAATTCATTGTAATTGTATTTTTGTATATTTTGGCTGATGTATTCAATTAAACGTACCTCCGGTGCTAGAGGTGGTATGCCTACAATTCGATGCGCGTGATACTCCGCATTCCCTGCCAAATACAGCGCACCTGCTCCTGTTTACATTATGTCAACTCGGGTCGAGGACAAATGCTACGTTGTTGTAGTACTGCATATTCAGGATTCAATTCTTCATTGAATGTATCTACACTGCTATTGGTGATATCACGACAATTCGATGCGCGTGATACTCCACATTCCCTGCCAAATACAGCGCACCTGCTCCTGTTTACATGATGTCAACTCGGGTCGAGGACAATTGCAATGTTGTTGCAGTACAGCAGATTCAGGATTCAATATTTCGTTAAACGGATCTACAGTGCTATTTGTGATATCTCGTCAATTCGATGTGCGGTATACCGCACAGTTGCTGCCAAATGGAGCGCAAATCAGCCACTTTGCGCTATGTCAACTCAGGTCCCTGCCTAATTCATTGTAATTGTAGTTTTGCTTATTTAGGCTTATGTATTCAATTAAACTTATCTCCGCTGCTATTCGTGGTATGCCGACAAATCCGTGCGCGTGAGACTCCTCATTTGCCGCCAAATACACCGGACCAACTCCTGTTTACATTATGTCAAGTGAGGTCGAGGACAATCGCAATGTTGTTGTAGTACTGCATATTCAGGATTCAATATTTCATTGAACGTATATACACTGCCATCGTAATATCCCGACAATTCGATGCGCATGAAACTCCACATTTTCTGCCAAATACAGTGCACTTGCTCCTGTTTATATTATGTAAACTCGTTTCGAGGATAAATGCAATCTTGCTGCAGTGCAGCAAATTCAGGATTCAATATTTCATTGAACGTATATACACTGCTATTCGTAATATCCCGACAATTCGATGCGCGTTGTGCTCCACAGTTGCCGCCAAACAGCGCACCTGCTCCTGTATACATTATGTCAACTCGGGTCGAGGACAAATGCTACGTTGTTGTACTACTGCATATTCAGGATTCAATTCTTCATTGAATGTATCTACACTGCTATTGGTGATATCACAACAATTCGATGCGCGTGATACCACACGTTCCCTGCCTAATACAGTGCACCTGCTCCTGTTTACATTATGTCAACTCGATTCCCGGACAAATGCCATGTTTTTGCAGTACAGCACATTCAGGATTCAATATTTCATTGAACGGATCTACACTGCTATTGGTGATATCTCGTCAATTCGATGCGCGGTATACCGCACACTTGCTGCCAAATAGAGCGCAAATCAGCCACTTTGCGCTATGTCAACTCTGCTCCCTGCCCAATTCATTGTAATTGTGGTTTAGCATATTTAGGCCTAAGTATTCAATTAAACGGATCTCCGGTGCTATTGGTGGTATGCCTACAATTCGATGCGCGTTATGCTCTACAGTTGCCGCCAAATACAGCATACCTGCCACTGTTTACTTTATATCAACTTGGGTTGAGGACAAATGCAACGTTTTTGTAGTACTGCATACTCAGGATTCAATACTTCATTGCATGTATCTACAATGCTACTGGTGATATCACTACAATTCGATACGCGTGGTACTCCACATTTCCTGCCAAATACAGCGCACCTGCGCCTGTTTACACTATGTCAACTTGGGTCGAGGACAAATGCAACGTTGTTGTAGTACTGCTTATTCAGGATTCAATACTTCATTGAATGTATCTACACTGCTATTGGTGATATCACGACAATCCGATGCGCGTGATACTCCGCATTCCCTGCCAAATACAGCGCACCTGCTCCTGTTTACATTATGTCAACTCGGGTCGAGGACAAATGCTACGTTGTTGTAGTACTGCATATTCAGGATTCAATACTTCATTGAATGTATCTACACTGCTATTGGTGATATCACGACAATTCGATGCTCGTGATACTCCACATTCCCTGCCAAATACAGCGCACCTGCTCCTGTTTACGTTATGTCAACTCGGGTCGGGGACAAATGCATTGTTTTTGCAGTATAGCACATACAGGATTCAATACTTCACTGAACATATATACACTGCTATTGGTGATATCCCGACAATTCCATGCGCGTGATACTCCACATTACCTGCCAAATACAGCGCACCTGCTCCTGTTTACATTATGTCAACTGGGGTCGAAGACAATTGCAATGTTGTTGCAGTACACCACATTCAGGATTCCGTATTTCATTGAACGTACATATCCTGCAATTTGTGATATCCCGACAATTCGATGCGCGTTATACTCCTCATTCGCTGCAGAATACTACGCACATCAGCCGGTTTGCGCATTGTCAACTCTGTGTCCTGTCAAATACATTGTAATTGCAGTTTATCATATTAGGCTCAAATTTTTATTTAAACGTATCTCCGCTGCTATTCGTGGTATGTCGACAAATCTATGCGCGGTATACTCCTCATTTTCCGCCAAATACAGCGGACCTGCTCCTGTTTATATTATGTCAACTGGTGTCGAAGACAAATGCAATGTTCTTGTAGTACTGCATACTCAGGATTCAATATTTCATTGAATGTATCTACACTGTTATTGGCGATATCCCGAGAATTCCATGCGCGTGATACTCCACATTACCTGCCAAATACAGCGCACCTGCTCCTGTTTACATTATGTCAACTCGGCTCGGGGACAAATGCAATGTTTTTGCAGTACTGCATATTCAGGATTCAATATTTCATTGACCGTATATACACTGCTATTGGTGATATCCCGACAATTCGATGCGCGTTATACTCCTCATTCGCTGCCAAATACAGCGCGCGTCATTCAATTCGATGCGCGTTCTACTCCACACTTGCTCTCGTATATAGCGCACCTGCTCTTGTTTAAATTATATCAACTCGGGTCATGGTCAAATCCAATGTTATTGCTGTACTGCATATTCAGGATTCAATATTCCCTTAATTGTTTATACACTGCTATTGGTGAAATCTCGACAATTCGACGTGCGTTACTCCACATATGCGGCCAAATTCAGCGCACGTCATTCGGTTTGCCCTATGTCAACTCTGGGCCCTGTCAAGTGCAGCGTAATTGCAATTTTGCAGAGTCTGTGTTAAATACTCAATTAAACGTATCCGCACTGTTATTGGTGATATCTAGACAAGTGGTTCAGCGTTAAACTCCTCATTCGCTGCGAAATTAAGCGGAGCTGCTCCAGTTTACATTAGGTCAAATCGGGTCGAGGTCAAATCCAATGTTATTGCAGTACTGTATATTCAGCCTTCAATATTCAATTGAACGTTGCTTCGTTTCGATTGGAGATACGAAGAAAATTCGATATGCGTTCTACTCCACAGATGCTGCCAAATACAGCGCACATCAACCGGTTTACTCAATGTCAACTCTGTGTCCTGTCAAATCCAGCGTAATTGCCGTTTTAAAATATTCTACCGTTAATATTCAATTAAACGTGTCTCCGCCGCTATTGGTGGTATGTCGACAATTCGAAGCGCTTTACACACCACATTTCCTGCCAAATACAGCGCACATGCTCCCGTTTACATTTTGCCAACTCGGGTCGAGGTCAAATCCAATGTTATTGCTATGCTGCTTATCCAGGCTTCAATTATCAATTGAACGAATCTGTACTACTATTGGTGATATGTCGACAATTCGATGCGCGCTATCCCGCACATTTGCTGCAAGAAATAGAGCACAGCAACCAGTTTGCGCAATGTCAACTCTGTGTCCTATCAAATACAGCGTTATTCCTGTTTTGCATAGTCAGTTTTAAATATTCATTTGAGCGTATTCCAGTTTCTATTCCAGATATCTCGATAGCTCGATACGCGTTAAACTCCACATTTGCTGCCAAATAGAGCGCACTTGCAACTGTTTACATTAAGTAATCTCGGATCGAGGTAAAATCCAATGCTATTGCTGTACTGCATATTCAGGAATCAATATTCCATTGAAATTTTCTACACTGCTATTGGTGATATCCCGACAATTCGATGCGCGTTATACTCCTAATTCGATGCCAAATACTATGCACATCAGCCGGTTTGCGCATTATCAACTCTGTGTCCTGTCAAATACATTGCAATCGCAGTTTATCATATTAGGCTCAATTATTTATTTAAACGTATCTCCGCTGCTATTCGTGGTATGTCGACAAATCTATGCGCGTTATACTCCTCATTTGCCGCCAAATACGGGGGACCTGCTCCTGTTCACATTATGTCAACTGGGGTCGAAGACAAATGCAATATTGTTCAGGTACTGCATATTCAGGATTCAATATTTCATTGAACGGATCTACACTGCTAATGGTGATATCTCGTCAATTCGATGCGCGTGATACTCCACTGTTCCTGCCAAATACGGCGCACCTGCTCCTGTTTACATTATGTCAACTCGGGTCGAGGACAAATCCAATGATTTTGCAGTACAGGATATTCAGGATTCAATATTTCATTGATCGTATATACACTGCTATTAGTGATATCTTGGCAAATCTATGCGCGCTATACTCCTCATTTGCCGCCAAATAAAGCGGACCTGCTCCTGTTAACATTAAGTCAACTGGGGTCGAGGACAATTGCAATGTTGTTGCAGTAAAGCATATTCAGGAATCAATATTTCATTGAAGAGACCTACACTGCTATTTGTGATATCTCGTCAATTCGATGCGCGGTATGCCGCACAGTTGCTACCAAATAGAGCGCAAATCAGCCACTTTGCGCTATGTAAACTCAGGTCCGTGCCGAATTCATTGCAATTGTATTTTTCCATATTTAGGCTTATGTATTCAATTAAACGTATCTCCGGTGCAATAGGTGGTATGCCTACAATTCGATGCGCGTTATGCTCCACAGCTGCCGCCAAACAGCGCACCTGCTCCTGTTTACATTATGTCAACTCGGGTCGGGGACATATCCAATGTTTTTGCCGTTCAGGATATTCAGGATTCAATATTTCATTGATCGTATATACACTGCCATTAGTGATATCCTGACAATTCGATGCGCGTTGTACTCCTCATTGGCTGCCAAATACTACGCAGATCAGCCGGTTTGCGCATTGTCAACTCTGTGTCCTGTCAAATACATTGTAATTGCAGATTATCATGTTACGCTCAAGTATTTATTTAAACGTATCTCCGCTGCTATTAGTGGTATGTCGACAAATCTATGCGCGTCATACTCCTCATTTGCCGCCAAACAGCGCACCTGCTCCTGTTTACATTATGTCAACTCGGGTCGAGGACAAATCCAATGATTTTGCAGTACAGGATATTCAGGATTCAATATTTCATTTGACGGATCTACACTGCTATTGGTGATATCTCGTCAATTCGATGCGCGGTATACAGCACGCTTGCTGCCAGATAGAGCGCAAATCAGCCACTTTGCGCTATGTCAACTCTGCTCCCTGCCCAATTCATTGTAATTGTGGTTTAGCATATTTAGGCCTAAGTATTCAATTAAACGGATCTCCGGTGCTATTGGTGGTATGCCTACAATTCGATGCGCGTTATGCTCTACAGTTGCCGCCAAATACAGCATACCTGCCCCTGTTTACTTTATATCAACTTGTGTTGAGGACAAATGCAACGTTTTTGTAGTACTGCATATTCAGGATTCAATACTTCATTGAATGTATCTATATTGCTATTGGTCATATCACGACAATTCGAAGCGAGTTGTACTCCAAATTCCCTGCCAAACACAGCGCACCTGCTCCTGTCTACATTATCTCAACTCGGGTCGAGGACAAATGTTACGTTGTTGTAGTACTGCATATTCAGGATTCAATTCTTCATTGAATGTATCTACACTGCTATTCGTGATTCCGACAATTCGAAGCGCGTTATACTCCACATTCCCTGGCAAACACAGCGCACCTGCTCCTGTTTACATTATGTCAATTCGGGTCAGGGACAAATGCAATGTTTCTGCAGTACAGCACATTCAGGAATCAATATTTCATTGAACGGATCTACACAGCTATTGGTGATATCCCGACAATACGATGCGCTTGATACTCCACATTTCCTGCCAAATACGGCACACCTGCTCCTGTTTACATTATGTCAACTCGGGTCGAGGACAAATGCAATGTTTTTGCAGTACTGCATATCCAGGATACAATACTTCATTGAACGTATCTACACTGCTGCTGGAGATATGTCGTCTACTCCATGCGCCTTGTACTCCACATTTCCTGCCAAATACAGCGCACATGCCCCTGTTTACATTATGTCAACTGGGGTCGAAGACAATTGCAATGTTGTTGCAGTACACCATATTCAGGATTCAATATTTCATTGAACGTACATACACTGCTATTGGTGATATCCCGACAATTCGATGAGCGTTATACTCCTCATTCTCTGCAGAATACTACGCACATCAGCCGGTTGGCGCATTGTCAACTCTGTGTCCTGTCAAATACATTGTAATTGCAGTTTATCATATTAGGCTCAAGTATTTATTTAAACGTATCTCCGTTGCTATTCGTGGTATGTCGACAAATCTATGCGCGTTATACTCCTCATTTGCCGCCAAATACAGCGCACGTGCTCCCGTTTACATTATGTCAACTGGGGTCGAGGACAATTGCAATGTTGTGGCAGTACAGCACAGTCAGGATTCAATATTTCATTGAACGGATCTACAATGCTGTTTGTGATATCTCGTCAATTCGATGCGCGGTTTACCGCACAAGTGCTGCCAAATAGAGCGCATATCAGCCACTTTGCGCTGTGTCAACTCAGGTCCCTGCCTAATTCATTGTAATTGTATTTTTGCATATTTAGTCTTATGTATTCAATTAAACGTATCTGCGGAGCTATAGGTGGTATGCCTACAATTCGATGCGCGTTATGCTTCACAGTTGCAGCCTAATACAGCGCACCTGCTCCTGTTTACATTATGTCAACTCGGGTCGAGGACATATGCAATGTTTTTGTAGTACAGCATATTCGGGATTCAATATTTCATTGAACGTATATACACTGCTATTGGTGATATCTCGACAATTCGAAGCGCCTTATACTCCTCATTCGCTGCCAAATACAACGCACATCAACCGGTTTGCGCAATATCAACTCTGTCTCCCTGTCAAATCCTTTGGAATTGCAGTTTAGCATATTTAGGATTAAGTATTCAATTAAACGTATCTCCGCTGCTATTGGTGGTAAGTCCAGAATTTGATGCGCGTTATACCCCACATTTGCTGCCAAATACAGCGCACGTGCTCTTGTTTACATTATGTCAAGTCGGGTCGAGTACAAATGCAATGTTGTTGTAGTACTGCATATTCAGGATTCAATACTTCATTGAATGTATCTACACTGCTATTGGTGATATCCCGGCAATTTGAAGCGCGTTTTACTCCTCATTCGCTGCCATATGCTACGCACGTCAGAGAGTGTGGGCATTGTCAACTCTGTGTCCAGTCAAATACATTGTAATTGCAGTTTATCATATTAGGCTCAAGTATTTATTTAAAGGTATCTCCGCTGCTATTAGTGGTATGTCGACAAATCTATGCGCGTTATACTCCTCATTTGCCGCCAAATACAGCGGACCTGCTCCTGTTTACATGATGTCAACTGGGGTCGAGGACAATTGCAATGTTGTTGCAGTACAGCATATTTAGGAATCAATATTTCATTGAACAGAGCTACACAGCTATTTGTGATATCTCGTCAATTCGATGCGCGGTATGCCGCACAGTTGCTGCCAAATAGAGCGCAAATCAGCCACTTTGCGCCATGCAAACTCAGGTCCGTGCCTAATTCATTGTAATTGTATTATATTTTTGCATATTTAGGCTTATGTATTCAAATTAAACGTATCTCCGGTGCTATAGGTTGTATGCCTACAATTCGATGCGCGTTATGCTCCACAGCTGCCGCCAAACAGCGCACCTGCTCCTGTTTACATTATGTCAACTCGGGTCGAGGACAAATCCAATGTTTTTGCAGTACAGGATATTCAGAATTCAATATTTCATTGATCGTATATACACTGCTATCAGTGATATCCTGACAATTCGATGCGCGTTGTACTCCTCATTCGCTGCCAAATACTACGCAGATCAGACGGTTTGCGCATTGTCAACTCTGTGTCCTGTCAAATACATTGTAATTGCAGCTTATCATATTAGGCTCAAGTATTTATTTAAACGTATCTCCGCTGCTATTAGTGGTATGTCGACAAATCTATGCGCGTTATACTCCTCATTTGCCGCCAAATACAGCGGACCTGCACCTGTTTACATTATGTCAACTGGGGTCGAGGACGAATCCAATGTTTTTGCAGTACAGGATATTCAGGATTCAATTCTTCATTGAATGTATCTACACTGCTATTGGTCATATCACGACAATCGGTGCGCGTGATACACCACATTCCCTGCCAAATACAGCGCACCTGCTCTTGTTTACATTGTGTCAACCGTGGTCGTGGACAAATGCATTGTTTTTGCAGTACAGCATATACCGGATTCAATACTTCATTGAACGTATATACACTGTTTTTGGTTATATCCCGACCATTCGGTGAGCGTGAAACTCCACATTTCCTGCCACATACGGCGCACCTGTTGCTGTTTACATTATATCAACTCGGGTCGAGGACTAATGCAATGTTTTGCAGTACAGCATATTCATGATTCAATATTCCATTGAACGGATCTACACTGCTATTGGTAATATCCCGACAATTCGATGCGCGTTATACTCCTCATTCGCTGCAAAATACTACGCACATCAGCCGGTGTGCGCATTGACAACTCTATGCCCTGTCAAATACATTGTAGTTGCAGTTTATCATATTAGGCACAAGTATTTATTTAAACGTATCACCGCTGCTATTCGTGGTATGTCGACAAATCTATGCGCGTTATACTTCTCATTTGCCGCCAAATACGGCGCCCCTGCTCCTGTTTACATTATGTCAACTCGGGTCGAGGTCAAACGTTACGTTGTTGTAGTACTGCATATTCAGGATTCAATACTTCATTGAATGTATCTACACTGCTATTGGTGATATCACGACAATTCGATCTGCGTGATACTCCACATTCCCTGCCAAATACAGCGCATCTGATCCTGTTTACATTATGTCAACTCGGGTCGAGGACAAATGCTACGTTGTTGTAGTACTGCATATCAGGATTCAATTCTTCATTGAATGTATCTACACTACTATTGGTGATATCACGACAATACGATGCGCGTGATACTCCACATTTTCTGCCAAATACAGCGCACCTGCTCCTGTTTACATTATGTCAACTCGGGTCGAGGACAAATCCTACGTTGATGTAGTACTGCATATTCAGGATTCAATATTTCATTGAACGTATATACACCGCTATTAGTGATATCCCGTCAATTTGAAGCGTGTCATACTCCTCATTCGCTGCCAAATACTACGCACATCAGAGAGGTTGTGCATTGTCAACTCTGTGTCCTGTCAAATACATTGTATTTGCAGTTTATCATATTATGCACAAGTATTTATTTAAACGTATCTCCGCTGCTATTCGTGGTATGTCGACAAATCTATGCGCGTTATACTCCTCATTTGCTGCCAAATACAGCGCACCTGCTCCGGTTTACATTATGTCAACTCGGATCGAGGACTAATGCAATGTTGTTATAGTATTGCATATTCAGGATTCAATACTTCATTGAATGTATCTACACTGCTATTGGTGATATCCCGACAATTCGATGCGCGTTATACTCCTCATTCGCTGCAGAATACTACGCACATCAGCCGCTTGGCGCATTGTCAACTCTGTGTCCTGTCAAATACATTGTAATTGCAGTTTATCATATTAGGCTCAAGTATTTATTTAAACGTATCTCCGCTGCTATTCGTGGTATGTCGACAAATCTATGCTCGTTATACTCCTCATTTGCCGCCAAATACAGCGCACCTGCTCCCGTTTACATTATGTCAACTGGGGTCCAGGTCAAATCCAATCGTTTTGCAGTACTGCAAATTCAGGATTCAATATCGCATTGAACGTTTCTACACTGCTATTGGTGATATCTCGACAATTCGAAGTGCGTTATACTCCTCATTCGCTGCCAAATACAACGCACATAAACCGGTTTGCGCAATATCAACTCTGTGTCCCTGCCAAATCCATTGTATTGCAGTTTAGCGTATTTAGGCTTAAGTATTCAATTAAACGTATCTCCGCTGCTATTGGTTGTAAGTCCAGACTTTGATGCGCGTTAAACCCCACATTTGCTGCCAAATACAGAGCACATTAACCGGTTCGCGCAATGTCAACTCTATACCCTGTCGAATACATTGTATTTGCAGTTTCGCCTATTTGGGCCTAAGTACTCAATTAAACCTATTTTCGCTGTTATTGGTGGTATCTGGACAACTCGATGCGCGTCAAACCCGACATTTTCTGCCAAATACAGCGGACCTGCTCTTGTTTACATTATGACATCTTCTGTCGAGGTCAAATCCAATCGTTTTGCAGTACTGCAAATTCAGGATTCAATATCCCATTGAACGTTTCTACACTGCTATTGGTGATATCTCGTCAATTCGATGCGCGGTATACCGCACACTTGCTGCCAAATAGGGCGCAAATCAGACACTGTGCGCTGTGTCAACCCAGGACCCTGCCTAACTCATTGTAATTGTAGTTTTGCATATTTAGGCTTAAGTATTCAATTAAACGTATCTCCGGTGCTATTGGAGGTATGCCTAGAACTCGATGCGCGTTATACTCCACAGTTCACGCCAAATACAGCGCACGTGCTCTTGTTTACATTATATCAACTCGGGTCGAGTACAAATGCAATGTTGTTGTAGTACTGCATATTCAGGATTCAATACTTCATTGAATGTATCTACACTGCTATTGGTGATATCCCGGCAATTTGAAGCGCGTTATACTCCTCATTCGCTGCCAAATGCTACGCACATTAGGGAGTGTGGGCATTGTCAACTCTGTGTCCTGTCAAATACATTGTAATTGCAGATTATCATATTAGGCTCAAGTATTTATTTAAACGTATCTCCGCTGCTATTAGTGGTATGTCGACAAATCTATGCGCGCTATACTCCTCATTTGCCGTCAAATACAGCGGACCTGCTCCTGTTTACATTAAGTCAACTGGAGTCGAGGACCATTGCAATGTTGTTGCAGTAAAGCATATTCAGGAATCAATATTTCATTGAACAGACCTACACTGCTATTTGTGATATCTCGTCAATTCGATGCGCGGTATGCCGCACAGTTGCTGCCAAATAGAGCCAAATCAGCCACTTTGCGCTATGTAAACTCAGGTCCGTGCCTCATTCATTGTAATTGTATTTTGCATATTTAGGCTTATGTATTCAAATTAAACGTATCTCTGGTGCTATAGGTGGTATGCCTACAATTCGATGCGCGTTATGCTCCACAGCTGCCGCCAAACAGCGCACCTGCTCCTGTTTACATTATGTCAACTCGGGTCGAGGACAAATCCGATGTTTTTGCAGTACAGGATATTCAGGATTCAATATTACATTGATCGTATATACACTGCTATCAGTGATATCCTGACAATTCGATGCGCGTTGTACTCCTCATTCGCTGCCAAATACTACGCAGATCAGCCGGTTTGCGCATTGTCAACTCTGTGTCCTGTCAAATACATTGTAATTGCAGATTATCATATTAGGCTCAAGTATTTATTTAAACGTATCTCCGCTGCTATTAGTGGTATGTCGACAAATCTATGCGCGCTATACTCCTCATTTGCCGCCAAATACAGCGGACCTGCTCCTGTTTACATTATGTCAACTGGGGTCGAGGACAATTGCAATGTTGTTGCAGTACAGCATATTTAGGAATCGGTATTTCATTGAACGTAAATACACTGTTATTGGTGATATCCCAACAACTCGACGCGCGTGATACTCCACATTCCCTGGCAAATACAGCGCTCCTGCTCCTGTTTACATTATGTCAACACGGATCGAGGGCAAATGCTATGTTGTTGCAGTACAGCATATACAGGATTCATATTTCTTTGAACGTATATTCACTGCCATGGTGATGTCCCGACAATTCCATGCGCATGATACTGCACATTCCCTGCCAAATACAGCGCACCTGCTCCTGCTTACATTATGTCAACTCGGGTCGAGGACAAATGCAATGTTGCTGTAGTGTTGCATATTCAGGATTCAACACTTCATTGAATGTATATACACTGCTATTGGTGATATCCCGACAATTCGATGTGCGTGATACTACACATTTCCTGGTAAAAACGGCACACCTGCTCCTGTTTACATTATGTCAACTCGGGTCGAGGACAAATCCAATGTTTTTGCAGTACAGGATATTCAGGATTCAATATTTCATTGAACGTATATACACTGCTATTGGTGATATCCTGACAATTCGATGCGCGTTATACTCCTCATTCGCAGCAGAACACTACGTACATCAGCCCGTAGGCGCATTGTCAACTCTGAGTCCTGTCAAATACATTGTAATTGCAGTTTATCATATTAGGCTTAAGTATTTATTTAAACGTATCTCCGCTGCTATTCGTGGTATGTTGACAAATCTATGCGCGTTATACTCCTCATTTGCCGCCAAATACAGCGCACCTGCTCCTGTTTACATTATGTCAACTCGTGTCGAGGACAATTGCAATGTTATTGTAGTACTGCATATTCAGGATTCAATACTTCATTGAATGTATCTACAGTGCAATTAGTCATATCACGACAATTCGATGCGCGTGATACACCACATTCCCTGCCAAATACAGCGCACCTGCTCTTGTTTACATTGTGTCAACTGTGGGCGTGGACAAATGCAATGTTTTTGCAGTTATGCATATTCAGTATTCAATATTTCATTGAACAGATCTACACTGCTATTGGTGATATCGCCTCAATTCGATGCGCGGAATACCGCACACTTGCTGCCAAATAGAGCGCAAATCAGCCACTGTGCGCTATGTCAACTCAGGTCCCTGCCTAACTCATTGTAATTGTAGTTTTGCATATTTAGGCTTAAGTATTCAATTAAACGTATCTGCGGTGCTATTGGTGGTATGCCTACAATTCGACGCGCGATGTACTCCACATTTACCGCAAAACAGCGGACCTGCTCCTGTTTACATTATGTCAACTCTAGTCGAGGACAAATGCAATGAAGTTGCAGTACTGCATATTCGGGATTCAATACTTCATTGAATGTATCTACACTGCAATTAGTCATATCACGACAATGCGAAGCGCGTGATACTCCACATTCCCTGCCAAATACAGCGCGTGCTCCTGTTTACATTATATCAACTCGGATCCAGGACAAATGCAATGTTGTTGGAGTACAGCATATACAGAACTCAATATTCCATTGAACGTATATACACTGCTATTCGTGATATGCCGACAATTCGAAGCGCGTTATACTCCTCATTCGCTGCCAAATACTGCGCACATCAGAGAATTGGGGCATTGTCAACTCTGTGTCCTGTCAAATACATTGTAATTGCAGTTTATCATATTAGGCTCAAGTATTTCTTTAAAAGTATCTCCGCTGCTATTCGTGGTACGTCGACAAATCTATGCGCGTTATACTCCTCATTTGCCGCCAAATACAGCGCACCTGCTCCTGTTTACATTATGTCAACTCTAGTCGAGGACAAATGCAATGTTGTTGCAGTACGGCAAATTCAGGATTCAATATTTCATTGAACGTATATACACCGCTATTGGTGATATCCCGTCAATTTGAAGCGTGTCATACTCCTCATTCGCTGCCAAATACTACGCCCATCAGAGAGGTTGTGCATTGTCAACTCTGTGTCCTGTCAAATACATTGTAATTGCAGTTTATCATATTATGCACAAGTATTTATTTAAACGTATCTCCGCTGCTATTCGTGGTATGTCGACAAATCTATGCGCGTTATACTCCTCATTTCCTGCCAAATACAGCGCACCTGCTCCGGTTTACATTATGTCAACTCGGATCGAGGACTAATGCAATGTTGTTATAGTATTGCATATTCAGGATTCAATACATCATTGAATGTATCTACACTGCTATTGGTGATATCACGACAACTCGATGCGCGTGATACTCCACGTTCCCTGCCAAATACAGCGCACCTGCTTCTGTTTACATTATGTCAACTCGGTTCCAGGACAAATGGAATGTTTTTGCAGTACAGCACATTCAGGATTCAATATTTCATTGAACGGATCTACACTGCTATTTGTGATATCTCGTCAATTCGATGCGTGGTATACCGCACAGCTGCTGCCAAATAGAGCGCAAATCAGCCACTGTGCGCTGTGTCAACTCAGGTCACTGCCTAATTCATTGTAATTGTATTTTTGCATATTTAGGCTGATGTATACAATTAAACTTACCTCCGGTGCTAGAGGTAGTATGCCTACAATTCGATGCGCGTTATGCTCCACAGTTGCCGCCAAATAGCGCACCTGCGCCTGTTTACATTATGTCAACTCGGTTCCAGGACAAATGGAATGTTTTTGCAGTACAGCACATTCAGGATTCAATACTTCATTGAATGTATCTACACTGCTATTGGTGATATCACGACAATTCGACGCGCGTGATACTCCACATTCCCTGCCAAATACAGCGCATCTGCTCCTGTTTACATTATGTCAACTCGGGTCGAGGACAAATGCTACGTTGTTGTAGTACTGCATATCAGGATTCAATTCTTCATTGAATGTATCTACACTGCTATTGGTGATATCACGACAATACGATGCGCGTGATACTCCACATTCCCTGCCAAATACAGCGCATCTGCTCCTGTTTGCGTTATGTCAACACAGGTCGAGGACAAATGCAATGTTGTTGCAGTACTGCATATTCAGGATTCAATATTTCATTGAACGTATATACACTGCTATTGGTGATATCGTGTCAATTCGATGAGCGGCATACCGCACAGATGCTGCCAAATAGAGCGCAAATCAGCCACTTTGCGCTATGTCAACTCAGGTCCCTGCCTAACTCATTGTAATTGTAGTTTTGCATATTTAGGCTTAAGTATTCAATTACACGTATCTCCGCTGCTATTGGTGATATTCCAACAATTCGATGCGCGTGATACTCCACATTTCCTGCCAAATACAGCGCACCTGCTCCTGTTTACATTATGTCAACTCGGGTCAAAGACAAATGCAATGTTGCTGCAGTACAGCATATTCAGGATTCAACATTTATTGAACGTATATACACTGCTATTCGTGATATCCCGACAATTCGAAGCGCGTTATACTCCACATCCCCAGCCAAATACAGCGCACCTGCTCCTGTTTACATTATGTCAACTCGGGTCGAGAACAAATGCAATGATTTTGCAGTACAGCATATTCAGGATTCAATATTTCATTGAAAGTAAATACACTGCTATTGGTGATATCCCGACAATCTGATGCGCGTGATACTCCACATCCCCTGTCAAATACAGCGATCCCGCTCCTGTTTACATTATGTCAACTCGGATGGAGGACAAGTGTCATGTTGTTGCAGTACAGCATATACGGGATTCAATATTTCATTGAACGTATATACGCTGCCATGGTATTATCCCGGCAATTCGACGCGCATGATACTCCACATTTCCTGCCAAATACAGTGCACCTGCTCCTGTATATATTATGTTAACTCGTTTCGAGGACAAATGCAATGTTGCTGCAGTACAGCATATTCAGGATTCAATATTTCATTGAACGTATATACACTGCTATTTGTGATATCTCGTCAATTCGATGCGCGGTATACCGCACAGCTGCTGCCAAATAGAGCGCAAATCAGCCACTGTGCGCTGTGTCAACTGAGGTCCCTGCCTAATTCATTGTAATTGTAGTTTTGCATATTCAGGCTTAAGTATTCAATTAAATGTATCTCCGGTGCTATTGGTGGTACGCCTACAATTCGATGCGCGTTATGCTCCACAGTTGCCGCCAAAGAGCGCACCTGCTCCTGTTTACATTATGTCAACTCGGGTCGAGGACAAATGCTATGTTGTTGCAGTACAGCCTATACAGGATTCATATTTCATTGAACGTATATACACTGCCATGGTGATATCCCGACAATTCGATGCGCATGATACTCCATATTTCCTGCCAAATACAGCGTACCTGCTCCTGTTTACATTATGTCAACTCGGGTCGACAACAAATGCAATGTTTCTGCAAGTAGAGCATATTCAGTATTCAATATTTCATTGAACGTACATACACTGCCATTGGTGATATCCCGACAATTCGATGCGCGTTATACTCCTCATTCGCTGCAGAATACTACGTACATCAGCCGGTTGGCGCATTGTCAACTCTGTGTCCTGTCAAATACATTGTAATTGCAGTTCATTATATTAGGCTCAAATATTCATTTAAACGTATCTCCGCTGCTATTCCTGGTATGTCGACAAATCTATGCGCGTTATACTCCTCATTTGCCGCCAAATACAGGGGTCCTGCTCCTGTTCACATTATGTCAACTGGGGTCGAAGACAAATGCCATATTGTTGTAGTACTGCATATTCAGGATTCACTATTTCATTGAACGGATCTACACTGCTAATGGTGATATCTCGTCAATTCGATGCGCGGTATACCGTACACTTGCTGCCAAATAGAGCGCAAATCAGCCACTGTGCGCTGTGTCAACTCAGGTCACTGCCTAATTCATTGTAATTTTATTTTTGCATATTTAGGCTTATGTATTCAATTAAACGTATCTGTGGTGCTATAGGTGGGATGCCTAAAATTCGATGTGCGTTATGCTCCACAGTTGCCGCCAAACAGCGCACCTGCTCCTGTTTACATTATGTCAACTCGGGTCGAGGACAAATGCTACGTTGTTGTACTACTGCATATTCGGGATTCATTTCTTCATTGAATGTATCTACACTGCTATGGGTGACATCACGACAATTCGATGCGCGTGATACTCCGCATTCCCTGCCAAATACAGCGCACCTGCTCCTGTTTACATTATGTCAACTCGGGACAAGGACAAATGCAATGTTTTTGCAGTACTGCATATCCAGGATACAATACTTCATTGAACGTATCTACACTGCTACTGGAGATATTTCGTCTACTCCATGCGCCTTGTACTCCACATTCCCTGCCCAATGCAGCGCACCTGCTCTTGTTTACATTGTGTCAACTGTGTTCGGGGACAAATGCATTGTTTTTGCAGTACAGCACATTCAGGATTCAATATTTCATTGAACGGATCTACACTGCTATTTGTGATATCTCGTCAATTCGATGCGCGGTATACCGCACAGTTGCTGCCAAATAGAGCGCAAATCAGCCACTTTGCGCTATGTCAACTCAGGTCCCTGCCTAATTCATTGTAATTGTAGTTTTGCATATTCAGGCTCAAGTATTCAATAAAACGTATCTCCGATGCTATTGGTGGTATGCCTACAATTCGATGCGCGTTACACTCCACAGTTGCCGCCAAATACAGCGCACCTGCTCTTGTTTACATTGTGTCAACTCGGGTCGAGGACAAGTGCAATGTTGCTGCAGTACAGCATATTCAGGATTCAATATTTCATTGAACGTATATACACTGCTATTCGTCATATCCCGACAGTTCGATGCGAGTTGTACTCCACATTCCCTGCCAAGTACTACGTTCATCAGAGAGTTTGCGCATTGTCAACTCTGTGTCCTGTCAAGAACATTGTAATTGCAGATTATCATATTAGGCTCAAGTATTTATTTAAACGTATCTACGCTGCTATGTCGACAAATCTGTGCGCGCTATACTCCTCTTTTGCCGCCAAATACAGCGCACCTGCTCCAGTTTACATTGTATCAACTGTGGTCGAGGACAAATCCAATGTTTTGGCAGTACGGGATATTCAGTATTCAATATTTCATTGATCGTAAATACACTGCTATTCCTGATATCCCGATAATTCGAAGAGAGTTATACTCCGCATTCCCTGCCAAACACAGCGCACCTGCTCCTGTTTACATTATGTCAACTCACGTCGAGGACAAATGCAATGTTGCTGCAGTACAGCATATTCAGGATTCAATATTGCCTTGAACGTATATACTGCTATTCCTGATATCCCGATAATTCGAAGAGAGTTATACTCCACATTCCCTGCCAAACACAGCGCACCTGCTCCTGTTTACATTTGTCAACTCGGGTCAAGGACAAATGCAATGTTTTTGCAGTACAGCGCATTCAGGATTCAATATGTCATCGAATGTATCTACACTGCTATTCCTGATATGCCGATAATTCGAAGAGAGTTATACTCCACATTCCCTGCCAAACACAGCGCACCTGCTCCTGTTTACATTATGTCAACTCACGTCGAGAACAAATGCAATGTTGCTGCAGTACAGCATATTCAGGATTCAATATTGCCTTGAACGTATATACTGCTATTCCTGATATCCCGATAATTCGAAGAGAGTTATACTCCACATTCCCTGTCAAATACAGCGATGCCGCTCCTGTTTACATTATGTCAACTCCGGTCGAGGACGAATGCAATGTTGCTGTAGTGTTGCATATTCAGGATTCAGTACTTCATTGAATGTATCTACACTGCTGTTGGTCATATCACGACAATTCGATGCGCGTGTTACTCCACATTCCCTGCCGAATACAGCGCACCTGCTCTTGTTTACATTGTGTCAACTGTGTTCGAGGACAAATGCATTGTTTTTGCAGTACAGCACATTCAGGATTCAATATTTCATTGAACGGATCTACACTGCTATTTGTGATATCTCGTCAATTCGATGCGCGGTATACCGCACAGTTGCTGCCAAATAGAGCGCAAATCAGCCACTTTGCGCTATGTCAACTCAGGTCCGTGCCTAATTCATTGTAATTGTATTTTTGCATATTTTGGCATATGTATTCAAATTAAACGTATCTCCGGTGCTATAGGTGGTATGCCTACAATTCGATGCGCGTTATGCTCCACAGCTGCCGCCAAACAGCGCACCTGCTACTGTTTACATTACATCAACTCGGGACGAGGACAAATCCAATGTTTTGGCAGTACGGGATATTCAGGATTCAATATTTCATTGATCGTAAATACACTGCTATTCCTGATATCCCGATAATTCGAAGAGAGTTATACTCCACATTCCCTGCCAAACACAGCGCACCTGCTCCTGTTTACATTATGTCAACTCGCGTCGAGGACAAATGCAATGTTGCTGCAGTACAGCATATTCAGGATTCAATATTGCCTTGAACGTATATACTGCTATTCCTGATATCCCGATAATTCGAAAAGAGTTATACTCCACATTCCCTGCCAAACACAGCGCACCTGCTCCTGTTTACATTACATCAACTCGGGACGAGGACAAATCTAATGTTTTTGCAGTACAGCACATTCAGCATTCAATATGTCATTGAACGTATATACACTGCTATTCGTGATATCCCGACAAATCGAAGCGCGTTATGCTCCTCATTCGCTGCCAAGTACTACGCTGATCAGAGAGTTTGCGCATTGTCAACTCTGTGTCCTGTCAAATACATTGTAATTGCAGTTTATCATATTATGCACAAGTATTTATTTAAACGTATCTCCGCTGCTATTCGTGGTATGTCGACAAATCTATGCGCGTTATACTCCTCATTTGCTGCCAAATATAGCGCACCTGCTCCTGTTTACATTATGTCAAAAGGGATCGAGGCAAATGCTATGTTGTTGCAGTACAGCATATACAGGATTCAACCTTTCATTGAACGTATATACACTGCCATGGTGATATCCCGACACTTCGATGCGCATGATACTCCATATTTCCTGCCAAATACAGCGTACCTGCTCCTGTTTACATTATGTCAACTCGGGTCGACAACAAATGCAATGTTTCTGCGAGTAGAGCATATTCAGTATTCAATATTTCATTGAACGTAAATACACTGTTATTGGTTATATCCCGACAACTCGATGCGCGTTAAACTCCTCATTCGCTGCCAAATACTACGCACATCAACCGATTTGCACAATGTCAACTGTGTATCCTGTCAAATCCATTGTAGTTGCAGTAAAGCATATTTAGGCTTAAGTATTCAATCAAACGTATCTCTACTGCTATTGGGGGTATGTCGATAATTCTATGCGCCTTCTACTCCACATCTGCTTCCAACTACAGCGCGCGTCAGCCGGATTTTACTATGTCAACCCTGGTCCCTGCCAAATCACTTGAAGTTGCAGTTTTGCATATTTAGGCTGCATTTTTAAATTAAACTTTTCTCCGCAGCTATTGATGGCATGTGGAAAATTCGATGCGCGTTATACATCCCATTAGCTGAGAAAAACAGCGCCCTTCGGCCTGTTTGCGCTATGCTAACTCTGTGCTCTGTCAAATATAGCGTTACTGTAGTTTTGGAAATTCTGCTAGAAATATTCAATTGCGCTGATCTCAGATTTAATTCCAGATGTCTCAACAATTCTATGCGCGTTCCACTTCACATATGCTGCTAAATACAGCCCGCGTCATTCAATTCGATGCGCGTTCTACTCCACACTTGCTCTCTCACATAGCGCACCTGCTCCTGTTTAAATTATATCAACTCGGGTCATGGTCATATCCAATGTTATTGCTGTACTGCATATTCAGGATTCAATATTCCCTTAATTGTTTATACACTGCTATTGGTGAAATCTCGACAATTGGACGTGCGTTACTCCACATATGCGGCAAAATTCAGCGCACGTCATTCGGTTTGCCCTATGTCAACTCTGGGCCCTGTCAAGTGCAGCGTAATTGCAATTTTGCAGAGTCTGTGTTAAATACTCAATTAAACGTATCCGCACTGTTATTGGTGATATCTAGACAAGTGGTTGATCGTTAAACTCCTCATTCGCTGCGAAATTTAGCGGAGCTGCTACAGTTTACAATCTGTCAAATCGGGTCGAGGTCAAATCCAATATTATTGCAGTACTGTATATTCAGCCATCAATATTCAATTGAACGTTGCTTCGTTTCGATGGGAGATACGAAGAAAATTCGATGCGCGTTCTACTCCACAGATGCTGTCAAATACAGCGCACATCAACCGGTTTACTCAATGTCAACTCTGTGTCCTGTCAAATCCAGTGTAATTGCCGTTTTAAAATATTCTACCGTTAATATTCAATTAAACGTGTCTCCGCCGCTATTGGCGGTATGTCGACAATTCGAAGCGCTTTACACTCCACATTTGCTGCCAAATACAGCGCACATGCTCCCGTTTACATTTTGCCAACTCGGGTCGAGGTCAAATCCAATGTTATTGCTATGCTGCTTATCCAGGTTTCAATTACCAATTGAACGAATCTGTACTACTATTGGTGATATGTTGACAATTCGATGCGCACTATCCCGCACATTTGCTGCAAGGAATAGCGCACAGCAACCAGTTTGCGCAATGTCAACTCTGTGCCCTATCAAATACAGCGTTATTACTGTTTTGCACATTCAGTTTTAGATATTCATTTGAGCGTATTCCAGTTTCTATTCCAGACATCTCGATAGTTCGATACGCGTTAAACTCCACATTTGCTGCGAAATAGAGCGCACTTGCAACTGTTTACATTAAGTAATCTCGGATCGAGGTCAAATCCAATGCTATTGCTGTACTGCATATTCAGGAATCAATATTCCATTGAAATTTTCTACAATGCTATTGGTAATATCCCGACAATTCGATGCGCGTTATACTCCTCATTCGCTGCAGAATACTACGTACAACAGCCGGTTGGCGCATTGTCAACTCTGTGTCCTTTCAAATACATTGTAATTGCAGTTCATTATATTAGGCTCAAATATTCATTTAAACGTATCTCCGCTGCTATTCCTGGTATGTCGACAAATCTATGCGCGTTATGCTCCTCATTTGCCGCCAAATACAGGGGACCTGCTCCTGCTCACATTATGTCAACGGGGGTCGCAGACAAATGCAATGTTGTTGTAGTACTGCATATTCAGGATTCAATATTTCATTGAACGATTCTACACTGCTAATTGTGATATCCCGACAACTCGTTGCCCGTGATACTCCACATTCCCCGCCAAATACAGCGCACGTGCTCCTCTATACATTATGTCAACTGAGGTCGAAGACAAATGCAATGTGTTTGCAGAACAGCATATTCAGGATTCAATTCCTCATTGAACGTATCTACACTGCTGTTGTTGATATACCGACAATTCCATGCGCCTTGTACACCACGTTTCCTGCCAAACACAGCGCACCTTCTCCTGTTTACATTATGTCAGCTCGGGTCGAGGACAAATGCAATGTTGTTGTAGTACTGCATATTCAGGATTCAATTCATCATTGATCGTATCTACACTGCTGTTGTTGATATAGCGACAATTCTATGCGCGTTGTACACCACGTTTCCTGCCAAATACAGCGCACCTTCTCCTGTTTACATTATGTCAGCTCGGGTCGAGGACAAATGCAATGTTTTTGCAGAACAGCATATCCAGGATTCAATATTTCATTCAATGTAAATACACTGCTGTTGTTGATATACCGACAATTCCATGCGCGTTGTACACCACGTTTCCTGCCAAATACAGCGCTCCTTCTCCTGTTTACATTATGTGAGCGCGGATCGAGGACAAATGCAATGTTGTTGCAGTACAGCATATTCAGAATTCAATATTTTAATGAACGGATCTACTCTGCTATTGGTGATATCCCGACAATACGATGCTCGTTATACTCCTCATTCGCTGCCAAATGCTACGCACATCAGCCGGTGTGCGCATTGTCAACTCTGTGTCCTGTCAAATACATTATAGTTGCAGTTTATCATATAAAGCTCAAGTATTTATTTAAACGTATCACCGCTGCTACTCGAGGTTTATAGACAAATCCATGCGCGTTATACTCCTCATTTGCCGCCAAATAGAGCGCACCTGCTCCTGTTTACATTATGTCAACACCGATCGAGGACAAATGCAATGTTGTTGCAGTACAACATATTTAGGATTCAATATTTCATTGAACGGATATACACTGCCATTGGTGATATCTCCTCATTTCGATGCGCGTAATACTCCACATTCCCTGCCAAATACAGCGCACCTGCTCCTGTTTACATTATGTCAACTCGGGTCGCTGACAGATGCAATGTTGCTGCAGTACAGTATATTCAGGAATCAATATTCCATTGAACGGATCTACACAGCTATTGGTGATATCCCGACAATACGTTGCGCTTGATACTCCTCATTTGCCGCCAAATACAGCGACCCTGATCCTGTTTACATTATGTCAACTAGGGTCGAGGACAAATGCAATGTTGTTGTCGTACTGCATATACAGGATTCAACACTTCATTGAATGTATTTACACTGCTATTGGAGATATCACGACAATTCGATGCGCGTTATACTCCACATTCCTTGCCAAATACAGCGCTACTGCTCCTGTTTACATTATGTCAACTCGAGTCGAGAGCAAATGCAATATTGCTGCAGTACAGCATATTCAGGATTCAATATTTCATTGCACGTATATACACTGCTATTGGTGATATCCCGACAATTCGATGCGCGTTATACTCCACATTTCCTGCCAAATACAGCGCACCTGCTCTTGTTTACATTGTGTCAACTGTGGTCGAGGACAAATGCATTGTTTTTGCAGTGCAGCACATACGGGATTCAGTACTTCATTCAATGTATATACACTGCCATGGTGATATCCCGACAATTCGATTCGCATGATACTCCACATTTCCTGCCAAATACAGCGCACCTGCTCTTGTTTACATTGTGTCAACTGTGGTCGAGGACAAATGCATTGTTTTTGCAGTGCAGCACATACGGGATTCAGTACTTCATTCAATGTATATACACTGCCATGGTGATATCCCGACAATTCGATGCGCATGATACTCCACATTTCCTGCCATATCAGCGCACCTGCTCCTGTTTACATTGTGTCATTCGGGACGAAGACAAATGCATTGTTTTTGCAGTACATCATGTACCGGATTATATACTTCATTGAACGTAAATACACTGCTATTGGTGAAATCACGACAATTCGATGCGCGTGATACTCCACATACCCTGCCAAAGACAGCGCACCTGCTCCTGTTTACATTATGTCAACTCGGGTCGAGGACAAATGCAATGTTGTTGCAGTATAGCATATACAGAATTCAATATTTCATTGAACGTACATACACTGCCATTTGTGATATCCCGACAATTCGATACGCGTGATACTCCACATTTCCTGCCACATACGACGCAACTGTTGCTGTTTACATTATGTCAACTCGGGTCGAGGACACATGCAATGTTGTTGCAGTACAGCATATTCAGGATTCAATATTCCATTGAACGGATCTACACTGCTATTGTTGATATCTCGACAATTCGATGCGCGCTATACCGCACAGTTGCTGCCAAATAGAGCGCAAATCAGCCACTTCGCGCTATGTCAACTCAGGTCCCTGCCTAATACATTGTAATTGTTTTTTTGCATATTTAGGCTTATGTATTCAATTAAACGTATCTCCGGTGCTATTGGTGGTATGCCTATAATTCGATGCGCGTTATGCTCCACAGTTGCCGCCAAACAGCGGACCTGCTCATGTTTATATTATGTCAACTGGGTTCGAAGACAATTGCAATGTTGTTGTAGTACTGCATACTCAGGATTCAATATTTCATTGAACGTATATACACTGCCATGGTAATATCCCGACAATTCGATGCGCATGAAACTCCACATTTTCTGCCAAATACAGTGCACCTGCTCCTGTTTACATTATGTCAACTCGTTTCCAGGACAAATGCAATGTTTTTGCAGTACAGCACATTCAGGATTCAATATTTCATTGAACGGATCTACACTGCTATTGGTGATATCCCGAAAATGTGAAGCGCGTTATACTCCTCATTCTCTGCCAAATACTACGCACATCAGAGTGTTTGCGCATTGTCAACTCTGTGTCCTGTCAAATTCATTGTAATTGCAGTTTATCATATTGGGCACAAGTATTTATTTAAACGTATCTCCGCTGCTATTCGTGGTATGTCGACAAATCTATGCGCGTTATACTCCACAGTTGCCGCCAAACAGCGCACCTGCTCCTGTTTACATTATGTCAACTCGGGTCGAGGGCAAATGGAATGTTGTTGCAGTACTGCATATCCAGCATTCAATATTTCATTGGACGTATCTACACTGCTATTTGTGATATCTCGTCAATTCGATGCGCGGTATACCGCACAGTTGCTGCCAAATAGAGCGCAAATCAGCCACTTTGCGCTATGTCAACTCAGGTCCGTGCCTAATTCATTGTAATTGTATTTTTGCATATTTTGGCATATGTATTCAAATTAAACGTATCTCCGGTGCTAGAGGTGGTATGCCTACAATTCGATGCGCGTTATGCTCCACAGCTGCCGCCAAACAGCGCACCTGCTACTGTTTACATTACATCAACTCGGGACGAGGACAAATCCAATGTTTTGGCAGTACGGGATATTCAGGATTCAATATGTCATTGAATGTATCTACACTGCTATTCCTGATATCCCGATAATTCGAAGAGAGTTATACTCCACATTCCCTGCCAAACACAGCGCACCTGCTCCTGTTTACATTATGTCAACTCACGTCGAGGACAAATGCAATGTTGCTGCAGTACAGCATATTCAGGATTCAATATTGCCTTGAACGTATATACTGCTATTCCTGATATCCCGATAATTCGAAGAGAGTTATACTCCACATTCCCTGTCAAATACAGCGATCCGGCTCCCGTTTACATTATGTCAACTCCGGTCGAGGACAAGTGCAATGTTGCTGTAGTGTTGCATATTCAGGATTCAGTACTTCATTGAATGTATCTACACTGCTATTGGTCATATCACGACAATTCGATGCGCGTGTTACTCCACATTCCCTGCCGAATACAGCGCACCTGCTCTTGTTTACATTGTGTCAACTGTGTTCGAGGACAAATGCATTGTTTTTGCAGTACAGCACATTCAGGATTCAATATTTCATTGAATGTATCTACACTGCTATTCGTGATATCCCGACAAATCGAAGCGCGTTATGCTCCACATTCCCTGCCAAATGCAGCGCACCTGCTCCTGTTTACATTATGTCAACTGGGGTCGAGGACAATTGCAATGTTGTTGCAGTACAGCATATTTAGGAACCGATATTTCATTGAACGTAAATACATTGTTATTGGTGATATCCCGACAACTCGACTCGCGTGATACTCCACATTCCCTGACAAATACAGCGCACCTGCTCCTGTTTACATTATGTCAACACGGATCGAGGGCAAATGCTATGTTGTTGCAGTACAGCATATACAGGATTCATATTTCTTTGAACGTATATACACTGCCATGGCGATATCCCGACAATTCGATGCGCATGATACTCCATATTTCCTGCCAAATACAGCGTACCTGCTCCTGTTTACATTATGTCAACTCGGGTCGACAACAAATGCAATGTTGCTACAAGTAGAGCATATTCAGGATTCAATATTTCATTGTACGTAAATACACTGTTATTGGTTATATCCCGACAACTCGATGCGCGTGATACTCCACATTCCCTGCCAAATACAGCGCACCTGCTCCTGTTTACATTATGTCAACTCGGGTCGAGGACAATTGCAATGTAGTTGTAGTACTGCATATTCAGGATTCAATTCTTCATTGAATGTATCTACACTGCTATTGGTGATATCCTGACAATTCGATGCGCGTGATACTCCACATTCCCTGGCAAATACTACGCAGATCAGCCGTTTTGCGCATTGCCAACTCTGTGTCCTGTCAAATACATTGTAATTGCAGTTTATCATATTAGGCTCAAGTATTTATTTAAACGTATCTCCGCTGCTATTAGTGGTATGCCGACAAATCTATGCGCGTTATACTCCTCATTTGCCGCCAAATACAGCGCACGTGCTCCCGTTTACATTATGTCAACTGCGGTCGAGAACAATTGCAATGTTGCGGCAGTACAGCACAGTCAGGATTCAATATTTCATTGATCGGATCTACACTGCTGTTTGTGATATCTCGTCAATTCGATGCGCGGTTTACCGCACAAGTGCTGCCAAATAGAGCGCATATCAGCCACTTTGCGCTGTGTCAACTCAGGTACCTGCCTAATTCATTGTAATTGTATCTTTGCATATTTAGTCTTATGTATTCAATTAAACGTATCTGCGGAGCTATGGGTGGTATGCCCACAATTCGATGCGCGTTATGCTTCACAGTTGCCGCCTAATACAGCGCACCTGCTCCTGTTTACATTATGTCAACTCGGGTCGAGGACATATGCAATGTTTTTGTAGTACAGCATATTCGGGATTCAATATTTCATTGAACGTATATACACTGCTATTGGTGATATCTCGACAATTCGAAGCGCCTTATACTCCTCATTCGCTGCCAAATACAACCCACATCAACCGGTTTGCACAATATCAACTCTATATCCTGTCGAATCCATTGTATTTGCAGTTTGGCCTATTTGGGCCTAAGTACTCAATTAAACCTACTTTCGCTGTTATTGGTGGTATCTCGACAACTCGATGCGCGTTATACCCGACATTTTCTGCCAAATACAGCGCACGTGCTATTGTTTACATTATGTCAACTCGGGCCGAGTACAAATGCAATGTTTTTGTAGTACTGCATATTCAGGATTCAATACTTCATTGAATGTATCTACACTGCTATTGGTGTTATCCCGGCAATTTGAAGCGCGTTTTACACCTCATTCGCTGCCATATGCTACGCACATCAGAGAGTGTGGGCATTGTCAACTCTGTGTCCCGTCAAATACATTGTAATTGCAGATTATCATATTAGGCGCAAGTATTTATTTAAACGTATCTCCGCTGCTATTAGTGGTATGTCGACAAATCTATGCGCGTTATACTCCTCATTTGCCGCCAAATACAGCGGACCTGCTCCTGTTTACATTATGTCAACTGGGGTCGAGGACAAATCCAATGTTTTTGCAGTACTGCATATTCAGGATTCAATACTTCAATGAATGTATCTACAATGCTATCGGTCATATCACGACAATTCGATGCGCGTGATACTCCATATTTCCTGACCAATACGGCGCACCTGCTCCTGTTTACATTATGTCAACTCGGGTCGAGGACAAATGGAATGTTGCTGTAGTGTTGCATATTCAGGATTCAATTCTTCATTGAATGTATCTACACTGCTATTGGTCATATCACGACAATTCGATGCGCGTGATACACCACATTCCCTGCCAAATACAGCGTACCTGCTCTTGCTTACATTGTGTCAACCGTGGTCGTGGACAAATGCATTGTTTTTGCAGTACAGCATATACCGGATTCAATACTTCATTGAACGTATATACACTGTTTTTGGTTATATCCCGACCATTCGATGAGCGTTATACTCCACATTCCCTGCCAAATACAGCGCACCTGCTCCTGTTTACATTATGTCAACTCGGGAGAAGGACAAATGCAATGTTTTTGCAGTACAGCACATTCAGGATTCAATATTTCATTGAACGGATCTACACTGCGACTGGAGATATCTCGTCTATTCGATGCGCGGTATACCGCACACTTCCTGCCAAATAGAGCGCAAATCAGCCATTGTGCGCTGTGTCAACTCAGGTCCTTGCCAAATTCATTGTAATTGTAGTTTTGCATATTTAGGCCTAAGTATTCAATTAAACGGATCTCCGGTACTATTGATGGTATGCCTACAATTCGATGCGCGTTATACTCCACATTCCCTGCCAAATACAGCGCACCGGCTCCTGTTTACATTATGTCAACTGGGGTCGAAGACAAATGCAATGTTCTTGTAGTACTGCATACTCAGAACTCAATACTTCATTGAACGTATCTACACTGCGACTGGAGATATTTCGTCAATTCCATGCGTCTTGTACTCCACATTTCCTGCCAAATAGTGCGCACCTGCTCCTGTTTACATTATGTCAACTCGGGTCGAGGACAAATGCAATGTTGTTGCAGTACAGCACAAACAGGATTCAATACTTCACTGAGCATATATACACTGCTATTCGTGATATCCCGACAATTCGAAGCGCGTTATTCTCCACATTTCCAGCCAAATACGGCGCATCTGCTCCTGCTCACATTATATCAACTGGGGTCGCAGACAAAGGCAATGTTCTTGTAGTACTGCATACTCAGGATTCAATACTTCATTGAACGTATCTACACTACTATTGGAGATATTTCGTCAATTCCATGAGCGTTATACTCCACAGCTGCCGCCAAATACAGCGCACCTGCTCTTGTTTACATTGTGTCAACTGTGGTCGAGGACAAATGCATTGTTTTTGCAGTACAGCACATACGGGATTCAGTACTTCATTCAACGTATATACACTGCTATTGGCGATATCACGACAAATCGATGCGCGTGATACTCCACATTCCCTGCCAAATACAGCGCACCTGCTCCTGTTTACATTATGTCAACTCGGATCGAGGACAAATGCAATGTTGTTGCAGTACAGCATAATCAGGATTCAATATTTCATGGAACGTATATACACTGCTATTCGTGATATCCCGACAATTCGATGCGCGTTATACTCCTCATTCGCTGCCAAATACTACGCAGATCGGCCGGATTGCGCATTGTCAACTCTGTGTCCTGTCAAATACATTGTAATTGCAGTTTATCATATTAGGCTCAAGTATTTATTTAATCGTGTCTCTGCTGCTATTTGTGGTATGTCCACAAATCCATGCGCGTTATACTCCTCATATGCCGCCAAATACAGCGCACCTGTTCTTGTTTACATTGTGTCAACTGTGGTCGAGGACAAATGCATTGTTTTTGCAGTACAGCACATACGGGATTCAGTACTTCATTCAACGTATATACACTGCTATTGGCGATATCACGACAAATCGATGCGCGTGATACTCCACATTCCCTGCCAAATACAGCGCACCTGCTCCTGTTTACATTATGTCAACTCGGATCGAGGACAAATGCAATGTTGTTGCAGTACAGTATATACAGAATTCAAAATTTCATTGAACGTATATACACTGCTATTGGTGATATCCCGACAATTCCATGCGCGTGACACTCCACATTCCCTGCCAAATACAGCGCACCTGCTCGTGTTTACATTATGTCAACTCGGATCGAGGACAAATGCAATGTTGCTGCAGTACAGCATATTCAGGATTCAACATATCATTGAACGTATATACACTGCTATTCGTGATATCCCGACAATTCGAAGCGCGTCATACTCCTCATTCGCTGCCAAATACTAAGCACATCAGAGAGTTTGCGCATTGTCAACTCTGTTTCCTGTCAAATAAATTGTATTTGCTGTTTATCATGTTAGGCTCAAGTATTTAGTTAAACGTATCTCCGCTGCTATTCGTGGTATGTCGACAAATCTATGCGCGTTATACTCCACAGTTGCCGCCAAACAGCGCACCTGCTCCTGTTTACATTATGTCATTCGGGTCGAGGACAAATGCATTGTTTTGGCAGTACATCATATACCGGATTCAATACTTGATTGAACGTACATACACTGCCATTGGTGATATCCCGACAATTCGATGCGCGTGATACTCCACATTACCTACCAAATACGGCGCACCTACTCCTGTTTACATTATGTCAACACGGATCGAGGACAAATGCAATGTTGTTGCAGTACAGTATATACAGAATTCAAAATTTCATTGAACGTATATACACTGCTATTGGTGATATCCCGACAATTCCATGCGCGTGATACAACACATTCCCTGCCAAAGACAGCGCACCTGCTCGTGTTTACATTATGTCAACTCGGATCGAGGACAAATGCATTGTTTTTGCAGTACAGCACATACGGGATTCAGTACTTCATTCAACGTATATACACTGCTATTGGCAATATCACGACAAATCGATGCGCGTGATACTCCACATTCCCTGCCAAATACAGCGCACGTGCTCTTGTTTAAATTATGCCAACTCGGGTCGAGGACAAATGCAATTTTTTGCCGTACTGCATATCCAGGATTCAATACTTCATTGAACGTAAATACACTGCTATTGGTGATATCCCGACAATTCCATGCGCGTGATACTCCACATTCCCTGCCAAATACAGCGCACTTGCTCGTGTTTACATTATGTCAACTCGGATAGAGGACAAATGCAATGCTGTTGCAGTACAGCATATACAGGATTCACTATTCCATTGAACGTATATACACTGCTATTCGTCATAGGCCCACAATTCGAAGCGCGTTATACTCCTCATTCGCTGCCAAATACTAAGCACATCAGAAAGTTTGCGCATTGTCAACTGTGTTTCCTGTCAAATAAATTGTATTTGCTGTTTATCATGTTAGGCTCAAGTATTTAGTTAAACGTATCTCCGCTGCTATTCGTGGTATGTCGACAAATCTATGCGCGTTATACTCCTCATTTGCTGCCAAATACAGCGCACCTGCTCCTGTTTGCATTATGTCAACTCGGGTCGAGGACAATTGCAATGTTGTTGCAGTACAGTATATACAGAATTCAAAATTTCATTGAACGTATATACACTGCTATTGGTGATATCCCGACAATTCCATGCGCGTGATACTCCACATTCCCTGCCAAATACAGTGCACCTGCTCCTGTTTACATTATGTCAACTGCTGTCGAAGACAAAGGCAATGTTCTTGTAGTACTGCATACTCAGGATTCAATACTTCATTGAACGTATCTACACTACTATTGGAGATATTTCGTCAATTCCATGAGCGTTATACTCCACAGCTGCCGCCAAACAGCGGGCCAGCTCTTGTTTACATTGTGTCAACTGTTTTCGAGGACAACTGCATTATTGTTGCAGTACAGCATAATCAGGATTCAATATTTCATGGAACGTATATACACTGCTATTCGTGATATCCCGACAATTCGATGCGCGTTATACTCCTCATTCGCTGCCAAATACTACGCAGATCGGCCGGATTGCGCATTGTCAACTCTGTGTCCTCTCAAATACATTGTAATTGCAGTTTATCATATTAGGCTCAAGTATTTATTTAATCGTGTCTCTGCTGCTATTTGTGGTATGTCCACAAATCCATGCGCGTTATACTCCTCATATGCCGCCAAATACAGCGCACCTGCTCTTGTTTACATTGTGTCAACTGTGGTCGAGGACAAATGCATTGTTTTTGCAGTACAGCACATACGGGATTCAGTACTTCATTCAACGTATATACACTGCTATTGGCGATATCACGACAAATCGATGCGCGTGATACTCCACATTCCCTGCCAAATACAGCGCACCTGCTCCTATTTACATTATGTCAACTCGGATCGAGGACAAATGCAATGTTGTTGCAGTACAGTATATACAGAATTCAAAATTTCATTGAACGTATATACACTGCTATTGGTGATATCCCGACAATTCCATGCGCGTGATACTCCACATTCCCTGCCAAATACAGCGCACCTGCTCGTGTTTACATTATGTCAACTCGGATCGAGGACAAATGCAATCTTTTTGCAGTACTGGATATGCAGTATTCAATATTTCATCGAACGTATATGCACTGCTATTGGTGATATCCCGACAATTCGATGCGCGTTATACTCCACATTACCTGCCAAATACAGCGTACCTGCTCCTCTTCACATTATGTCAACTCGGGTCGAGGACAAATGCAATGTTGCTGCAGTACAGCATATTCAGGATTCAACATTTCATTGAACGTATATACACTGCTATTCGTGATATCCCGACAATTCGAAGCGCGTCATACTCCTCATTCGCTGCCAAATACTAAGCACATCAGAGAGTTTGCGCATTGTCAACTCTGTTTCCTGTCAAATAAATTGTATTTGCTGTTTATCATGTTAGGCTCAAGTATTTAGTTAAACGTATCTCCGCTGCTATTCGTGGTATGTCGACAAATCTATGCGCGTTATACTCCACAGTTGCCGCCAAACAGCGCACCTGCTCCTGTTTACATTATGTCATTCGGGTCGAGGACAAATGCATTGTTTTGGCAGTACATCATATACCGGATTCAATACTTGATTGAACGTACATACACTGCCATTGGTGATATCCCGACAATTCGATGCGCGTGATACTCCACATTACCTGCCAAATACGGCGCACCTACTCCTGTTTACATTATGTCAACACGGATCGAGGACAAATGCAATGTTGTTGCAGTACAGTATATACAGAATTCAAAATTTCATTGAACGTATATACACTGCTATTGGTGATATCCCGACAATTCCATGCGCGTGATACTCCACATTCCCTGCCAAATACAGCGCACGTGCTCTTGTTTAAATTATGCCAACTCGGGTCGAGGACAAATGCAATTTTTTGCCGTACTGCATATCCAGGATTCAATACTTCATTGAACGTAAATACACTGCTATTGGTGATATCCCGACAATTCCATGCGCGTGATACTCCACATTCCCTGCCAAATACAGCGCACTTGCTCGTGTTTACATTATGTCAACTCGGATAGAGGACAAATGCAATGCTGTTGCAGTACAGCATATACAGGATTCACTATTCCATTGAACGTATATACACTGCTATTCGTCATAGGCCCACAATTCGAAGCGCGTTATACTCCTCATTCGCTGCCAAATACTAAGCACATCAGAAAGTTTGCGCATTGTCAACTGTGTTTCCTGTCAAATAAATTGTATTTGCTGTTTATCATGTTAGGCTCAAGTATTTAGTTAAACGTATCTCCGCTGCTATTCGTGGTATGTCGACAAATCTATGCGCGTTATACTCCTCATTTGCTGCCAAATACAGCGCACCTGCTCCTGTTTGCATTATGTCAACTCGGGTCGAGGACAATTGCAATGTTGTTGTAGTACTGCATATTCAGGATTCAATATTTCATTGAACGTATATACACTGCCATGGTAATATCCCGACAATTCGATGCGCATGAAACTCCACATTTTCTGCCAAATACAGTGCACCTGCTCCTGTTTACATTATGTCAACTCGTTTCCAGGACAAATGCAATGTTTGTGCAGTACAGCACATTCAGGATTCAATATTTCATTGAACGGATCTACACTGCTATTGGTGATATCCCGACAATGTGAAGCGCGTTATACTCCTCATTCTCTGCCAAATACTACGCACATCAGAGTGTTTGCGCATTGTCAACTCTGTGTCCAGTCAAATACATTGTAATTGCAGTTTATCATATTAGGCACAAGTATTTATTTAAACGTATCTCCGCTGCTATTCGTGGTATGTCGACAAATCTATGCGCGTTATACTCCACAGTTGCCGCCAAACAGCGCACCTGCTCCTGTTTACATTATGTCAACTCGGGTCGAGGGCAAATGGAATGTTGTTGCAGTACTGCATATCCAGCATTCAATATTTCATTGGACGTATGTACACTGCTACTGGAGATATTTCGTCAATTCCATGCGTCTTGTACTCCACATTTCCTGCCAAATACAGCGCACCTGCTCCTGTTTACATTATGTCCACTCGGGTCGAGGACAAATGCAATGTTGTTGCAGCACAGCACAAACAGGATTCAATACTTCACTGAGCATATATACACTGCTATTCGTGATATCCCGACAATTCGAAGCGCGTTATTCTCCACATTTCCAGCCAAATACGGCGCATCTGCTCCTGTTTACATTATATCAAGTGCTGTCGAAGACAAAGGCAATGTTCTTGTAGTACTGCATACTCAGGATTCAATACTTTATTGAACGTATCTACACTACTATTGGAGATATTTCGTCAATTCCATGAGCGTTATACTCCACAGCTGCCTCCAAACAGCGGGCCAGCTCTTGTTTACATTGTGTCAACTCGGATCGAGGACAAATGCAATGTTGCTGCAGTACAGCATATTCAGGATTCAACATTTCATGGAACGTATATACACTGCTATTCGTGATATCCCGACAATTCGATGCGCGTTATACTCCTCATTCGCTGCCAAATACTACGCAGATCGGCCGGATTGCGCATTGTCAACTCTGTGTCCTGTCAAATACATTGTAATTGCAGTTTATCATATTAGGCTCAAGTATTTATTTAATCGTGTCTCTGCTGCTATTTGTGGTATGTCCACAAATCCATGCGCGTTATACTCCTCATATGCCGCCATATACAGCGCACCTGCTCTTGTTTACATTGTGTCAACTGTGGTCGAGGACAAATGCATTGTTTTTGCAGTACAGCACATACGGGATTCAGTACTTCATTCAACGTATATACACTGCTATTGGCGATATCACGACAAATCGACGCGCGTGATACTCCACATTCCCTGCCAAATACAGCGCACCTGCTCCTGTTTACATTATGTCAACTCGGATCGAGGACAAATGCAATGTTGTTGCAGTACAGTATATACAGAATTCAAAATTTCATTGAACGTATATACACTGCTATTGGTGATATCCCGACAATTCCATGCGCGTGACACTCCACATTCCCTGCCAAATACAGCGCACCTGCTCGTGTTTACATTATGTCAACTCGGATCGAGGACAAATGCAATGTTGCTGCAGTACAGCATATTCAGGATTCAACATTTCATTGAACGTATATACACTGCTATTCGTGATATCCCGACAATTCGAAGCGCGTCATACTCCTCATTCGCTGCCAAATACTAAGCACATCAGAGAGTTTGCGCATTGTCAACTCTGTTTCCTGTCAAATAAATTGTATTTGCTGTTTATCATGTTAGGCTCAAGTATTTATTTAATCGTGTCTCTGCTGCTATTTGTGGTATGTCCACAAATCCATGCGCGTTATACTCCTCATATGCCGCCAAATACAGCGCACCTGCTCTTGTTTTCATTGTGTCAACTGTGGTCGAGGACAAATGCATTGTTTTTGCAGTACAGCACATACGGGATTCAGTACTTCATTCAACGTATATACACTGCTATTGGCGATATCACGACAAATCGATGCGCGTGATACTACACATTCCCTGCCAAATACAGCGCACCTGCTCCTATTTACATTATGTCAACTCGGATCGAGGACAAATGCAATGTTGTTGCAGTACAGTATATACAGAATTCAAAATTTCATTGAACGTATATACACTGCTATTGGTGATATCCCGACAATTTCATGCGCGTGATACTCCACATTCCCTGCCAAATACAGCGCACCTGCTCGTGTTTACATTATGTCAACTCGGATCGAGGACAAATGCAATCTTTTTGCAGTACTGGATATGCAGTATTCAATATTTCATCGAACGTATATGCACTGCTATTGGTGATATCCCGACAATTCGATGCGCGTTATACTCCACATTACCTGCCAAATACAGCGTACCTGCTCCTCTTCACATTATGTCAACTCGGGTCGAGGACAAATGCAATGTTGCTGCAGTACAGCATATTCAGGATTCAACATTTCATTGAACGTATATACACTGCTATTCGTGATATCCCGACAATTCGAAGCGCGTCATACTCCTCATTCGCTGCCAAATACTAAGCACATCAGAGAGTTTTCGCATTGTCAACTCTGTTTCCTGTCAAATAAATTGTATTTGCTGTTTATCATGTTAGGCTCAAGTATTTAGTTAAACGTATCTCCGCTGCTATTCGTGGTATGTCGACAAATCTATGCGCGTTATACTCCACAGTTGCCGCCAAACAGCGCACCTGCTCCTGTTTACATTATGTCATTCGGGTCGAGGACAAATGCATTGTTTTGGCAGTACATCATATACCGGATTCAATACTTGATTGAACGTACATACACTGCCATTGGTGATATCCCGACAATTCGATGCGCGTGATACTCCACATTACCTGCCAAATACGGCGCACCTACTCCTGTTTACATTATGTCAACACGGATCGAGGACAAATGCAATGTTGTTGCAGTACAGTATATACAGAATTCAAAATTTCATTGAACGTATATACACTGCTATTGGTGATATCCCGACAATTCCATGCGCGTGATACACCACATTCCCTGCCAAAGACAGCGCACCTGCTCGTGTTTACATTATGTCAACTCGGATCGAGGACAAATGCATTGTTTTTGCAGTACAGCACATACGGGATTCAGTACTTCATTCAACGTATATACACTGCTATTGGCAATATCACGACAAATCGATGCGCGTGATACTCCACATTCCCTGCCAAATACAGCGCACGTGCTCTTGTTTAAATTATGCCAACTCGGGTCGAGGACAAATGCAATTTTTTGCCGTACTGCATATCCAGGATTCAATACTTCATTGAACGTAAATACACTGCTATTGGTGATATCCCGACAACTCCATGCGCGTGATACTCCACATTCCCTGCCAAATACAGCGCACTTGCTCGTGTTTACATTATGTCAACTCGGATAGAGGACAAATGCAATGCTGTTGCAGTACAGCATATACAGGATCCACTATTCCATTGAACGTATATACACTGCTATTCGTCATAGGCCCACAATTCGAAGCGCGTTATACTCCTCATTCGCTGCCAAATACTAAGCACATCAGAGAGTTTGCGCATTGTCAACTGTGTTTCCTGTCAAATAAATTGTATTTGCTGTTTATCATGTTAGGCTCAAGTATTTAGGTAAACGTATCTCCGCTGCTATTCGTGGTATGTCGACAAATCTATGCGCGTTATACTCCACAGTTGCCGCCAAACAGCGCACCTGCTCCTGTTTACATTATGTCATTCGGGTCGAGGACAAATGCATTGTTTTGGCAGTACATCATATACCGGATTCAATACTTCATTGAACGTACATACACTGCCATTGGTGATATCCCGACAATTCGATGCGCGTGATACTCCACATTACCTGCCTAATACGGCGCACCTACTCCTGTTTACATTATGTCAACACGGATCGAGGACAAATGCAATGTTGTTGCAGTACAGCATATACAGGATTCAATATTTCATTGAACGTATATACACTGCCATGGTGATATCCCGACAATTCGATTCGCATGATATTCCACATTTCCTGCCAAATACAGCGCACCTGCCCTTGTTTACATTGTGTCAACTGTGGTCGAGGACAAATGCATTGTTTTTGCAGTACAGCACATACGGGATTCAGTACTTCATTCAACGTATATACACTGCTATTGGTGATATCCCGACAATTCGATGCGCGTGATACTCCACATTACCTGCCAAATACAGCGTACCTGCTCCTCTTCACATTATGTCAACTCGGGTCGAGGACAAATGCAATGTTGCTGAAGTACAGCATATTCAGGATTCAACATTTCATTGAACGTATATACACTGCTATTCGTGATATCCCGACAATTCGAAGCGCGTTATACTCCTCATTCGCTGCCAAATACTAAGCACATCAGAGAGTTTGCGCATTGTCAACTCTGTTTCCTGTCAAATACATTGCATTTGCTGTTTATCATGTTAGGCTCAAGTATTTAGTTAAACGTATCTCCGCTGCTATTCGTGATATCCCGACAAATCTATGCGCGTTATTCTCCACATTTCCAGCCAAATACGGCGCATCTGCTCCTGTTTACATTATTTCAACTGGGGTCGAAGACAAATGCAATGTTCTTGTAGTACTGCATACTCAGGACTCAATACTTCATTGAACGTATCTACACTACTATTGGTGATATTTCGTCAATTCCATGAGCGTGATACTCCACAGCTGCCGCCAAACAGCGGGCCAGCTCTTGCTTACATTGTGCCAACTGTTTTCGAGGTCAAATGCAATGTTGTTGCTGTACAGCATATACAGGATTCAATATTTCATTGAACGTATATACACTGCCATGGTGATATACCGACAATTCGATGCGCATGATACTCCACATTTCCTGCCAAATACAGCGTACCTGCTCCTCTTCACATTATGTCAACTCGGGTCGAGGACAAATGCAATACTGCTGCAGTACAGCATATTCAGGATTCATCATTTCATTGAACGTATATACACTGCTAATGGTGATATCCCGACAAATCGATGCGCGTCATACTCCACATTTCCAGCCAAATACGGTGCATCTGCTCCTGTTTACATTATATCAACGGCTGTCGAAGACAAAGGCAATGTTCTTGTAGTACTGCATACTCAGGATTCAATACTTCATTGAACGTATCTACACTACTATTGGAGATATTTCGTCAATTCCATGAGCGTTATACTACACAGCTGCCGCCAAACAGCGGGCCAGCTCTTGTTTACATTGTGTCAACTGTTTTCGAGGACAACTGCATTATTGTTGCAGTACAGCATAATCAGGATTCAATATTTCATTGAACGTATATACACTGCTATTCGTGATATCCCGACAATTCGATGCGCGTTATACTCCACAGTTGCCGCCAAACAGCGCACCTGCTCCTGTTTACATTATATCATTCGGGTCGAGGACAAATGCATTGTTTTGGCAGTACATCATATACCGGATTCAATACTTCATTGAACTTACATACACTGCTATTGGTGATATCCCGACAATTCGATGCGCGTGATACTCCACATTACCTGCCAAATACGGCGCACCTACTCCTGTTTACATTATGTCAACACGGATCGAGGACAAATGCAATGTTGTTGCAGTACAGCATATACAGGATTCAATATCTCATTGAACGTATATACACTGCCATGGTGATATCCCGACAATTCGATGCGCATGATACTCCACATTTCCTGCCAAATACAGCGCACCTGCTCCTGTTTACATTATGTCATGCGGGTCGAGGACAAATGTATTGTTTTTGCAGTACATCATATAACGGATTCAATACTTCATTGAACGTAAATACACAGCTATTGGAGATATCCCGACAATTCGATGCGCATGATACTCCACATTTCCTGCCATATCAGCGCACCTGCTCCTGTTTACATTATGTCATTCGGGTCGAAGACAAATGCATTGTTTTTGCAGTACATCATATACCGGATTATATACTTCATTGAACGTAAATACACTGCTATTGGTGATATCCCGACAATTCCATGCGCGAGATACTCCACATTCCCTGCCAAATACAGCGCACCTGCTCCTGTTTACATTATGTCATTCGGGTCGAGGACAAACGCAATGTTGTTGCAGTACAGCATATTCAGGATTCAATATTTCATTGAACGTATATACACTGCAATTCGTGATATGCCGACAATTCGAAGAGCGTTACACTCCTCATTCGCTGCCAAATACTACGCACATCAGAGAACTGGCGCATTGTCAACTCTGTGACCTGCCAAATACATTGTAATTGCAGTTTATCATATTAGGCTCAAGTATTTATTTAAAAGTATCTCCGCTGCTATTCGTGGTACGTCGACAAATCTAGGCGCCTTATGCTCCACAGTTGCAACCAAACAGCGGACCTGCTCCTGTTTATATTATGTCAACTGGGGTCGAGGACAAATACAATGTTCTAGTAGTACTGCATACTCAGGATTCAATATTTCATTGAATGTATCTACACTGCTATTGGTGAAATCACGACAATTCGATGCGCGTGATACTCCTCATTTGCTGCCAAATACTACGCACATCAGCCGGTTTGCGCATTGTCAACTCTGTGTCCTGTCAAATACATTGTAATTGCAGTTCATTATATTAGGCTCAAATATTTATTTAAACGTATCTCCGCTGCAATTCGTGGTATGTCGACAAATCTATGCGCGTTATACTCCTCATTTGCCGCCAAATACAGGGACCTGCTCCTGTTCACATTATGTCAACTGCGGTCGAAGACAAATGCAATGTTGTTGCAGTACACCATGTTCAGGATTCAATATTTCATTGAACGTACACATCCTGCTATTGGTGATATCCCGAAAATCTATGCGCGTTATACTCCTCATTTGCCGCCAAACAGCGCACCTGCTCCTGTTTACAATATGTCAACTCGGGTCGAGGGCAAATGCTATGTTGTTGTAGTACAGCCTATACAGGATTCATATTTCATTGAATACATCTACACTGCTATTGGTGATATCTCGTCAATTCGGTGCGCGCTATATCGCACAGTTGCTGCCAAATAGAGCGCAAATCAGCCACTTTGCGCTATGTCAACTCAGGTCCCTGCCTAATTCATTGTAATTGTAGTTTTGCATATTTAAGCTTAAGTATTCAATTACACGTATCTCCGGTGCTATTGGTGGTATGCCTACAATTCGATGCGCGTTATACTCCACAGTAGCCGCCAAATACAGCGCACCTGCTCCTGTTTACATTATGACTACTCGGGTAGAGGACAAATGCAATGTTTTTGTAGTACTGCATATTCAGTATTCAATATCTCACTGAACATATATACACTGTTATTGGTGATATCCCGACACTTCGATGCGCCTGATACTCCACATTCCCTGCCAAATACGGCGCAACTACTCCTGTTTGCGTTATGTCAACACGGGTCGAGGACAAATGCAATCTTTTTGCAGTCCGGGATATTCAGGATTCAATATTCCATTGAATGTATCTACACTGCTATTGGTGATGTCACGACAATTCGATGCGCGTGATACTCCACATTCCCTGCCAAATACAGCGCACCTGCTCCTGTTTACATTATGTCCCACTCGGGTCGAGGACAAATGCCATGTTTTTGTATTACTGCATATTCAGGATTCAATACTTCATTGAATGTATCTGCACTGCTATTGGTGATATCACGACAATTCGATGCGCGTGATACTCAACATTCCCCGCCAAATACAGCGCACCTGCTCCTGTTTACAATATGTCAACTCGGGTCGAGGGCAAATGCTATGTTGTTGTAGTACAGCCTATACAGGATTCATATTTCATTGAATACATCTACACTGCTATTGGTGATATCTCGTCAATTCGGTGCGCGCTATATCGCACAGTTGCTGCCAAATAGAGCGCAAATCAGCCACTTTGCGCTATGTCAACTCAGGTCCCTGCCTAATTCATTGTAATTGTAGTTTTGCATATTTAAGCTTAAGTATTCAATTACACGTATCTCCGGTGCTATTGGTGGTATGCCTACAATTCGATGCGCGTTATACTCCACAGTAGCCGCCAAATACAGCGCACCTGCTCCTGTTTACATTATGACTACTCGGGTAGAGGACAAATGCAATGTTTTTGTAGTACTGCATATTCAGTATTCAATATCTCACTGAACATATATACACTGTTATTGGTGATATCCCGACACTTCGATGCGCCTGATACTCCACATTCCCTGCCAAATACGGCGCAACTACTCCTGTTTGCGTTATGTCAACACGGGTCGAGGACAAATGCAATCTTTTTGCAGTCCGGGATATTCAGGATTCAATATTCCATTGAATGTATCTACACTGCTATTGGTGATGTCACGACAATTCGATGCGCGTGATACTCCACATTCCCTGCCAAATACAGCGCACCTGCTCCTGTTTACATTATGTCCCACTCGGGTCGAGGACAAATGCCATGTTTTTGTATTACTGCATATTCAGGATTCAATACTTCATTGAATGTATCTGCACTGCTATTGGTGATATCACGACAATTCGATGCGCGTGATACTCAACATTCCCCGCCAAATACAGCGGACCTGTTCCCGTTTACATTATGTCAACTGGGGTCGAGGACAATTGCAATGTTGTTGCAGTACAGCATATTCAGTATTCAATTTTTCATTGAACGGATCTACACTGCTATTGGTGATATCTCGTCAATTCGATGCGCGGTGTACCACACAGTTGCTGCCAAATAGAGCGCAAATCAGCCACATTGCGCTATGTCAACTCAGGTCCCTGCCTAATTCATTGTAATTGTTGTTTTGCATATTTAGGCTTTTTTATTCAAATAAACGTATCTCCGGTGCTATTGGTGGTATGCCTACCATTCGATGCGCGGTATGCTCCACAGTTACAACCAAACAGCGGACCTGCTCTTGTTTATATTATGTCAACTGGGGTCGAAGACAAATGCAATGTTCTTGTAGTACTGCATACTCAGGATTCAATATTTCATTGAATGTATCTACACTGCTATTGGCGATATCACGACAATTCGATGCGCGTGATACTCCACATTCCCTGCCAAAGACAACGCACCTGCTCTTGTTTACATTATGTCAACTCGGGTCGGGGACAAATGCATTGTTTCTGCAGTATAGCACATACAGGATTCAATACTTCACTGAACATATATACACTGCTATTGGTGATATCCCGACAATTCCATGCGCGTGATACTCCACATTACCTGCCAAATACAGCGCACCTGCTCCTGTTTACATTATGTCAACTCGGCTCGGGGACAAATGCAATATTTTTGCAGTACTGCATATTCAGCATTCAATATTTCATTGACCGTATATACACTGCTATTGGTGATATCCCGACAATTCGATGCGCGTTATACTCCTCATTCGCTGCCAAATACAGCGCGCGTCATTCAATTCGATGCGCGTTCTACTCCACACTTGCTCTCGTATATAGCGCACCTGCTCCTGTTTAAATTATATCAACTCGGGTCATGGTCAAATCCAATGTTATTGCTGTACTGCATATTCAGGATTCAATATTCCCTTAATTGTTTATACACTGCTATTGGTGAAATCTCGACAATTCGACGTGCGTTACTCCACATATGCGGCCAAATTCAGCGCACGTCATTCGGTTTGCCCTATTTCAACTCTGGGCCCTGTCAAGTGCAGCGTAATTGCAATTTTGCAGAGTCTGTGTTAAATACTCAATTAAACGTATCCGCACTGTTATTGGTGATATCTAGACAAGTGGTTGAGCGTTAAACTCCTCATTCGCTGCGAAATTTAGCGGAGCTGCTCCAGTTTACAATATGTCAAATCGGGTCGAGGTCAAATCCAATGTTATTGCAGTACTGTATATTCAGCCTTCAATATTCAATTGAACGTTGCTTCGTTTCGATTGGAGATACGAAGAAAATTCGATGCGCGTTCTACTGCACAGATGCTGCCAAATACAGCGCACATCAACCGGTTTACTCAATGTCAACTCTGTGTCCTGTCAAATCCAGCGTAATTACCGTTTTAAAATATTCTACCGTTAATATTCAATTAAACGTGTCTCCGCCGCTATTGGTGGTATGTCGACAATTCGAAGCGCTTTACACTCCACATTTGCTGCCAAATACAGCGCACATGCTCCCGTTTACATTTTGCCAACTCGGGTCGAGGTCAAATCCAATGTTATTGATATGCTGCTTATCCAGGCTTCAATTATCAATTGAACGAATCTGTACTACTATTGGTGATATGTCGACAATTCGATGCGCGCTATCCCGTAACTTTGCTGCAAGAAATAGCGCACAGCAACCAGTTTGCGCAATGTCAACTCTGTGTCCTATCAAATACAGCGTTATTCCTGTTTTGCATAGTCAGTTTTAAATATTCATTTGAGCGTATTCCAGTTTCTATTCCAGATATCTCGATAGCTCGATACGCGTTAAACTCCACATTTGCTGCCAAATAGAGCGCACTTGCAACTGTTTACATTAAGTAATCTCGGATCGAGGTCAAATCCAATGCTATTGCTGTACTGCATATTCAGGAATCAATATTCCATTGAAATTTTCTACACTGCTATTGGTGATATCCCGACAATTCGATGCGCGTTATACTCCTAATTCGATGCCAAATACTATGCACATCAGCCGGTTTGCGCATTGTTAACTCTGTGTCCTGTCAAATACATTGTAATTGCAGTTTATCATATTAGGCTCAAGTATTTATTTAAGCGTATCTCCGCTGCTATTCGTGGTATGTCGACAAATCTATGCGCGCTATACTCCTCATTTGCCGCCAAATACAGGGGACCTGCTCCTGTTCACATTATGTCAACTGGGGTCGAAGACAAATACAATGGTTTTGTAGTACTTCATATTCAGTATTCAATACTTCATTGAATGTATCTACACTGCTATTGGTGATATGCCGACAATTCGATGCGCGTGATACTCCACATTCCCTGCCAAAAACAGCGCACCTGCTCCTGTTTACATTATGTCAACTCGGGTCCAGTAAAATGCAATGTTTTTGCAGTACAGCACATTCAGAATTCAATATTCCATTGAACGGATCTACACTGCTATTGGTGATATCTCGTCAATTCGATGCGCGCTATACCGCACAGTTGCTGCCAAATAGAGCGCAAATCAGCCACTTTGCGCTATGTCAACTCAGGTCCCTCCCTAATTCATTGAAATTGTAGTTTTGCACATTTAGTCTTATGTATTCAATTAAACGTATCTCCGGTGCTATTGGTGGTATGCCTACAATTCGATGCTCGTTATGCTCCACAGTTGCCGCCAAGCAGCGGACCTACTACTGTTTATATCATATCAACTGGGGTCGAAGACAAATGCAATGTTCTTGTAGTACCGCATACTCAGGGTTCAATACTTCATTGAACGTATCTACACTGCGACTGGAGATATTTCGTCAACTCCATGCGTCTTGTACTCCACATTTCCTGCCGAATACAGCACTCCAGCTCCTGTTTACATTATGTCAACTCGGGTCGAGGGCAAATGCAATGTTGTTGTAGTACTGCATTTTCAGGATTCAATACTTCATTGAATGTATCTACACTGCTATTCGTGATATCCCGATAATTCGATGTGCGTGATACTCCACATTTCCAGCCAAATACAGCGCACCTGCTCCTGTTTACATTATATCAACTCGGGTCGAGGACCAATGCAATGAAGTTGAAGTACTGCATATTCAGGATTCAATACTTCATTGAATGTATCTACACTGCTATTGGTCCTATCACGACAATTCGATGCACGTGATGCTCCACATACCCAGCCTAATACAGCGCACCTGCTCTTGTTTACAGTGTGTCAATTGTGGTCGAGGACAAATGCATTGTTTTTGCAGTACAGCATATACCGTATTCAATACTTCATTGAACGTATACACACTGCCATTGTTGATATCCCGACAATTCGATGCCCGTGATACTCTACATTTCCTGCCAAATACGGCGCACCTGCTCCTGTTTACATTATGTCAACTCAGGTCGAGGACAAATGCAATGTTCTTGTAGTACTGCATACTCAGGATTCAATATTTCATTGAACGTAAATACACTGCTATTGGTGAAATCCCGACAATTCGATGCGCGTTATACTCCCTATTCGCTGCCAAATACTACGCACATCAGCCGGTTTTCGCATTGTCAACTCTGTGTTCTGCTAAATACATTGTAATTGCAGTTTATCATATTAGGCTCAAGTATTCATTTAAACGTATCTCCGCTGCTATTCGCGGTATGTCGACAAATCTATGCGCGTTATACTCGTCATTTGCCGCCAAATACAGCGCACCTGCTCCTGTTTACATTATGTCAACACGTATCGAGGGCAAATGCTATGTTGTTGCAGTACAGCATATTCAGGATTCAACCTTTCATTGAACGTATATACACTGCCATGGTGATATCCCGACAATTCGATGCGCATGATACTCCACATTTTCTGCCAAATACAGCGCACCTGCTCCTGTTTACATTATGTGAACACGTATCGAGGGCAAATGCAATGTTGCTGCAAGTACAGGATATTCAGGATTCAATATTTCATTGAACGGATCTACACTGCTATTGGTGATATCCCGACAATTCGATGCGCGTTATACCGCACAGTGGCTGCCGAATAGAGCGTAAATCAGCCACTTTGCGCTATGTCAACTCAGGTCCCTGCATAATTCATTGTAAATGTGGTTTTGCTTATTTAGGCTTATGTATTCAATTAAACCTAGGTCCTGTGCTATTGGTGGTATGCGTACAATTCTGCTAGAAATATTCAATTGCGCTGATCTCAGATTTTATTCCAGATGTCTCAACAATTCTATGCGCGTTCCACTCCACATATGCTGCCAAATGCAGCGCGCATCATTCAATTCCATGCGCGTTCTGCTCCACACTTGCTCTCGCATATAGCGCACCTGCTCCTGTTTATATTATATCAACTCGGGTCATGGTCAAATCCAATGTTATTGCTGTACTGCATATTCAGGATTCAATATTCCCTTAATTGTTTATACACTGCTATTGGTGAAATATCGACAATTCGACGTGCGTTACTCCACATATGCGGCCAAATTCAGCGCACGTCATTCGGTTTGCCCTATGTCAACTCTGGGCCCTGTCAAGTGCAGCGTAATTGCAATTTTGCAGAGTCTGTGTTAAATACTCAATTAAACGTATCCGCACTGTTATTGGTGATATCTAGACAAGTAGTTGAGCGTTAAACTCCTCATTCGCTGCGAAATTTAGCGGAGCTGCCTCCAGTTTACATTATGTCAAATCGGGTCGAGGTCAAATCCAATGTTATTGCAGTACTGTATATTCAGCCTTCAATATTCAATTGAACGTTGCTTCGTTTCGATTGGAGATACGAAGAAAATTCTATGCGCGTTCTACTCCACAGATGCTGCCAAATACAGCGCACATCAACCGGTTTACTCAATGTCAACTCTGTGTCCTGTCAAATCCAGCGTAATTGCCGTTTTAAAATATTCTACCGGAAATATTCAATTAAACGTGTCTCCGTCGCTATTGGTGGTATGTCGACAATTCGAAGCGCTTTACACTCCACATTTGCTGCCAAATACAGCGCACATGCTCCCGTTTACATTTTGCCAACTCGGGTCGAGGTCAAATCCAATGTTATTGATATGCTGCTTATCCAGGCTTCAATTATCAATTGAACGAATCTGTACTACTATTGGTGATATGTCGACAATTCGATGCGCGCTACCCCGCACATTTGCTGCAAGAAATAGCGCACAGCAACCAGTTTGCGCAATGTCAACTCTGTGTCCTATCAAATACAGCGTTATTCCTGTTTTGCATAGTCAGTTTTAAATATTCATTTGAGCGTATTCCAGTTTCTATTCCAGATATCTCGATAGCTCGATACGCGTTAAACTCCACATTTGCTGCCAAATAGAGCGCACTTGCAACTGTTTACATTAAGTAATCTCGGATCGAGGTCAAATCCAATGCTATTGCTGTACTGCATATTCAGGAATCAATACTCCATTAAAATTTTCTACACTGCTATTGGTGATATCCCGACAATTCGATGAGCGGTATACCGCACACTTGCTGCCAAATAGAGCGCAAATCAGCCACTGTGCGCTATGTCAACTCAGGCCCCTGCCTAATTCATTGTAATTGTAGTTTTGCATATTCGGGCTTAAGTATTCAATTAAACGTATCTCCGGTGCTATTGGTGGTATACCTACAATTCGTTGCGCGTGATACTCCACATTCCCTGCCAAATACAGCGAACCTGCTTCTGTTTACATTATGTCAACTCGGATCGAGGACAAATGCCATGTTGTTGCAGTACAGCATATTCAGGAATCAATATTTCATTGAACAGAAACTACACTGCTATTTGTGATATCTCGTCAATTCGATGCGCGGTATGCCGCACAGTTGCTACCAAATAGAGCGCAAATCAGCCACTTTGCGCTATGTAAACTCAGGTCCGTGCCGAATTCATTGCAATTGTATTTTTGCATATTTAGGCTTCTGTATTCAATTAAACGTATCTCCGGTGCAATAGGCGGTATGCCTACAATTCGATGCGCGTTATGCTCCACAGCTGCCGCCAAACAGCGCACCTGCTCCTGTTTACATTATGTCAACTCGGGTCGGGGACATATCCAATGTTTTTGCCGTTCAGGATATTCAGGATTCAATATTTCATTGATCGTATATATACTGCCATTAGTGATATCCTGACAATTCGATGGGCGTTGTGCTCCTCATTGGCTGCCAAATACTACGCAGATCAGCCGGTTTGCGCATTGTCAACTCTGTGTCCTGTCAAATACATTGTAATTGCAGATTATCATGTTACGCTCAAGTATTTATTTAAACGTATCTCCGCTGCTATTAGTGGTATGTCGACAACTCGATACGCGTGATACTCCACATTCCCTGCCAAATACAGCGCACCTGCTCCTGTTTCCATTATGTCAACTGGGGCCGAAGACGATTGCAATGTTGTTGCAGTACACCATATTCAGGATCCAATATTTCATTGATCGTAAATACACTGCTATTCCTGATATCCCGATAATTCGAAGAGAGTTATACTCCACATTCCCTGCCAAACACAGCGCACCTGCTCCTGTTTACATTATGTCAACTCACGTCGAGGACAAATGCAATGTTGCTGCAGTACAGCATATTCAGGATTCAATATTGCCTTGAACGTATATACTGCTATTCCTGATATCCCGATAATTCGAAGAGAGTTATACTCCACATTCCCTGCCAAACACAGCGTACCTGCTCCTGTTTACATTTGTCAACTCGGGTCAAGGACAAATGCAATGTTTTTGCAGTACAGCACATTCAGGATTCAATATGTCATTGAATGTATCTACACTGCTATTCCTGATATCCCGATAATTCGAAGAGAGTTATACTCCACATTCCCTGCCAAACACAGCGCACCTGCTCCTGTTTACATTATGTCAACTCACGTCGAGGACAAATGCAATGTTGCTGCAGTACAGCATATTCAGGATTCAATATTGCCTTGAACGTATATACTGCTATTCCTGATATCCCGATAATTCGAAAAGAGTTATACTCCACATTCCCTGTCAAATACAGCGATCCCGCTCCTGTTTACATTATGTCAACTCCGGTCGAGGACAAATGCAATGTTGCTGTAGTGTTGCATATTCAGGATTCAGTACTTCATTGAATGTATCTACACTGCTATTGGTCATATCACGACAATTCGATGCGCGTGTTACTCCACATTCCCTGCCGAATACAGCGCACCTGCTCTTGTTTACATTGTATCAACTGTGTTCGAGGACAAATGCATTGTTTTTGCAGTACAGCACATTCAGGATTCAATATTTCATTGAACGGATCTACACTGCTATTTGTGATATCTCGTCAATTCGATGCGCGGTATACCGCACAGTTGCTGCCAAATAGAGCGCAAATCAGCCACTTTGCGCTATGTCAACTCAGGTCCGTGCCTAATTCATTGTAATTGTATTTTTGCATATTTTGGCATATGTATTCAAATTAAACGTATCTCCGGTGCTATAGGTGGTATGCCTACAATTCGATGCGCGTTATGCTCCACAGCTGCCGCCAAACTGCGCACCTGCTCCTGTTTACATTATGTCAACTCGGGTCGAGGACAAATCCAATGTTTTTGCAGTACAGGATATTCAGGATTCAATATTGCCTTGAACGTATATACTGCTATTCCTGATATCCCGATAATTCGAAGAGAGTTATACTCCACATTCCCTGTCAAATACAGCGATCCCGCTCCTGTTTACATTATGTCAACTCCGGTCGAGGACAAATGCAATGTTGCTGTAGTGTTGCATATTCAGGATTCAGTACTTCATTGAATGTATCTACACTGCTATTGGTCATATCACGACAATTCGATGCGCGTGTCACTCCACATTCCCTGCCGAATACAGCGCACCTGCTCTTGTTTACATTGTGTCAACTGTGTTCGAGGACAAATGCATTGTTTTTGCAGTACAGCACATTCAGGATTCAATATTTCATTGAACGGATCTACACTGCTATTTGTGATATCTCGTCAATTCGATGCGCGGTATACCGCACAGTTGCTGCCAAATAGAGCGCAAATCAGCCACTTTGCGCTATGTCAACTCAGGTCCGTGCCTAATTCATTGTAATTGTATTTTTGCATATTTTGGCATATGTATTCAAATTAAACGTATCTCCGGTGCTATAGGTGGTATGCCTACAATTCGATGCGCGTTATGCTCCACAGCTGCCGCCAAACTGCGCACCTGCTCCTGTTTACATTATGTCAACTCGGGTCGAGGACAAATGCAATGTTTTTGCAGTACAGGATATTCAGGATTCAATATTGCCTTGAACGTATATACTGCTATTCCTGATATCCCGATAATTCGAAGAGAGTTATACTCCACATTCCCTGTCAAATACAGCGATCCCGCTCCTGTTTACATTATGTCAACTCCGGTCGAGGACAAATGCAATGTTGCTGTAGTGTTGCATATTCAGGATTCAGTACTTCATTGAATGTATCTACACTGCTATTGGTCATATCACGACAATTCGATGCGCGTGTTACTCCACATTCCCTGCCGAATACAGCGCACCTGCTCTTGTTTACATTGTGTCAACTGTGTTCGAGGACAAATGCATTGTTTTTGCAGTACAGCACATTCAGGATTCAATATTTCATTGAACGGATCTACACTGCTATTTGTGATATCTCGTCAATTCGATGCGCGGTATACCGCACAGTTGCTGCCAAATAGAGCGCAAATCAGCCACTTTGCGCTATGTCAACTCAGGTCCGTGCCTAATTCATTGTAATTGTATTTTTGCATATTTTGGCATATGTATTCAAATTAAACGTATCTCCGGTGCTATAGGTGGTATGCCTACAATTCGATGCGCGTTATGCTCCACAGCTGCCGCCAAACAGCGCACCTGCTACTGTTTACATTATGTCAACTCGGGTCGAGGACAAATCCAATGTTTTTGCAGTACAGGATATTCAGGATTCAATATTGCCTTGAACGTATATACTGCTATTCCTGATATCCCGATAATTCGAAGAGAGTTATACTCCACATGCCCTGTCAAATACAGCGATCCCGCTCCTGTTTACATTATGTCAACTCCGGTCGAGGACAAATGCAATGTTGCTGTAGTGTTGCATATTCAGGATTCAGTACTTCATTGAATGTATCTACACTGCTATTGGTCATATCACGACAATTCGATGCGCGTGTTACTCCACATTCCCTGCCGAATACAGCGCACCTGCTCTTGTTTACATTGTGTCAACTGTGTTCGAGGACAAATGCATTGTTTTTGCAGTACAGCACATTCAGGATTCAATATTTCATTGAACGGATCTACACTGCTATTTGTGATATCTCGTCAATTCGATGCGCGGTATACCGCACAGTTGCTGCCAAATAGAGCGCAAATCAGCCACTTTGCGCTATGTCAACTCAGGTCCGTGCCTAATTCATTGTAATTGTATTTTTGCATATTTTGGCATATGTATTCAAATTAAACGTATCTCCGGTGCTATAGGTGGTATGCCTACAATTCGATGCGCGTTATGCTCCACAGCTGCCGCCAAACAGCGCACCTGCTACTGTTTACATTATGTCAACTCGGGTCGAGGACAAATCCAATGTTTTTGCAGTACAGGATATTCAGGATTCAATATTGCCTTGAACGTATATACTGCTATTCCTGATATCCCGATAATTCGAAGAGAGTTATACTCCACATTCCCTGTCAAATACAGCGATCCCGCTCCTGTTTACATTATGTCAACTCCGGTCGAGGACAAATGCAATGTTGCTGTAGTGTTGCATATTCAGGATTCAGTACTTCATTGAATGTATCTACACTGCTATTGGTCATATCACGACAATTCGATGCGCGTGTTACTCCACATTCCCTGCCGAATACAGCGCACCTGCTCTTTTTTACATTGTGTCAACTGTGTTCGAGGACAAATGCATTGTTTTTGCAGTACAGCACATTCAGGATTCAATACTTCATTGAACGTACCTACACTGCTATTGGAGATATATCGTCAATTCCAAGCGCCTTGCACTCCATATTTCCTGCCGAATACAGCACACCTGCTCCTGTTTACATTATGTCAACTCGGGTCGGGGACAAATGCAATCTTTTTGCAGAACAGTATATTCAGGATTCAATATTTCATTGAACGTAAGTACACTGCTATTGGTGATATCCCGACAATTCGATGCGCGTTATACTCCACATTCCCTGCCAAATGCAGCGCACCTGCTCCTGTTTACATTATGTCAACTGGGGTCGAGGACAATTGCAATGTTGTTGCAGTACAGCATATTTAGGAACCGATATTTCATTGAACGTAAATACACTGTTATTGGTGATATCCCGACAACTCGACGCGCGTGATACTCCACATTCCCTGGCAAATACAGCGCACCTGCTCCTGTTTACATTATGTCAACACGGATCGAGGGCAAATGCTATGTTGTTGCAGTACAGCATATACAGGATTCATATTTCTTTGAACGTATATACACTGCCATGGCGATATCCCGACAATTCGATGCGCATGATACTCCATATTTCCTGCCAAATACAGCGTACCTGCTCCTGTTTACATTATGTCAACTCGGGTCGACAACAAATGCAATGTTGCTACAAGTAGAGCATATTCAGGATTCAATATTTCATTGTACGTAAATACACTGTTATTGGTTATATCCCGACAACTCGATTCGCGTGATACTCCACATTCCCTGGCAAATACTACGCAGATCAGCCGTTTTGCGCATTGCCAACTCTGTGTCCTGTCAAATACATTGTAATTGCAGTTTATCATATTAGGCTCAAGTATTTATTTAAACGTATCTCCGCTGCTATTAGTGGTATGTCGACAAATCTATGCGCGTTATACTCCTCATTTGCCGCCAAATACAGCGCACGTGCTCCCGTTTACATTGTGTCAACTGCGGTCGAGAACAATTGCAATGTTGTGGCAGTACAGCACAGTCAGGATTCAATATTTCATTGTACGGATCTACACTGCTGTTTGTGATATCTCGTCAATTCGATGCGCGGTTTACCGCACAAGTGCTGCCAAATAGAGCGCATATCAGCCACTTTGCGCTGTGTCAACTCAGGTACCTGCCTAATTCATTGTAATTGTATCTTTGCATATTTAGTCTTATGTATTCAATTAAACGTATCTGCGGAGCTATTAGTGGTATGTCGACAAATCTATGCGCGTTATGCTTCACAGTTGCCGCCTAATACAGCGCACCTGCTCCTGTTTACATTATGTCAACTCGGGTCGAGGACATATGCAATGTTTTTGTAGTACAGCATATTCGGGATTCAATATTTCATTGAACGTATATACACTGCTATTGGTGATATCTCGACAATTCGAAGCGCCTTATACTCCTCATTCGCTGCCAAATACAACGCACATCAACCGGTTTGCACAATATCAACTCTATATCCTGTCGAATCCATTGTATTTGCAGTTTGGCCTATTTGGGCATAAGTACTCAATTAAACCTACTTTCGCTGTTATTGGTGGTATCTGGACAACTCGATGCGCGTTATACCCGACATTTTCTGCCAAATACAGCGCACGTGCTATTGTTTACATTATGTCAACTCGGGTCGAGTACAAATGCAATGTTTTTGTAGTACTGCATATTCAGGATTCAATACTTCATTGAATGTATCTACACTGCTATTGGTGATATCCCGGCAATTTGAAGCGCGTTTTACACCTCATTCGCTGCCATATGCTACGCACATCAGAGAGTGTGGGCATTGTCAACTCTGTGTCCCGTCAAATACATTGTAATTGCAGTTTATCATATTAGGCTCAAGTATTTATTTAAACGTATCTCCGCTGCTATTAATGGTATGTCGACAAATCTATGCGCGTTATGCTCCACAGCTGCCGCCAAACAGCGCACCTGCTACTGTTTACATTATGTCAACTCGGGTCGAGGACAAACCCAATGTTTTTGCAGTACAGGATATTCAGGATTCAATATTTCATTGATCGTAAATACACTGCTATTGGTGATATCCCGACAATTCGATGCGCGTGATACTCCACATTCCCTGCCAAATACAGCGCTCCTGCTCCTGTTTACATTAAGTCAACTCGGGTCGAGGACAAATGCAATATTGCTGTAGTGTTGCATATTCAGGATTGAATACTTCATTGAATGTATATACACTGTTATTGGTTATATCCCGACAACTCGATGCGCGTGATACTCCACATTCCCTACCAAATACAGCGCACCTGCTACTGTTTACAATATGTCAACTCGGGTCGAGGACAAACCCAATGTTTTTGCAGTACAGCATATACACGATTCAAAATTTCATTGAACGTATTTAAACTGCCATGGTGATATCCCGACAATTCGATGCGCATGATACTCCACATTCCCTGCAAAATACAGCGCACCTGCTCCCGTTTACATTATGTCAACTGGGGTCGAGGACAATTGCAATGTTGTGGCAGTACAGCACAGTCAGGATTCAATATTTCATTGAACGGATCTACACTGCTGTTTGTGATATCTCGTCAATTCGATGCGCGGTTTACCACACCCCTGCCAAATAGAGCGCATATCAGCCACTTTGCGCTGTGTCAACTCAGGTCCCTGCCTAATTCATTGTAATTGTATTTTTGCATATTTAGTCTGATGTATTCAATTAAACGCATCTGCGGAGATATAGGTGGTACGCCTACAATCCGATGCGCGTTATGCTCCACAGTTGCCGCCCAATACAGCGAACCTGCTCCTGTTTACATTATGTCAACTCGTGTCGAGGACATACGCAATGTTTTTGCAGTACAGCATATTCGGGATTCAATATTTCATTGAACGTATATACACTGCTATTGGTGATATCTCGACAAATCGAAGCGCGTTATACTCCTCATTCGCTGCCAAATACAACGCACATCAACCGGTATGCGCAATATCAACTCTGTGTCGCTGTCAAATCCATTAGAATTGCAGTTTAGCATATTTAGGATTAAGTATTCAATTAAACGTTTCTCCGCTGCTATTGGTGGTAAGTCCAGAATTTGCTGCGCGTTATACCTCACATTTGCTGCCAAATACAGAGCACATTAACCGGTTTACGCAATGTCAACTCTATATCCTGTCGAATCCATTGCATTAGCAGTTTGGCATATTTGGGCCTAAGTACTCAATTAAACCTATTTTCGCTGTTATTGGTGGTATCTCGACAACTGGATGCGCTTTGTACCCGACATTTTCTGCCAAATACAGTGGACCTGCTCCTGTTTACATTATGACATCTCCTGTCGTGGTCAAATCCAATCGTTTTGCAGTACTGCAAATTCAGGATTCAATATCCCATTGAACGTTTCTACACTGCTATTGGTGATATCTCGTCAATTCGATGCGCGGTATACCGCACACTTGCTGCCAAATAGGGCGCAAATCAGACACTGTGCGCTAAGTCAACCCAAGTCCCTGCCTAACTCATTGTAATTGTAGTTTTGCATATTTAGGCTTAAGTATTCAATTAAACGTATCTCCGATGCTATTGGTGGTATGCCTACAACTCGATGCGCGTTATACTCCACAGTTCCCGCCAAATACAGCGCACGTGCTCTTGTTTACATTATGTCAACTGGGGTCGAGGACAAATGCAATGTTGTTGCAGTACTGCATATCCAGGTTTCAATACTTCATTGAACGTACCTACACTGCTATTGGAGATATATCGTCAATTCCAAGCGCCTTGCACTCCATATTTCCTGCCGAATACAGCACACCTGCTCCTGTTTACATTATGTCAACTCGGGTCGGGGACAAATGCAATATTTTTGCAGAACAGTATATTCAGGATTCAATATTTCATTGAACGTAAATACACTGCTATTGGTGATATCCCGACAATTCGATGCGCGTTATACTCCACATTCCCTGCCAAATGCAGCGCACCTGCTCCTGTTTACATTATGTCAACTGGGGTCGAGGACAATTGCAATGTTGTTGCAGTACAGCATATTTAGGAACCGATATTTCATTGAACGTAAATACACTGCCATGGCGATATCCCGACAATTCGATGCGCATGATACTCCATATTTCCTGCCAAATACAGCGTACCTGCTCCTGTTTACATTATGTCAACTCGGGTCGACAACAAATGCAATGTTGCTACAAGTAGAGCATATTCAGGATTCAATATTTCATTGTACGTAAATACACTGTTATTGGTTATATCCCGACAACTCGATTCGCGTGATACTCCACATTCCCTGCCAAATACAGCGCACCTGCTCCTGTTTACATTATGTCAACTCGGGTCGAGGACAATTGCAATGTAGTTGTAGTACTGCATATTCAGGATTCAATTCTTCATTGAATGTATCTACACTGCTATTGGTGATATCCTGACAATTCGATGCGCGTGATACTCCACATTCCCTGGCAAATACTGCGCAGATCAGCCGTTTTGCGCATTGCCAACTCTGTGTCCTGTCAAATACATTGTAATTGCAGTTTATCATATTAGGCTCAAGTATTTATTTAAACGTATCTCCGCTGCTATTAGTGGTATGTCGACAAATCTATGCGCGTTATACTCCTCATTTGCCGCCAAATACAGCGCACGTGCTCCCGTTTACATTGTGTCAACTGCGGTCGAGAACAATTGCAATGTTGTGGCAGTACAGCACAGTCAGGATTCAATATTTCATTGAACGGATCTACACTGCTGTTTGTGATATCTCGTCAATTCGATGCGCGGTTTACCGCACAAGTGCTGCCAAATAGAGCGCATATCAGCCACTTTGCGCTGTGTCAACTCAGGTACCTGCCTAATTCATTGTAATTGTATCTTTGCATATTTAGTCTTATGTATTCAATTAAACGTATCTGCGGAGCTATTAGTGGTATGTCGACAAATCTATGCGCGTTATGCTTCACAGTTGCCGCCTAATACAGCGCACCTGCTCCTGTTTACATTATGTCAACTCGGGTCGAGGACATATGCAATGTTTTTGTAGTACAGCATATTCGGGATTCAATATTTCATTGAACGTATATACACTGCTATTGGTGATATCTCGACAATTCGAAGCGCCTTATACTCCTCATTCGCTGCCAAATACAACGCACATCAACCGGTTTGCACAATATCAACTCTATATCCTGTCGAATCCATTGTATTTGCAGTTTGGCCTATTTGGGCCTAAGTACTCAATTAAACCTACTTTCGCTGTTATTGGTGGTATCTCGACAACTCGATGCGCGTTATACCCGACATTTTCTGCCAAATACAGCGCACGTGCTATTGTTTACATTATGTCAACTCGGGTCGAGTACAAATGCAATGTTTTTGTAGTACTGCATATTCAGGATTCAATACTTCATTGAATGTATCTACACTGCTATTGGTGATATCCCGGCAATTTGAAGCGCGTTTTACACCTCATTCGCTGCCATATGCTACGCACATCAGAGAGTGTGGGCATTGTCAACTCTGTGTCCCGTCAAATACATTGTAATTGCAGTTTATCATATTAGGCTCAAGTATTTATTTAAACGTATCTCCGCTGCTATTAGTGGTATGTCGACAAATCTATGCGCGTTATGCTCCACAGCTGCCGCCAAACAGCGCACCTGCTCCTGTTTACATGATGTCAACTGGGGTCGAGGACAAATCCAATGTTTTTGCAGTACAGGATATTCAGGATTCAATATTGCATTGATCGTATATACACTGCTATCAGTGATATCCTGACAATTCGACGCGCGTTGTACTCCTCATTCGCTGCCAAATACTACGCAAATCAGCCGGTTTGCGCATTGTCAACTCTGTGTCCTGTCAAATACATTGTAATTGCAGATTATCATATTAGGCGCAAGTATTTATTTAAACGTATCTCCGCTGCTATTAGTGGTATGTCGACAAATCTATGCGCGTTATACTCCTCATTTGCCGCCAAATACAGCGGACCTGCTCCTGTTTACATTATGTCAACTGGGGTCGAGGACAAATCCAATGTTTTTGCAGTACAGGATATTCAGGATTCAATATTTCATTGAACGTATATACACTGCTATTGGTGATATCCTGACAATTCGATGCGCGTGATACTCCACATTCCCTGGCAAATACTACGCAGATCAGCCGGTTTGCGCATTGTCAACTCTGTGTCCTGTCAAATACGTTGTAATTGCAGTTTATCATATTAGGCTCAAGTATTTATTTAAACGTACCTCCGCTGCTATTAGTAGTATGTCGACAAATCTATGCGCGTTATGCTCCTCATTTGCCGCCAAATACAGCGGACCTGCTCCTGATTACATTATGTCTACCCGGGTCGAGGACAATTGCAATGTAGTTGTAGTACTGCATATTCAGGATTCAATTCTTCATTGAATGTATCTACACTGCTATTGGTCATATCACGACAATCGGTGCGCGTGATACTCCACATTCCCAACCAAATACAGCGCACCTGCTCCTGTTTATATTATTTCAACTCGGGTCAAGGAAAAATGCAATGTTTTTGCAGTACAGCACATTCAGGATTCGATATTTCATTGAACGGATCTACACTGCTATTTGTGATATCTCGTCAATTCGATGCGCCGTATACCGCACAGTTGCCGCCAAATACAGCGCACCTGCCCCTGTTTACATTATATCAATTTGGGTCGAGGACAAATGCAACGATTTTGTAGTACTGCATATTCAGGATTCAATACTTCAATGAATGTATCTACACTGCTATCGGTCATATCACGACAATTCGATGCGCGTGATACTCCATATTTCCTGACCAATACGGCGCACCTGCTCCTGTTTACATTATGTCAACTCGGGTCGAGGACAAATGGAATGTTGCTGTACTGTTGCATATTCAGGATTCAATTCTTCATTGAATGTATCTACACTGCTATTGGTCATATCACGACAATTCGATGCGCGTGATACACCACATTCCCTGCCAAATACAGCGCACCTGCTCTTGTTTACATTGTGTCAACCGTGGTCGTGGACAAATGCATTGTTTTTGCAGTACAGCATATACCGGATTCAATACTTCATTGAACGTATATACACTGTTTTTGGTTATATCCCGACCATTCGATGAGCGTGGTACTACACGTTTCCTGCCAAATACGGCACACCTGCTCCTGTTTACATTATGTCAACTCGGGTCGAGGACAAATCCAATGTTTTTGCAGTACAGGATATTCAGGATTCAATATTTCATTGAACGTGGATACACTGCTATTGGTGATATCCTGACAATTCGATGCGCGTTATACTCCACATTCCCTGCCAAATACAGCGCACCTGCTCCTGTTTACATTATGTCAACTCGGGTGAAGGACAAATGCAATGTTTTTGCAGTACAGCACATTCAGGATTCAATATTTCATTGAACGGATCTACACTGCGACTGGAGATATCTCGTCTATTCGATGCGCGGTATACCGCACACTTCCTGCCAAATAGAGCGCAAATCAGCCATTGTGCGCTGTGTCAACTCAGGTCCTTGCCAAATTCATTGTAATTGTAGTTTTGCATATTTAGGCCTAAGTATTCAATTAAACGGATCTCCGGTACTATTGATGGTATGCCTACAATTCGATGCGCGTTATACTCCACATTCCCTGCCAAATACAGCACACCTGCTCCTGTTTACATTATGTCAACTCGGGTCGAGGACAAATCCAATGTTTTTGCAGTACAGGATACTCAGAACTCAATACTTCATTGAACGTATCTACACTGCGACTGGAGATATTTCGTCAATTCCATGCGTCTTGTACTCCACATTTCCTGCCAAATAGTGCGCACCTGCTCCTGTTTACATTATGTCAACTCGGATCGAGGACAAATGCAATGTTGTTGCAGTACAGCATATACAGAATCCAATATTTCATTGAAAGTATATACACTGCTGTTCGTGATATGCCGACAATTCGAAGCGGGTTATACTCCTCATCCGCTGCCAAAGACAACTCACATCAGAGAATTGGCGCATTGTCAACTCTGTGTCCTGTCAAATACATTGTAATTGCAGTTTATCATATTAGGCTCAAGTATTTATTTAAAAGTATCTCCGCTGCTATTCGTGGTACGTCGACAAATCTATGCGCGTTATACTCCTCATTTGCCGCCAAATACAGCGTACCTGCTCCTGTTTACACTATGTCAACTCGGATCGAGGACAAATGCAATGTTGTTGCAGTACATCATATACAGGATTCAATATTTCATTGAACGTATGTACACTACCATGGTGATATCCCGACAATTCGATGAGCGTTATACTCCTCATTCGCTGCAGAATACTACGCACATCAGCCGGTTGGCGCATTGTCAACTCTGTGTCCTGTCAAATACATTGTAATTGCAGTTTATCATATTAGGCTCAAGTATTTATTTAAACGTATCTCCGTTGCTATTCGTGGTACGTCGACAAATCTATGCGCGTTATACTCCTCATTTGCCGCCAAATACAGCGCACGTGCTCCCGTTTACATTATGTCAACTGGGGTCGAGGACAGTTGCAATGTTGTGGCAGTACACCATATTCAGGATTCAATATTTCATTGAACGGATCTACACTGCTGTTTGTGATATGTCGTCAATTCAATGCGCGGTTTACCGCACAAGTGCTGCCAAATAGAGCGCATATCAGCCACTTTGCGCTGTGTCATCTCAGGTCCCTGCCTAATTCATTGTAATTGTATTTTTGCATATTTAGTCTTATGTATTCAATTAAACGTATCTGCGGAGCTATAGGTGGTATGCCTACAATTCGATGCGCGTTATGCTTCACAGTTGCCGCATAATACAGCGCACCTGCTCCTGTTTACATTATGTCAACTCGGGTCGAGGACATATGCAATGTTTTTGTAGTACAGCATATTCGGGATTCAATATTTCATTGAACGTATATACACTGCTATTGGTGATATCTCGACAATTCGAAGCGCCTTATACTCCTCATTCGCTGCCAAATACAACGCACATCAACCGGTTTGCACAATATCAACTCTGTGTCCCTGTCAAATCCATTGGAATTGCAGTTTAGCATATTTAGGATTAAGTATTCAATTAAACGTATCTCCGCTGCTATTGGTGGTAAGTCCAGAATTTGATGCGCGTTATACCCCACATTTGCTGCCAAATACAGAGCACATTAACCGGTTTACGCAATGTCAACTCTATATCCTGTCGAATCCATTGTATTTGCAGTTTGGCCTATTTGGGCCTAAGTACTCAATTAAACCTATTTTCGCTGTTATTGGTGGTATCTCGACAACTCGATGCGCGTTATACCCGACATTTTCTGCCAAATACAGCGCACGTGCTATTGTTTACATTATGTCAACTCGGGTCGAGTACAAATGCAATGTTTTTGTAGTACTGCATATTCAGGATTCAATACTTCATTGAATGTATCTACACTGCTATTGGTGATATCCCGGCAATTTGAAGCGCGTTTTACTCCTCATTCGCTGCCATATGCTACGCACATCAGAGAGTGTGGGCATTGTCAACTCTGTGTCCCGTCAAATACATTGTAATTGCAGTTTATCATATTAGGCTCAAGTATTTATTTAAACGTATCTCCGCTGCTATTAGTGGTATGTCGACAAATCTATGCGCGTTATACTCCTCATTTGCCGCCAAATACAGCGGACCTGCACCTGTTTACATGATGTCAACTGGGGTCGAGGACAATTGCAATGTTTTTGCAGTACAGCATATTTAGGAATCAATATTTCATTGAACAGACCTACACAGCTAATTGTGATATCTCGTCAATTCGATGCGCGGTATGCCGCACAGTTGCTGCCAAATAGAGCGCAAATCAGCCACTTTGCGCTATGCAAACTCAGGTCCGTGCCAAATTCATTGTAATTGTATTTTTGCATATTTAGGCTTATGTATTCAAATTAAACGTATCTCCGGTGCTATAGGTGGTATGCCTACAATTCGATGCGCGTTATGCTCCAGAGCTGCCGCCAAACAGCGCACCTGCTCCTGTTTACATTATGTCAACTCGGGTCGAGGACAAATCCAATGTTTTTGCAGTACAGGATATTCAGGATTCAATATTTCATTGATCGTATATACACTGCTATCAGTGATATCCTGACAATTCGATGCGCGTAGTACTCCTCATTCGCTGCCAAATACTACGCAGATCAGCCGGTTTGAACATTGTCAACTCTGTGTCCTGTCAAATACATTGTAATTGCAGATTATCATATTAGGCTCAAGTATTTATTTAAACGTATCTCCGCTGCTATTAGTGGTATGTCGACAAATCTATGCGCGTTATACTCCTCATTTGCCGCCAAATACAGCGGGCCTGCTCCTGTTTACATTATGTCAACTGGGGTCGAGGACAAATCCAATGTTTTTGCAGTACAGGATATTCAGGATTCAATATTTCATTGAACGTATATACACTGCTATTGGTGGTATCCTGACAATTCGATGCGCGTGATACTCCACATTCCCTGGCAAATACTACGCGGAACAGCAGGTTTGCGCATTGTCAACTCTGTGTCCTGTCAAATACGTTGTATTTGCAGTTTATCATATTAGGCTCAAGTATTTATTTAAACGTATCTCCGCTGCTATTAGTGGTATGTCGACAAATCTATGCGCGTTATACTCCTCATTTGCCGCCAAATACAGCGGACCTGCTCCTGTTTACATGATGTCAACTCGGGTCGAGGACAAATCCAATGTTTTTGCAGTACAGGATATTCAGGATTCAATATTTCATTGATCGTATATACACTGCTATCAGTGATATCCTGACAATTCGATGCGCGTAGTACTCCTCATTCGCTGCCAAATACTACGCAGATCAGCCGGTTTGCGCATTGTCAACTCTGTGTCCTGTCAAATACATTGTAATTGGAGATTATCATATTAGGCTCAAGTATTTATTTAAACGTATCTCCGCTGCTATTAGTGGTATGTCGACAAATCTATGCGCGTTATACTCCTCATTTGCCGCCAAATACAGCGGACCTGCTCCTGTTTACATTATGTCAACTGGGGTCGAGGACAAATCCAATGTTTTTGCAGTACAGGATATTCAGGATTCAATATTTCATTGAACGTATATACACTGCTATTGGTGATATCCTGACAATTCGATGCGCGTGATACTCCACATTCCCTGGCAAACACTACGCGGAACAGCCGGTTTGCGCATTGTCAACTCTGTGTCCTGTCAAATACGTTGTAATTGCAGTTTATCATATTAGGCTCAAGTATTTATTTAAACGTATCTCCGCTGCTATTAGTAGTATGTCGACAAATCTATGCGCGTTATACTCCTCATTTGCCGCCAAATACAGCGGACCTGCTCCTGATTACATTATGTCAACCCGGGTCGAGGAGAATTGCAATGTAGTTGTAGTACTGCATATTCAGGATTCAATTCTTCATTGAATGTATCTACACTGCTATTGGTCATATCACGAAAATCGGTGCGCGTGATACTCCAAATTCCCAACCAAATACAGCGCATCTGCTCCTGTTTACATTATTTCAACTCGGGTCGAGGAAAAATGCAATGTTTTTGCCGTTCAGCACATTCAGGATTCGATATTTCATTGAACGGATCCACATTGCTATTTGTGATATCTCGTCAATTCGATGCGCGGTATATCGCACAGTTGCTGCCAAATAGAGGGCAAACCAGCCACTTTGCGCTATGTGAACTCAGGTCCCTGCCCAATTCATTGTAATTGTAGTTTTGCATACTTAGGCCTAAGTATTCAATTAAACGGATCTCCGGTGCTATTGGTGGTATGCCTACAATTCGATGCGCGTTATGCTCCACAGTTGCCGCCAAATACAGCGCACATGCCCCTGTTTACATTATGTCAACTGGGGTCGAAGACAATTGCAATGTTGTTGCAGTACACCATATTCAGGATTCAATATTTCATTGAACGTACATACACTGCTATTGGTGATATCCCGACAATTCGATGAGCGTTATACTCCTCATCCGCTGCCAAAGACAACTCACATCAGAGAATTGGCGCATTGTCAACTCTGTGTCCTGTCAAATACATTGTAATTGCAGTTTATCATATTAGGCTCAAGTATTTATTTAAAAGTATCTCCGCTGCTATTCGTGGTACGTCGACAAATCTATGCGCGTTATACTCCTCATTTGCCGCCAAATACAGCGTACCTGCTCCTGTTTACACTATGTCAACTCGGATCGAGGACAAATGCAATGTTGTTGCAGTACATCATATACAGGATTCAATATTTCATTGAACGTATGTACACTACCATGGTGATATCGCGACAATTCGATGAGAATGATACTCCACATTTCCTGCCAAATACAGCGCATCTGCTCCTGTTTACATTATTTCAACTCGGGTCGTGGAAAAATGCAATGTTTTTGCAGTTCAGCACATTCAGGATTCGATATTTCATTGAACGGATCCACATTGCTATTTGTGATATCTCGTCAATTGGATGCGCGGTATATCGCACAGTTGCTGCCAAATAGAGCGCAAACCAGCCACTTTGCGCTATGTCAACTCAGGTCCCTGCCCAATTCATTGTAATTGTAGTTTTGCATACTTAGGCCTAAGTATTCAATTAAACGGATCTCCGGTGCTATTGGTGGTATGCCTACAATTCGATGCGCGTTATGCTCCAGAGCTGCCGCCAAACAGCGCACCTGCTCCTGTTTACATTATGTCAACTCGGGTCGAGGACAAATCCAATGTTTTTGCAGTACAGGATATTCAGGATTCAATATTTCATTGATCGTATATTCACTGCTATCAGTGATATCCTGACAATTCGATGCGCGTAGTACTCCTCATTCGCTGCCAAATACTACGCAGATCAGCCGGTTTGCGCATTGTCAACTCTGTGTCCTGTCAAATACATTGTAATTGCAGATTATCATATTAGGCTCAAGTATTTATTTAAACGTACCTCCGCTGCTATTAGTGGTATGTCGACAAATCTATGCGCGTTATACTCCACAGCTGCCGCCAAACAGCGCACCTGCTCCTGTTTACATGATGTAACTGGGGTCGAGGACAAATCCAATGTTTTTGCAGGACAGGATATTCAGGATTCAATATTGCATTGATCGTATATACACTGCTATCAGTGATATCCTGACAATTCGACGCGCGTTGTACTCCTCATTCGCTGCCAAATACTACGCAAATCAGCCGGTTTGCGCATTGTCAACTCTGTGTCCTGTCAAATACATTCTAATTGCAGATTATCATATTAGGCTCAAGTATTTATTTAAACGTATCTCCGCTGCTATTAGTGGTATGTCGACAAATCTATGCGCGTTATACTCCTCATTTGCCGCCAAATACAGCGCACGTGCTCCCGTTTACATTGTGTCAACTGCGGTCGAGAACAATTGCAATGTTGTGGCAGTACAGCACAGTCAGGATTCAATATTTCATTGAAGAGATCTACACTGCTGTTTGTGATATCTCGTCAATTCGATGCGCGGTTTACCGCACAAGTGCTGCCAAATAGAGCGCATATCAGCCACTTTGCGCTGTGTCAACTCAGGTACCTGCCTAATTCATTGTAATTGTATCTTTGCATATTTAGTCTTATGTATTCAATTAAACGTATCTGCGGAGCTATGGGTGGTATGCCTACAATTCGATGCGCGTTATGCTTCACAGTTGCCGCCTAATACAGCGCACCTGCTCCTGTTTACATTATGTCAACTCGGGTCGAGGACATATGCAATGTTTTTGTAGTACAGCATATTCGGGATTCAATATTTCATTGAACGTATATACACTGCTATTGGTGATATCTCGACAATTCGAAGCGCCTTATACTCCTCATTCGCTGCCAAATACAACGCACATCAACCGGTTTGCACAATTTCAACTCTATATCCTGTCGAATCCATTGTATTTGCAGTTTGGCCTATTTGGGCCAAAGTACTCAATTAAACCTACTTTCGCTGTTATTGGTGGTATCTCGACAACTCGATGCGCGTTATACCCGACATTTTCTGCCAAATACAGCGCACGTGCTATTGTTTACATTATGTCAACTCGGGTCGAGTACAAATACAATGTTTTTGTAGTACTGCATATTCAGGATTCAATACTTCATTGAATGTATCTACACTGCTATTGGTGATATCCCGGCAATTTGAAGCGCGTTTTACACCTCATTCGCTGCCATATGCTACGCACATCAGAGAGTGTGGGCATTGTCAACTCTGTGTCCCGTCAAATACATTGTAATTGCAGTTTATCATATTAGGCTCAAGTATTTATTTAAACGTATCTCCGCTGCTATTAGTGGTATGTCGACAAATCTATGCGCGTTATGCTCCACAGCTGCCGCCAAACAGCGCACCTGCTCCTGTTTACATGATGTCAACTGGGGTCGAGGACAAATCCAATGTTTTTGCAGTACAGGATATTCAGGATTCAATATTGCATTGATCGTATATACACTGCTATCAGTGATATCCTGACAATTCGACGCGCGTTGTACTCCTCATTCGCTGCCAAATACTTCGCAAATCAGCCGGTTTGCGCATTGTCAACTCTGTGTCCTGTCAAATACATTGTAATTGCAGATTATCATATTAGGCGCAAGTATTTATTTAAACGTATCTCCGCTGCTATTAGTGGTATGTCGACAAATCTATGCGCGTTATACTCCTCATTTGCCGCCAAATACAGCGGACCTGCTCCTGTTTACATTATATCAACTGGGGTCGAGGACAAATCCAATGTTTTTGCAGTACAGGATATTCAGGATTCAATATTTCATTGAACGTATATACACTGCTATTGGTGATATCCTGACAATTCGACGCGCGTTGTACTCCTCATTCGCTGCCAAATACTTCGCAAATCAGCCGGTTTGCGCATTGTCAACTCTGTGTCCTGTCAAATACATTGTAATTGCAGATTATCATATTAGGCGCAAGTATTTATTTAAACGTATCTCCGCTGCTATTAGTGGTATGTCGACAAATCTATGCGCGTTATGCTCCTCATTTGCCGCCAAATACAGCGGACCTGCTCCTGATTACATTATGTCAACCCGGGTCGAGGACAATTGCAATGTAGTTGTAGTACTGCATATTCAGGATTCAATTCTTCATTGAATGTATCTACACTGCTATTGGTCATATCACGACAATCGGTGCGCGTGATACTCCACATTCCCAACCAAATACAGCGCACCTGCTCCTGTTTACATTATTTCAACTCGGGTCAAGGAAAAATGCAATGTTTTTGCAGTACAGCACATTCAGGATTCGATATTTCATTGAACGGATCTACACTGCTATTTGTGATATCTCGTCAATTCGATGCGCGGTATACCGCACAGTTGCCGCCAAATACAGCGCACCTGCCCCTGTATACATTATATCAATTTGGGTCGAGGACAAATGCAACGATTTTGTAGTACTGCATATTCAGGATTCAATACTTCAATGAATGTATCTACACTGCTATCGGTCATATCACGACAATTCGATGCGCGTGATACTCCATATTTCCTGACCAATACGGCGCACCTGCTCCTGTTTACATTATGTCAACTCGGGTCGAGGACAAATGGAATGTTGCTGTACTGTTGCATATTCAGGATTCAATTCTTCATTGAATGTATCTACACTGCTATTGGTCATATCACGACAATTCGATGCGCGTGATACACCACATTCCCTGCCAAATACAGCGCACCTGCTCTTGTTTACATTGTGTCAACCGTGGTCGTGGACAAATGCATTGTTTTTGCAGTACAGCATATACCGGATTCAATACTTCATTGAACGTATATACACTGTTTTTGGTTATATCCCGACCATTCGATGAGCGTGGTACTACACGTTTCCTGCCAAATACGGCACACCTGCTCCTGTTTACATTATGTCAACTCGGGTCGAGGACAAATCCAATGTTTTTGCAGTACAGGATATTCAGGATTCAATATTTCATTGAACGTGGATACACTGCTATTGGTGATATCCTGACAATTCGATGCGCGTTATACTCCACATTCCCTGCCAAATACAGCGCACCTGCTCCTGTTTACATTATGTCAACTCGGGTGAAGGACAAATGCAATGTTTTTGCAGTACAGCACATTCAGGATTCAATATTTCATTGAACGGATCTACACTGCGACTGGAGATATCTCGTCTATTCGATGCGCGGTATACCGCACACTTCCTGCCAAATAGAGCGCAAATCAGCCATTGTGCGCTGTGTCAACTCAGGTCCTTGCCAAATTCATTGTAATTGTAGTTTTGCATATTTAGGCCTCAGTATTCAATTAAACGGATCTCCGGTACTATTGATGGTATGCCTACAATTCGATGCGCGTTATACTCCACATTCCCTGCCAAATACAGCACACCTGCTCCTGTTTACATTATGTCAACTCGGGTCGAGGACAAATCCAATGTTTTTGCAGTACAGGATACTCAGAACTCAATACTTCATTGAACGTATCTACACTGCGACTGGAGATATTTCGTCAATTCGATGCGTCTTGTACTCCACATTTCCTGCCAAATAGTGCGCACCTGCTCCTGCTTACATTATGTCAACTCGGATCGAGGACAAATGCAATGTTGTTGCAGTACAGCATATACAGAATCCAATATTTCATTGAACGTATATACACTGCTGTTCGTGATATGCCGACAATTCGAAGCGGGTTATACTCCTCATCCGCTGCCAAAGACAACTCACATCAGAGAATTGGCGCATTGTCAACTCTGTGTCCTGTCAAATACATTGTAATTGCAGTTTATCATATTAGGCTCAAGTATTTATTTAACAGTATCTCCGCTGCTATTCGTGGTACGTCGACAAATCTATGCGCGTTATACTCCTCATTTGCCGCCAAATACAGCGTACCTGCTCCTGTTTACACTATGTCAACTCGGATCGAGGACAAATGCAATGTTGTTGCAGTACATCATATACAGGATTCAATATTTCATTGAACGTATGTACACTACCATGGTGATATCGCGACAATTCGATGAGCATGATACTCCACATTTCCTGCCAAATACAGCGCATCTGCTCCTGTTTACATTATTTCAACTCGGGTCGAGGAAAAATGCAATGTTTTTGCAGTTCAGCACATTCAGGATTCGATATTTCATTGAACGGATCCACATTGCTATTTGTGATATCTCGTCAATTGGATGCGCGGTATATCGCACAGTTGCTGCCAAATAGAGCGCAAACCAGCCACTTTGCGCTATGTCAACTCAGGTCCCTGCCCAATTCATTGTAATTGTAGTTTTGCATACTTAGGCCTAAGTATTCAATTAAACGGATCTCCGGTGCTATTGGTGGTATGCCTACAATTCGATGCGCGTTATGCTCCACAGTTGCCGCCAAATACAGCGCACATGCCCCTGTTTACATTATGTCAACTGGGCTCGAAGACAATTGCAATGTCGTTGCAGTACACCATATTCAGGATTCAATATTTCATTGAACGTACATACACTGCTATTGGTGATATCCCGACAATTCGATGAGCGTTATACTCCTCATTCGCTGCAGAATACTACGCACATCAGCCGGTTGGCGCATTGTCAACTCTGTGTCCTGTCAAATACATTGTAATTGCAGTTTATCATATTAGGCTCAAGTATTTATTTAAACGTATCTCCGTTGCTATTCGTGGTACGTCGACAAATCTATGCGCGTTATACTCCTCATTTGCCGCCAAATACAGCGCACGTGCTCCCGTTTACATTATGTCAACTGGGGTCGAGGACAATTGCAATGTTGTGGCAGTACACCATATTCAGGATTCAATATTTCATTGAACGGATCTACACTGCTGTTTGTGATATCTCGTCAATTCAATGCGCGGTTTACCGCACAAGTGCTGCCAAATAGAGAGCATATCAGCCACTTTGCGCTGTGTCAACTCAGGTCCCTGCCTAATTCATTGTAATTGTATTTTTGCATATTTAGTCTTATGTATTCAATTAAACGTATCTGCGGAGCTATAGGTGGTATGCCTACAATTCGATGCGCGTTATGCTTCACAGTTGCCGCATAATACAGCGCACCTGCTCCTGTTTACATTATGTCAACTCGGGTCGAGGACATATGCAATGTTTTTGTAGTACAGCATATTCGGGATTCAATATTTCATTGAACGTATATACACTGCTATTGGTGATATCTCGACAATTCGAAGCGCCTTATACTCCTCATTCGCTGCCAAATACAACGCACATCAACCGGTTTGCACAATATCAACTCTGTGTCCCTGTCAAATCCATTGGAATTGCAGTTTAGCATATTTAGGATTAAGTATTCAATTAAACGTATCTCCGCTGCTATTGGTGGTAAGTCCAGAATTTGATGCGCGTTATACCCCACATTTGCTGCCAAATACAGAGCACATTAACCGGTTTACGCAATGTCAACTCTATATCCTGTCGAATCCATTGTATTTGCAGTTTGGCCTATTTGGGCCTAAGTACTCAATTAAACCTATTTTCGCTGTTATTGGTGGTATCTCGACAACTCGATGCGCGTTATACCCGACATTTTCTGCCAAATACAGCGCACGTGCTATTGTTTACATTATGTCAACTCGGGTCGAGTACAAATGCAATGTTTTTGTAGTACTGCATATTCAGGATTCAATACTTCATTGAATGTATCTACACTGCTACTGGTGATATCCCGGCAATTTGAAGCGCGTTTTACTCCTCATTCGCTGCCATATGCTACGCACATCAGAGAGTGTGGGCATTGTCAACTCTGTGTCCCGTCAAATACATTGTAATTGCAGATTATCATATTAGGCTCAAGTATTTATTTAAACGTATCTCCGCTGCTATTAGTGGTATGTCGACAAATCTATGCGCGTTATACTCCTCATTTGCCGCCAAATACAGCGGACCTGCACCTGTTTACATGATGTCAACTGGGGTCGAGGACAATTGCAATGTTTTTGCAGTACAGCATATTTAGGAATCAATATTTCATTGAACAGACCTACACAGCTATTTGTGATATCTCGTCAATTCGATGCGCGGTATGCCGCACAGTTGCTGCCAAATAGAGCGCAAATCAGCCACTTTGCGCTATGCAAACTCAGGTCCGTGCCAAATTCATTGTAATTGTATTTTTGCATATTTAGGCTTATGTATTCAAATTAAACGTATCTCCGGTGCTATAGGTGGTATGCCTACAATTCGATGCGCGTTATGCTCCAGAGCTGCCGCCAAACAGCGCACCTGCTCCTGTTTACATTATGTCAACTCGGGTCGAGGACAAATCCAATGTTTTTGCAGTACAGGATATTCAGGATTCAATATTTCATTGATCGTATATACACTGCTATCAGTGATATCCTGACAATTCGATGCGCGTAGTACTCCTCATTCGCTGCCAAATACTACGCAGATCAGCCGGTTTGAACATTGTCAACTCTGTGTCCTGTCAAATACATTGTAATTGCAGATTATCATATTAGGCTCAAGTATTTATTTAAACGTATCTCCGCTGCTATTAGTGGTATGTCGACAAATCTATGCGCGTTATACTCCTCATTTGCCGCCAAATACAGAGGGCCTGCTCCTGTTTACATTATGTCAACTGGGGTCGAGGACAAATCCAATGTTTTTGCAGTACAGGATATTCAGGATTCAATATTTCATTGAACGTATATACACTGCTATTGGTGATATCCTGACAATTCGATGCGCGTGATACTCCACATTCCCTGGCAAATACTACGCGGAACAGCAGGTTTGCGCATTGTCAACTCTGTGTCCTGTCAAATACGTTGTAATTGCAGTTTATCATATTAGGCTCAAGTATTTATTTAAACGTATCTCCGCTGCTATTAGTGGTATGTCGACAAATCTATGCGCGTTATACTCCTCATTTGCCGCCAAATACAGCGGACCTGCTCCTGTTTACATGATGTCAACTCGGGTCGAGGACAAATCCAATGTTTTTGCAGTACAGGATATTCAGGATTCAATATTTCATTGATCGTATATACACTGCTATCAGTGATATCCTGACAATTCGATGCGCGTAGTACTCCTCATTCGCTGCCAAATACTACGCAGATCAGCCGGTTTGCGCATTGTCAACTCTGTGTCCTGTCAAATACATTGTAATTGCAGATTATCATATTAGGCTCAAGTATTTATTTAAACGTATCTCCGCTGCTATTAGTGGTATGTCGACAAATCTATGCGCGTTATACTCCTCATTTGCCGCCAAATACAGCGGACCTGCTCCTGTTTACATTATGTCAACTGGGGTCGAGGACAAATCCAATGTTTTTGCAGTACAGGATATTCAGGATTCAATATTTCATTGAACGTATATACACTGCTATTGGTCATATCACGAAAATCGGTGCGCGTGATACTCCAAATTCCCAACCAAATACAGCGCATCTGCTCCTGTTTACATTATTTCAACTCGGGTCGAGGAAAAATGCAATGTTTTTGCCGTTCAGCACATTCAGGATTCGATATTTCATTGAACGGATCCACATTGCTATTTGTGATATCTCGTCAATTCGATGCGCGGTATATCGCACAGTTGCTGCCAAATAGAGCGCAAACCAGCCACTTTGCGCTATGTCAACTCAGGTCCCTGCCCAATTCATTGTAATTGTAGTTTTGCATACTTAGGCCTAAGTATTCAATTAAACGGATCTCCGGTGCTATTGGTGGTATGCCTACAATTCGATGCGCGTTATGCTCCACAGTTGCCGCCAAATACAGCGCACATGCCCCTGTTTACATTATGTCAACTGGGGTCGAAGACAATTGCAATGTTGTTGCAGTACACCATATTCAGGATTCAATATTTCATTGAACGTACATACACTGCTATTGGTGATATCCCGACAATTCGATGAGCGTTATACTCCTCATCCGCTGCCAAAGACAACACACATCAGAGAATTGGCGCATTGTCAACTCTGTGTCCTGTCAAATACATTGTAATTGCAGTTTATCATATTAGGCTCAAGTATTTATTTAAAAGTATCTCCGCTGCTATTCGTGGTACGTCGACAAATCTATGCGCGTTATACTCCTCATTTGCCGCCAAATACAGCGTACCTGCTCCTGTTTACACTATGTCAACTCGGATCGAGGACAAATGCAATGTTGTTGCAGTACATCATATACAGGATTCAATATTTCATTGAACGTATGTACACTACCATGGTGATATCGCGACAATTCGATGAGCATGATACTCCACATTTCCTGCCAAATACAGCGCATCTGCTCCTGTTTACATTATTTCAACTCGGGTCGTGGAAAAATGCAATGTTTTTGCAGTTCAGCACATTCAGGATTCGATATTTCATTGAACGGATCCACATTGCTATTTGTGATATCTCGTCAATTGGATGCGCGGTATATCGCACAGTTGCTGCCAAATAGAGCGCAAACCAGTCACTTTGCGCTATGTCAACTCAGGTCCCTGCCCAATTCATTGTAATTGTAGTTTTGCATACTTAGGCCTAAGTATTCAATTAAACGGATCTCCGGTGCTATTGGTGGTATGCCTACAATTCGATGCGCGTTATGCTCCAGAGCTGCCGCCAAACAGCGCACCTGCTCCTGTTTACATTATGTCAACTCGGGTCGTGGACAATTCCAATGTTTTTGCAGTACAGGATATTCAGGATTCAATATTTCATTGATCGTATATACACTGCTATCAGTGATATCCTGACAATTCGATGCGCGTAGTACTCCTCATTCGCTGCCAAATACTACGCAGATCAGCCGGTTTGCGCATTGTCAACTCTGTGTCCTGTCAAATACATTGTAATTGCAGATTATCATATTAGGCTCAAGTATTTATTTAAACGTATCTCCGCTGCTATTAGTGGTATGTCGACAAATCTATGCGCTTTATACTCCTCATTTGCCGCCAAATACAGCGGACCTGCTCCTGATTACATTATGTCAACCCGGGTCGAGGACAATTGCAATGTTGTGGCAGTACACCATATTCAGGATTCAATATTTCATTGAACGTATATACACTGCTATTGGTGATATCTCGACAATTCGAAGCGCCTAATACTCCTCATTCGCTGCCAAATACAACGCACATCAACCGGTTTGCACAATATCAACTCTGTGTCCCTGTCAAATCCATTGGAATTGCAGTTTAGCATATTTAGGATTAAGTATTCAATTAAACGTATCTCCGCTGCTATTGGTGGTAAGTCCAGAATTTGATGCGCGTTATACCCCACATTTGCTGCCAAATACAGAGCACATTAACCGGTTTACGCAATGTCAACTCTATATCCTGTCGAATCCATTGTATTTGCAGTTTGGCCTATTTGGGCCTAAGTACTCAATTAAACCTATTTTCGCTGTTATTGGTGGTATCTCGACAACTCGATGCGCGTTATACCCGACATTTTCTGCCAAATACAGCGCACGTGCTATTGTTTACATTATGTCAACTCGGGTCGAGTACAAATGCAATGTTTTTGTAGTACTGCATATTCAGGATTCAATACTTCATTGAATGTATCTACACTGCTATTGGTGATATCCCGGCAATTTGAAGCGCGTTTTACTCCTCATTCGCTGCCATATGCTACGCACATCAGAGAGTGTGGGCATTGTCAACTCTGTGTCCCGTCAAATACATTGTAATTGCAGTTTATCATATTAGGCTCAAGTATTTATTTAAACGTATCTCCGCTGCTATTAGTGGTATGTCGACAAATCTATGCGCGTTATACTCCTCATTTGCCGCCAAATACAGCGGGCCTGCTCCTGTTTACATTATGTCAACTGGGGTCGAGGACAAATCCAATGTTTTTGCAGTACAGGATATTCAGGATTCAATATTTCATTGAACGTATATACACTGCTATTGGTGATATCCTGACAATTCGATGCGCGTGATACTCCACATTCCCTGGCAAATACTACGCGGAACAGCCGGTTTGCGCATTGTCAACTCTGTGTCCTGTCAAATACGTTGTAATTGCAGTTTATCATATTAGGCTCAAGTATTTATTTAAACGTATCTCCGCTGCTATTAGTGGTATGTCGACAAATCTATGCGCGTTATACTCCTCATTTGCCGCCAAATACAGCGGACCTGCTCCTGTTTACATGATGTCAACTCGGGTGGAGGACAAATCCAATGTTTTTGCAGTACAGGATATTCAGGATTCAATATTTCATTGATCGTATATACACTGCTATCAGTGATATCCTGACAATTCGATGCGCGTAGTACTCCTCATTCGCTGCCAAATACTACGCAGATCGGCCGGATTGCGCATTGTCAACTCTGTGTCCTGTCAAATACATTGTAATTGCAGTTTATCATATTAGGCTCAAGTATTTATTTAATCGTGTCTCTGCTGCTATTTGTGGTATGTCCACAAATCCATGCGCGTTATACTCCTCATATGCCGCCAAATACAGCGCACCTGCTCTTGTTTACATTGTGTCAACTGTGGTCGAGGACAAATGCATTGTTTTTGCAGTACAGCACATACGGGATTCAGTACTTCATTCAACGTATATAAACTGCTATTGGCAATATCACGACAAATCGATGCGCGTGATACTCCACATTCCCTGCCAAATACAGCGCACGTGATCTTGTTTAAATTATGCCAACTCGGGTCGAGGACAAATGCAATGTTTTTGCCGTACTGCATATCCAGGATTCAATACTTCATTGAACGTAAATACACTGCTATTGGTGATATCCCGACAATTCCATGCGCGTGATACTCCACATTCCCTGCCAAATACAGCGCACTTGCTCGTGTTTACATTATGTCAACTCGGATAGAGGACAAATGCAATGCTGTTGCAGTACAGCATATACAGGATTCACTATTCCATTGAACGTATATACACTGCTATTCGTCATAGGCCCACAATTCGAAGCGCGTTATACTCCTCATTCGCTGCCAAATGCTAAGCACAGCAGAGAGTTTGCGCATTGTCAACTGTGTTTCCTGTCAAATAAAATGTATTTGCTGTTTATCATGTTAGGCTCAAGTATTTAGTTAAACGTATCTCCGCTGCTATTCGTGGTATGTCGACAAATCTATGCGCGTTATACTCCACAGTTGCCGCCAAACAGCGCACCTGCTCCTGTTTACATTATATCATTCGGGTCGAGGACAAATGCATTGTTTTGGCAGTACATCATATACCGGATTCAATACTTCATTGAACGTACATACACTGCCATTGGTGATATCCCTACAATTCGATGCGCGTGATACTCCACATTACCTGCCAAATACGGCGCACCTACTCCTGTTTACATTATGTCAACACGGATCGAGGACAAATGCAATGTTGTTGCAGTACAGCATATACAGGATTCAATATCTCATTGAACGTATATACACTGCCATGGTGATATCCCGACAATTCGATGCGCATGATACTCCACATTTCCTGCCAAATACAGCGCACCTGCTCCTGTTTACATTATGTCATTCGGGTCGAGGACAAATGCATTGTTTTTGCAGTACAGCATATACTGGATTCAATATTTCATTGAATGTATCTACACTGCTACTGGAGATATTTCGTCAATTCGATGCGCGCTATACCGCACAGTTGCTGCCAAATAGAGCGCAAATCAGCCACTTTGCGCTATGTCAACTCAGGTCCCTGCCTAATTCATTGTAATTGTAGTTTTGCATACTTAGGCTTATGTATTCAATTAAACGTATCTCCGGTGCTATTGGTGGTATGCCTACAGTTCTATGCGCGTTATGCTCCACAGTTGCCGCCAAACAGCAGACCTGCTCCTGTTTACATTATGTCAACTCGGATCGAGGACAAATGCAATGTTGTTGCAGTACAGCATATACAGGATTCAATATTTCATTGAACGTATATACACTGCAATTCGTGATATGCCAACAATTCGAAGCGCGTTATACTCCTCATTCGCTGCCAAATACAGCGCACCTGCTCCTGTTTACATTATGTCATTCGGGTCGAGGACAAATGTATTGTTTTTGCAGTACATCATATAACGGATTCAATACTTCATTGAATGTATCTACACTGCTATTGGCGATATCACGACAATTCGAAGCGCGTGATACTCCACATTCCCTGCCAAAGACAACGCACCTGCTCTTGTTTACATTATGTCAAATCGGGTCGGGGACAAATGCATTGTTTTTGCAGTACAGCACATACAGGATTCAATACTTCACTGAACATATATACACTGCTATTGGTGATATCCCGACAACTCCATGCGCGTGATACTCCACATTACCTGCCAAATACAGCACACCTGCTCCTGTTTACATTATGCCCCACTCGGGTCGAGGGTAAATACAATGTTGTTGCAGTACTGCATATCCAGGATTCAATACTTCATTGAACGTATATACACTGCTATTCGTGATATGCCAACAATTCGAAGCGCGTTATACTCCTCATTCGCTGCCAAATACTACGCACATCAGAGAATTGGCGCATTGTCAACTCTGTGTCCTGTCAAATACATTGTAATTGCAGTTTATCATATTAGACTCAAGTATTTATTTAAAAGTATCTCCGCTGCTATTCGTGGTACGTCGACAAATCTATGCGCGTTATACTCCTCATCTGCCGCCAAATACAGCGCACCTGCTCCTGTTTACATTATGTCAACTCGGATCGAGGACAAATGCAATGTTGTTGCAGTACAGCATATACAGTATTCAATATTTCATTGAACGTATATACACTGCCATGGTGATATCCCGACAATTCGATGCCCATGATACTCCACATTTCCTGCCAAATACAGCGCACCTGCTCCTGTTTACAGTATGTCATTCGGGTCGAGGACAAATGTATTGTTTTTGCAGTACATCATATAACGGATTCAATACTTCATTGAACGTAAATACACAGCTATTGGAGATATCCCGACAATTCGATGCGCATGATACTCCACATTTCCTGCCATATCAGCGTACCTGCTCCTGTTTACATTATGTCATTCGGGTCGAAGACAAATGCATTGTTTTTGCAGTACATCATATACCGGATTATATACTTCATTGATCGTAAATTCACTGCTTTTGGTGAAATCCCGACAATTCGATGCGCGTGATACTCCACATTCCCTGCCAAACACAGCGCACCTGCTCCTGTTTACATTAAGTCAACTGGGGTCGAAGGCAAATGCAATGATGTTGTAGTACTGCATATACAGGATTCAATACTTCATTGAATGTATCTGCACTGCTATTGGTGGTGTCACGACACTTCGATGCGCGTGATACTCAACATCCCCCCCAAATACAGCGTACCTGTTCCCGTTTACATTATGTCAACTGGGGTCGAGGACAATTGCAATGTTGTTGCAGTACAGCATATTCAGGTATCATTATTTCATTGAACGGATCTACACTGCTATTGGTGATATCTCGTCAATTCGATGCGCGGTGCACCACACAGCTGCTGCCAAATAGAGCGCAAATGAGCCACATGGCGCTATGTCAACTCAGGTCCCTGCCTAATTCATTGTAATTGTAGTTTTGCATATTTAGGCTTATGTATTCAATTAATCGTATCTCCGGTGCTATTGGTGGTATGCCTACAATTCGATGCGCGATGTACTCCACAGTTGCCGCAAAAAGCGGACCTGCTCCTGTTTACATTATGTCCACTCGGTTCGAGGACTAATGGAATGTTGTTGCAGTACTGCATATTCAGTATTCAATGCTTCATTGAACGGATCTACACTGCTATTGGTGATATCCCGACAACTCGATGCGCGTTGTACTCCTCATTTGCTGCCAAATACTACGCACATCAGCCGGTTTACGCATTGTCAACTCTGTGTCCTGTCAAATACATTGTAATTGTAGTTTATCATATTAGGCTCAAACCTTTATTTAAACGTATCTCCGCTGCTATTCGTGGTATGTCGACAAATCTATGCGCGTTATACTCCTCATTTTCCGCCAAATACAGCGGACCTGCTCCTGTTTACATTATGTCTTCTCGGGTCGAGGACAAATGTAATGTTCCTGCAGTACAGCATATTCAGGATTCAATGTTTCATTGAACGTATATACACTGCTATTCGCGATATCCCGACAATTCGATGCGTGTGATACTCCACATTCCCTGCCAAATACAGCGCACCTGCTCCTGTTTACATTATGTCAACTCGGGTCGAGGGAAATGCAATGTTTTTGCAGTACAGCACATTCAGGATTCAATATTCCATTGAACGGATCTACACTGCTATTGGTGATATCTCGTCAATTCGGTGCGCGCTATATCGCACAGTTGCTGCCAAATAGAGCGCAAATCAGCCACTTTGCGCTATGTCAACTCAGGTCCCTGCCTAATTCATTGTAATTGTAGTTTTGCATATTTAAGCTTAAGTATTCAATTACACGTATCTCCGGTGCTATTGGTGGTATGCCTACAATTCGATGCGCGTTATACTCCACAGTTTCCGCCAAATACAGCGCACCTGCTCCTGTTTGCGTTATGTCAACACGGGTCGAGGACAAATGCAATCTTTTTGCAGTCCGGGATATTCAGGATTCAATATTCCATTGAATGTATCTACACTGCTATTGGTGATATCACGACAATTCGATGCGCGTGATACTCCACATTCCCTGCCAAATACAGCGCACCTGCTCCTGTTTACATTATGTCCCACTCGGGTCGAGGACAAATGCCATGTTTTTGTATTACTGCATATTCAGGATTCAATATTTCATTGAATGTATCTACACTGCTATTGGCGATATCACGACAATTCGATGCGCGTGATACTCCACATTCCCTGCCAAAGACAACGCACCTGCTCTTGTTTACATTATGTCAACTCGGGTCGGGGACAAATGCATTGTTTCTGCAGTATAGCACATACAGGATTCAATACTTCACTGAACATATATACACTGCTATTGGTGATATCCCGACAATTCCATGCGCGTGATACTCCACATTACCTGCCAAATACAGCGCACCTGCTCCTGTTTACATTATGTCAACTGGGGTCGAAGACAATTGCAATGTTGTTGCAGTACACCACATTCAGGATTCAATATTTCATTGAACATACATATCCTGCAATTGGTGATATCCCGACAATTCGATGCGCGTTATACTCCTCATTCGCTGCAGAATACTACGCACATCAGCCGGTTTGCGCATTGTCAACTCTGTGTCCTGTCAAATACATTGTAATTGCAGTTTATCATATTAGGCTCAAATTTTTATTTAAACGTATCTCCGCTGCTATTCGTGGTATGTCGACAAATCTATGCGCGTTATACTCCTCATTTTCCGCCAAATACAGCGGACCTGCTCCTGTTTATATTATGTCAACTGGTGTCGAAGACAAATGCAATGTTCTTGTAGTACTGCATACTCAGGATTCAATATTTCATTGAATGTATCTACACTGCTATTGGCGATATCACGACAATTCGATGCGCGTGATACTCCACATTCCCTGCCAAAGACAACGCACCTGCTCTTGTTTACATTATGTCAACTCGGGTCGGGGACAAATGCATTGTTTTTGCAGTATAGCACATACAGGATTCAATACTTCACTGAACATATATACACTGCTATTGGTGATATCCCGACAATTCCATGCGCGTGATACTCCACATTACCTGCCAAATACAGCGCACCTGCTCCTGTTTACATTATGTCAACTCGGCTCGGGGACAAATGCAATGTTTTTGCAGTACTGCATATTCAGCATTCAATATTTCATTGACCGTATATACACTGCTATTGGTGATATCCCGACAATTCGATGCGCGTTATACTCCTCATTCGCTGCCAAATACAGCGCGCGTCATTCAATTCGATGCGCGTTCTTCTCCACACTTGCTCTCGTATATAGCGCACCTGCTCCTGTTTAAATTATATCAACTCGGGTCATGGTCAAATCCAATGTTATTGCTGTACTGCATATTCAGGATTCAATATTCCCTTAATTGTTTATACACTGCTATTGGTGAAATCTCGACAATTCGACGTGCGTTACTCCACATATGCGGCCAAATTCAGCGCACGTCATTCGGTTTGCCCTATTTCAACTCTGGGCCCTGTCAAGTGCAGCGTAATTGCAATTTTGCAGAGTCTGTGTTAAATACTCAATTAAACGTATCCGCACTGTTATTGGTGATATCTAGACAAGTGGTTGAGCGTTAAACTCCTCATTCGCTGCGAAATTTAGCGGAGCTGCTCCAGTTTACAATATGTCAAATCGGGTCGAGGTCAAATCCAATGTTATTGCAGTACTGTATATTCAGCCTTCAATATTCAATTGAACGTTGCTTCGTTTCGATTGGAGATACGAAGAAAATTCGATGCGCGTTCTACTCCACAGATGCTGCCAAATACAGCGCACATCAACCGGTTTACTCAATGTCAACTCTGTGTCCTGTCAAATCCAGCGTAATTGCCGTTTTAAAATATTCTACCGTTAATATTCAATTAAACGTGTCTCCGCCGCTATTGGTGGTATGTCGACAATTCGAAGCGCTTTACACACCACATTTGCTGCCAAATACAGCGCACATGCTCCCGTTTACATTTTGCCAACTCGGGTCGAGGTCAAATCCAATGTTATTGCTATGCTGCTTATCCAGGCTTCAATTATCAATTGAACGAATCTGTACTACTATTGGTGATATGTCGACAATTCGATGCGCGTTATCCCGTAAATTTGCTGCAAGAAATAGCGCACAGCAACCAGTTTGCGCAATGTCAACTCTGTGTCCTATCAAATACAGCGTTATTCCTGTTTTGCATAGTCAGTTTTAAATATTCATTTGAGCGTATTCCAGTTTCTATTCCAGATATCTCGATAGCTCGATACGCGTTAAACTCCACATTTGCTGCCAAATAGAGCGCACTTGCAACTGTTTACATTAAGTAATCTCGGATCGAGGTCAAATCCAATGCTATTGCTGTACTGCATATTCAGGAATCAATATTCCATTGAAATTTTCTACACTGCTATTGGTGATATCCCGACAATTCGATGCGCGTTATACTCCTAATTCGATGCCAAATACTATGCACATCAGCCGGTTTGCGCATTGTTAACTCTGTGTCCTGTCAAATACATTGTAATTGCAGTTTATCATATTAGGCTCAAGTATTTATTTAAGCGTATCTCCGCTGCTATTCGTGGTATGTCGACAAATCTATGCGCGCTATACTCCTCATTTGCCGCCAAATACAGCGCACGGGCTCCCGTTTACATTATGTCAACTGGGGTCGAGGACAATTGCAATGTTGTGGCAGTACAGCACAGTCAGGATTCAATATTTCATTGAACGGATCTACACTGCTGTTTGTGATATCTCGTCAATTCGATGCGCGGTTTACCGCACAAGTGCTGCCAAATAGAGCCCATATCAGCCACTTTGCGCTGTGTCAACTCAGGTCCCTGCCTAATTCATTGTAATTGTATTTTTGCATATTTAGTCTTATGTATTCAATTAAACGTATCTGCGGAGCTATAGGTGGTATGCCTACAATTCGATGCGCGTTATGCTTCACAGTTGCCGCCTAATACAGCGCACCTGCTCCTGTTTACATTATGTCAACTCGGGTCGTGGACATATGCAATGTTTTTGTAGTACAGCATATTCGGGATTCAACATTTCATTGAACGTATATACACTGCTATTGGTGATATCTCGACAATTCGAAGCGCCTTATACTCCTCATTCGCTGCCAAATACAACGCACATCAACCGGTTTGCGCAATATCAACTCTGTCTCCCTGTCAGATCCATTGGAATTGCAGTTTAGCATATTTAGGATTAAGTATTCAATTAAACGTATCTCCGCTGCTATTGGTGGTAAGTCCAGAATTTGATGCGCGTTATACCCCACATTTGCTGCCAAATACAGCGCACGTGCTCTTGTTTACATTATGTCAACTCGGGTCGAGTACAAATGCAATGTTGTTGTAGTACTGCATATTCAGGATTCAATACTTCATTGAATGTATCTACACTGCTATTGGTGATATCCCGGCAATTTGAAGCGCGTTTTACTCCTCATTCGCTGCCATATGCTACGCACATCAGAGAGTGTGGGCATTGTCAACTCTGTGTCCCGTCAAATACATTGTAATTGCAGTTTATCATATTAGGCTCAAGGATTTATTTAAACGTATCTCCGCTGCTATTAGTGGTATGTCGACAAATCTATGCGCGTTATACTCCTCATTTGCCGCCAAATACAGCGGACCTGCTCCTGTTTACATGATGTCAACTGGGGTCGAGGACAATTGCAATGTTGTTGCAGTACAGCATATTTAGGAATCAATATTTCATTGAACAGACCTACACAGCTATTTGTGATATCTCGTCAATTCGATGCGCGGTATGCCGCACAGTTGCTGCCAAATAGAGCGCAAATCAGCCACTTTGCGCCATGCAAACTCAGGTCCGTGCCTAATTCATTGTAATTGTATTTTTGCATATTTAGGCTTATGTATTCAAATTAAACGTATCTCCGGTGCTATAGGTTGTATGCCTACAATTCGATGCGCGTTATGCTCCACAGCTGCCGCCAAACAGCGCACCTGCTCCTGTTTACATTATGTCAACTCGGGTCGAGGACAAATCCAATGTTTTTGCAGTACAGGATATTCAGAATTCAATATTTCATTGATCGTATATACACTGCTATCAGTGAAATCCTGACAATTCGATGCGCGTTGTACTCCTCATTCGCTGCCAAATGCTACGCAGATCAGCCGGTTTGCGCATTGTCAACTCTGTGTCCTGTCAAATACATTGTAATTGCAGCTTATCATATTAGGCTCAAGTATTTATTTAAACGTAACTCCGCTGCTATTAGTGGTATGTCGACAAATCTATGCGCGTTATACTCCTCATTTGCCGCCAAATACAGCGGACCTGCACCTGTTTACATTATGTCAACTGGGGTCGAGGACGAATCCAATGTTTTTGCAGTACAGGATATTCAGGATTCAATATTTCATTGAACGTATATACACTGCTATTGGTGATATCCTGACAATTCGATGCGCGTGATACTCCACATTCCCTGGCAAATACTACGCAGATCAGCCGGTTTGCGCATTGTCAACTCTGTGTCCTGTCAAATACGTTGTATTTGCAGTTTATCATATTAGGCTCAAGTATTTATTTAAACGTATCTCCGCTGCTATTAGTAGTATGTCGACAAATCTATGCGCGTAATACTCCTCATTTGCCGCCAAATACAGCGGACCTGCTCCTGATTACATTATGTCAACCCGGGTCGAGGACAATTGTAATGTAGTTGTAGTACTGCATATTCAGTATTCAATTCTTCATTGAATGTATCTACACTACTATTGGTGATATCACGACAATCCGATGCGCGTGATACCCCACATTTCCTGCCAAATACAGCGCACCTGCTCCTGTTTACATTATGTCATTCGGGTCGAGGACAAATGCATTGTTTTTGGAGTACAGCATATACTGGATTCAATATTTCATTGAATGTATCTACACTGCTACTGGAGATATTTCGTCAATTCGATGCGCGCTATACCGCACAGTTGCTGCCAAATAGAACGCAAATCAGCCACTTTGCGCTATGTCAACTCAGGTACCTGCCTAATTCATTGTAATTGTAGTTTTGCATACTTAGGCTTATGTATTCAATTAAACGTATCTCCGGTGCTATTGGTGGTATGCCTACAATTCGATGCGCGTTATGCTCCACAGTTGCCGCCAAACAGCGGACCTGCTCCTGTTTACATTATGGCAACTGGGGACGAAGACAAATGCAAAGATCTTGTAGTACTGCATACTCAGGATTCAATACTTCATTGAATGTATCTACACTGCTATTGGTGATATCCCGACAATTCGATGCGCATGATACTCTACATTTCCTGCCAAATACAGCACACCTGCTCCTGTTTACATTATGTCATTCGGGTCGAGGACAAATGCATTGTTTTTGCAGTACATCTTATACCAGATTCAATACTTCATTGAACGTATATACACTGCTATTGGTGATATCCCGACAATTACATGCGCGTGATACTCCACATTCCCTGCCAAATACAGCGCACCTGTTGCTGTTTACATTATGTCAACTAGGGTCGAGGACAAATGCTACGTTGTTGTAGTACTGCATATCAGGATTCAATTCTTCATTGAATGTATCTACACTACTATTGGTGATATCACGACAATACGATGCGCATGATACTCCACATTTTCTGCCAAATACAGCGCACCTGCTCCTGTTTACATTATGTCAACTCGGGTCGAGGACAAATCCTACGTTGATGTAGTACTGCATATTCAGGATTCAATATTTCATAGAACGGATCTACACTGCTATTGGTGATATCATGACAATTCGATGCGCGTGATACACCACATTCCCTGCCAAATACAGCGCACCTGCTCCTGTTTACATTATGTCAACTGGGGTCGAGGACACACGCAATGTTGTTGCAGTACTGCATATTCAGGATTCAATATTTCATTGAACGTATATACACCGCTATTGGTGATATCCCGTCAATTTGAAGCGTGTCATACTCCTCATTCGCTGCCAAATACTACGTACATCAGAGAGGTTGTGCATTGTCAACTCTGTGTCCTGTCAAATACATTGTATTTGCAGTTTATCATATTATGCACAAGTATTTATTTAAACGTATCTCCGCTGCTATTCGTGGTATGTCGACAAATCTATGCGCGTTATACTCCTCATTTGCTGCCAAATACAGCGCACCTGCTCCGGTTTACATTATGTCAACTCGGATCGAGGACTAATGCAATGTTGTTATAGTATTGCATATTCAGGATTCAATACTTCATTGAACGGATCTACACTGCTATTTGTGATATTATCGTCAATTCGATGCGCGGTATACCGCACAGTTGCCGCCAAATACAGCGCACCTGCCCCTCTTTACATTATATCAACTTGGGTCGAGGACAAATGCAACGATTTTGTAGTACTGCATATTCAGGATTCAATACTTCAATGAATGTATCTACACTGCTATCGGTCATATCACGACAATTCGATGCGCGTGATACACCACATTCCCTGCCAAATACAGCGCACCTGCTCTTGTTTACATTGTGTCAACCGTGGTCGTGGACAAATGCATTGTTTTTGCAGTACAGCATATACCGGATTCAATACTTCATTGAACGTATATACACTGTTTTTGGTTATATCCCGACCATTCGATGAGCGTGGTACTACACGTTTCCTGCCAAATACGGCGCACCTGCTCCTGTTTACATTATGTCAACTCGGGTCGAGGACAAATCCAATGTTTTTGCAGTACAGCACATTCAGGATTCAATATTTCATTGAACGGATCTACACTGCGACTGGAGATATCTCGTCTATTCGATGCGCGGTATACCGCACACTTCCTGCCAAATAGAGCGCAAATCAGCCATTGTGCGCTGTGTCAACACAGGTCCTTGCCAAATTCATTGTAATTGTCGTTTTGCATATTTAGGCCTAAGTATTCAATTAAACGGATCTCCGGTGCTATTGATGGTATGCCTACAATACGATGCGCGTTATACTCCACATTCCCTGCCAAATACAGCGCACCGGCTCCTGTTTACATTATGTCAACTGGGGTCGAAGACAAATGCAATGTTCTTGTAGTACTGCATACTCAGGACTCAATACTTCATTGATCGTATCTACACTGCGACTGGAGATATTTCGTCAATTCCATGCGTCTTGTACTCCACATTCCCTGCCAAATACAGCGCACCTGCTCCTGTTTACATTATGTCAACTCGGGTCGAGGACAAATCCAATGTTTTTGCAGTACAGCACATTCAGGATTCAATATTTCATTGAACGGATCTACACTGCGACTGGAGATATCTCGTCTATTCGATGCGCGGTATACCGCACACTTCCTGCCAAATAGAGCGCAAATCAGCCATTGTGCGCTGTGTCAACACAGGTCCTTGCCAAATTCATTGTAATTGTCGTTTTGCATATTTAGGCCTAAGTATTCAATTAAACGGATCTCCGGTGCTATTGATGGTATGCCTACAATACGATGCGCGTTATACTCCACATTCCCTGCCAAATACAGCGCACCTGCTCCTGTTTACATTATGTCATTCGGGTCGAGGACAAATGCATTGTTTTTGGAGTACAGCATATACTGGATTCAATATTTCATTGAATGTATCTACACTGCTACTGGAGATATTTCGTCAATTCGATGCGCGCTATACCGCACAGTTGCTGCCAAATAGAACGCAAATCAGCCACTTTGCGCTATGTCAACTCAGGTACCTGCCTAATTCATTGTAATTGTAGTTTTGCATACTTAGGCTTACGTATTCAATTAAACGTATCTCCGGTGCTATTGGTGGTATGCCTACAATTCGATGCGCGTTATGCTCCACAGTTGCCGCCAAACAGCGGACCTGCTCCTGTTTACATTATGGCAACTGGGGACGAAGACAAATGCAAAGATCTTGTAGTACTGCATACTCAGGATTCAATACTTCATTGAATGTATCTACACTGCTATTGGTGATATCCCGACAATTCGATGCGCATGATACTCTACATTTCCTGCCAAATACAGCGCACCTGCTCCTGTTTACATTATGTCATTCGGGTCGAGGACAAATGCATTGTTTTTGCAGTACATCATATACCGGATTCAATACTTCATTGAACGTATATACACTGCTATTGGTGATATCCCGACAATTACATGCGCGTGATACTCCACATTCCCTGCCAAATACAGCGCACCTGTTGCTGTTTACATTATGTCAACTCGGGTCGAGGACACACGCAATGTTGTTGCAGTACAGCATATACCGAATTCAATATTTCATTGAACGTATATACACTGCTATTCGTGATATGCCGACAATTCGAAGCGCGTTATACTCCTCATTCGCTGCGAAATACTACGCACATCAGAGAATTGGCGCATTGTCAACTCTGTGTCCTGTCAAATACATTGTATTTGCTGTTTATCATGTTAGGCTCAATTATTTAATTAAGCGTATCTCCGCTGCAATTCGTGGTATGTCGACAAATCTATGCGCGCTATACTCCGCAGTTGCAGCCAAACAGCGCACCTGCTTCTGTTCACATTATGTCATTCGGGTCGAGTACAAATGCATTGTTTTTGCAGTACATCATATACCGAATTCAATACTTCATTGAACGTACATACACTGCCATTGGTGGCATCCCGACAATTCGATACGCGTGAAACTCCACATTTCCTGCCACATACGGCGCACCTGTTGCTGTTTACATTATGTCAACTCGGGTCGAGGACTAATGCAATGAAGTTGAAGTACTGCATATTCAGGATTCAATACTTCATTGAATGTGTCTACACTGCTATTGGTCCTATCACGACAATTCGATGCGCGTGATACTCCACATTCCCTGCCAAATACAGCGCACCTGCTCTTGTTTACATTATGTCAATTGTGGTCGAGGACAAATGCATTGCTTTTGCAGTACAGCATATACCGGATTCAATACTTCATTGAACGTACATACACTGCCATTGGTGGCATCCCGACAATTCGATACGCGTGAAACTCCACATTTCCTGCCACATACGGCGCACCTGTTGCTGTTTACATTATATCAACTCGGGTCGAGGACTAATGCAATGTTGTTGCAGTACAGCATATTCATGATTCAATATTCCATTGAGCGGATCTACACTGCTATTGGTAATATCCCGACAATTCGATGCGCGTTATACTCCTCATTCGCTGCAAAATACTACGCACATCAGCCGGTGTGCGCATTGACAACTCTGTGCCCTGTCAAATACATTGTAGTTGCAGTTTATCATATTAGGCACAAGTATTTATTTAAACGTATCACCGCTGCTATTCGTGGTATGTCGACAAATCTATGCGAGTTATACTCCTCATTTGCCGCCAAATACGGCGCCCCTGCTCCTGTTTACATTATGTCAACTCGGGTCGAGGTCAAACGTTACGTTGTTGTAGTACTGCATATTCAGGATTCAATTCTTCATTGAATGTATCTACACTACTATTGGTGATATCACGACAATACGATGCGCGTGATACTAAACATTTTCTGCCAAATACAGCGCACCTGCTCCGGTTTACATAATGTCAACTCGGATCGAGGACTAATGCAATGTTGTTATAGTATTGCATATTCAGGATTCAATACTTCATTGAATGTATCTACACTGCTATTGGTGATATCCCGACAATTCGATGCGCGTTATACTCCTCATTCGCTGCAGAATACTACGCACATCAGCCGGTGTGCGCATTGACAACTCTGTGTCCTGTCAAATACATTGTAATTGCAGTTTATCATATTAGGCTCAAGTATTTATTTAAACGTATCTCCGCTGCTATTCGTGGTATGTCGACAAATCTATGCTCGTTATACTCCTCATTTGCCGCCAAATACAGCGCACCTGCTCCCGTTTACATTATGTCAATTGGGGTCCAGGTCAAATCCAATCGTTTTGCAGTACTGCAAATTCAGGATTCAATATCGCATTGAACGTTTCTACACTGCTATTGGTGATATCTCGACAATTCGAAGTGCGTTATACTCCTCATTCGCTGCCAAATACAACGCACATCAACCGGTTTGCGCAATATCAACTCTGTGTCCCTGCCAAATCCATTGTATTGCAGTTTAGCGTATTTATGCTTAAGTATTCAATTAAACGTATCTCCGCTGCTATTGGTTGTAAGTCCAGAATTTGATGCGCGTTAAACCCCACATTTGCTGCCAAATACAGAGCACATTAACCGGTTTGCGCAATGTCAACTCTATACCCTGTCGAATACATTGTATTTGCAGTTTCGCCTATTTGGGCCTAAGTACTCAATTAAACCTATTTTCGCTGTTATTGGTGGTATCTCGACAACTCGATGCGCGTCAAACCCGACATTTTCTGCCAAATACAGCGGACCTGCTCTTGTTTACATTATGACATCTTCTGTCGAGGTCAAATCCAATCGTTTTGCAGTACTGCAAATTCAGGATTCAATATCCCATTGAACGTTTCTACACTGCTATTGGTGATATCTCGTCAATTCGATGCGCGGTATACCGCACACTTGCTGCCAAATAGGGCGCAAATCAGACACTGTGCGCTGTGTCAACCCAGGTCCCTGCCTAAATCATTGTAATTGTAGTTTTGCATATTTAGGCTTAAGTATTCAATTAAACGTATCTCCGGTGCTATTGGAAGTATGCCTAGAACTCGATGCGCGTTATACTCCTCATTCGCTGCCAAATGCTACGCACATTAGAGAGTGTGGGCATTGTCAACTCTGTGTCCCGTCAAATACATTGTAATTGCAGTTTATCATATTAGGCTCAAGTATTAATTTAAACGTATCTCCGCTGCTATTCGTGGTATGTCGAAAAATCTATGCGCGTTATACTCCTCATTTGCCGCCAAATACAGCGCACCTGCTCCTGTTTACATTAAGTCAACTGGAGTCGAGGACAATTGCAATGTTGTTGCAGTAAAGCATATTCAGGAATCAATATTTCTTTGAACAGACCTACACTGCTATTTGTGATATCTCGTCAATTCGATGCGCGGTATGCCGCACAGTTGCTGCCAAATAGAGCCAAATCAGCCACTTTGCGCTATGTAAACTCAGGTCCGTGCCTCATTCATTGTAATTGTATTTTTGCATATTTAGGCTTATGTATTCAAATTAAACGTATCTCTGGTGCTATAGGTGGTATGCCTACAATTCGATGCGCGTTATGCTCCACAGCTGCCGCCAAACAGCGCACCTGCTCCTGTTTACATTATGTCAACTGGGGTCGAGGACAATTGCAATGTTGTTGCAGTACAGCATATTTAGGAATCGATATTTCATTGAACGTAAATACACTGTTATTCGTGATATCCCGACAACTCGACGAGCGTGATACTCCACATTCCCTGGCAAATAAAGCGCTCCTGCTCCTGTTTACATTATGTCAACACGGATAGAGGGCAAATGCTATGTTGTTGCAGTACAGCATAAACAGGATTCATATTTCTTTGAACGTATACACACTGCCATGGTGATATCCCGACAATTCCATGCGCATGATACTGCACATTCCCTGCCAAATACAGCGCACCTGCTCCTGCTTACATTATGTCAACTCGGGTCGAGGACAAATGCAATGTTTTTGCAGTTATGCATATACAGTTTTCAATATTTCATTGAACAGATCTACACTGCTATTGGTGATATCGCCTCAATTCGATGCGCGGAATACCGCACACTTGCTGCCAAATAGAGCGCAATTCAGCCACTGTGCGCTATGTCAACTCAGGTCCCTGCCTAACTCATTGTAATTGTAGTTTTGCATATTTAGGCTTAAGTATTCAATTAAACGTATCTGCGGTGCTATTGGTGGTATGCCTACAATTCGACGCGCGATGTACTCCACATTTACCGCAAAACAGCGGACCTGCTCCTGTTTACATTATGTCAACTCTAGTCGAGGACAAATGCAATGAAGTTGTAGTACTGCATATTCGGGATTCAATACTTCATTGAATGTATCTACACTGCAATTAGTCATATCACGACAATTAGATGCGCGTGATACTCCACATTCCCTCCCAAATACAGCGCACGTGCTCTTGTTTACATTATGTCAACTCGGGTCGAGGACAAATGCAATGTTGTTGCAGTATTGCATATGCAGGATTCAATACTTCATTGAACGTATCTACCCTGCTATTGGTGATATCCCGTCTATTCGATGCGCGATATACCCTTCATTCGCTGCCAAATACAGCGTACCTGCTCTTGCTTACATTGCGTCAACTGTGGTCGAGGACAAATGCATTGTTTTTGCAGTACAGCATATACCGAATTCAATACTTCATTGAATATATCTACACTGCTATTTGGTGATATCACGACAATTCGATGCGCGTGATACTCCACATTCGCTACCAAATACAGCGCACGTGCTCTTGTTTGCATTATGTCTTCTCGTGTCGAGGACAAACGCACTGTTGTTGCAGCACTGCTTTTCCTGGATTCAATACTTCATTGAACGTATCTACACTGCGACTGAAGATAATTCTTCAATTCTATGCGTCTTGTACTCCACATTTTCTGCCGAATAACGCACACCTGCTCCTGTTTACATTATGTCAACTCGGGTCAAGTACAAATGCAATGTTTTTGCGGAACAGCATATCCAGCATTCAATATTTCATTGAATGTATCTGCACTGCGATTGGTCATATCACGACAATGCGATGCGCGTGATACTCCACATTCCCTGCCAAATACAGCGCGTGCTCCTGTTTACATTATATCAACTCGGATCCAGGACAAATGCAATGTTGTTGGAGTACAGCATATACAGAACTCAATATTCCATTGAACGTATATACACTGCTATTCGTGATATGCCGACAATTCGAAGCGCGTTATACTCCTCATTCGCTGCCAAATACTATGCACATCAGAGAATTGGGGCATTGTCAACTCTCTGTCCTGTCAAATACATTGTAATTGCAGTTTATCATATTAGGCTCAAGTATTTCTTTAAAAGTATCTCCGCTGCTATTCATGCTACGTCGACAAATCTATGCGCGTTATACTCCTCATTTGCCGCCAAATACAGCGCAAATGCTCCTGTTTACATTATGTCAACTCGGGTCGAGGACACATGCAATGTTGTTGCAGTACAGCATACTCAGGACTCAATACTTCATTGAACGTATCTACACTACTATTGGTGATATCACGACAATCCGATGCGCCTGATACCCCACATTTCCTGCCAAATACAGCGCACCTGCTCCTGTTTACATTATGTCATTCGGGTCGAGGACAAATGCATTGTTTTTGGAGTACAGCATATACTGGATTCAATATTTCATTGAATGTATCTACACTGCTACTGGAGATATTTCGTCAATTCGATGCGCGCTATACCGCACAGTTGCTGCCAAATAGAACGCAAATCAGCCACTTTGCGCTATGTCAACTCAGGTACCTGCCTAATTCATTGTAATTGTAGTTTTGCATACTTAGGCTTACGTATTCAATTAAACGTATCTCCGGTGCTATTGATGGTATGCCTACAATACGATGCGCGTTATACTCCACATTCCCTGCCAAATACAGCGCACCGGCTCCTGTTTACATTATGTCAACTGGGGTCGAAGACAAATGCAATGTTCTTGTAGTACTGCATACTCAGGACTCAATACTTCATTGATCGTATCTACACTGCGACTGGAGATATTTCGTCAATTCCATGCGTCTTGTACTCCACATTCCCTGCCAAATACAGCGCACCGGCTCCTGTTTACATTATGTCAACTCGGGTCGCGGTCTCATGCAATGTTGTTGCAGTACAGCATACTCAGGACTCAATACTTCATTGAACGTATCTACACTACTATTGGTGATATCATGACAATCCGAGGCGCGTGATACCCCACATTTCCTGCCAAATACAGCGCATCTGCTCCTGTTTACATTATGTCATTCGGGTCGAGGACAAATGCATTGTTTTTGGAGTACAGCATATACTGGATTCAATATTTCATTGAATGTATCTACACTGCTACTGGAGATATTTCGTCAATTCGATGCGCGCTATACCGCACAGTTGCTGCCAAATAGAACGCAAATCAGCCACTTTGCGCTATGTCAACTCAGGTACCTGCCTAATTCATTGTAATTGTAGTTTTGCATACTTAGGCTTACGTATTCAATTAAACGTATCTCCGGTGCTATTGGTGGTATGCCTACAATTCGATGCGCGTTATGCTCCACAGTTGCCGCCAAACAGCGGACCTGCTCCTGTTTACATTATGGCAACTGGGGACGAAGACAAATGCAAAGATCTTGTAGTACTGCATACTCAGGATTCAATACTTCATTGAATGTATCTACACTGCTATTGGTGATATCCCGACAATTCGATGCGCATGATACTCTACATTTCCTGCCAAATACAGCGCACCTGCTCCTGTTTACATTATGTCATTCGGGTCGAGGACAAATGCATTGTTTTTGCAGTACATCATATACCGGATTCAATACTTCATTGAACGTACATACACTGCCATTGCTGGCATCCCGACAATTCGATACGCGTGAAACTCCACATTTCCTGCCACATACGGCGCACCTGTTGCTGTTTACATTATATCAACTCGGGTCGAGGACTAATGCAATGAAGTTGAAGTACTGCATATTCAGGATTCAATACTTCATTGAATGTGTCTACACTGCTATTGGTCCTATCACGACAATTCGATGCGCGTGATACTCCACATTCCCTGCCAAATACAGCGCACCTGCTCTTGTTTACATTATGTCAATTGTGGTCGAGGACAAATGCATTGCTTTTGCAGTACAGCATATACCGGATTCAATACTTCATTGAACGTACATACACTGCCATTGGTGGCATCCCGACAATTCGATACGCGTGAAACTCCACATTTCCTGCCACATACGGCGCACCTGTTGCTGTTTACATTATATCAACTCGGGTCGAGGACTAATGCAATGTTGTTGCAGTACAGCATATTCATGATTCAATATTCCATTGAGCGGATCTACACTGCTATTGGTAATATCCCGACAATTCGATGCGCGTTATACTCCTCATTCGCTGCAAAATACTACGCACATCAGCCGGTGTGCGCATTGACAACTCTGTGCCCTGTCAAATACATTGTAGTTGCAGTTTATCATATTAGGCACAAGTATTTATTTAAACGTATCACCGCTGCTATTCGTGGTATGTCGACAAATCGAAGCGCGTTATACTCCTCATTCGCTGCGAAATACTACGCACATCAGAGAATTGGCGCATTGTCAACTCTGTGTCCTGTCAAATACATTGTATTTGCTGTTTATCATGTTAGGCTCAATTATTTAATTAAGCGTATCTCCGCTGCAATTCGTGGTATGTCGACAAATCTATGCGCGCTATACTCCGCAGTTGCAGCCAAACAGCGCACCTGCTTCTGTTCACATTATGTCATTCGGGTCGAGTACAAATGCATTGTTTTTGCAGTACATCATATACCGAATTCAATACTTCATTGAACGTACATACACTGCCATTGCTGGCATCCCGACAATTCGATACGCGTGAAACTCCACATTTCCTGCCACATACGGCGCACCTGTTGCTGTTTACATTATATCAACTCGGGTCGAGGACTAATGCAATGAAGTTGAAGTACTGCATATTCAGGATTCAATACTTCATTGAATGTGTCTACACTGCTATTGGTCCTATCACGACAATTCGATGCGCGTGATACTCCACATTCCCTGCCAAATACAGCGCACCTGCTCTTGTTTACATTATGTCAATTGTGGTCGAGGACAAATGCATTGCTTTTGCAGTACAGCATATACCGGATTCAATACTTCATTGAACGTACATACACTGCCATTGGTGGCATCCCGACAATTCGATACGCGTGAAACTCCACATTTCCTGCCACATACGGCGCACCTGTTGCTGTTTACATTATATCAACTCGGGTCGAGGACTAATGCAATGTTGTTGCAGTACAGCATATTCATGATTCAATATTCCATTGAGCGGATCTACACTGCTATTGGTAATATCCCGACAATTCGATGCGCGTTATACTCCTCATTCGCTGCAAAATACTACGCACATCAGCCGGTGTGCGCATTGACAACTCTGTGCCCTGTCAAATACATTGTAGTTGCAGTTTATCATATTAGGCACAAGTATTTATTTAAACGTATCACCGCTGCTATTCGTGGTATGTCGACAAATCTATGCGCGTTATACTCCTCATTTGCCGCCAAATACGGCGCCCCTGCTCTTGTTTACATTATGTCAACTCGGGTCGAGGTCAAACGTTACGTTGTTGCAGTACTGCATATTCAGGATTCAATATTTCATTGAACGTATATACACCGCTATTGGTGATATCCCGTCAATTTGTAGCGTGTCATACTCCTCATTCGCTGCCAAATACTACGCACAACAGAGAGGTTGTGCATTGTCAACTCTGTGTCCTGTCAAATACATTGTATTTGCAGTTTATCATATTATGCACAAGTATTTATTTAAACGTATCTCCGCTGCTATTCGTGGTATGTCGACAAATCTATGCTCGTTATACTCCTCATTTGCTGCCAAATACAGCGCACCTGCTCCTGCTTACATTATGTCAACTCGGGTCGAGGACAAATGCAATGTTTTTGCAGTTATGCATATACAGTTTTCAATATTTCATTGAACAGATCTACACTGCTATTGGTGATATCGCCTCAATTCGATGCGCGGAATACCGCACACTTGCTGCCAAATAGAGCGCAATTCAGCCACTGTGCGCTATGTCAACTCAGGTCCCTGCCTAACTCATTGTAATTGTAGTTTTGCATATTTAGGCTTAAGTATTCAATTAAACGTATCTGCGGTGCTATTGGTGGTATGCCTACAATTCGACGCGCGATGTACTCCACATTTACCGCAAAACAGCGGACCTGCTCCTGTTTACATTATGTCAACTCTAGTCGAGGACAAATGCAATGAAGTTGCAGTACTGCATATTCGGGATTCAATACTTCATTGAATGTATCTACACTGCAATTAGTCATATCACGACAATTAGATGCGCGTGATACTCCACATTCCCTCCCAAATACAGCGCACGTGCTCTTGTTTACATTATGTCAACTGGGGTCGAGGACAAATGCAATGTTGTTGCAGTATTGCATATGCAGGATTCAATACTTCATTGAACGTATCTACCCTGCTATTGGTGATATCCCGTCTATTCGATGCGCGATATACCCTTCATTCGCTGCCAAATACAGCGTACCTGCTCTTGCTTACATTGCGTCAACTGTGGTCGAGGACAAATGCATTGTTTTTGCAGTACAGCATATACCGAATTCAATACTTCATTGAATATATCTACACTGCTATTTGGTGATATCACGACAATTCGATGCGCGTGATACTCCACATTCGCTACCAAATACACCGCACGTGCTCTTGTTTGCATTATGTCTTCTCGTGTCGAGGACAAACGCACTGTTGTTGCAGCACTGCTTTTCCTGGATTCAATACTTCATTGAACGTATCTACACTGCGACTGAAGATAATTCTTCAATTCTATGCGTCTTGTACTCCACATTTTCTGCCGAATAACGCACACCTGCTCCTGTTTACATTATGTCAACTCGGGTCAAGTACAAATGCAATGTTTTTGCGGAACAGCATATCCAGCATTCAATATTTCATTGAATGTATCTGCACTGCGATTGGTCATATCACGAAAATGCGATGCGCGTGATACTCCACATTCCCTGCCAAATACAGCGCGTACTCCTGTTTACATTATATCAACTCGGATCCAGGACAAATGCAATGTTGTTGGAGTACAGCATATACAGAACTCAATATTCCATTGAACGTATATACACTGCTATTCGTGATATGCCGACAATTCGAAGCGCGTTATACTCCTCATTCGCTGCCAAATACTACGCACATCAGAGAATTGGGACATTGTCAACTCTCTGTCCTGTCAAATACATTGTAATTGCAGTTTATCATATTAGGCTCAAGTATTTCTTTAAAAGTATCTCCGCTGCTATTCATGCTACGTCGACAAATCTATGCGCGTTATACTCCTCATTTGCCGCCAAATACAGCGCAAATGCTCCTGTTTACATTATGTCAACTCGGGTCGAGGACACATGCAATGTTGTTGCAGTACAGCATACTCAGGACTCAATACTTCATTGAACGTATCTACACTACTATTGGTGATATCACGACAATCCGATGCGCCTGATACCCCACATTTCCTGCCAAATACAGCGCACCTGCTCCTGTTTACATTATGTCATTCGGGTCGAGGACAAATGCATTGTTTTTGGAGTACAGCATATACTGGATTCAATATTTCATTGAATGTATCTACACCGCTACTGGAGATATTACGTCAATTCGATGCGCGCTATACCGCACAGTTGCTGCCAAATAGAGCGCAAATCAGCCACTTTGCGCTATGTCAACTCAGGTACCTGCCTAATTCATTGTAATTGTAGTTTTGCATACTTAGGCTTATGTATTTAATTAAACGTATCTCCGGTGCTATTGGTGGTATGCCTACAATTCGATGCGCGTTATGCTCCACAGTTGCCGCCAAACAGCGGACCTGCTCCTGTTTACATTATATCAACTCGGATCCAGGACAAATGCAACGTTGTTGTAGTACTGCTTATTCAGTATTCAATACTTCATTGAATGTATCTACACTGCTATTGGTGATATCACGACAATCCGATGCGCGTGATACTCCGCATTCCCTGCCAAATACAGCGCACCTGCTCCTGTTTACATTATGTCAACTCGGGTCGAGGACAAATGCTACGTTGTTGTAGTACTGCATATTCAGGATTCAATTCTTCATTGAATGTATCTACACTGCTATTGGTGATATCACGACAATTCGATGCGCGTGATACTCCACATTCCCTGCCAAATACAGCGCACCTGCTCCTGTTTACATTATGTCAACTCGGGTCGTGGACAAATGCTACGTTGTTGTAGTACTGCATATTCAGGATTCAATTTTTCATAGAACGGATCTACACTGCTATTTGTGATATCTCGTCAATTCGATGTGCAGTATACCGCACAGCTGCTGCCAAATAGGGCGCAAATCAGCCACTGTGCGCTCTGTCAACTCAGGTCCCTGCCTAATTCATTGTAATTGTAGTTTTGCATATTTAGGCTTATGTATTCAATTAAACTTATCTCCGCTGCTATTCGTGGTATGTCGACAAATCCATGCGCGTTAGACTCCTCATTTGCCGCCAAATACACCGGACCTGCTCCTGTTTACATTATGTCAACTGAGGTCGAGGACAATTGCAATGTTGTTGCAGTACGGCAAATTCAGGATTCAATATTTCATTGAACGTATATACACCGCTATTGGTGATATCCCGTCAATTTGAAGCGTGTCATACTCCTCATTCGCTGCCAAATACTACGCACATCAGAGAGGTTGTGCATTGTCAACTCTGTGTCCTGTCAAATACATTGTAATTGCAGTTTATCATATTATGCACAAGTATTTATTTAAACGTATCTCCGCTGCTATTCGTGGTATGTCGACAAATCTATGCGCGTTATACTCCTCATTTGCTGCCAAATACAGCGCACCTGCTCCGGTTTACATTATGTCAACTCGGATCGAGGACTAATGCAATGTTGTTATACTATTGCATATTCAGGATTCAATACTTCATTGAATGTATCTACACTGCTATTGGTGATATCACGACAACTCGATGCGCGTGATACTCCACGTTCCCTGCCAAATACAGCGCACCTGCATCTGTTTACATTATGCCAACTCGGTTCCAGGACAAATGCAATGTTTTTGCAGTTCAGCACATTCAGGATTTAATATTTCGTTGAACGGATCTACACTGCTATTTGTGATATCTCGTCAATTCGATGTGCGGTATACCGCACAGTTGCTGCCAAATGGAGCGCAAATCAGCCACTTTGCGCTATGACAACTCAGGTCCCCTGCCTAATTCATTGTAATTGTAGTTTTGCATATTTAGGCTTATGTATTCAATTAAACGTATCTGCGGTGCTATAGGTGGTATGCCTAAAATTCGATGCCCGTTATGCTTCACAGTTGCCGCCAAACAGCGCACCTGCTCCTGTTTACATTATGTCAACTCGGGTCGGGGACAAATGCAATGTTGCTGCAGTACTGCATATCCAGGATTCAATACTTCATTGAATGTATCTACACTGCCATTGGTGTTCTCACGGCAATTCGATGCGCGTGATACTCCACATTCCTTGCCAAATACAGAGCAACTGCTCCTGTTTCCATTATCTCAACTCGGGTCGAAGACAAATGCTATGTTGTTGCAGTACTGCATATCCAGGATTCAATACTTCTTTGAATGTATCTACACTGGTATTGGTGATATCCCGACAATTCGATGCGCGTGATACTCCACATTCCCCTCCAAATACAGCGCACCTGCTCCTGTTTACATTATGTCAACTCAGGTCGAGGACAAGTGCTATGTTGTTGCAGTACTGCATATCCAGGATTCAATACTTCATTGAATGTATCTACACTGCTATTGGTGATATCCCGGCAATTCGATGCGCGTGATACTCCACATTCCCTGCCAAATAGAGCGCTCCTGCTCCTGTTTACATTATGTCAACTCAGGTCGAGGACAAATGCTATGTTGTTGCAGTACTGCGTATCCAGGATTCAATACTTCATTGAACGTATCTACACTGCTATTGGTGATATCACAACAATTCGATGCGCGTGATACTCCACATTCCCTGCCAAATACAGCGCACCTGCTCCTGTTTACATTATGTCAACTCGGGTCGAGGGCTAATGGAATGTTGTTACAGTACTGCATATTCAGGATTCAATATTTCATTGAACGGATATACACTGCTATTGGTGATATCGTGTCAATTCGATGGGCGGCATACCGCACAGATGCTGCCAAATAGAGCGCAAATCAGCCACTTTGCGCTATGTCAACTCAGGTCCCTGTCTAATTCATTATATTTGTACTTTCGCATATTTAGGCTTATGTATTCAATAAAACGTATCTCCGTTGCTATTGGTGGTATGCCTACCATTCGATGCGCGTTATGCTCCACAGTTACAACCAAACAGCGGACCTGCTCCTGTTTATATTATGTCAACTGGGTTCGAAGACAAATGCAATGTTCTTGTAGTACTGCATACTCTTGATTCACTACTTCATTGAACGGATCTACACTGCTATTGGCGATGTCACGACAATTCGAAGCGCGTTATACTCCTCATTTGCCGCCAAATACAGCGTACCTGCTCCTGTTTACATTATATCAACTAGGGTCGAGGACACATGCAATGCTATTGTAGTACTGCATATTCAGGATTCAACACTTCATTCAATGTATTTACACTGCTATTGGAAATATCACGACAATTCAATGCTCGTGATACTCCACATTCCCTGGCATATACAGCGCACCTGCCCCTGTCTACATTATGTGAACTGAGGTCGAGGACAAATGAAATGTTGCTGCAGTACATTATATTCAGGACTCAATATTTCACTGAACGCATTACTCTGTTATTCTGATATCCCGACAATTTGAAGCGCGTCATGCTCCTCATTAGCTGCAAAATACTACGCACATCAGCCGGTTTGCGCATTGTCAACTCTGTGTCCCGTCAAATACACTGTAATTGCAGTTTATCATATTAGGCACAAGTATTTATTTAAACGTATCTCCGCTGCTATTCGTGGTATGTCGACAAATCTATGCGCGTTATACTCCTCATTTCCTGCCAAATACAGCGCACCTGCTCCCGTTTACATTATGTCAACTCGGGACGAGGACTAATGCATTGTTGTTGTAGTACTGCATATACAGGATTCAATACTTCATTGAATGTATCTACACTGCTATTGGTGATATCACAACAATTCGATGCGCGTGATACTCCACGTTCCCTGCCAAATACAGCGCACCTGCTCCTGTTTACATTATGTCAATTCGGTTCCAGGACAAATGCAATGTTTTTGCAGTACAGCACATTCATGGTTCAATATTTCATTGAACGGATCTACACTGCTATTGGTGATATCTCGTCAATTCGATGCGCGGTATACCGCACACTTGCTGCCAAATAGAGCGCAAATCAGTCACTGTGCGCTATGACAACTCAGGTCCCTGCCTAATTCATTGTAATTGTAGTTTTGCATATTTAGGCTTATGTATTCAATTAAACGTATCTGCGGTGCTATAGGTGGTATGCCTAAAATTCGATGCGCGTTATGCTCCACAGTTGCCGCCAAATACAGCGCACCTGCTCCTGTTTACATTATGTCAACTGGGGTCGAAGACAAATGTAATGTTCTTGTAGTACTGCATACTCAGGATTCAATACATCATTGAACGTATATACACTGCTATTCGTTATATCCCGACAATTCGAAACGCGTAATACTCCTCATTCGCTGCCAAATACTACGCACATCAGCGAGTTTGCTCATTGTCAACTCTGTGTCCTGTCAAATACATTGTAATTGCAGTTTCTCATATTAGGCTCAAGTATTTATTTAAACGTATCTCCGCTGCCATTCTTGGTATGTCGACAAATCTATGCGCGTAATACTCCTCATTTGCCGCCAAATACAGCGCCCCTGCTCCTGTTTGCATTATGTCAACTCGGGTCGAGGACAATTGCAATGTTGTTGTAGTACTGCATATTCAGGATTCAATATTTCATTGAACTTATATACACTGCCATGGTAATATCCCGACAATTCGATGCGGATGAAACTCCACATTTTCTGCCCAATACAGTGCACTTGCTCCTGTTTATATTATGTCAACTCGTTTCGAGGACAAATGCAATGTTGCTGCAGTGCAGCAAATTCATGATTCAATATTTCATTGAACGTATATACACTGCTATTCGTGATATCCCGACAATGCGAAGCGCGTTATACTCCTCATTCGCTGCAAAATACTACGCACATCAGCCGGTTTGCGCATTGTCAACTCTGTGTCCTGTCAAATACACTGTAATTGCAGTTTATCATATTAGGCACAAGTATTTATTTAAACGTATCTCCGCTGCTATTCGTGGTATGTCGACAAATCTATGCGCGTTATACTCCTCATTTGCTGCCAAATACAGCGCACCTGCTCCCGTTTACATTATGTCAACTCGGGACGAGGACTAATGGAATGTTGTTGTAGTACTGCATATACAGGATTCAAAACTTCATTAAATGTATCTACACTGCTATTGGTAATATCACAACAATTCGATGCGCGTGATACTCCACGTTCCCTGCCAAATACAGCGCACCTGCTCCTGTTTACATTATGTCAACTGGGGTCGAAGACAAATTTAATGCTCTTGTAGTACTGCATACTCAGGATTCAATACATCATTGAACGTATATACACTGCTATTCGTTATATCCCGACAATTCGAAACGCGTTATACTCCTCATTCGCTGCCAAATACTACGCACATCAGAGAGTTTGCTCATTGTCAACCCTGTGTCCTGTCAAATACATTGTAATTGCAGTTTCTCATATTAGGCTCAAGTATTTATTTAAACGTATCTCCGCTGCCATTCGTGGTATGTTGACAAATCTATGCGCGTTACACTCCACATTTGCCGCCAAATACAGCGTACCTGCTCCTGTTTACATTATGTCAACTGGGGTCGAGGACACATGCAATGCTGTTGTAGTACTGCATATTCAGGATTCAACACTTCATTCAATGTATTTACACTGCTATTGGAAATATCACGACAATTCAATGCTCGTGATACTCCACATTCCCTGGCATATAATGCGCACCTGCTCCTGTTTACATTATGTCAACTCGGGTCAAGGACAAATGCAATGTTTTTGCAGTACAGCACATTCAGGATTCAATATTTCATTGAACGAATCTACACAGCTATTGGTGATATCCCGACAATACGATGCGCTTGATACTCCACATTTCCTGCCAAATAAGGCACACCTGCTCCTGTTTACATTATGTCAACTCGGGTCGAGGACAAATGCAATGTTTTTGCAGTACTGCATATCCAGGATACAATACTTCATTGAACGTATCTACACTGCTACTGGAGATAATTCGTCTATTCCATGCGCCTTGTACTCCACATATCCTGCCAAATACAGCGCACCTGCTCCTGTCTACATTATGTGTACTGGGGTTCGCGGGCAATTGCAATGTTGTTGTAGTACTGCATATTCAGGATTCAATATTTCATAGAACGGATCTACACTGCTATTTGTGATATCTCGTCAATTCGATGCGCGGTATACCGCACGGCTGCTGCCAAATAGAGCGCAAATCAGCCACTGTGCGCTGTGTCATCTCAGGTCCCTGCCTAATTCATTGTAATTGTAGTGTTGCATATTCAGGCTTAAGTATTCAGATAAACGTATCTCCGGTGCTATTGGTGGTATGCCTACAATTCGATGCGCGTTATGCTCCACAGTTGCCGCCAAACAGCGCACCTGCTCCTGTATACATTATGTCAACTCGTTTCAAGGACAAATGCAATGTTGCTGCAGTACAGCACATTCAGGATTCAATATTTCATTGAACGTATATACACTGCTATTCGTGATATCCCGACAATTCGAAGCGCATGATACTCCACATTCCCTGCCAAATACGGCACACCTGCTCCTGTTTACATTATGTCAACTCGGGTCAAAGACAAATGCAACGTTTTTGCAGTACAGCACATTCAGGATTCAATATTTCATTGAACGGATCTACACAGCTATTGGTGATATCCCGACAATTCGATGCGCGTTATACTCCTCATTCGCTGCAAAATACTACGCACATCAGCCGGTTTGCGCATTGTCAACTCTGTGTCCTGTCAAATACATTGTAATTGCAGTTTATCATATTAGGCACAAGTATTTATTTAAACGTATCTCCGCTGCTATTCGTGGTATGTCGACAAATCTATGCGCGTAATACTCCTCATTTACCGCCAAATAAAGCGCCCCTGCTCCTGTTTGCATTATGTCAACTCGGGTCGAGGACAATTGCAATGTTGTTGTATTACTGCATATTCAGGATTCAATATTTCATTGAACGTATATACACTGCCATGGTAATATCCCGACAATTCGATGCGCATGAAACTCCTCATTTGCTGCCAAATACAGCGCACCTGCTCCCGTTTACATTATGTCAACTCGGGACGAGGATTAATGCAATGTTGTTGTAGTAATGCATATTCAGGATTCAATACTTCATTGAATGTATCTACACTGCTATTGGTGATATCACGACAATTCGATGCGCGTGATACTCCACGTTCCCTTCCAAATACAGCGCACGTGCTCTTGTTTGCATTATCTCAACTCGGGTCGAGGACTAATGGAATGTTGTTGCAGTACTGCATATTCAGGATTCAATATTTCATTGAACGGATATACACTGCTATTGGTGATATCGTGTCAATTCGATGAGCGGCATACCGCACAGATGCTGCCAAATAGAGCGCAAATCAGCCACTTTGCGCTATGTCAACTCAGGTCCCTGCCTAATTCATTGTAATTGTAGTTTTGCATGCTTAGGCTTATGTATTCAATTAAACGTATCTCCGGTGCTATTGGTGGTATGCCTACAATTCGATGCGCGTTATGCTCCACAGTTGCCGCCAAACAGCGGACCTGCTCCTGTTTACATTATGGCAACTGGGGACGAAGACAAATGCAAAGATCTTGTAGTACTGCATACTCAGGATTCAATACTTCATTGAATGTATCTACACTGCTATTGGTGATATCCTGACAATTCGATGCGCATGATACTCTACATTTCCTGCCAAATACAGCGCACCTGCTCCTGTTTACATTATGTCATTCGGGTCGAGGACAAATGCATTGTTTTTGCAGTACATCATATACCGGATTGAATACTTCATTGAACGTATATACACTGCTATTGGTGATATCCCGACAATTACATACGCGTGATACTCCACATTCCCTGCCAAAGACAGCGCACCTGCTCCTGTTTATATTATGTCAGCTGGGCTCGAAGACAAATGCAATGTTCTTGTAGTACTGCATACTCAGGATTCAATATTTCATTGAATGTATCTACACTGCTATTGGTGATATCACGACAATTCGATGAGCATGATACTCCACATTTCCTGCCAAATACAGCGCACCTGCTCCTATTTACATTATGTCAATTCGGGTCGACGACAAATGCAATGTTGCTGAAGTACGGCATATTCAGGATTCAATATTTCATTGAACGTACATACACTGCTATTCGTGATATCCCGACAATTCGAAGCGCGTTATACTCCACATTCCCTGACAAATACAGCGCACCTCCTCCTGTTTACATTATGTCAACTCGGGTCAAGGACAAATGCAATGTTTTTGCAGAACAGCACATTCCGGATACAATATTCCATTGAATGTATCTACAATTCTATTGCTGATATCACGACAATTCGATGCGTGTGATACTCCACATTCCCAGCCAAATACAGCGCACCTGCTCCTGTTTACATTATGTCAACTCGGATGGAGGACAAGTGTCATGTTGTTGCAGTACAGCACATACGGGATTCAATATTTCATTGAACGTATATACGCTGCCATGGTAATATCCCGACAATTCGACGCGCATGATACTCCACATTTCCTGCCAAATACAGTGCACCTGCTCGTGTATATATTATATCAACTCGGATGGAGGACAAGTGTCATGTTTTTGCAGTACAGCACATTCAGGATTCAATATTTCATTGAATGTATTACACTGCTATACGTGATATCCCGACAATTCGAAGCGCGTTGTACTCCACATTCCCTGGCAAATACAGCGCACCTGCTCCTGCTTACATTATGTCAACTCGGGTCAAGGACAAATGCAATGTTTTTGCAGTACAGCACATTCAGGATTCAATATTTCATTGAACGGATATACACTGCTATTGGTGATATCCCGACAATTCGATCCGCGTTATACTCCTCATTCGCTGCCAAATGCAACGCACATCAGCCGGTTTGCGCATTGTCAACTCTGTGTCCAGTCAAATACATTGTAATTGCATTTTATCATATTATGCACAAGTATTTATTTAAACGTATCTCCGCTGCTATTCCTGGTATGTCGACAAATCTATGCGCGTTATACTCCTCATTTGCCGCCAAACAGCGCACCTGCTCCTGTTTGCATTCTGTCAACTCGGGTCGAGGACAAATGCAATGTTGCTGCAAGTACTGCATATTCAGGATTCAATATTTCATTGAACGTGAATACACTGTTATTGGTGACAACCCGACATCTCGATGCGCGTGATACTCCACATTGCCTGCCAAATACAGCGCACCTGCTCCTGTTTACATTATGTCAACTCGGATGGAGGACAAGTGTCATGTTGTTGCAGTACAGCACATACGGGATTCAATATTTCATTGAACGTATATACACTGCCATGGTGATATCCCGACAATTCGATGAGCATGATACTCCACATTTCCTGCCAAATACAGCGCACCTGCTCCTGTTTACATTATGTCAATTCGGGTCGAAGAGAAATGCAATGTTGCTGAAGTACGGCATATTCAGGATTCAATATTTCATTTAACGTACATACACTGCTATTCGTGATATCCCGACAATTCGAAGCGCGTTATACTCCACATTCCCTGGCAAATACAGCGCACCTGCTCCTGTTTACATTATGTCAACTCGGGTCAAGGACAAATGCAATGTTTTTGCAGTACAGCACATTCCGGATTCAATATTTCATTGAACGGATATACACTGCTATTGGTGATATCCCGACAATTCGATCCGCGTTATACTCCTCATTCGCTGCCAAATGCAACGCACATCAGCCGGTTTGCGCATTGTCAACTCTGTGTCCTGTCAAATACATTGTAATTGCAGTTCATTATATTAGGCTCAAATATTTATTTAATCGTATCTCCGCTGCTATTCGTGGTATGTCGACAAATCTATGCGCGTTATACTCCTCATTTGCCGCCAAAAACAGGGGACCTGCTCCTGTTCACATTATGTCAACTGGGGTCGAAGACAAATGCAATGTTGTTGTAGTACTGCATATTCAGGATTCAATATTTCATTGAACGGATCTACATTGCTAATGGTGATATCTCGTCAATTCGATGCGCGGTATGCCGCACAGTTGCTACCAAATAGTGCGCAAATCAGCCACTTTGCGCTATGTAAACGCAGGTCCCTGCCGAATTCATTGCAACTGTGTTTTTGCATATGTAGGCTTATGTATTCTATTAAACGTATCTCCGGTGCAATAGGTGGTATGCCTACATTTCGATGCGCGTTATGCTCCACAGCTGCCGCCAAACAGCGCACCTGCTCCTGTTTACATTATGTCAACTCGGGTCGGGGACGAATCCAATGTTTTTGCCGTTCAGGATATTCCAGATTCAATATTTCATTTATCGCATATACACTGCCATTAGTGATATCCTGACAATTCGATTCGCGTTATACTCCTCATTCGCGGCAGAATACTACGTACATCAGCCGGTTGGCGCATTGTCAACTCTGTGTCCTGTCAAATACATTGTATTTGCAGTTCATTATATTAGGCTCAAGTATTTATTTAAACGTATCTCCGCTGCTATTAGTGGTATGTCGACAAATCTATGCGCGCTATACTCCTCATTTGCCGCCAAATACAGCGGACCTGCTCCTGTTTACATTATGTCAACTCGGGACGAGGACTAATGCAATGTTGTTGTAGTACTGCATATACAGGATTCAATACTTCATTGAATGTATCTACACTGCTATTGGTGATATCCCGACAATTCGATGTGCGTTATACTCCACAGTTGCCGCCAAATACATCGCACCTGCTCCTGTTTACATTATGTCAAATAGGCTCGAGGACAAATGCAATGTTGCTGCAGTACATCATATTCAGGATTCAATACTTCATTGAACGGATCTACACTGCTATTGGTGATATCCCGACAACTCGATGCGCGTTGTACTCCTCATTTGCTGCCAAATACAGCGTACCTGTTCCCGTTTACACTATGTCAACTGGGGTCGAGGACAATTGCAATGTTGTTGCAGTACAGTATATTCAGGTATCATTATTTCATTGAACGTACATACACTGCCATTGGTGATATCCCGACAATTCGATGCGCGTTATACTCCTCATTCGCTGCAGAATACGACGTACATCAGCCGGTTTGCGCATTGTCAACTCTGTTTCCTGTCAAATATATTGTAATTGCAGTTCATTATATTAGGGTCAAATATTTATTTAAACGTATCTCCGCTGCTATTCGTGGTATGTCGACAAATCTATGCGCGTTATACTCCTCATTTGCCGCCAAACAGCGCACCTGCTCCTGTTTACATTATGTCAACTCGGGTCGAGGACAAATGCTATGTTGTTGCAGTACAGCCTATACAGGATTCATATTTCATTGAACGTATATACACTGCCATGGTGATATCCCGACAATTCGATGCGCATGATACTCCATATTTCCTGCCAAATACAGCGTACCTGCTCCTGTTTACGTTATGTCTCATCTGGTCGAGGTCATATGCAATGTTGTTGCAGTACTGCATAATCAGGATTCAATATTACATTGAACGGATCGGCACTGCTATAGGTGATATCTCGACAATTCGACGTGCCTCATACTCCACATTTGCTGCCAAATACAGTGGACCTGCTGCTGTTTACATTATGTCAAGTCGGAGGTCGCGGATCAATCCAATGTTTTTGCAGTACTGCACATTTAGGCTTCAATATTCAATTGAAAGTATCTCCGTTTCCATTGAAGATTTGTCGACAATTCGATGCGCGTTATACCCCACAATTGCTGCCAAATACAGTGCACATTAACCGGCTTGCGCAATGTTAAATTTGTCTCCTGTCAAATCCAGCGTAATTGCAGTTTATCATATTTTGGCTCAAGTATTTAATTAAACGTATCTGCGCTGCTGTTGGTGGTACGTCGACATTTCGATACGCGCACTGCTCCACATATGCTGCCAAATGCAGCGCACGTCATTCGGTTTGCGTTATGTTAACTCTAGGTGCTGTCAAATACGGAGATATTGGTGCTTTGCAGATTCTATCTTAAATATTCAATTGAGAGTCTCTCAGTTTCCATTCCAGATATCTGGACAAATCGATTCGCGTTATACTCCACACTTGCTGCCAAATACTGCGCACATCAGCCGGTTTGCGCAATGTCAACTCTGTGTCCTGTCAAATCCATTGTAGTTACAGTTTAGCATATTTAGGCTGAAGTATTCAATTAAACGTATCCGCTGCTATTGGTGTTATGTCGACAATTCGGTGCGCGCGGTACTCCACATGTGCCGCCAAATGCAGCTGACCTGCTCCTCTTTACATTATGTCAACTCGGGTCGAGGTTAAATGCAATGTTACTGCAGTACTGCATATCCAGGATTCAATACTCCATTGAACGTATCTACACTGCTATTGGTGATATCTCGACATTTCGACCCGTGTTATACGCCACCTTTGCTGCCAAATACTGCGCACATCAGCCGGTTTGCGCTATGTCAACTCAGACCCTGTCATATCCAGCGTAATTGGCGTTTTGGAGATTCTGCCGGGAATATTCAATTGGACGTATCTCGGTTTCTCATGGAGATATGTCGACAATTCGATGCGCGTACTACTCCACATAAGCAGTCAAATACAGCGCACGGCATTCGGTTTGCGTTATGGCAACTCTGGGCCCTGTCAAATACAGCGTTGCTGCAGTTTTGCAGATTCTGTCTTAAATATTATATTGAGCGCATCTCATTGTTTATTCCAGATATCTCGACAATTCGATGAGCGTGTTGAGTAGATGATACATTTACACTGTACATGTGAATGTGTGTGTAAGCGTGAGAGGGCGCCCAGGTCTTAGTTGAGACAAGAGACAGTTGCCGGATGTTAGAATCTTCAGGAAGAGTCGGTCAACAACAAGCGTGCGTGTAAGAAGGTTATCGTGGTCTACAGAGTGCAACATATATGTGTAGCTATTGTGTATAAAATAAAATAAACTATTTGTATTTCCGAATCCTTTCATTACCTTAACATGGTAGCAGAGCGTGGTTACTAGTTTTGCAAGCTATTGAGTGCGTGGTTACGATCTTGCGAGTGAGTTTAGTACGGGAAGAAACCGTCAGAGGATAAAAAGAAAAAAAATACTTCAAGCACGTAGGAATGCTTAAGTACAGGAAAAAAAACCAATTAAAATTGGTCGAAGACAAATGTAATGTTCTTGTAGTACTGCATACTCAGGATTCAATACATCATTGAACGTATATACACTGCTATTCGTTATATCCCGAAAATTCGAAACGCGTTATACTCCTCATTCGCTGCCAAATACTACGCACATCAGCGAGTTTGCTCATTGTCAACTCTGTGTCCTGTCAAATACATTGTAATTGCAGTTTCTCATATTAGGCTCAAGTATTTATTTAAACGTATCTCCGCTGCCATTCGTGGTATGTCGACAAATCTATGCGGGTAATACTCCTCATTTGCCGCCAAATACAGCGCCCCTGCTCCTGTTTGCATTATGTCAACTCGGGTCGAGGACAATTGGAATGTTGTTGTAGTACTGCATATTCAGGATTCAATATTTCATTGAACTTATATACACTGCCATGGTAATATCCCGACAATTCGATGCGCATGAAACTCCACATTTTCTGCCCAATACAGTGCACTTGCTCCTGTTTATATTATGTCAACTCGTTTCGAGGACAAATGCAATGTTGCTGCAGTGCAGCAAATTCATGATTCAATATTTCATTGAACGTATATACACTGCTATTCGTTATATCCCGACAATGTGAAGCGCGTTATACTCCTCATTCGCTGCAAAATACTACGCACATCAGCCGGTTTGCGCATTGTCAACTCTGTGTCCTGTCAAATACACTGTAATTGCAGTTTATCATATTAGGCACAAGTATTTATTTAAACGTATCTCCGCTGCTATTCGTGGTATGTCGACAAATGTATGCGCGTTATACTCCTCATTTGCTGCCAAATACAGCGCACCTGCTCCCGTTTACATTATGTCAACTCGGGACGAGGACTAATGGAATGTTGTTGTAGTACTGCATATACAGGATTCAAAACTTCATTAAATGTATCTACACTGCTATTGGTGATATCACAACAATTCGATGCGCGTGATACTCCACGTTCCCTGCCAAATACAGCGCACCTGCTCCTGTTTACATTATGTCAACTCGGTTCCAGGACAAATGCAATGTTTTTGCAGTACAGTACATTCATGATTCAATATTTCATTGAACGGATCTACACTGCTATTGGTGATATCTCGTCAATTCGATGCGCTGTATACCGCACACTTGCTGCCAAATAGAGCGCAAATCAGCCACTGTGCGCTGTGTCATCTCAGGTCCCTGCCTAATTCATTGTAATTGTAGTGTTGCATATTCAGGCTTAAGTATTCAGATAAACGTATCTCCGGTGCTATTGGTGGTATGCCTACAATTCGATGCGCGTTATGCTCCACAGTTGCCGCCAAACAGCGCACCTGCTCCTGTATACATTATGTCAACTCGTTTCGAGGACAAATGCAATGTTGCTGCAGTACAGCACATTCAGGATTCAATATTTCATTGAACGTATATACACTGCTATTCGTGATATCCCGACAATTCGAAGCGCATGATACTCCACATTTCCTGCCAAATACGGCACACCTGCTCCTGTTTACATTATGTCAACTCGGGTCGAGGACAAATACAATGTTGTTGCAGTACTGCATATCCAGCATTCAATATTTCATTCAACGTATCTACACTGGTACTGGAGATATTTCGTCAATTCCATGCGTCTTGCACTCCACATTTCCTGCCAAATACTGCGCACCTGCTCCTGTTTACATTATGTCAACTCGGGTCGAGGACAAATGCAATGTTTTTGCAGTACAGCACATTCAGGATTCAATATTTCATTGAAAGAATCTATACTGCTATTTGTTATATATCGTCAACTCGATGCGCGGTATACCGCACAGTTGCTGCCAAATAGAACGCAAAACAGCGACCTTGCGCTATGTCAACTCAGGTCACTGCCTAATTCATTGCAATTGTATTTTTGCATATTTCGGCTTATGTATTCAATTAAACGTATCTCCGGTGCTATTGGTGGTACGCCTACAATTCGATGCGCCTTATGCTCCACAGTTGCGACCAAACAGCGGACCTGCTCCTGTTTACATTATGGCAACTGGGGTCGAAGACAAAAGCAATGTTCTTGTAGTACTGCATACTCCGGATTCAATACTTCATTGAATGTATCTACACTGCTATTGGCGATATCACGACAATTCGATGCGCGTGATACTCCACATTCCCTGCCAAAGACAACGCACCTGCTCTTGTTTACATTATGTCAACTCGGGTCGGGAACAAATGCATTGTTTTTGCAGTACAGCACATACAGCATTCAGTACTTCACTGAACATATATACACTGCTATTGGTGATATCCCGAAAACTCCATGCGCGTGATACTCCACATTACCTGCCACATACAGCACACCTGCTCCTGTTTACATTATGTCCCACTCGGGTCGAGGATAAATACAATGTTGTTGCAGTACTGCATATCCAGGATTCAATACTTCATTGAACGTATATACACTGCTATTCGTGATATGCCAACAATTCGAAGCGCGTTATACTCCTCATTCGCTGCCAAATACTACGCACATCAGATAATTGGCGCATTGTCAACTCTGTGTCCTGTCAAATACATTGTAATTGCAGTTTATCATATTAGGCTCAAGTATTTATTTAAACGTATCTCCGCTGCTATTCGTGGTATATACACTGACATGGTGATATCGCCACAATTCGATGCGCATGATACTCCACATTACCTGCCAAATACGGCGCACCTGCTCCTGTTTACATTATGTCATTCGGGTCGAGGACAAATGCAATGTTTTTGCAGTACAGCACATTCAGGATTCAATATTTCATTGGACGGATCTACACTGCTATTGGTGATATCCCGACAATGTGAAGCGCGTTATACTCCTCATTCTCTGCCAAATACTACGCACATCAGAGTGTTTGCGCATTCTCAACTCTGTGTCCTGTCAAATTCATTGTAATTGCAGTTTATCATATTAGGCACAAGTATTTATTTAAACGTATCTCCGCTGCTATTCGTGGTATGTCGACAAATCTATGCGCGTTATACTCCTCATTTGCTGCCAAATACGGCGCACCTGCTCCTGTTTGCATTATGTCAACTCGGGTCGAGGACAATTGCAATGTTGTTGTAGTACTGCATATTCAGGATTCAATATTTCATTGAACGTATATACACTGCCATGGTGATATCCCGACAATTCGATGCGCATGATACTCCATATTTCCTGCCAAATACAGCGTACCTGCTCCTGTTTACGTTATGTCTCATCTGGTCGAGGTCATATGCAATGTTGTTGCAGTACTGCATAATCAGGATTCAATATTACATTGAACGGATCGGCACTGCTATAGGTGATATCTCGACAATTCGACGTGCCTCATACTCCACATTTGCTGCCAAATACATCGCACCTGCTCCTGTTTACATTATGTCAAATAGGCTCGAGGACAAATGCCATGTTGTTGCAGTACAGCATATACAGGATTCAATATTTCATTGAACGTATATACACTGCCATGGTGATATCCCGACAATTCGATGAGCATGATACTCCACATTTCCTGCCAAATACAGCGCACCTGCTCCTGTTTACATTATGTCAATTCGGGTCGAAGACAAATGCAATGTTGCTGAAGTACGGCATATTCAGGATTCAATATTTCATTGAACGTACATACACTGCTATTCGTGATATCCCGACAATTCGAAGCGCGTTATACTCCACATTCCCTGACAAATACAGCGCACCTCCTCCTGTTTACATTATGTCAACTCGGGTCAAGGACAAATGCAATGTTTTTGCAGTACAGCACATTCAGGATACAATATTCCATTGAATGTATCTACAATTCTATTGCTGATATCACGACAATTCGATGCGTGTGATACTCCACATTCCCAGCCAAATACAGCGCACCTGCTCCTGTTTACATTATGTCAACTCGGATGGAGGACAAGTGTCATGTTGTTGCAGTACAGCACATACGGGATTCAATATTTCATTGAACGTATATACACTGCCATGGTGATATCCCGACAATTCGATGAGCATGATACTCCACATTTCCTGCCAAATACAGCGCACCTGCTCCTATTTACATTATGTCAATTCGGGTCGAAGACAAATGCAATGTTGCTGAAGTACGGCATATTCAGGATTCAATATTTCATTGAACGTACATACACTGCTATTCGTGATATCCCGACAATTCGAAGCGCGTTATACTCCACATTCCCTGACAAATACAGCGCACCTCCTCCTGTTTACATTATGTCAACTCGGGTCAAGGACAAATGCAATGTTTTTGCAGAACAGCACATTCAGGATACAATATTCCATTGAATGTATCTACAATTCTATTGCTGATATCACGACAATTCGATGCGTGTGATACTCCACATTCCCAGCCAAATACAGCGCACCTGCTCCTGTTTACATTATGTCAACTCGGATGGAGGACAAGTGTCATGTTGTTGCAGTACAGCACATACGGGATTCAATATTTCATTGAACGTATATACGCTGCCATGGTAATATCCCGACAATTCGACGCGCATGATACTCCACATTTCCTGCCAAATACAGCGCTCCTGCTCCTGTTTACATTATGTCAATTCGGGTCGAAGAGAAATGCAATGTTGCTGAAGTACGGCATATTCAGGATTCAATATTTCATTTAACGTACATACACTGCTATTCGTGATATCCCGACAATTCGAAGCGCGTTATACTCCACATTCCCTGGCAAATACAGCGCACCTGCTCCTGTTTACATTATGTCAACTCGGGTCAAGGACAAATGCAATGTTTTTGCAGTACAGCACATTCCGGATTCAATATTTCATTGAACGGATATACACTGCTATTGGTGATATCCCGACAATTCGATCCGCGTTATACTCCTCATTCGCTGCCAAATGCAACGCACATCAGCCGGTTTGCGCATTGTCAACTCTGTGTCCTGTCAAATACATTGTAATTGCAGTTCATTATATTAGGCTCAAATATTTATTTAATCGTATCTCCGCTGCTATTCGTGGTATGTCGACAAATCTATGCGCGTTATACTCCTCATTTGCCGCCAAATACAGGGGACCTGCTCCTGTTCACATTATGTCAACTGGGGTCGAAGACAAATGCAATGTTGTTGTAGTACTGCATATTCAGGATTCAATATTTCATTGAACGTGAATACACTGTTATTGGTGACATCCCGACAACTCGATGCGCGTGATACTCCACATTCCCTGCCAAATACAGCGCACCTGCTCCTGTTTACATTATGTCAACTCGGATGGAGGACAAGTGTCATGTTGTTACAGTACAGCATATACGGAATTCAATATTTCATTGAACGTATATACACTGCCATGGTGATATCCCGACAATTCGATGAGCATGATACTCCACATTTCCTGCCAAATACAGCGCACCTGCTCCTGTTTACATTATGTCAATTCGGGTCGAAGAGAAATGTAATGTTGCTGAAGTACGGCATATTCAGGATTCAATATTTCATTTAACGTACATACACTGCTATTCGTGATATCCCGACAATTCGAAGCGCGTTATACTCCACATTCCCTGGCAAATACAGCGCACCTGCTCCTGTTTACATTATGTAAACTCGGGTCAAGGACAAATGCAATGTTTTTGCAGTACAGCACATTCCGGATTCAATATTTCATTGAACGGATATACACTGCTATTGGTGATATCCCGACAATTCGATCCGCGTTATACTCCTCATTCGCTGCCAAATGCAACGCACATCAGCCGGTTTGCGCATTGTCAACTCTGTGTCCTGTCAAATTCATTGTAATTGCAGTTTATCATATTAGGCACAAGTATTTATTTAAACGGATCTCCGCTGCTATTCGTGGTATGTCGACAAATCTATGCGCGTTATACTCCTCATTTGCCGCCAAAAACAGGGGTCCTGCTCCTGTTCACATTATGTCAACTGGGGTCGAAGACAAATGCAATGTTGTTGTAGTACTGCATATTCAGGATTCAATATTTCATTGAACGGATCTACATTGCTAATGGTGATATCTCGTCAATTCGATGCGCGGTATGCCGCACAGTTGCTACCAAATAGTGCGCAAATCAGCCACTTTGCGCTATGTAAACGCAGGTCCCTGCCGAATTCATTGCAACTGTGTTTTTGCATATGTAGGCTTATGTATTCTATTAAACGTATCTCCGGTGCAATAGGTGGTATGCCTACATTTCGATGCGCGTTATGCTCCACAGCTGCCGCCAAACAGCGCACCTGCTCCTGTTTACATTATGTCAACTCGGGTCGGGGACGAATCCAATGTTTTTGCCGTTCAGGATATTCCAGATTCAATATTTCATTTATCGCATATACACTGCCATTAGTGATATCCTGACAATTCGATTCGCGTTATACTCCTCATTCGCGGCAGAATACTACGTACATCAGCCGGTTGGCGCATTGTCAACTCTGTGTCCTGTCAAATACATTGTAATTGCAGTTCATTATATTGGGCTCAAATATTTATTTAAATGCTTCTCCGCTGCTATTCGTGGTATGTCGACAAATTTATGCGCGTTATACTTCTCATTTGCCGCCAAATATAGCGGTTCTGCTCCTGTTTACATTATGTCATCTCGGGACGAGGACAAATGCAATGGTGTTGCAGTACAGCATATACAGGATTCAATATTTCAATGACGTATATACACTGCTATTCGTGATATCCCGACAATTCGATGTGCGTTATACTCCACAGTTGCCGCCAAATACATCGCACCTGCTCCTGTTTACATTATGTCAAATAGGCTCGAGGACAAATGCAATGTTGCTGCAGTACATCATATTCAGGATTCAATACTTCATTGAACGGATCTACACTGCTATTGGTGATATCCCGACAACTCGATGCGCGTTGTACTCCTCATTTGCTGCCAAATACAGCGTACCTGTTCCCGTTTACACTATGTCAACTGGGGTCGAGGACAATAGCAATGTTGTTGCAGTACAGTATATTCAGGTATCATTATTTCATTGAACGTACATACACTGCCATTGGTGATATCCCGACAATTCGATGCGCGTTATACTCCTCATTCGCTGCAGAATACGACGTACATCAGCCGGTTTGCGCATTGTCAACTCTGTTTCCTGTCAAATATATTGTAATTGCAGTTCATTATATTAGGGTCAAATATTTATTTAAACGTATCTCCGCTGCTATTCGTGGTATGTCGACAAATCTATGCGCGTTATACTCCTCATTTGCCGCCAAACAGCGCACCTGCTCCTGTTTACATTATGTCAACTCGGGTCGAGGACAAATGCTAGGTTGTTGCAGTACAGCCTATACAGGATTCATATTTCATTGAACGTATATACACTGCCATGGTGATATCCCGACAATTCGATGCGCATGATACTCCATATTTCCTGCCAAATACAGCGTACCTGCTCCTGTTTACGTTATGTCTCATCTGGTCGAGGTCATATGCAATGTTGTTGCAGTACTGCATAATCAGGATTCAATATTACATTGAACGGATCGGCACTGCTATAGGTGATATCTCGACAATTCGACGTGCCTCATACTCCACATTTGCCGCCAAATACATCGCACCTGCTCCTGTTTACATTATGTCAAATAGGCTCGAGGACAAATGCCATGTTGTTGCAGTACAGCATATACAGGATTCAATATTTCATTGAACGTATATACACTGCCATGGTGATATCCCGACAATTCGATGAGCATGATACTCCACATTTCCTGCCAAATACAGCGCACCTGCTCCTGTTTACATTATGTCAATTCGGGTCGAAGACAAATGCAATGTTGCTGAAGTACGGCATATTCAGGATTCAATATTTCATTGAACGTACATACACTGCTATTCGTGATATCCCGACAATTCGAAGCGCGTTATACTCCACATTCCCTGACAAATACAGCGCACCTCCTCCTGTTTACATTATGTCAACTCGGGTCAAGGACAAATGCAATGTTTTTGCAGAACAGCACATTCAGGATACAATATTCCATTGAATGTATCTACAATTCTATTGCTGATATCACGACAATTCGATGCGTGTGATACTCCACATTCCCAGCCAAATACAGCGCACCTGCTCCTGTTTACATTATGTCAACTCGGATGGAGGACAAGTGTCATGTTGTTGCAGTACAGCATATACGGGATTCAATATTTCATTGAACGTATATACACTGCCATGGTGATATCCCGACAATTCGATGAGCATGATACTCCACATTTCCTGCCAAATACAGCGCACCTGCTCCTATTTACATTATGTCAATTCGGGTCGAAGACAAATGCAATGTTGCTGAAGTACGGCATATTCAGGATTCAATATTTCATTGAACGTACATACACTGCTATTCGTGATATCCCGACAATTCGAAGCGCGTTATACTCCACATTCCCTGACAAATACAGCGCACCTCCTCCTGTTTACATTATGTCAACTCGGGTCAAGGACAAATGCAATGTTTTTGCAGAACAGCACATTCAGGATACAATATTCCATTGAATGTATCTACAATTCTATTGCTGATATCACGACAATTCGATGCGTGTGATACTCCACATTCCCAGCCAAATACAGCGCACCTGCTCCTGTTTACATTATGTCAACTCGGATGGAGGACAAGTGTCATGTTGTTGCAGTACAGCACATACGGGATTCAATATTTCATTGAACGTATATACACTGCCATGGTGATATCCCGACAATTCGATGAGCATGATACTCCACATTTCCTGCCAAATACAGCGCTCCTGCTCCTGTTTACATTATGTCAATTCGGGTCGAAGAGAAATGCAATGTTGCTGAAGTACGGCATATTCAGGATTCAATATTTCATTTAACGTACATACACTGCTATTCGTGATATCCCGACAATTCGAAGCGCGTTATACTCCACATTCCCTGGCAAATACAGCGCACCTGCTCCTGTTTACATTATGTCAACTCGGGTCAAGGACAAATGCAATGTTTTTGCAGTACAGCACATTCCGGATTCAATATTTCATTGAACGGATATACACTGCTATTGGTGATATCCCGACAATTCGATCCGCGTTATACTCCTCATTCGCTGCCAAATGCAACGCACATCAGCCGGTTTGCGCATTGTCAACTCTGTGTCCTGTCAAATACATTGTAATTGCAGTTCATTATATTAGGCTCAAATATTTATTTAATCGTATCTCCGCTGCTATTCGTGGTATGTCGACAAATCTATGCGCGTTATACTCCTCATTTGCCGCCAAATACAGGGGACCTGCTCCTGTTCACATTATGTCAACTGGGGTCGAAGACAAATGCAATGTTGTTGTAGTACTGCATATTCAGGATTCAATATTTCATTGAACGTGAATACACTGTTATTGGTGACAACCCGACATCTCGATGCGCGTGATACTCCACATTTCCTGCCAAATACAGCGCACCTGCTCCTGTTTACATTATGTCAACTCGGATGGAGGACAAGTGTCATGTTGTTACAGTACAGCTTATACGGAATTCAATATTTCATTGAACGTATATACACTGCCATGGTGATATCCCGACAATTCGATGAGCATGATACTCCACATTTCCTGCCAAATACAGCGCACCTGCTCCTGTTTACATTATGTCAATTCGGGTCGAAGAGAAATGTAATGTTGCTGAAGTACGGCATATTCAGGATTCAATATTTCATTTAACGTACATACACTGCTATTCGTGATATCCCGACAATTCGAAGCGCGTTATACTCCACATTCCCTGGCAAATACAGCGCACCTGCTCCTGTTTACATTATGTAAACTCGGGTCAAGGACAAATGCAATGTTTTTGCAGTACAGCACATTCCGGATTCAATATTTCATTGAACGGATATACACTGCTATTGGTGATATCCCGACAATTCGATCCGCGTTATACTCCTCATTCGCTGCCAAATGCAACGCACATCAGCCGGTTTGCGCATTGTCAACTCTGTGTCCTGTCAAATTCATTGTAATTGCAGTTTATCATATTAGGCACAAGTATTTATTTAAACGGATCTCCGCTGCTATTCGTGGTATGTCGACAAATCTATGCGCGTTATACTCCTCATTTGCCGCCAAAAACAGGGGTCCTGCTCCTGTTCACATTATGTCAACTGGGGTCGAAGACAAATGCAATGTTGTTGTAGTACTGCATATTCAGGATTCAATATTTCATTGAACGGATCTACACTGCTAATGGTGATATCTCGTCAATTCGATGCGCGGTATGCCGCACAGTTGCTACCAAATAGTGCGCAAATCAGCCACTTTGCGCTATGTAAACGCAGGTCCCTGCCGAATTCATTGCAACTGTGTTTTTGCATATGTAGGCTTATGTATTCTATTAAACGTATCTCCGGTGCAATAGGTGGTATGCCTACATTTCGATGCGCGTTATGCTCCACAGCTGCCGCCAAACAGCGCACCTGCTCCTGTTTACATTATGTCAACTCGGGTCGGGGACGAATCCAATGTTTTTGCCGTTCAGGATATTCCAGATTCAATATTTCATTTATCGCATATACACTGCCATTAGTGATATCCTGACAATTCGATTCGCGTTATACTCCTCATTCGCGGCAGAATACTACGTACATCAGCCGGTTGGCGCATTGTCAACTCTGTGTCCTGTCAAATACATTGTAATTGCAGTTCATTATATTGGGCTCAAATATTTATTTAAATGCTTCTCCGCTGCTATTCGTGGTATGTCGACAAATTTATGCGCGTTATACTTCTCATTTGCCGCCAAATATAGCGGTTCTGCTCCTGTTTACATTATGTCATCTCGGGACGAGGACAAATGCAATGGTGTTGCAGTACAGCATATACAGGATTCAATATTTCAATGACGTATATACACTGCTATTCGTGATATCCCGACAATTCGATGTGCGTTATACTCCACAGTTGCCGCCAAATACATCGCACCTGCTCCTGTTTACATTATGTCAAATAGGCTCGAGGACAAATGCAATGTTGCTGCAGTACATCATATTCAGGATTCAATACTTCATTGAACGGATCTACACTGCTATTGGTGATATCCCGACAACTCGATGCGCGTTGTACTCCTCATTTGCTGCCAAATACAGCGTACCTGTTCCCGTTTACACTATGTCAACTGGGGTCGAGGACAATAGCAATGTTGTTGCAGTACAGTATATTCAGGTATCATTATTTCATTGAACGTACATACACTGCCATTGGTGATATCCCGACAATTCGATGCGCGTTATACTCCTCATTCGCTGCAGAATACGACGTACATCAGCCGGTTTGCGCATTGTCAACTCTGTTTCCTGTCAAATATATTGTAATTGGAGTTCATTATATTAGGGTCAAATATTTATTTAAACGTATCTCCGCTGCTATTCGTGGTATGTCGACAAATCTATGCGCGTTATACTCCTCATTTGCCGCCAAACAGCGCACCTGCTCCTGTTTACATTATGTCAACTCGGGTCGAGGACAAATGCTAGGTTGTTGCAGTACAGCCTATACAGGATTCATATTTCATTGAACGTATATACACTGCCATGGTGATATCCCGACAATTCGATGCGCATGATACTCCATATTTCCTGCCAAATACAGCGTACCTGCTCCTGTTTACGTTATGTCTCATCTGGTCGAGGTCATATGCAATGTTGTTGCAGTACTGCATAATCAGGATTCAATATTACATTGAACGGATCGGCACTGCTATAGGTGATATCTCGACAATTCGACGTGCCTCATACTCCACATTTGCTGCCAAATACAGTGGACCTGCTGCTGTTTACATTATGTCAAGTCGGAGGTCGCGGATCAATCCAATGTTTTTGCAGTACTGCACATTTAGGCTTCAATATTCAATTGAAAGTATCTCCGTTTCCATTGAAGATTTGTCGACAATTCGATGCGCGTTATACCCCACAATTGCTGCCAAATACAGTGCACATTAACCGGCTTGCGCAATGTTAAATTTGTCTCCTGTCAAATCCAGCGTAATTGCAGTTTATCATATTTTGGCTCAAGTATTTAATTAAACGTATCTGCGCTGCTGTTGGTGGTACGTCGACATTTCGATACGCGCACTGCTCCACATATGCTGCCAAATGCAGCGCACGTCATTCGGTTTGCGTTATGTTAACTCTAGGTGCTGTCAAATACGGAGATATTGGTGCTTTGCAGATTCTATCTTAAATATTCAATTGAGAGCCTCTCAGTTTCCATTCCAGATATCTGGACAAATCGATTCGCGTTATACTCCACACTTGCTGCCAAATACTGCGCACATCAGCCGGTTTGCGCAATGTCAACTCTGTGTCCTGTCAAATCCATTGTAGTTACAGTTTAGCATATTTAGGCTGAAGTATTCAATTAAACGTATCCGCTGCTATTGGTGTTATGTCGACAATTCGGTGCGCGCGGTACTCCACATGTGCCGCCAAATGCAGCTGACCTGCTCCTCTTTACATTATGTCAACTCGGGTCGAGGTTAAATGCAATGTTACTGCAGTACTGCATATCCAGGATTCAATACTCCATTGAACGTATCTACACTGCTATTGGTGATATCTCGACATTTCGACCCGTGTTATACGCCACCTTTGCTGCCAAATACTGCGCACATCAGCCGGTTTGCGCTATGTCAACTCAGACCCTGTCATATCCAGCGTAATTGGCGTTTTGGAGATTCTGCCGGGAATATTCAATTGGACGTATCTCGGTTTCTCATGGAGATATGTCGACAATTCGATGCGCGTACTACTCCACATAAGCAGTCAAATACAGCGCACGGCATTCGGTTTGCGTTATGGCAACTCTGGGCCCTGTCAAATACAGCGTTGCTGCAGTTTTGCAGATTCTGTCTTAAATATTATATTGAGCGCATCTCATTGTTTATTCCAGATATCTCGACAATTCGATGAGCGTGTTGAGTAGATGATACATTTACACTGTACATGTGAATGTGTGTGTAAGCGTGAGAGGGCGCCCAGGTCTTAGTTGAGACAAGAGACAGTTGCCGGATGTTAGAATCTTCAGGAAGAGTCGGTCAACAACAAGCGTGCGTGTAAGAAGGTTATCGTGGTCTACAGAGTGCAACATATATGTGTAGCTATTGTGTATAAAATAAAATAAACTATTTGTATTTCCGAATCCTTTCATTACCTTAACATGGTAGCAGAGCGTGGTTACTAGTTTTGCAAGCTATTGAGTGCGTGGTTACGATCTTGCGAGTGAGTTTAGTACGGGAAGAAACCGTCAGAGGATAAAAAGAAAAAAAATACTTCAAGCACGTAGGAATGCTTAAGTACAGGAAAAAAAACCAATTAAAATTGGTCGAAGACAAATGTAATGTTCTTGTAGTACTGCATACTCAGGATTCAATACATCATTGAACGTATATACACTGCTATTCGTTATATCCCGAAAATTCGAAACGCGTTATACTCCTCATTCGCTGCCAAATACTACGCACATCAGCGAGTTTGCTCATTGTCAACTCTGTGTCCTGTCAAATACATTGTAATTGCAGTTTCTCATATTAGGCTCAAGTATTTATTTAAACGTATCTCCGCTGCCATTCGTGGTATGTCGACAAATCTATGCGGGTAATACTCCTCATTTGCCGCCAAATACAGCGCCCCTGCTCCTGTTTGCATTATGTCAACTCGGGTCGAGGACAATTGGAATGTTGTTGTAGTACTGCATATTCAGGATTCAATATTTCATTGAACTTATATACACTGCCATGGTAATATCCCGACAATTCGATGCGCATGAAACTCCACATTTTCTGCCCAATACAGTGCACTTGCTCCTGTTTATATTATGTCAACTCGTTTCGAGGACAAATGCAATGTTGCTGCAGTGCAGCAAATTCATGATTCAATATTTCATTGAACGTATATACACTGCTATTCGTGATATCCCGACAATGTGAAGCGCGTTATACTCCTCATTCGCTGCAAAATACTACGCACATCAGCCGGATTGCGCATTGTCAACTCTGTGTCCTGTCAAATACACTGTAATTGCAGTTTATCATATTAGGCACAAGTATTTATTTAAACGTATCTCCGCTGCTATTCGTGGTATGTCGACAAATGTATGCGCGTTATACTCCTCATTTGCTGCCAAATACAGCGCACCTGCTCCCGTTTACATTATGTCAACTCGGGACGAGGACTAATGGAATGTTGTTGTAGTACTGCATATACAGGATTCAAAACTTCATTAAATGTATCTACACTGCTATTGGTGATATCACAACAATTCGATGCGCGTGATACTCCACGTTCCCTGCCAAATACAGCGCACCTGCTCCTGTTTACATTATGTCAACTCGGTTCCAGGACAAATGCAATGTTTTTGCAGTACAGTACATTCATGATTCAATATTTCATTGAACGGATCTACACTGCTATTGGTGATATCTCGTCAATTCGATGCGCGGTATACCGCACACTTGCTGCCAAATAGAGCGCAAATCAGCCACTGTGCGCTGTGTCATCTCAGGTCCCTGCCTAATTCATTGTAATTGTAGTGTTGCATATTCAGGCTTAAGTATTCAGATAAACGTATCTCCGGTGCTATTGGTGGTATGCCTACAATTCGATGCGCGTTATGCTCCACAGTTGCCGCCAAACAGCGCACCTGCTCCTGTATACATTATGTCAACTCGTTTCGAGGACAAATACAATGTTGTTGCAGTACTGCATATCCAGCATTCAATATTTCATTCAACGTATCTACACTGGTACTGGAGATATTTCGTCAATTCCATGCGTCTTGCACTCCACATTTCCTGCCAAATACTGCGCACCTGCTCCTGTTTACATTATGTCAACTCGGGTCGAGGACAAATGCAATGTTGTTGCAGTACTGCATATCCAGCATTCAATATTTCATTGAACGTATCTACACTGCTACTGGAGATATTTCGTCAATTCCATGCGTCTTGCACTCCACATTTCCTGCCAAATACTGCGCACCTGCTCCTGTTTACATTATGCCAACTCGGGTCGAGGACAACTGCAATGTTTTTGCAGTACAGCATATTCAGGATTCAATATTTCATTGAAAGGCTCTACACTGCTGTTGGAGATATCTCGTCAATTCGATGCGCCGTATACCGCACAGATGCTGCCAAATTGAGCGCAAATCAGCCACATTGCGCTATGTCAACTCAGGACCCTGACTAATACATTGTAACAGTAGTTTTGCATATTTAGGCTTTTTTATTCAATTAAACGTATCCCCGGTGCTATTGGTGGTATTCCTACCATTCAATGCGCGCTATGCTCCACAGTTGCAACCAAACAGCGGATCTGTTCGTGTTTACATTATGTCAACTCGGGTCGAGGACAATTGCAATGTTGTTGCAGTACTGCATATTCAGGATTCAATATTTCATTGATCGTAAATTCACTGCTTTTGGTGAAATCGTGACAATTCGTTGCGCGTGATACTCCACATTCCCTGCCAAATACAGCGTACCTGCTCCTGTTTACGTTATGTCTCATCTGGTCGAGGTCATATGCAATGTTGTTGCAGTACTGCATAATCAGGATTCAATATTTCATTGAACGTATATACACTGCCATGGTGATATCCCGACAATTCGATGCGCAAGATACTCCATATTTCCTGCCAAATACAGCGTACCTGCTCCTGTTTACATTATGTCATCTCGGGTCGACAACAAATGCAATGTTTCTGCAAGTAGAGCATATTCAGTATTCAATATTTCATTAAACGTACATACACTGCCATTGGTGATATCCCGACAATTCGATGCGCGTTGTACTCCTCATTTGCTGCCAAATACTACGCACATCAGCCGGTTTGCGCATTGTCAACTCTGTTTCCTGTCAAATATATTGTAATTGCAGTTTATCATATTAGGCTCAAGTATTTATTTAAACGTATCTCCGCTGCTATTCGTGGTATGTCGACAAATTTATGCGCGTTATACCCCACAATTGCTGCCAAATACAGTGCACATTATACGGCTTGCGCAATGTTAAATCTGTCTCCTGTCAAATCCAGCGTAATTGCAGTTTATCATATTTTGGCTCAAGTATTTAATTAAGCGTATCTCCGCTGCTCTTGGTGGTACGTCGACATTTCGATACGCGCACTGCTCCACATATGCTGCCAAATGCAGCGCACGTCATTCGGTTTGCGTTATGTTAACTCTAGGTGCTGTCAAATACGGAGATATTGGTGCTTTGCAGATTCTATCTTAAGTATTCAATTGAGGGTCTCTCAGTTTCCATTCCAGATATCTGGACAAATCGATTCGCGTTATACTCCACACTTGCTGCCAAATACTGCGCACATCAGCCGGTTTGCGCAATGTCAACTCTGTGTCCTGTCAAATCCATTGTAGTTACAGTTTAGCATATTTAGGCTGAAGTATTCAATTAAACGTATCCGCTGCTATTGGTGTTATGTCGACAATTCGGTGCGCGCGGTACTCCACATGTGCCGCCAAATGCAGCTGACCTGCTCCTCTTTACATTATGTCAACTCGGGTCGAGGTTAAATGCAATGTTACTGCAGTACTGCATATCCAGGATTCAATACTCCATTGAACGTATCTACACTGCTATTGGTGATATCTCGACATTTCGACCCGTGTTATACGCCACCTTTGCTGCCAAATACTGCGCACATCAGCCGGTTTGCGCTATGTCAACTCAGACCCTGTCATATCCAGCGTAATTGGCGTTTTGGAGATTCTGCCGGGAATATTCAATTGGACGTATCTCGGTTTCTCATGGAGATATGTCGACAATTCGATGCGCGTACTACTCCACATAAGCAGTCAAATACAGCGCACGGCATTCGGTTTGCGGTATGGCAACTCTGGGCCCTGTCAAATACAGCGTTGCTGCAGTTTTGCAGATTCTGTCTTAAATATTATATTGAGCGCATCTCATTGTTTATTCCAGATATCTCGACAATTCGATGAGCGTGTTGAGTAGATGATACATTTACACTGTACATGTGAATGTGTGTGTAAGCGTGAGAGGGCGCCCAGGTCTTAGTTGAGACAAGAGACATTTGCCGGATGTTAGAATCTTCAGGAAGAGACGGGCAACAACAAGCGTGCGTGTAAGAAGGTTATCGTGGTCTGCAGAGTGCAACATATATGTGTAGCTATTGTGTATAAAATAAAATAAACTATTTGTATTTCCGAATCCTTTCATTACCTTAACATGGTAGCAGAGCGTGGTTACTAGTTTTGCAAGCTATTGAGTGCGTGGTTACGATCTTGCGAGTGATTTTAGTACGGGAAGAAACCGTCAGAGGATAAAAAGAAAAAAAATACTTCAAGCACGTAGGAATGCTTAAGTACAGGAAAAAAACCAATTAAAATTGGTCGAAGACAAATGTAATGTTCTTGTAGTACTGCATACTCAGGATTCAATACATCATTGAACGTATATACACTGCTATTCGTTATATCCCGAAAATTCGAAACGCGTTATACTCCTCATTCGCTGCCAAATACTACGCACATCAGCGAGTTTGCTCATTGTCAACTCTGTGTCCTGTCAAATACATTGTAATTGCAGTTTCTCATATTAGGCTCAAGTATTTATTTAAACGTATCTCCGCTGCCATTCGTGGTATGTCGACAAATCTATGCGGGTAATACTCCTCATTTGCCGCCAAATACAGCGCCCCTGCTCCTGTTTGCATTATGTCAACTCGGGTCGAGGACAATTGCAATGTTGTTGTAGTACTGCATATTCAGGATTCAATATTTCATTGAACTTATATACACTGCCATGGTAATATCCCGACAATTCGATGCGCATGAAACTCCACATTTTCTGCCCAATACAGTGCACTTGCTCCTGTTTATATTATGTCAACTCGTTTCGAGGACAAATGCAATGTTGCTGCAGTGCAGCAAATTCATGATTCAATATTTCATTGAACGTATATACACTGCTATTCGTGATATCCCGACAATGTGAAGCGCGTTATACTCCTCATTCGCTGCAAAATACTACGCACATCAGCCGGTTTGCGCATTGTCAACTCTGTGTCCTGTCAAATACACTGTAATTGCAGTTTATCATATTAGGCACAAGTATTTATTTAAACGTATCTCCGCTGCTATTCGTGGTATGTCGACAAATGTATGCGCGTTATACTCCTCATTTGCTGCCAAATACAGCGCACCTGCTCCCGTTTACATTATGTCAACTCGGGACGAGGACTAATGGAATGTTGTTGTAGTACTGCATATACAGGATTCAAAACTTCATTAAATGTATCTACACTGCTATTGGTGATATCACAACAATTCGATGCGCGTGATACTCCACGTTCCCTGCCAAATACAGCGCACCTGCTCCTGTTTACATTATGTCAACTCGGTTCCAGGACAAATGCAATGTTTTTGCAGTACAGTACATTCATGATTCAATATTTCATTGAACGGATCTACACTGCTATTGGTGATATCTCGTCAATTCAATGCGCGGTATACCGCACACTTGCTGCCAAATAGAGCGCAAATCAGCCACTGTGCGCTGTGTCATCTCAGGTCCCTGCCTAATTCATTGTAATTGTAGTGTTGCATATTCAGGCTTAAGTATTCAGATAAACGTATCTCCGGTGCTATTGGTGGTATGCCTACAATTCGATGCGCGTTATGCTCCACAGTTGCCGCCAAACAGCGCACCTGCTCCTGTATACATTATGTCAACTCGTTTCGAGGACAAATGCAATGTTGCTGCAGTACAGCACATTCAGGATTCAATATTTCATTGAACGTATATACACTGCTATTCGTGATATCCCGACAATTCGAAGCGCATGATACTCCACATTTCCTGCCAAATACGGCACACCTGCTCCTGTTTACATTATGTCAACTCGGGTCGAGGACAAATACAATGTTGTTGCAGTACTGCATATCCAGCATTCAATATTTCATTCAACGTATCTACACTGGTACTGGAGATATTTCGTCAATTCCATGCGTCTTGCACTCCACATTTCCTGCCAAATACTGCGCACCTGCTCCTGTTTACATTATGTCAACTCGGGTCGAGGACAAATGCAATGTTTTTGCAGTACAGCACATTCAGGATTCAATATTTCATTGAAAGAATCTATACGGCTATTTGTTATATATCGTCAACTCGATGCGCGGTATACCGCACAGTTGCTGCCAAATAGAACGCAAAACAGCGACCTTGCGCTATGTCAACTCAGGTCACTGCCTAATTCATTGCAATTGTATTTTTGCATATTTCGGCTTATGTATTCAATTAAACGTATCTCCGGTGCTATTGGTGGTACGCCTACAATTCGATGCGCCTTATGCTCCACAGTTGCGGCTAAACAGCGGACCTGCTCCTGTTTACATTATGGCAACTGGGGTCGAAGACAAAAGCAATGTTCTTGTAGTACTGCATACTCCGGATTCAATACTTCATTGAATGTATCTACACTGCTATTGGCGATATCACGACAATTCGATGCGCGTGATACTCCACATTCCCTGCCAAAGACAACGCACCTGCTCTTGTTTACATTATGTCAACTCGGGTCGGGGACAAATGCATTGTTTTTGCAGTACAGCACATACAGGATTCAGTACTTCACTGAACATATATACACTGCTATTGGTGATATCCCGAAAACTCCATGCGCGTGATACTCCACATTACCTGCCACATACAGCACACCTGCTCCTGTTTACATTATGTCCCACTCGGGTCGAGGATAAATACAAGGTTGTTGCAGTACTGCATATCCAGGATTCAATACTTCATTGAACGTATATACACTGCTATTCGTGATATGCCAACAATTCGAAGCGAGTTATACTCCTCATTCGCTGCCAAATACTACGCACATCAGATAATTGGCGCATTGTCAACTCTGTGTCCTGTCAAATACATTGTAATTGCAGTTTATCATATTAGGCTCAAGTATTTATTTAAACGTATCTCCGCTGCTATTCGCGGTATGTCGACAAATCTATGCGCGTTATACTCCTCATTTGCTGCCAAATACGGCGCACCTGCTCCTGTTTGCATTATGTCAACTCGGGTCGAGGACAATTGCAATGTTGTTGTAGTACTGCATATTCAGGATTCAATATTTCATTGAACGTATATACACTGCCATGGTAATATCCCGACAATTCGATGCGCATGAAACTCTTCATTTTCTGCCAAATACAGTGCACCTGCTCCTGTTTACATTATGTCAACTCGTTTCCAGGACAAATGCAATGTTTTTGCAGTACAGCACATTCAGGATTCAATATTTCATTGAACGGATCTACACTGCTATTGGTGATATCCCGACAATGTGAAGCGCGTTATACTCCTCATTCTCTGCCAAATACTACGCACATCAGAGTGTTTGCGCATTGTCAACTCTGTGTCCTGTCAAATACATTGTAATTGCAGTTTATCATATTAGGCACAAGTATTTATTTAAACGTATCTCCGCTGCTATTCGTGGCATGTCGACAAATCTATGCGCGTTATACTCCTCATTTGCTGCCAAATACAGCGCACCTGCTCCCGTTTACATTATGTCAACTCGGGACGAGGACTAATGCAATGTTGTTGTAGTACTGCATATTCAGGATTCAATACTTCATTGAATGTATCTACACTGCTATTGGTGATATCACGACAATTCGATGCGCATAATACTCCACGTTCCCTGCCAAATACAGCGCACCTGCTCTTGTTTACATTATGTCAACTCGGGTCGGGGACAAATGCATTGTTTTTGCAGTACAGCACAAACAGGATTCAATACTTCACTGAGCATATATACACTGCTCTTGGTAATATCCCGACAATTCGATGCGCATGAAACTCCACATTTTCTGCCCAATACAGTGCACTTGCTCCTGTTTATATTATGTCAACTCGTTTCGAGGACAAATGCAATGTTGCTGCAGTACAGCATATTCAGGATTCAACATTTCATTGAACGTATATACACTGCTATTCGTGATATCCCGACAATTCGAAGCGCGTTATACTCCTCATTCGCTGCCAAATACTAAGCACATCAGAGAGTTTGCGCATTGTCAACTCTGTTTCCTGTCAAATACATTGTAATTGCAGTTTATCACATTAGGCTCAAGTATTTATTTAAAAGTATCTCCGCTGCTATTCGTGGTACGTCGACAAATCTATGCGCCTTATGCTCCACAGTTGCAACCAAACAGCGGACCTGCTCCTGTTTATATTATGTCAACTGGGGTCGAGGACAAATACAATGTTCTAGTAGTACTACATACTCAGGATTCAATATTTCATTGAATGTATCTACACTGCTATTGGTGAAATCGCGACAATTCGATGCGCGTGATACTCCACATACCCTGCCAAAGACAGCGCACCTGCTCCTGTTTACATTATGTCAACTCGGGGCGAGGACAAATGCAATGTTGTTGCAGTACAGCATATACAGAATTCAATATTTCATTGAACGTACATACACTGCCATTGGTGATATCCCGACAATTCGAAGCGCGTTATACTCCTCATTCGCTGCCAAATACTACGCACATCAGATAATTGGCGCATTGTCAACTCCGTGTCCTGTCAAATACATTGTAATTGCAGTTTATCACATTAGGCTCAAGTATTTATTTAAAAGTATCTCCGCTGCTATTCGTGGTACGTCGACAAATCTATGCGCCTTATGCTCCACAGTTGCAACCAAACAGCGGACCTGCTCCTGTTTATATTATGTCAACTGGGGTCGAGGACAAATACAATGTTCTAGTAGTACTACATACTCAGGATTCAATATTTCATTGAATGTATCTACACTGCTATTGGTGAAATCGCGACAATTCGATGCGCGTGATACTCCACATACCCTGCCAAAGACAGCGCACCTGCTCCTGTTTACATTATGTCAACTCGGGGCGAGGACAAATGCAATGTTGTTGCAGTACAGCATATACAGAATTCAATATTTCATTGAACGTACATACACTGCCATTGGTGATATCCCGACAATTCGATACGCGTGATACTCCACATTTCCTGCCACATACGACGCAACTGTTGCTGTTTACATTATGTCAACTCGGGTCGAGGACACATGCAATGTTGTTGCAGTACGGCATATTCAGGATTCAATATTCCATTGAACGGATCTACACTGCTATTGTTGATATCTCGACAATTCGATGCGCGCTACACCGCACAGTTGCTGCCAAATAGAGCGCAAATCAGCCACTTCGCGCTATGTCAACTCAGGTCCCTGCCTAATTCATTGTAATTGTTTTTTTGCATATTTAGGCTTATGTATTCAATTAAACGTATCTCCGGTGCTATTGGTGGTATGCCTACAATTCGATGCGCGTTATGCTCCACAGTTGCCGCCAAACAGCGGACCTGCTCCTGTTTATATTATGTCAACTGGGGTCGAAGACAGATGCAATGTTCTTGTAGTACTGCATACTCAGGATTCAATATTTCATTGAATGTATCTACACTGCTGTTGGTGATATCACGACAATTCGATGCGCGTGATACTCCATATTTCCTGCCAAATACAGCGCACCTGCTCCTGTTTACATTATGTCAACTCGGCTCAAGGACAAATGCAATGTTTTTGCAGTACAGCACATTCAGGATTCAATATTTCATTGAACGGATATACACTGCTATTGGTGATATCCCGACAATTCGATCCGCGTTATACTCCTCTTACGCTGCCAAATACTACGCACATCAGCCGGTTTGCGCATTGTCAACTCTGTGTCCTGTCAAATACATTGTAATTGCAGTTCATTATATTAGGCTCAAATATTTATTTAAACGTATCTCCGCTGCAATTCGTGGTATGTCGACAAATCTATGCGCGTTATACTCCTCATTTGCCGCCAAATACAGGGACCTGCTCCTGTTCACATTATGTCAACTGCGGTCGAAGACAAATGCAATGTTGTTGCAGTACACCATGTTCAGGATTCAATATTTCATTGAACGTACATATCCTGCTATTGGTGATATCCCGACAAATCTATGCGCGTTATACTCCCCATTTGCCGCCAAACAGCGCACCTGCTCCTGTTTACAATATGTCAACTCGGGTCGAGGGCAAATGCTATGTTGTTGTAGTACAGCCTATACAGGATTCATATTTCATTGAATACATCTACACTGCTATTGATGAGACCTCGTCAAATCGATGCGCGGTATATCGCACAGTTGCTGCAAAACAGAGCGCAAATCAGCCACTTTGCGATATGTCAACTCAGGTCCCTGTCTAATTCATTGTAATTGTGGCTTTGCATATTTAGGCTTAAGTATTCAATTAAACGTATCTCCGCTGCTATTGGCGGTATGCCTACAATTCGATGTGTGTGATACTCCACATTCCCTGCCAAATACAGCGCACCTGCTAAGGTTTACATTATGTCAACTCCGATCCAGGACAAATGCAATGTTGTTAAAGTACTGCATATCCAGGATTCAATACATCATTGAACGTATCTACACTGCTACTCGAGATATTTCGACAATTCCATTCGCCTTGTACTCCACAATTCCTGCAGAATACAGCGCATCTGCTCCCGTTTACATTATGTCAACTGGGGTCGAGGACAAATGCAATGTTTTGCAGAACAGCATATTCAGGATTAAATATTTCATTGAACGTATCTACACTGCTGTTGGTGATATCTGCTCAATTCGATGCGCGGAATACCGCACACTTGCTACCAAATAGAGCGCAAATCAGCCATTGTGCGCTATGTCAACTCAGGTCCCTGCCTAACTCATTGTAATTGTAGTTTTGCATATTTAGGCTTAAGTATTCAATTACACGTATCTCCGCTGCTATTGGTGATATTCCAACAATTCGATGCGCGTGATACTCCACATTCCCTGCCAAACACAGCGCACCTGCTCCTGTTTACATTAAGTCAACTGGGGTCGAAGGCAAATGCAATGATGTTGTAGTACTGCATATACAGGATTCAATATTTCATTGAACGTAAATACACTGCTATTGGTGAAATACCGACAACTGGATGCGCGTGATACACCACATTCCCTGCCAAATACAGCGTACCTGCTCCTGTTTACATTATGTCAACTCGGGTCGAGAACAACTGCAATGTTGCTGCAGTAGGGCATATTCAGGATTCAATATTTCATTGAAGGTATATACACTGCGACTGGAGATATTTCGTCAACTCCATGCGTTTTGTTCTCCACATTTCCTGCCGAATACAGCACTCCTGCTCCTGTTTACATTATGTCAACTGGGGTCGAGGACAATTGCAATGTTGTTGCAGTGCTGCATATTCAGGATTCAATGCTTCATTGAACGGATCTACACTGCTATTGGTGATATCCCGACAACTCGATGCGCGTTGTACTCCTCATTTGCTGCCAAATACTACGCACATCAGCCGGTTTACGCATTGTCAACTCTGTGTCCTGTCAAATACATTGTAATTGTAGTTTATCATATTAGGCTCAAACCTTTATTGAAACGTATCTCCGCTGCTATTCGTGGTATGTCGACAAATCTATGCGCGTTATACTCCTCATTTTCCGCCAAATACAGCGGACCTGCTCCTGTTTACATTATGTCATCTCGGGTCGAGGACAAATGTAATGTTCCTGCAGTACAGCATATTCAGGATTCAATGTTTTATTGAACGTATATACACTGCTATTCGTGATATCCCGACAATTCGATGCGTGTGATACTCCACATTCCCTGCCAAATACAGCGCACCTGCTCCTGTTTAAATTATGTCAACTCGGGTCGAGGAAAATGCAATGTTTTTGCAGTACAGCACATTCAGGATTCAATATTCCATTGAACGGATCTACACAGCTATTGGTGATATCTCGTCAATTCGATGCGCGCTATATCGCATAGTTGCTGCCAAATAGAGCGCAAATCAGCCACTTTGCGCTATGTCAACTCAGGTCCCTGCCTAATTCATTGTAATTGTAGTTTTGCATATTTAAGCTTAAGTATTCAATTACACGTATCTCCGGTGCTATTGGTGGTATGCCTACAATTCGATGCGCGTTATACTCCACAGTAGCCGCCAAATACAGCGCACCTGCTCCTGTTTACATTATGACTACTCGGGTAGAGGACAAATGCAATGTTTTTGTAGTACTGCATATTCAGGATTCAATACTTCACTGAACATATATACACTGTTATTGGTGATATCCCGACACTTCGATGCGCCTGATACTCCACATTCCCTGCCAAATACGGCGCAACTGCTCTTGTTTGCGTTATGTCAACACGGGTCGAGGACAAATGCAATCTTTTTGCAGTGCAGGATATACAGGATTCAATATTCCATTGAATGTACCTACACTGCTATTGGTGATATCACGACAATTCGATGCGCGGTATGCCGCACAGTTGCTGCCAAATAGAGCCAAATCAGCCACTTTGCGCTATGTAAACTCAGGTCCGTGCCTCATTCATTGTAATTGTATTTTGCATATTTAGGCTTATGTATTCAAATTAATCGTATCTCTGGTGCTATAGGTGGTATGCCTACAATTCGATGCGCGTTATGCTCCACAGCTGCCGCCAAACAGCGCACCTGCTCCTGTTTACATTATGTCAACTCGGGTCGAGGACAAATCCGATGTTTTTGCAGTACAGGATATTCAGGATTCAATATTACATTGATCGTATATACACTGCTATCAGTGATATCCTGACAATTCGATGCGTGTTATACTCCTCAGTCGCTGCCAAATACTACGCACATCAGCCGGTTTGCGCATTGTCAACTCTGTGTCCTTTCAAAAACATTGTAATTGCACTTTATCATACTAGGCTCAACTATTTATTTAAACGTATCTCCGCTTCTATTCGTGGTATGTCGACAAATCTATGCGCGTTATACTACTCATTTGCCACCAAATACAGGGGACCTGCTCCTGTTCACATTATGTCTACTGGGGTCGAAGACAATTGCAATGTTGTTGTCGTACAGCATATACAGGATTCAATATTTCATTGAACGTATATACACTGCCATGGTGATATCCCGACAATTCGATGAGCATGATACTCCACATTTCCTGCCAAATACAGCGCACCTGCTCCTGTTTACATTATGTCAACTCGGGTCGAGGACAATTGCAATGTTATTGTAGTACTGCATATTCAGGATTCAATACTTCATTGAATGTATCTACAGTGCAATTAGTCATATCACGACAATTCGATGCGCGTGATACACCACATTCCCTGCCAAGTACAGCGCACCTGCTCTTGTTTACATTGTGTCAACTGTGGGCGTGGACAAATGCAATGTTTTTGCAGTTATGCATATTCAGTATTCAATATTTCATTGAACGTATCTACCCTGCTATTAGTGATATCCCGTCTATTCGATGCGCGATATACCCTTCATTCGCTGCCAAATACAGCCTACCTGCTCTTGCTTACATTGTGTCAACTGTGGTCGAGGACAAATGCATTGTTTTTGCAGTACAGCATATACCGAATTCAATACTTCATTGAATATATCTACACTGCTATTTGGTGATATCACGACAATTCGATGCGCGTGATACTCCACATTCGCTACCAAATACAGCGCACGTGCTCTTGTTTGCATTATGTCTTCTCGTGTCGAGGACAAACGCAATGTTGTTGCAGCACTGCTTTTCCTGGATTCAATACTTCATTGAACGTATCTACACTGCGACTGAAGATAATTCGTCAATTCTATGAGTCTTGTACTCCACATTTTCTGCCGAATACAGCACACCTGCTCCTGTTTACATTATGTCAACTCGGGTCAAGTACAAATGCAATGTTTTTGCGGAACAGCATATCCAGCATTCAATATTTCATTGAATGTATCTGCACTGCGATTGGTCATATCACGACAATGCGATGCGCGTGATACTCCACATTCCCTGCCAAATACAGCGCGTGCTCCTGTTTACATTATATCAACTCGGATCCAGGACAAATGCAATGTTGTTGGAGTACAGCATATACAGAACTCAATATTCCATTGAACGTATATACACTGCTATTCGTGATATGCCGACAATTCGAAGCGCGTTATACTCCTCATTCGCTGCCAAATACTACGCACATCAGAGAATGGGGGCATTGTCAACTCTGTGTCCTGTCAAATACATTGTAATTGCAGTTTATCATATTAGGCTCAAGTATTTCTTTAAAAGTATCTCCGCTGCTATTCGTGGTACGTCGACAAATCTATGCGCGTTATACTCCTCATTTGCCGCCAAATACAGCGCACCTGCTCCTGTTTACATTGTGTCAACTCTAGTCGAGGACAAATGCAATGTTGTTGCAGTACGGCAAATTCAGGATTCAATATTTCATTGAACGTATATACACCGCTATTGGTGATATCCCGTCAATTTGAAGCGTGTCATACTCCTCATTCGCTGCCAAATACTACGCACATCAGAGAGGTTGTGCATTGTCAACTCTGTGTCCTGTCAAATACATTGTAATTGCAGTTTATCATATTATGCACAAGTATTTATTTAAACATATCTCCGCTGCTATTCGTGGTATGTCGACAAATCTATGCGCGTTATACTCCTCATTTGCTGCCAAATACAGCGCACCTGCTCCGGTTTACATTATGTCAACTCGGATCGAGGACTAATGCAATGTTGTTATAGTATTGCATATTCAGGATTCAATACATCATTGAATGTATCTACACTGCTATTGGTGATATCACGACAACTCGATGCGCGTGATACTCCACGTTCCCTGCCAAATACAGCGCACCTGCTTCTGTTTACATTATGTCAACTCGGTTCCAGGACAAATGGAATGTTTTTGCAGTACAGCACATTCAGGATTCAATATTTCATTGAACGGATCTACACTGCTATTTGTGATATCTCGTCAATTCGATGCGTGGTATACCGCACAGCTGCTGCCAAATAGAGCGCAAATCAGCCACTGTGCGCTGTGTCAACTCAGGTCACTGCCTAATTCATTGTAATTGTATTTTTGCATATTTAGGCTGATGTATACAATTAAACTTACCTCCGGTGCTAGAGGTGGTATGCCTACAATTCGATGCGCGTTATGCTCCACAGTTGCCGCCAAATAGCGCACCTGCGCCTGTTTATATTATGTCAACTCGGGTCGAGGTCAAACGTTACGTTGTTGTAGTACTGCATATTCAGGATTCAATACTTCATTGAATGTATCTACACTGCTATTGGTGATATCACGACAATTCGATGCGCGTGATACTCCACATTCCCTGCCAAATACAGCGCACCTGCTCCTGTTTACATTATGTCAACTCGGGTCGAGGACAAATGCTACGTTGTTGTAGTACTGCATATTCAGGATTCAATATTTCATAGAACGGATCTACACTGCTATTTGTGATATCTCGTCAATTCGATGCGCGGTATACCGCACAGCTGCTGCCAAATAGAGCGCAAATCAGCCACTGTGCGCTGTGTCAACTGAGGTCCCTGCCTAATTCATTGTAATTGTAGTTTTGCATATTCAGGCTTAAGTATTCAATTAAACGTATCTCCGGTGCTATTGGTGATTTTCCAACAATTCGATGCGCGTGATACTCCACATTTCCTGCCAAATACAGCGCACCTGCTCCTGTTTACATTATGTCAACTCGGGTCAAAGACAAATGCAATGTTGCTGCAGTACAGCATATTCAGGATTCAACATTTATTGAACGTATATACACTGCTATTCGTGATATCCCGACAATTCGAAGCGCGTTATACTCCACATCCCCAGCCAAATACAGCGCACCTGCTCCTGTTTACATTATTTCAACTCGGGTCGAGAACAAATGCAATGATTTTGCAGTACAGCATATTCAGGATTCAATATTTCATTGAAAGTAAATACACTGCTATTGGTGATATCCCGACAATCTGATGCGCGTGATACTCCACATTCCCTGTCAAATACAGCGATCCCGCTCCTGTTTACATTATGTCAACTCGGATGGAGGACAAGTGTCATGTTGTTGCAGTACAGCATATACGGGATTCAATATTTCATTGAACGTATATACGCTGCCATGGTAATATCCCGGCAATTCGACGCGCATGATACTCCACATTTCCTGTCAAATACAGTGCACCTGCTCCTGTATATATTATGTTAACTCGTTTCGAGGACAAATGCAATGTTGCTGCAGTACAGCATATTCAGGATTCAATATTTCATTGAACGTATATACACTGCTATTTGTGATATCTCGTCAATTCGATGCGCGGTATACCGCACAGCTGCTGCCAAATAGAGCGCAAATCAGCCACTGTGCGCTGTGTCAACTCAGGTCACTGCCTAATTCATTGTAATTGTATTTTTGCATATTTAGGCTGATGTATACAATTAAACTTACCTCCGGTGCTAGAGGTGGTATGCCTACAATTCGATGCGCGTTATGCTCCACAGTTGCCGCCAAATAGCGCACCTGCGCCTGTTTATATTATGTCAACTCGGGTCGAGGTCAAACGTTACGTTGTTGTAGTACTGCATATTCAGGATTCAATACTTCATTGAATGTATCTACACTGCTATTGGTGATATCACGACAATTCGATGCGCGTGATACTCCACATTCCCTGCCAAATACAGCGCACCTGCTCCTGTTTACATTATGTCAACTCGGGTCGAGGACAAATGCTACGTTGTTGTAGTACTGCATATTCAGGATTCAATATTTCATAGAACGGATCTACACTGCTATTTGTGATATCTCGTCAATTCGATGCGCGGTATACCGCACAGCTGCTGCCAAATAGAGCGCAAATCAGCCACTGTGCGCTGTGTCAACTGAGGTCCCTGCCTAATTCATTGTAATTGTAGTTTTGCATATTCAGGCTTAAGTATTCAATTAAACGTATCTCCGGTGCTATTGGTGGTACGCCTACAATTCGATGCGCGTTATGCTCCACAGTTGCCGCCAAAGAGCGCACCTGCTCCTGTATACATTATGTCAACTCGTTTCGAGGACAAATGCTACGTTGTTGTAGTACTGCATATTCAGGATTCAATTTTTCATAGAACGGATCTACACTGCTATTTGTGATATCTCGTCAATTCGATGTGCGGTATACCGCACAGCTGCTGCCAAATAGAGCGCAAATCAGCCACTGTGCGCTCTGTCAACTCAGGTCCCTGCCTAATTCATTGTAATTGTAGTTTTGCATATTTAGGCTTATGTATTCAATTAAACTTATCTCCGCTGCTATTCGTGGTATGTCGACAAATCCATGCGCGTTAGACTCCTCATTTGCCGCCAAATACACCGGGCCTGCTCCTGTTTACATTATGTCAACTGAGGTCGAGGACAATTGCAATGTTGTTGCAGTACGTCAAATTCAGGATTCAATATTTCATTGAACGTATATACACCGCTATTGGTGATATCCCGTCAATTTGAAGCGTGTCATACTCCTCATTCGCTGCCAAATACTACGCACATCAGAGAGGTTGTGCATTGTCAACTCTGTGTCCTGTCAAATACATTGTAATTGCAGTTTATCATATTATGCACAAGTATTTATTTAAACGTATCTCCGCTGCTATTCGTGGTATGTCGACAAATCTATGCGCGTTATACTCCTCATTTGCTGCCAAATACAGCGCACCTGCTCCGGTTTACATTATGTCAACTCGGATCGAGGACTAATGCAATGTTGTTATAGTATTGCATATTCAGGATTCAATACTTCATTGCATGTATCTACACTGCTAATGGTGATATCACGACAACTCGATGCGCGTGAAACTCCACGTTCCCTGCCAAATACAGCGCACCTGCTTCTGTTTACATTATGTCAACTCGGTTCCAGGACAAATGGAATGTTTTTGCAGTACAGCACATGCAGGATTCAATATTTCATTGAACGGATCTACACTGCTATTTGTGATATCTCGTCAATTCGATGCGTGGTATACCGCACAGCTGCTGCCAAATAGAGCGCAAATCAGCCACTGTGCGCTGTGTCAACTCAGGTCACTGCCTAATTCATTGTAATTGTATTTTTGCATATTTAGGCTGATGTATACAATTAAACTTACCTCCGGTGCTAGAGGTGGTATGCCTACAATTCGATTCGCGTTATGCTCCACAGTTGCCGCCAAACAGCGCACCTGCTCCTGTTTACATTATGTCAACTGGGGTCGAAGACAAATGTAATGTTCTTGTAGTACTGCATGCTCAGGATTCAATACTTCATTGCATGTATCTACACTGCTACTGGTGATATCACTACAATTCCATACGCGTGGTACTCCACATTTCCTGCGAAATACAGCGCACCTGCTCCTGGTTACATTATGTCAATTCGGGTCGAGGGCAAATGCTACGTTGTTGTACTACTGCATATTCAGGATTCAATTCTTCATTGAATGTATCTACACTGCTATTGGTGATATCACGACAATTCGATGCGCGTGATACCCCACGCTCCCTGCCAAATACAGCGCACCTGCTCCTGTTTACATTATGTCAACTCGATTCCCGGACAAATGCCATGTTCAGCAGTACAGCACATTCAGGATTCAATATTTCATTGAACGGATCTACACTGCTATTGGTGATATCTCGTCAATTCGATGCGCGGTATACCGCACACTTGCTGCCAAATAGAGCGCAAGTCAGCCACTGTGCGCTATGACAACTCAGGTCCCTGCCTAATTCACTGTAATTGTAGTTTTGCATATTTAGGCTTATGTATTCAATTAAACGTATCTGTGGTGCTATAGGTGGGATGCCTAAAATCCGATGTGCGTTATGCTCCACAGTTGCCGCCAAACAGCGCACCTGCTCCTGTTTACATTATGTCAACTGGGGTCGAAGACAAATGCAACGTTGTTGTAGTAATGCTTATTCAGGATTCAATACTTCATTGAATGTATCTACACTGCCATTGGTGATATCACGACAATCCGATGCTCGTGATACTCCGCATTCCCTGCCAAATACAGCGCACCTGCTCCTGTTTACATTATGTCAACTCGGGTCGAGGACAAATGCTACGTTGTTGTAGTACTGCATATTCAGGATTCAATTCTTCATTGAATGTATCTACACTGCTATTGGTGATATCACGACAATTCGATGCGCGTGTTATTCCACATTCCCTGCCAAATACAGCTCACCTGCTCCTGTTTACATTGTGTCAACTCGGGTCGAGGACAAATGCTACGTTGTTGTAGTACTGCATATTCAGGATTCAATATTTCATAGAACGGATCTACACTGCTATTTGTGATATCTCGTCAATTCGATGCGCGGTATACCGCACAGCTGCTGCCAAATAGAGCGCAAATCAGCCACTGTGCGCTGTGTCAACTCAGATCCCTGCCTAATTCATTGTAATTGTAGTTTTGCAAATTCAGGCTTTAGTATTCAATTAAACGTATCTCCGGTGCAATTGGTGGTACGCCTACAATCCGATGCGCGTGATACTCCGCATTCCCTGCCAAATACAGCGCACCTGCTCCTGTTTACATTATGTCAACTCGGGACAAGGACAAATGCAATGTTTTTGCAGTACTGCATATCCAGGATACAATACTTCATTGAACGTATCTACACTGCTACTGGAGATATTTCGTCTACTCCATGCGCCTTGTACTCCACATTTCCTGCCAAATACAGCGCACCTGCTCCTGTTTACATTATGTCAACTCGGGTCAAGGACAAATGCAATGTTTTTGCAGTACAGCACATTCAGGATTCAATATTTCAATGAACGTATATACACTGCTATTCGTGATATCCCGTCAATGTGAAGCGCGTTATACTCCTCATTCGCTGCCAAATACTACGCACATCAGAGTGTTTGCGCATTGTCAACTCTGTGTCCTGTCATATACATTGTAATTGCAGTTTATCATATTAGGCTCAAGTATTTATTTAAACGTATCTCCGCAGCCATTCGTGGTATGTTGACAAATCTATGCGCGTTATACTCCTCATTTGCCGCCAAATACAGCGCACCTGCTCCTGTTTACATTATGTCAACTAGGGTCCAGGACAAATGCAATGTTTTTGTAGTACTGCATATTCAGGATTCAACACTTCATTGAATGTATTTACACTGCTATTGGAGATATCACGACAATTCAATGCTCGTGATACTCCACGTTCCCTGCCAAATACAGCGCACCTGCTCCTGTTTACATTATGTCAACTCGGGTCAGGGACAAATGCAATGTTTCTGCAGTACAGCACATTCAGGATTCGATATTTCATTGAGCGAATCTATACTGCTATTTGTTATATCTCGTCAATTCGATGCGCGGTATACCGCACAGTTGCTGCCAAATAGAGCGCAAAGCAGCAACCTTGCGCTATGTCAATTCAGGTCACTGCCTAATTCATTGTAATTGTATTTTTACATATTTAGACTGATGTAATCAATTAAACGTATCTCCGGTGCTATTGGTCGTATGCCTACAATTCGATGCACTTGATACTCCACATTCCCTGGCAAATACAGCGCACCTGCTCCTGTTTACATTATGTCAACTCGGGTCAAGGACAAATGCAATGTTTTTGCAGTACAGCACATTCTGGATTCAATATTTCATTGAACGGATCTACACAGCTATTGGTGATATCCCGACAATACGATGCGATTGATACTCCACATTTCCTGCCAAATACGGCACACCTGCTCCTGTTTACATTATGTCAACTCGGGTCGAGGACAAATGCAATGTTTTTGCAGTACTGCATATCCAGGATACAATACTTCATTGAACGTATCTACACTGCTACTGGAGATATTTCGTCGATTCCATGCGCCTTGTACTCCACATTTCCTGCCAAATACTGCGCACCTGCTCCTGTCTACATTATGTCAACTGGGGTCCGCGGACAATTGCAATGTTGTTGCAGTACAGCACATTCAGTATTCAATATTTCGTTGAACGGATATACACTGCTATTGGTGATATCCCGACAATACGATGCGCTTGATACTCCACATTTCCTGCCAAATACGGCACACCTGCTCCTGTTTACATTATGTCAACTCGGGTCGAGGACAAATGCAATGTTTTTGCAGTACTGCATATCCAGGATACAATACTTCATTGAACGTATCTACACTGCTACTGGAGATATTTCGTCGATTCCATGCGCCTTGTACTCCACATTTCCTGCCAAATACAACGCACCTGCTCCTGTTTACATTATGTCAACTCGGGTCAAGGACAAATGCAATGTTTTTGCAGTACAGCATTTTCTGGATTCAATATTTCATTGAACGGATCTACACAGCTATTGGTGATATCCCGACAATACGATGCGCTTGATACTCCACATTTCCTGCCAAATACGGCACACCTGCTCCTGTTTACATTATGTCAACTCGGGTCGAGGACAAATGCAATGTTTTTGCAGTACTGCATATCCAGGATACAATACTTCATTGAACGTATCTACACTGCTACTGGAGATATTTCGTCGATTCCATGCGCCTTGTACTCCACATTTCCTGCCAAATACTGCGCACCTGCTCCTGTCTACATTATGTCAACTGCGGTCCGCGGACAATTGCAATGTTGTTGCAGTACAGCACATTCAGGATTCAATATTTCGTTGAACGGATATACACTGCTATTGGTGATATCCCGACAATTCGATCCGCGTTATACTCCTCATTGGCTGCCAAATACTATGCAGATCAGCCGGTTTGCGCATTGTCAACTCTGTGTCCTGTCAAATACATTGTAATTGCAGATTATCATGTTAGGCTCAAGTATTTATTTAAACGTATCTCCGCCGCTATTAGTGGTATGTCGACAAATCTATGCTCGTTATACTCCTCATTTGCCGCCAAACAGCGCACCTGCTCCTGTTTACATTATGTCAACTCGGGTCGGGGTCAAATCCAATGTTATTGCCGTTCAGGATATTCAGGATTCAATATTTCATTGATCGTATATACACTGCCATTAGTGATATCCTGACAATTCGATGCGCGTTGTACTCTTCATTGGCTGCCAAATACTGCGCAGACCAGTCGGTTTGCGCATTGTCAACTCTGTGTCCTGTCAAATACATTGTAATTGCAGATTATCATGTGAGGCTCAAGTATTTATTTAAACGTATCTCCGCTGCTATTAGTGGTATGTCGACAAAGCTATGCGCGTTATACTCCTCATTTGCCGCCAAACAGCGCACCTACTCCTGGTTACATTATGTCAACTCGGGTCGAGGACAAATGCAATGTTGCTGCAAGTACTGCATATTCAGGATTCTATATTTCATTGAACGTGAATACACTGTTATTGGTGACATCCCGACAACTCGATGCGCGTGATACTCCACATTCCCTGCCAAATATAGCGCACCTGCTCCTGTTTACATTATGTCAAAAGGGATCGAGGCAAATGCTATGTTGTTGCAGTACAGCATATACAGGATTCAACCTTTCATTGAACGTATATACACTGCCATGGTGATATCCCGACACTTCGATGCGCATGATACTCCATATTTCCTGCCAAATACAGCGTACCTGCTCCTGTTTACATTATGTCAACTCGGGTCGACAACAAATGCAATGTTTCTGCGAGTAGAGCATATTCAGTATTCAATATTTCATTGAACGTAAATACACTGTTATTGGTTATATCCCGACAACTCGATGCGCGTGATACTCCACATTCCCTGCCAAATACAGCGCACCTACTCCTGTTTACATTATGTCAACACGTATCGAGGGCAAATGCTATGTTGCTGCAAGTACAGGATATTCAGGATTCAATATTTCATTGAACGTATATACACTGCTATTGGTGATATTCTGAAAATTCGATGCGCGTTAAACTCCTCATTCGCTGCCAAATACTACGCACATCAACCGATTTGCACAATGTCAACTGTGTATCCTGTCAAATCCATTGTAGTTGCAGTAAAGCATATTTAGGCTTAAGTATTCAATCAAACGTATCTCTACTGCTATTGGGGGTATGTCGATAATTCTATGCGCCTTCTACTCCACATCTGCTTCCAACTACAGCGCGCGTCAGCCGGATTTCACTATGTCAACCCTGGTCCCTGCCAAATCACTTGAAGTTGCAGTTTTGCATATTTAGGCTGCATTTTTCAATTAAACGTATCTCCGCAGCTATTGATGGCATGTGGAAAATTCGATGCGCGTTATACATCCCATTAGCTGAGAAAAACAGCGCCCTTCGGCCTGTTTGCGCTATGCTAACTCTGTGCTCTGTCAAATATAGCGTTACTGTAGTTTTGGAAATTCTGCTAGAAATATTCAATTGCGCTGATCTCAGATTTAATTCCAGATGTCTCAACAATTCTATGCGCGTTCCACTTCACATATGCTGCCAAATACAGCCCGCGTCATTCAATTCGATGCGCGTTCTACTCCACACTTGCTCTCTCACATAGCGCACCTGCTCCTGTTTAAATTATATCAACTCGGGTCATGGTCATATCCAATGTTATTGCTGTACTGCATATTCAGGATTCAATATTCCCTTAATTGTTTATACACTGCTATTGGTGAAATCTCGACAATTGGACGTGCGTTACTCCACATATGCGGCAAAATTCAGCGCACGTCATTCGGTTTGCCCTATGTCAACTCTGGGCCCTGTCAAGTGCAGCGTAATTGCAATTTTGCAGAGTCTGTGTTAAATACTCAATTAAACGTATCCGCACTGTTATTGGTGATATCTAGACAAGTGGTTGATCGTTAAACTCCTCATTCGCTGCGAAATTTAGCGGAGCTGCTACAGTTTACAATCTGTCAAATCGGGTCGAGGTCAAATCCAATGTTATTGCAGTACTGTATATTCAGCCATCAATATTCAATTGAACGTTGCTTCGTTTCGATGGGAGATACGAAGAAAATTCGATGCGCGTTCTACTCCACAGATGCTGCCAAATACAGCGCACATCAACCGGTTTACTCAATGTCAACTCTGTGTCCTGTCAAATCCAGTGTAATTGCCGTTTTAAAATATTCTACCGTTAATATTCAATTAAACGTGTCTCCGCCGCTATTGGCGGTATGTCGACAATTCGAAGCGCTTTACACTCCACATTTGCTGCCAAATACAGCGCACATGCTCCCGTTTACATTTTGCCAACTCGGGTCGAGGTCAAATCCAATGTTATTGCTATGCTGCTTATCCAGGCTTCAATTACCAATTGAACGAATCTGTACTACTATTGGTGATATGTCGACAATTCGATGCGCACTATCCCGCACATTTGCTGCAAGAAATAGCGCACAGCAACCAGTTTGCGCAATGTCAACTCTGTGCCCTATCAAATACAGCGTTATTCCTGTTTTGCATATTCAGTTTTAGATATTCATTTGAGCGTATTCCAGTTTCTATTCCAGACATCTCGATAGTTCGATACGCGTTAAACTCCACATTTGCTGCGAAATAGAGCGCACTTGCAACTGTTTACATTAAGTAATCTCGGATCGAGGTCAAATCCAATGCTATTGCTGTACTGCATATTCAGGAATCAATATTCCATTGAAATTTTCTACAATGCTATTGGTGATATCCCGACAATTCGATGCGCGTTATACTCCTCATTCGCTGCAGAATACTACGTACAACAGCCGGTTGGCGCATTGTCAACTCTGTGTCCTTTCAAATACATTGTAATTGCAGTTCATTATATTAGGCTCAAATATTTATTTAAACGTATCTCCGCTGCTATTCCTGGTATGTCGACAAATCTATGCGCGTTATACTCCTCATTTGCCGCCAAATACAGGGGACCTGCTCCTGCTCACATTATGTCAACTGGGGTCGCAGACAAATGCAATGTTGTTGTAGTACTGCATATTCAGGATTCAATATTTCATTGAACGGATCTACACTGCTAATTGTGATATCCCGACAACTCGTTGCCCGTGATACTCCACATTCCCCGCCAAATACAGCGCACGTGCTCCTCTATACATTATGTCAACTGAGGTCGAAGACAAATGCAATGTGTTTGCAGAACAGCATATTCAGGATTCAATTCCTCATTGAACGTATCTACACTGCTGTTGTTGATATACCGACAATTCCATGCGCCTTGTACACCACGTTTCCTGCCAAACACAGCGCACCTTCTCCTGTTTACATTATGTCAGCTCGGGTCGAGGACAAATGCAATGTTGTTGTAGTACTGCATATTCAGGATTCAATTCATCATTGATCGTATCTACACTGCTGTTGTTGATATAGCGACAATTCTATGCGCGTTGTACACCACGTTTCCTGCCAAATACAGCTCACCTTCTCCTGTTTACATTATGTCAGCTCGGGTCGAGGACAAATGCAATGTTTTTGCAGAACAGCATATCCAGGATTCAATATTTCATTCAATGTAAATACACTGCTGTTGTTGATATACCGACAATTCCATGCGCGTTGTACACCACGTTTCCTGCCAAATACAGCGCACCTTCTCCTGTTTACATTATGTGAGCGCGGATCGAGGACAAATGCAATGTTGTTGCAGTACAGCATATACAGAATTCAATATTTTAATGAACGGATCTACTCTGCTATTGGTGATATCCCGACAATACGATGCTCGCTATACTCCTCATTCGCTGCCAAATGCTACGCACATCAGCCGGTTTGCGCATTGTCAACTCTGTGTCCTGTCAAATACATTATAGTTGCAGTTTATCATATAAAGCTCAAGTATTTATTTAAACGTATCACCGCTGCTACTCGAGGTTTATAGACAAATCCATGCGCGTTATACTCCTCATTTGCCGCCAAATAGAGCGCACCTGCTCCTGTTTACATTATGTCAACACCGATCGAGGACAAATGCAATGTTGTTGCAGTACAACATATTTAGGATTCAATATTTCATTGAACGGATATACACTGCCATTGGTGATATCTCCTCATTTCGATGCGCGTAATACTCCACATTCCCTGCCAAATACAGCGCACCTGCTCCTGTTTACATTATGTCAACTCGGGTCGCTGACAGATGCAATGTTGCTGCAGTACAGTATATTCAGGAATCAATATTCCATTGAACGGATCTACACAGCTATTGGTGATATCCCGACAAAACGTTGCGCTTGATACTCCTCATTTGCCGCCAAATACAGCGACCCTGCTCCTGTTTACATTATGTCAACTAGGGTCGAGGACAAATGCAATGTTGTTGTCGTACTGCATATTCAGGATTCAACACTTCATTGAATGTATTTACACTGCTATTGGAGATATCACGACAATTCGATGCGCGTTATACTCCACATTCCTTGCCAAATACAGCGCTACTGCTCCTGTTTATATTATGTCAACTCGAGTCGAGAGCAAATGCAATATTGCTGCAGTACAGCATATTCAGGATTCAATATTTCATTGCACGTATATACACTGCTATTGGTGATATCCCGACAATTCGATGCGCGTTATACTCCACATTCGCTGCCAAATACTATGCACATCAGCCGGTTTGCGCATTGTTAACTCTGTGTCCTGTCAAATACATTGTAATTGCAGTTTATCATATTAGGCTCAAGTATTTATTTAAACGTATCTCCGCTGCTATGCGTGGTATGTCGACAAATCTATGCGCGCTATACTCCCCATTTGCCGCCAAATACAGCGCACCTCCTCCTGTTTACATTATGTCAACTCGGATCGAGGACAAATGCCATGTTGTTGCAGTACAGCATATTCAGGATTCAATATTTCATCGAACGTATATACACTGCTATTGGTGATATCCCGACAATTCGATGCGCGTTATAATCCACATTCGCTGCCAAATACTATGCACATCAGCCGGTTTGCGCATTGTTAACTCTGTGTCCTGTCAAATACATTGTAATTGCAGTTTATCATATTAGGCTCAAGTATTTATTTAAACGTATCTCCGCTGCTATTCGTGGCATGTCGACAAATCTATGCGCGCTATACTCCCCATTTGCCGCCAAATACAGCGCAGCTCCTCCTGTTTACATTATGTCAACTCGGATCGAGGACAAATGCCATGTTGTTGCAGTACAGCATATACAGGATTCAATATTTCATTGAACGTATATACACTGCCATGGTGATATCCCGACAATTCGATGAGCATGATACTCCACATTTCCTGCCAAATACAGCGCACCTGCTCCTGTTTACATTATGTCAACTCGGGTCGAAGACAAATGCAATCCTGCTGCAGTTCAGCATATTCAGGATTCAATATTTCATTGAACGTATATACACTGCTATTCGTGATATCCCGACAATTCGAAGCGCGTTATACTCCACATTCCCTGGCAAATACAGCGCACCTGCTCCTGTCTACATTATGTCAACTCGGGTCAAGGACAAATGCAATGTTTTTGCAGTACAGCACATTCAGGATTCAATATTCCATTGAATGTATCTACAATTCTATTGCTGATATCACGACAATTCGATGCGTCTGATACTCCACATCCCCAGCCAAATACAGCGCACCTGCTCCTGTTTACATTATGTCAAATCGGGTCGAGAACAAATTCAATGTTTTTGCCGTTCAGGATATTCAGGATTCAATATTTCATTGAATGTATCTACAATGCCATTGATGTTATCACGACAATTCGATGCGCGTGATACTCCACATTCCTTGCCAAATACAGCGCACCTGCTCCTGTTTACATTATGTCAACTCGGATCGAGGACAAGTGCCATGTTGTTGCAGTACACCATATACAGGATTCAATACTTCATTGAACGTATATGCACTGCCATGGTGATTTCCCGACTATTCGATGCGCATGATACTCCACATTTCCTGCCAAATACAGCGCTACTGCTCCTGTTTACATTATGTCAACTCGAGTCGAGAACAAATGCAATGTTGCTGCAGTACAGCATATTCAGGAATCAATATTTCATTGAACGTATATACACTGCTATTCGTGATATCCCGACAATTCGATGCGCGTGATACTCCACATTCCTTGCCAAATACAGCGCTACTGCTCCTGTTTACATTATGTCAACTCGAGTTGAGAACAAATGCAATGTTGCTGCAGTACAGCATATTCAGGATTCAATATTTCATTGAACGTATATACACTGCTATTGGTGATATCCCGACAATTCGATGCGCGTTATAATCCACATTCGCTGCCAAATACTATGCACATCAGCCGGTTTGCGCATTGTTAACTCTGTGTCCTGTCAAATACATTGTAATTGCAGTTTATCATATTAGGCTCAAGTATTTATTTAAACGTATCTCCGCTGCTATTCGTGGTATGTCGACAAATCTATGCGCGCTATACTCCCCATTTGCCGCCAAATACAGCGCAGCTCCTCCTGTTTACATTATGTCAACTCGGATCGAGGACAAATGCCATGTTGTTGCAGTACAGCATATACAGGATTCAATATTTCATTGAACGTATATACACTGCCATGGTGATATCCCGACAATTCGATGAGCATGATACTCCACATTTCCTGCCAAATACAGCGCACCTGCTCCTGTTTACATTATGTCAACTCGGGTCGAGGACAAATGCAATGTTGCTGTAGTGTTGCATATTCAGGATTCAGTACTTCATTGAATGTATCTACAATTCTATTGCTGATATCACGACAATTCGATGCGTGTGATACTCCACATCCCCAGCCAAATACAGCGCACCTGCTCCTGTTTACATTATGTCAAATCGGGTCGAGAACAAATGCAATGTTTTTGCAGTACAGCATATTCAGGATTCAATATTTCATTGAAAGTAAATACACTGCTATTGGTGATATCCCGACAAATTCGATGGGCGTCATACTCCACATTCCCTGTCAAATACAGCGATCCCGCTCCTGTTTACTTTATGTCAACTCGGGTCGAGGACAAATGCAATGTTGCTGTAGTGTTGCATATTCAGGATTCAGTACTTCATTGAATGTATCTACACTGCTATTTGTGATATCTCGTCAATTCGATGCGCGGTATACCGCACAGTTGCTGCCAAATAGAGCGCAAATGAGCCACTTTGCGCTATGTCAACTCAGGTCCCTGCCTAATTCATTGTAATTGTAGTTTTGCATATTCAGGCTCAAGTATTCAATAAAACGTATCTCCGATGCTATTGGTGGTATGCCTACAATTCGATGCGCATTACACTCCACAGTTGCCGCCAAATACAGCGCACCTGCTCTTGTTTACATTGTGTCAACTCGGGTCGAGGACAAGTGCAATGTTGCTGCAGTACAGCATATTCAGGATTCAATATTTCATTGAACGTATATACACTGCTATTGGTGATATCCCGACAATTCGATGCGCGTTATAATCCACATTCGCTGCCAAATACTATGCACATCAGCCGGTTTGCGCATTGTTAACTCTGTGTCCTGTCAAATACATTGTAATTGCAGTTTATCATATTAGGCTCAAGTATTTATTTAAACGTATCTCCGCTGCTATTCGTGGTATGTCGACAAATCTATGCGCGCTATACTCCCCATTTGCCGCCAAATACAGCGCAGCTCCTCCTGTTTACATTATGTCAACTCGGACCGAGGACAAATGCCATGTTGTTGCAGTACAGCATATTCAGGATTCAATATTTCATTGAACGTATATACACTGCTATTGGTGATATCCCGACAATTCGATGCGCGTTATAATCCACATTCGCTGCCAAATACTATGCACATCAGCCGGTTTGCGCATTGTTAACTCTGTGTCCTGTCAAATACATTGTAATTGCAGTTTATCATATTAGGCTCAAGTATTTATTTAAACGTATCTCCGCTGCTATTCGTGGTATGTCGACAAATCTATGCGCGCTATACTCCCCATTTGCCGCCAAATACAGCGCAGCTCCTCCTGTTTACATTATGTCAACTCGGATCGAGGACAAATGCCATGTTGTTGCAGTACAGCATATACAGGATTCAATATTTCATTGAACGTATATACACTTCCATGGTGCTATCCCGACAATTCGATGAGCATGATACTCCACATTTCCTGCCAAATACAGCGCACCTGCTCCTGTTTACATTATGTCAACTCGGGTCGAAGACAAATGCAATCCTGCTGCAGTTCAGCATATTCAGGATTCAATATTTCATTGAACGTATATACACTGCTATTCGTGATATCCCGACAATTCGAAGCGCGTTATACTCCACATTCCCTGGCAAATACAGCGCACCTGCTCCTGTCTACATTATGTCAACTCGGGTCAAGGACAAATGCAATGTTTTTGCAGTACAGCACATTCAGGATTCAATATTCCATTGAATGTAACTACAATTCTATTGCTGATATCACGACAATTCGATGCGTCTGATACTCCACATCCCCAGCCAAATACAGCGCACCTGCTCCTGTTTACATTATGTCAAATCGGGTCGAGAACAAATTCAATGTTTTTGCCGTTCAGGATATTCAGGATTCAATATTTCATTGAATGTATCTACAATGCCATTGATGTTATCACGACAATTCGATGCGCGTGATACTCCACATTCCTTGCCAAATACAGCGCACCTGCTCCTGTTTACATTATGTCAACTCGGATCGAGGACAAGTGCCATGTTGTTGCAGTACACCATATACAGGATTCAATACTTCATTGAACGTATATGCACTGCCATGGTGATTTCCCGACTATTCGATGCGCATGATACTCCACATTTCCTGCCAAATACAGCGCTACTGCTCCTGTTTACATTATGTCAACTCGAGTCGAGAACAAATGCAATGTTGCTGCAGTACAGCATATTCAGGAATCAATATTTCATTGAACGTATATACACTGCTATTCGTGATATCCCGACAATTCGATGCGCGTGATACTCCACATTCCTTGCCAAATACAGCGCTACTGCTCCTGTTTACATTATGTCAACTCGAGTCGAGAACAAATGCAATGTTGCTGCAGTACAGCATATTCAGGATTCAATATTTCATTGAACGTATATACACTGCTATTGGTGATATCCCGACAATTCGATGCGCGTTATAATCCACATTCGCTGCCAAATACTATGCACATCAGCCGGTTTGCGCATTGTTAACTCTGTGTCCTGTCAAATACATTGTAATTGCAGTTTATCATATTAGGCTCAAGTATTTATTTAAACGTATCTCCGCTGCTATTCGTGGTATGTCGACAAATCTATGCGCGCTATACTCCCCATTTGCCGCCAAATACAGCGCAGCTCCTCCTGTTTACATTATGTCAACTCGGGTCGAGGACAAATGCCATGTTGTTGCAGTACAGCATATACAGGATTCAATATTTCATTGAACGTATATACACTGCCATGGTGATATCCCGACAATTCGATGAGCATGATACTCCACATTTCCTGCCAAATACAGCGCACCTGCTCCTGTTTACATTATGTCAACTCGGGTCGAGGACAAATGCAATGTTGCTGTAGTGTTGCATATTCAGGATTCAGTACTTCATTGAATGTATCTACAATTCTATTGCTGATATCACGACAATTCGATGCGTGTGATACTCCACATCCCCAGCCAAATACAGCGCACCTGCTCCTGTTTACATTATGTCAAATCGGGTCGAGAACAAATGCAATGTTTTTGCAGTACAGCATATTCAGGATTCAATATTTCATTGAAAGTAAATACACTGCTATTGGTGATATCCCGACAAATTCGATGGGCGTCATACTCCACATTCCCTGTCAAATACAGCGATCCCGCTCCTGTTTACATTATGTCAACTCGGGTCGAGGACAAATGCAATGTTGCTGTAGTGTTGCATATTCAGGATTCAGTACTTCATTGAATGTATCTACACTGCTATTGGTCATATCACGACAATTCGATGCGCGTGTTACTCCACATTCCCTGCCCAATGCAGCGCACCTGCTCTTGTTTACATTGTGTCAACTGTGTTCGAGGACAAATGCATTGTTTTTGCAGTACAGCACATTCAGGATTCAATATTTCATTGAACGGATCTACACTGCTATTTGTGATATCTCGTCAATTCGATGCGCGGTATACCGCACAGTTGCTGCCAAATAGAGCGCAAATCAGCCACTTTGCGCTATGTCAACTCAGGTCCCTGCCTAATTCATTGTAATTGTAGTTTTGCATATTCAGGCTCAAGTATTCAATAAAACGTATCTCCGATGCTATTGGTGGTATGCCTACAATTCGATGCGCATTACACTCCACAGTTGCCGCCAAATACAGCGCACCTGCTCTTGTTTACATTGTGTCAACTCGGGTCGAGGACAAGTGCAATGTTGCTGCAGTACAGCATATTCAGGATTCAATATTTCATTGAACGTATATACACTGCTATTCGTCATATCCCGACAGTTCGATGCGAGTTGTACTCCACATTCCCTGCCAGGTACTACGTTCATCAGAGAGTTTGCGCATTGTCAACTCTGTGTCCTGTCAAGAACATTGTAATTGCAGATTATCATATTAGGCTCAAGTATTTATTTAAACGTATCTACGCTGCTATGTCGACAAATCTGTGCGCGCTATACTCCTCTTTTGCCGCCAAATACAGCGCACCTGCTCCTGTTTACATTGTATCAACTGTGGTCGAGGACAAATCCAATGTTTTGGCAGTACGGGATATTCAGTATTCAATATTTCATTGATCGTAAATACACTGCTATTCCTGATATCCCGATAATTCGAAGAGAGTTATACTCCGCATTCCCTGCCAAACACAGCGCACCTGCTCCTGTTTACATTATGTCAACTCACGTCGAGGACAAATGCAATGTTGCTGCAGTACAGCATATTCAGGATTCAATATTGCCTTGAACGTATATACTGCTATTCCTGATATCCCGATAATTCGAAGAGAGTTATACTCCACATTCCCTGCCAAACACAGCGCACCTGCTCCTGTTTACATTTGTCAACTCGGGTCAAGGACAAATGCAATGTTTTTGCAGTACAGCACATTCAGGATTCAATATGTCATTGAATGTATCTACACTGCTATTCCTGATATCCCGATAATTCGAAGAGAGTTATACTCCACATTCCCTGCCAAACACAGCGCACCTGCTCCTGTTTACATTATGTCAACTCACGTCGAGGACAAATGCAATGTTGCTGCAGTACAGCATATTCAGGATTCAATATTGCCTTGAACGTATATACTGCTATTCCTGATATCCCGATAATTCGAAGAGAGTTATACTCCACATTCCCTGTCAAATACAGCGATCCCGCTCCTGTTTACATTATGTCAACTCCGGTCGAGGACAAATGCAATGTTGCTGTAGTGTTGCATATTCATTATTCAGTACTTCATTGAATGTATCTACACTGCTATTGGTCATATCACGACAACTCGATGCGCGTGTTACTCCACATTCCCTGCCGAATACAGCGCACCTGCTCTTGTTTACATTGTGTCAACTGTGTTCGAGGACAAATGCATTGTTTTTGCAGTACAGCACATTCAGGATTCAATATTTCATTGAACGGATCTACACTGCTATTTGTGATATCTCGTCAATTCGATGCGCGGTATACCGCACAGTTGCTGCCAAATAGAGCGCAAATCAGCCACTTTGCGCTATGTCAACTCAGGTCCGTGCCTAATTCATTGTAATTGTATTTTTGCATATTTTGGCATATGTATTCAAATTAAACGTATCTCCGGTGCTATAGGTGGTATGCCTACAATTCGATGCGCGTTATGCTCCACAGCTGCCGCCAAACAGCGCACCTGCTACTGTTTACATTACATCAACTCGGGACGAGGACAAATCCAATGTTTTGGCAGTACGGGATATTCAGGATTCAATATTTCATTGATCGTAAATACACTGCTATTCCTGATATCCCGATAATTCGAAGAGAGTTATACTCCACATTCCCTGCCAAACACAGCGCACCTGCTCCTGTTTTCATTATGTCAACTCGCGTCGAGGACAAATGCAATGTTGCTGCAGTACAGCATATTCAGGATTCAATATTGCCTTGAACGTATATACTGCTATTCCTGATATCCCGATAATTCGAAAAGAGTTATACTCCACATTCCCTGCCAAACACAGCGCACCTGCTCCTGTTTACATTATGTCAACTCGGGTCAAGGACAAATCTAATGTTTTTGCAGTACAGCACATTCAGCATTCAATATGTCATTGAACGTATATACACTGCTATTCGTGATATCCCGACAAATCTATGCGCGTTATACTCCTAATTTGCCGCCAAATACAGCGCACCTGCTGCCGTTTACATTATGTCAACTGGGGTCGAGGTCAAATCCAATCGTTTTGCAGTACTGCAAATTCAGGATTCAATATCCCATTTAACGTTTCTACACTGCTATTGGTGATATCTCGTCAATTCGATGCGCGGTATACGGCACACTTGCTGCCAAATGGGGACACTGTGCGCTGTGTCAACCCAGGTCCCTGCCTAACTCATTGTAATTGTAGTTTTGCATATTTAGGCTTAAGTATTCAATTAAACGTATCTCCGGTGCTATTGCTGTTATGCCTACAACTCGATGCGCGTTATACTCCACAGCTCCCGCCAAATACAGCGCACTTGCTCTTGTTTACATTATGTCAACTCGTATCGATGGCAAATGCTATGTTGTTGCAGTACAGCATATACACGATTCAAAATTTCATTGAACGTATTTAAACTGCCATGGTGATATCCCGACAATTCGATGCGCGTGCTACTCCACATTCCCTGGCAAATACTACGCAGATCAGCCGTTTTGCGCATTGCCAACTCTGTGTCCTGTCAAATACATTGTAATTGCAGTTTATCATATTAGGCTCAAGTATTTATTTAAACGTATCTCCGCTGCTATTAGTGGTATGCCGACAAATCTATGCGCGTTATACTCCTCATTTGCCGCCAAATACAGCGCACGTGCTCCCGTTTACATTATGTCAACTGCGGTCGAGAACAATTGCAATGTTGTGGCAGTACAGCACAGTCAGGATTCAATATTTCATTGAACGGATCTACACTGCTGTTTGTGATATCTCGTCAATTCGATGCGCGGTTTACCGCACAAGTGCTGCCAAATAGAGCGCATATCAGCCACTTTGCGCTGTGTCAACTCAGGTACCTGCCTAATTCATTGTAATTGTATCTTTGCATATTTAGTCTTATGTATTCAATTAAACGTATCTGCGGAGCTATGGGTGGTATGCCTACAATTCGATGCGCGTTATGCTTCACAGTTGCCGCCTAATACAGCGCATCTGCTCCTGTTTACATTATGTCAACTCGGGTCGAGGACATATGCAATGTTTTTGTAGTACAGCATATTCGGGATTCAATATTTCATTGAACGTATATACACTGCTATTGGTGATATCTCGACAATTCGAAGCGCCTTATACTCCTCATTCGCTGCCAAATACAACGCACATCAACCGGTTTGCACAATATCAACTCTATATCCTGTCGAATCCTTTGTTTTTGCAGTTTGGCCTATTTGGGCCTAAGTACTCAATTAAACCTATTTTCGCTGTTATTGGTGGTATCTCGACAACTCGATGCGCGTTATACCCGACATTTTCTGCCAAATACAGCGCACGTGCTATTGTTTACATTATGTCAACTCGGGTCGAGTACAAATGCAATGTTTTTGTAGTACTGCATATTCAGGATTCAATACTTCATTGAATGTATCTACACTGCTATTGGTGATATCCCGGCAATTTGAAGCGCGTTTTACTCCTCATTCGCTGCCATATGCTACGCACATCAGAGAGTGTGGGCATTGTTAACTCTGTGTCCCGTCAAATACATTGTAATTGCAGTTTATCATATTAGGCTCAAGTATTTATTTAAACGTATCTCCGCTGCTATTAGTGGTATGTCGACAAATCTATGCGCGTTATGCTCCACAGCTGCCGCCAAACAGCGCACCTGCTCCTGTTTACATGATGTCAACTGGGGTCGAGGACAAATCCAATGTTGCTGTAGTGTTGCATATTCAGGATTCAGTACTTCATTGAATGTATCTACACTGCCATTGGTGATATCACGACAATTCGATGAGCATGATACTCCACATTTCCTGCCAAATACAGCGCACCTGCTCCTGTTTACATTATGTCAACTCGGGTCGAGGACAAATGCAATGTTGCTGTAGTGTTGCATATTCAGGATTCAGTAGTTCATTGAATGTATCTACAATTCTATTGCTGATATCACGACAATTCGATGCGTCTGATACTCCACATCCCCAGCCAAATACAGCGCACCTGCTCCTGTTTACATTATGTCAAATCGGGTCGAGAACAAATGCAATGTTTTTGCAGTACAGCATATTCAGGATTCAATATTTCATTGAAAGTAAATACACTGCTATTGGTGATATCCCGACAAATTCGATGGGCGTGATACTCCACATTCCCTGTCAAATACAGCGATCCCGCTCCTGTTTACATTATGTCAACTCGGGTCGAGGACAAATGCAATGTTGCTGTAGTGTTGCATATTCAGGATTCAGTACTTCATTGAATGTATCTACACTGCTATTGGTCATATCACGACAATTCGATGCGCGTGTTACTCCACATTCCCTGCCCAATGCAGCGCACCTGCTCTTGTTTACATTGTGTCAACTGTGTTCGAGGACAAATGCATTGTTTTTGCAGTACAGCACATTCAGGATTCAATATGTCATTGAATGTATCTACACTGCTATTCCTGATATCCCGATAATTCGAAGAGAGTTATACTCCACATTCCCTGCCAAACACAGCGCACCTGCTCCTGTTTACATTATGTCAACTCACGTCGAGGACAAATGCAATGTTGCTGCAGTACAGCATATTCAGGATTCAATATTGCCTTGAACGTATATACTGCTATTCCTGATATCCCGATAATTCGAAGAGAGTTATACTCCACATTCCCTGTCAAATACAGCGATCCCGCTCCTGTTTACATTATGTCAACTCCGGTCGAGGACAAATGCAATGTTGCTGTAGTGTTGCATATTCATTATTCAGTACTTCATTGAATGTATCTACACTGCTATTGGTCATATCACGACAACTCGATGCGCGTGTTACTCCACATTCCCTGCCGAATACAGCGCACCTGCTCTTGTTTACATTGTGTCAACTGTGTTCGAGGACTAATGCATTGTTTTTGCAGTACAGCACATTCAGGATTCAATATTTCATTGAACGGATCTACACTGCTATTTGTGATATCTCGTCAATTCGATGCGCGGTATACCGCACAGTTGCTGCCAAATAGAGCGCAAATCAGCCACTTTGCGCTATGTCAACTCAGGTCCGTGCCTAATTCATTGTAATTGTATTTTTGCATATTTTGGCATATGTATTCAAATTAAACGTATCTCCGGTGCTATAGGTGGTATGCCTACAATTCGATGCGCGTTATGCTCCACAGCTGCCGCCAAACAGCGCACCTGCTACTGTTTACATTACATCAACTCGGGACGAGGACAAATGCAATGTTTTGGCTGTACGGGATATTCAGGATTCAATATGTCATTGAATGTATCTACACTGCTATTCCTGATATCCCGATAATTCGAAGAGAGTTATACTCCACATTCCCTGCCAAACACAGCGCACCTGCTCCTGTTTACATTATGTCAACTCACGTCGAGGACAAATGCAATGTTGCTGTAGTGTTGCATATTCAGGATTCAGTACTTCATTGAATGTATCTACACTGCTATTGGTCATATCACGACAATTCGATGCGCGTGTTACTCCACATTCCCTGCCGAATACAGCGCACCTGCTCTTGTTTACATTGTGTCAACTGTGTTCGAGGACAAATGCATTGTTTTTGCAGTACAGCACATTCAGGATTCAATATTTCATTGAACGGATCTACACTGCTATTTGTGATATCTCGTCAATTCGATGCGCGGTATACCGCACAGTTGCTGCCAAATAGAGCGCAAATCAGCCACTTTGCGCTATGTCAACTCAGGTCCGTGCCTAATTCATTGTAATTGTATTTTTGCATATTTAGGCTTAAGTATTCAATTAAACGTATCTCCGCTGCTATTGGCGGTATGCCTACAATTCGATGTGTGTGATACTCCACATTCCCTGCCAAATACAGCGCACCTGCTCCTGTTTACATTATGTCAACTGGGGTCGAGGTCAAATCCAATCGTTTTGCAGTACTGCAAATTCAGGATTCAATAGCCCATTTAACGTTTCTACACTGCTATTGGTGATATCTCGTCAATTCGATTAGCGGTATACGGCACACTTGCTGCCAAATGGGGACACTGTGCGCTGTGTCAACCCAGGTCCCTGCCTAACTCATTGTAATTGTAGTTTTGCATATTTAGGCATATGTATTCAAATTAAACGTATCTCCGGTGCTATAGGTGGTATGCCTACAACTCGATGCGCGTTATACTCCTCATTTGCCGCCAAATACAGCGCACGTGCTCCCGTTTACATTATGTCAACTGCGGTCGAGAACAATTGCAATGTTGTGGCAGTGCAGCACAGTCAGTATTCAATATTTCATTGAACGGATCTACACTGCTGTTTGTGATATCTCGTCAATTCGATGCGCGGTTTACCGCACAAGTGCTGCCAAATAGAGCGCATATCAGCCACTTTGCGCTGTGTCAACTCAGGTACCTGCCTAATTCATTGTAATTGTATCTTTGCATATTTAGTCTTATGTATTCAGTTAAACGTATCTGCGGAGCTATGGGTGGTATGCCTACAATTCGATGCGCGTTATGCTTCACAGTTGCCGCCTAATACAGCGCACCTGCTCCTGTTTACATTATGTCAACTCGGGTCGAGGACATATGCAATGTTTTTGTAGTACAGCATATTCGGGATTCAATATTTCATTGAACGTATATACACTGCTATTGGTGATATCTCGACAATTCGAAGCGCCTTATACTCCTCATTCGCTGCCAAATACAACGCACATCAACCGGTTTGCACAATATCAACTCTATATCCTGTCGAATCCATTGTATTTGCAGTTTGGCCTATTTGGGCCTAAGTACTCAATTAAACCTACTTTCGCTGTTATTGGTGGTATCTCGACAACTCGATGCGCGTTATACCCGACATTTTCTGCCAAATACAGCGCACGTGCTATTGTTTACATTATGTCAACTCGGGTCGAGTACAAATGCAATGTTTTTGTAGTACTGCATATTCAGGATTCAATACTTCATTGAATGTATCTACACTGCTATTGGTGATATCCCGGCAATTTGAAGCGCGTTTTACACCTCATTCGCTGCCATATGCTACGCACATCAGAGAGTGTGGGCATTGTCAACTCTGTGTCCCGTCAAATACATTGTAATTGCAGATTATCATATTAGGCGCAAGTATTTATTTAAACGTATCTCCGCTGCTATTAGTGGTATGTCGACAAATCTATGCGCGTTATACTCCTCATTTGCCGCCAAATACAGCGGACCTGCTCCTGTTTACATTATGTCAACTGGGGTCGAGGACAAATCCAATGTTTTTGCAGTACTGCATATTCAGGATTCAATACTTCAATGAATGTATCTACACTGCTATCGGTCATATCACGACAATTCGATGCGCGTGATACTCCATATTTCCTGACCAATACGGCGCACCTGCTCCTGTTTACATTATGTCAACTCGGGTCGAGGACAAATGGAATGTTGCTGTAGTGTTGCATATTCAGGATTCAATTCTTAATTGAATGTATCTACACTGCTATTGGTCATATCACGACAATTCGATGCGCGTGATACACCACATTCCCTGCCAAATACAGCGCACCTGCTCTTGCTTACATTGTGTCAACCGTGGTCGTGGACAAATGCATTGTTTTTGCAGTACAGCACATACCGGATTCAATACTTCATTGAACGTATATACACTGTTTTTGGTTATATCCCGACCATTCGATGAGCGTGGTACTACACGTTTCCTGCCAAATACGGCACACCTGCTCCTGTTTACATTATGTCAACTCGGGTCGAGGACAAATCCAATGTTTTTGCAGTACAGGATATTCAGGATTCAATATGTCATTGAACGTGTATACACTGCTATTGGTGATATCCTGACAATTCGATGCGCGTTATACTCCACATTCCCTGCCAAATACAGCGCACCTGCCCTTGTTTACATTGTGTCAACTGTGGTCGAGGACATATGCATTGTTTTTGCAGTACAGCACATACGGGATTCAGTACTTCATTCAACGTATATACACTGCCATGGTGATATCCCGACAATTCGATGCGCATGATACTCCACATTCCCTGCCAAATACAGCGCACGTGCTCTTGTTTAAATTATGCCAACTCGGGTCGAGGACAAATGCAATGTTTTTGCCGTACTGCATATACAGGATTCAATACTTCATTGAACGTATATGCACTGCCATGGTGATTTCCCGACTATTCGATGCGCATGATACTCCACATTTCTTGCCAAATACAGCGCTACTGCTCCTGTTTACATTATGTCAACTCGAGTCGAGAACAAATGCAATGTTGCTGCAGTACAGCATATTCAGGAATCAATATTTCATTGAACGTATATACACTGCTATTCGTGATATCCCGACAATTCGATGCGCGTGATACTCCACATTCCTTGCCAAATACAGCGCTACTGCTCCTGTTTACATTATGTCAACTCGAGTCGAGAACAAATGCAATGTTGCTGCAGTACAGCATATTCAGGATTCAATATTTCATTGAACGTATATACACTGCTATTGGTGATATCCCGACAATTCGATGCGCGTTATAATCCACATTCGCTGCCAAATACTATGCACATCAGCCGGTTTGCGCATTGTTAACTCTGTGTCCTGTCAAATACATTGTAATTGCAGTTTATCATATTAGGCTCAAGTATTTATTTAAACGTATCTCCGCTGCTATTCGTGGTATGTCGACAAATCTATGCGCGCTATACTCCCCATTTGCCGCCAAATACAGCGCACCTCCTCCTGTTTACATTATGTCAACTCGGATCGAGGACAAATGCCATGTTGTTGCAGTACAGCATATACAGGATTCAATATTTCATTGAACGTATATACACTGCCATGGTGATATCCCGACAATTCGATGAGCATGATACTCCACATTTCCTGCCAAATACAGCGCACCTGCTCCTGTTTACATTATGTCAACTCGGGTCGAGGACAAATGCAATGTTGCTGTAGTGTTGCATATTCAGGATTCAGTACTTCATTGAATGTATCTACAATTCTATTGCTGATATCACGACAATTCGATGCGTGTGATACTCCACATCCCCAGCCAAATACAGCGCACCTGCTCCTGTTTACATTATGTCAAATCGGGTCGAGAACAAATGCAATGTTTTTGCAGTACAGCATATTCAGGATTCAATATTTCATTGAAAGTAAATACACTGCTATTGGTGATATCCCGACAAATTCGATGGGCGTCATACTCCACATTCCCTGTCAAATACAGCGATCCCGCTCCTGTTTACATTATGTCAACTCGGGTCGAGGACAAATGCAATGTTGCTGTAGTGTTGCATATTCAGGATTCAGTACTTCATTGAATGTATCTACACTGCTATTGGTCATATCACGACAATTCGATGCGCGTGATACTCCACATTCCCTGCCCAATGCAGCGCACCTGCTCTTGTTTACATTGTGTCAACTGTGTTCGAGGACAAATGCATTGTTTTTGCAGTACAGCACATTCAGGATTCAATATTTCATTGAACGGATCTACACTGCTATTTGTGATATCTCGTCAATTCGATGCGCGGTATACCGCACAGTTGCTGCCAAATAGAGCGCAAATCAGCCACTTTGCGCTATGTCAACTCAGGTCCCTGCCTAATTCATTGTAATTGTAGTTTTGCATATTCAGGCTCAAGTATTCAATAAAACGTATCTCCGATGCTATTGGTGGTATGCCTACAATTCGATGCGCATTACACTCCACAGTTGCCGCCAAATACAGCGCACCTGCTCTTGTTTACATTGTGTCAACTCGGGTCGAGGACAAGTGCAATGTTGCTGCAGTGCAGCATATTCAGGATTCAATATTTCATTGAACGTATATACACTGCTATTCGTCATATCCCGACAGTTCGATGCGAGTTGTACTCCACATTCCCTGCCAGGTACTACGTTCATCAGAGAGTTTGCGCATTGTCAACTCTGTGTCCTGTCAAGAACATTGTAATTGCAGATTATCATATTAGGCTCAAGTATTTATTTAAACGTATCTACGCTGCTATGTCGACAAATCTGTGCGCGCTATACTCCTCTTTTGCCGCCAAATACAGCGCACCTGCTCCTGTTTACATTGTATCAACTGTGGTCGAGGACAAATCCAATGTTTTGGCAGTACGGGATATTCAGTATTCAATATTTCATTGATCGTAAATACACTGCTATTCCTGATATCCCGATAATTCGAAGAGAGTTATACTCCGCATTCCCTGCCAAACACAGCGCACCTGCTCCTGTTTACATTATATCAACTCACGTCGAGGACAAATGCAATGTTGCTGCAGTACAGCATATTCAGGATTCAATATTGCCTTGAACGTATATACTGCTATTAATGATATCCCGATAATTCGAAGAGAGTTATACTCCACATTCCCTGTCAAATACAGCGATCCCGCTCCTGTTTACATTATGTCAACTCCGGTCGAGGACAAATGCAATGTTGCTGTAGTGTTGCATATTCATTATTCAGTACTTCATTGAATGTATCTACACTGCTATTGGTCATATCACGACAACTCGATGCGCGTGTTACTCCACATTCCCTGCCGAATACAGCGCACCTGCTCTTGTTTACATTGTGTCAACTGTGTTCGAGGACAAATGCATTGTTTTTGCAGTACAGCACATTCAGGATTCAATATTTCATTGAACGGATCTACACTGCTATTTGTGATATCTCGTCAATTCGATGCGCGGTATACCGCACAGTTGCTGCCAAATAGAGCGCAAATCAGCCACTTTGCGCTATGTCAACTCAGGTCCGTGCCTAATTCATTGTAATTGTATTTTTGCATATTTTGGCATATGTATTCAAATTAAACGTATCTCCGGTGCTATTGGTGGTATGCCTACAATTCGATGCGCGTTATGCTCCACAGCTGCCGCCAAACAGCGCACCTGCTACTGTTTACATTACATCAACTCGGGACGAGGACAAATCCAATGTTTTGGCAGTACGGGATATTCAGGATTCAATATTTCATTGATCGTAAATACACTGCTATTCCTGATATCCCGATAATTCGAAGAGAGTTATACTCCACATTCCCTGCCAAACACAGCGCACCTGCTCCTGTTTTCATTATGTCAACTCGCGTCGAGGACAAATGCAATGTTGCTGCAGTACAGCATATTCAGGATTCAATATTGCCTTGAACGTATATACTGCTATTCCTGATATCCCGATAATTCGAAAAGAGTTATACTCCACATTCCCTGCCAAACACAGCGCACCTGCTCCTGTTTACATTATGTCAACTCGGGTCAAGGACAAATCTAATGTTTTTGCAGTACAGCACATTCAGCATTCAATATGTCATTGAACGTATATACACTGCTATTCGTGATATCCCGACAAATCGAAGCGCGTTATGCTCCTCATTCGCTGCCAAGTACTACGCTGATCAGAGAGTTTGCGCATTGTCAACTCTGTGTCCTGTCAAATACATTGTAATTGCAGTTTATCATATTATGCACAAGTATTTATTTAAACGTATCTCCGCTGCTATTCGTGGTATGTCGACAAATCTATGCGCGTTATACTCCTAATTTGCCGCCAAATACAGCGCACCTGCTGCCGTTTACATTATGTCAACTGGGGTCGAGGTCAAATCCAATCGTTTTGCAGTACTGCAAATTCAGGATTCAATATCCCATTTAACGTTTCTACACTGCTATTGGTGATATCTCGTCAATTCGATGCGCGGTATACGGCACACTTGCTGCCAAATGGGGACACTGTGCGCTGTGTCAACCCAGGTCCCTGCCTAACTCATTGTAATTGTAGTTTTGCATATTTAGGCTTAAGTATTCAATTAAACGTATCTCCGGTGCTATTGCTGTTATGCCTACAACTCGATGCGCGTTATACTCCACAGCTCCCGCCAAATACAGCGCACTTGCTCTTGTTTACATTATGTCAACTCGTATCGATGGCAAATGCTATGTTGTTGCAGTACAGCATATACACGATTCAAAATTTCATTGAACGTATTTAAACTGCCATGGTGATATCCCGACAATTCGATGCGCGTGATACTCCACATTCCCTGGCAAATACTACGCAGATCAGCCGTTTTGCGCATTGCCAACTCTGTGTCCTGTCAAATACATTGTAATTGCAGTTTATCATATTAGGCTCAAGTATTTATTTAAACGTATCTCCGCTGCTATTAGTGGTATGCCGACAAATCTATGCGCGTTATACTCCTCATTTGCCGCCAAATACAGCGCACGTGCTCCCGTTTACATTATGTCAACTGCGGTCGAGAACAATTGCAATGTTGTGGCAGTACAGCACAGTCAGGATTCAATATTTCATTGAACGGATCTACACTGCTGTTTGTGATATCTCGTCAATTCGATGCGCGGTTTACCGCACAAGTGCTGCCAAATAGAGCGCATATCAGCCACTTTGCGCTGTGTCAACTCAGGTACCTGCCTAATTCATTGTAATTGTATCTTTGCATATTTAGTCTTATGTATTCAATTAAACGTATCTGCGGAGCTATGGGTGGTATGCCTACAATTCGATGCGCGTTATGCTTCACAGTTGCCGCCTAATACAGCGCATCTGCTCCTGTTTAAATTATGTCAACTCGGGTCGAGGACATATGCAATGTTTTTGTAGTACAGCATATTCGGGATTCAATATTTCATTGAACGTATATACACTGCTATTGGTGATATCTCGACAATTCGAAGCGCCTTATACTCCTCATTCGCTGCCAAATACAACGCACATCAACCGGTTTGCACAATATCAACTCTATATCCTGTCGAATCCTTTGTATTTGCAGTTTGGCCTATTTGGGCCTAAGTACTCAATTAAACCTATTTTCGCTGTTATTGGTGGTATCTCGACAACTCGATGCGCGTTATACCCGACATTTTCTGCCAAATACAGCGCACGTGCTATTGTTTACATTATGTCAACTCGGGTCGAGTACAAATGCAATGTTTTTGTAGTACTGCATATTCAGGATTCAATACTTCATTGAATGTATCTACACTGCTATTGGTGATATCCCGGCAATTTGAAGCGCGTTTTACTCCTCATTCGCTGCCATATGCTACGCACATCAGAGAGTGTGGGCATTGTTAACTCTGTGTCCCGTCAAATACATTGTAATTGCAGTTTATCATATTAGGCTCAAGTATTTATTTAAACGTATCTCCGCTGCTATTAGTGGTATGTCGACAAATCTATGCGCGTTATGCTCCACAGCTGCCGCCAAACAGCGCACCTGCTCCTGTTTACATGATGTCAACTTGGGTCGAGGACAAATCCAATGTTGCTGTAGTGTTGCATATTCAGGATTCAGTACTTCATTGAATGTATCTACACTGCCATTGGTGATATCACGACAATTCGATGAGCATGATACTCCACATTTCCTGCCAAATACAGCGCACCTGCTCCTGTTCACATTATGTCAACTCGGGTCGAGGACAAATGCAATGTTGCTGTAGTGTTGCATATTCAGGATTCAGTAGTTCATTGAATGTATCTACAATTCTATTGCTGATATCACGACAATTCGATGCGTCTGATACTCCACATCCCCAGCCAAATACAGCGCACCTGCTCCTGTTTACATTATGTCAAATCGGGTCGAGAACAAATGCAATGTTTTTGCAGTACAGCATATTCAGGATTCAATATTTCATTGAAAGTAAATACACTGCTATTGGTGATATCCCGACAAATTCGATGGGCGTGATACTCCACATTCCCTGTCAAATACAGCGATCCCGCTCCTGTTTACATTATGTCAACTCGGGTCGAGGACAAATGCAATGTTGCTGTAGTGTTGCATATTCAGGATTCAGTACTTCATTGAATGTATCTACACTGCTATTGGTCATATCACGACAATTCGATGCGCGTGTTACTCCACATTCCCTGCCGAATACAGCGCACCTGCTCTTGTTTACATTGTGTCAACTGTGTTCGAGGACAAATGCATTGTTTTTGCAGTACAGCACATTCAGGATTCAATATTTCATTGAACGGATCTACACTGCTATTTGTGATATCTCGTCAATTCGATGCGCGGTATACCGCACAGTTGCTGCCAAATAGAGCGCAAATCAGCCACTTTGCGCTATGTCAACTCAGGTCCGTGCCTAATTCATTGTAATTGTATTTTTGCATATTTTGGCATATGTATTCAAATTAAACGTATCTCCGGTGCTATAGGTGGTATGCCTACAATTCGATGCGCGTTATGCTCCACAGCTGCCGCCAAACAGCGCACCTGCTACTGTTTACATTACATCAACTCGGGACGAGGACAAATCCAATGTTTTGGCAGTACGGGATATTCAGGATTCAATATGTCATTGAATGTATCTACACTGCTATTCCTGATATCCCGATAATTCGAAGAGAGTTATACTCCACATTCCCTGCCAAACACAGCGCACCTGCTCCTGTTTACATTATGTCAACTCACGTCGAGGACAAATGCAATGTTGCTGTAGTGTTGCATATTCAGGATTCAGTACTTCATTGAATGTATCTACACTGCTATTGGTCATATCACGACAATTCGATGCGCGTGTTACTCCACATTCCCTGCCGAATACAGCGCACCTGCTCTTGTTTACATTGTGTCAACTGTGTTCGAGGACAAATGCATTGTTTTTGCAGTACAGCACATTCAGGATTCAATATTTCATTGAACGGATCTACACTGCTATTTGTGATATCTCGTCAATTCGATGCGCGGTATACCGCACAGTTGCTGCCAAATAGAGCGCAAATCAGCCACTTTGCGCTATGTCAACTCAGGTCCGTGCCTAATTCATTGTAATTGTATTTTTGCATATTTTGGCATATGTATTCAAATTAAACGTATCTCCGGTGCTATAGGTGGTATGCCTACAATTCGATGCGCGTTATGCTCCACAGCTGCCGCCAAACAGCGCACATGCTACTGTTTACATTACATCAACTCGGGACGAGGACAAATCCAATGTTTTGGCAGTACGGGATATTCAGGATTCAATATTTCATTGATAGTAAATACACTGCTATTCCTGATATCCCGATAATTCGAGGAGAGTTATACTCCACATTCCCTGCCAAACACAGCGCACCTGCTCCTGATTACATTATTTCAACTCGCGTCGAGGACAAATGCAATGTTGCTGCAGTACAGCATGTTCAGGATTCAATATTGCCTTGAACGTATATACTGCTATTCCTGATATCCCGATAATTCGAAAAGAGTTATACTCCACATTCCCTGCCAAACACAGCGCACCTGCTCCTGTTTACATTATGTCAACTCGGGTCAAGGACAAATCTAATGTTTTTGCAGTACAGCACATTCAGCATTCAATATGTCATTGAACGTATATACACAGCTACTCGTGATATCCCGACAAATCGAAGCGCGTTATGCTCCTCATTCGCTGCCAAGTACTACGCTGATCAGAGAGTTTGCGCATTGTCAACTCTGTGTTCTGTCAAATACATTGTAATTGCAGTTTATCATATTATGCACAAGTATTTATTTAAATGTATCTCCGCTGCTATTCGTGGTATGTCGACAAATCTATGCGCGTTATACTCCTCATTTGCCGCCAAATACAGCGCACCTGCTGCCGTTTACATTATGTCAACTGGGGTCGAGGTCAAATCCAATCGTTTTGCAGTACTGCAAATTCAGGATTCAATAGCCCATTTAACGTTTCTACACTGCTATTGGTGATATCTCGTCAATTCGATTAGCGGTATACGGCACACTTGCTGCCAAATGGGGACACTGTGCGCTGTGTCAACCCAGGTCCCTGCCTAACTCATTGTAATTGTAGTTTTGCATATTTAGGCATATGTATTCAAATTAAACGTATCTCCGGTGCTATAGGTGGTATGCCTACAACTCGATGCGCGTTATACTCCTCATTTGCCGCCAAATACAGCGCACGTGCTCCCGTTTACATTATGTCAACTGCGGTCGAGAACAATTGCAATGTTGTGGCAGTACAGCACAGTCAGTATTCAATATTTCATTGAACGGATCTACACTGCTGTTTGTGATATCTCGTCAATTCGATGCGCGGTTTACCGCACAAGTGCTGCCAAATAGAGCGCATATCAGCCACTTTGCGCTGTGTCAACTCAGGTACCTGCCTAATTCATTGTAATTGTATCTTTGCATATTTAGTCTTATGTATTCAGTTAAACGTATCTGCGGAGCTATGGGTGGTATGCCTACAATTCGATGCGCGTTATGCTTCACAGTTGCCGCCTAATACAGCGCACCTGCTCCTGTTTACATTATGTCAACTCGGGTCGAGGACATATGCAATGTTTTTGTAGTACAGCATATTCGGGATTCAATATTTCATTGAACGTATATACACTGCTATTGGTGATATCTCGACAATTCGAAGCGCCTTATACTCCTCATTCGCTGCCAAATACAACGCACATCAACCGGTTTGCACAATATCAACTCTATATCCTGTCGAATCCATTGTATTTGCAGTTTGGCCTATTTGGGCCTAAGTACTCAATTAAACCTACTTTCGCTGTTATTGGTGGTATCTCGACAACTCGATGCGCGTTATACCCGACATTTTCTGCCAAATACAGCGCACGTGCTATTGTTTACATTATGTCAACTCGGGTCGAGTACAAATGCAATGTTTTTGTAGTACTGCATATTCAGGATTCAATACTTCATTGAATGTATCTACACTGCTGTTGGTGATATCCCGGCAATTTGAAGCGCGTTTTACACCTCATTCGCTGCCATATGCTACGCACATCAGAGAGTGTGGGCATTGTCAACTCTGTGTCCCGTCAAATACATTGTAATTGCAGATTATCATATTAGGCGCAAGTATTTATTTAAACGTATCTCCGCTGCTATTAGTGGTATGTCGACAAATCTATGCGCGTTATACTCCTCATTTGCCGCCAAATACAGCGGACCTGCTCCTGTTTACATTATGTCAACTAGGGTCGAGGACAAATCCAATGTTTTTGCAGTACTGCATATTCAGGATTCAATACTTCAATGAATGTATCTACACTGCTATCGGTCATATCACGACAATTCGATGCGCGTCATACTCCACATTTCCAGCCAAATACGGTGCATCTGCTCCTGTTTACATTATATCAACGGCTGTCGAAGACAAAGGCAATGTTCTTGTAGTACTGCATACTCAGGATTCAATACTTCATTGAACGTATCTACACTACTATTGGAGATATTTCGTCAATTCCATGAGCGTTATACTACACAGCTGCCGCCAAACAGCGGGCCAGCTCTTGTTTACATTGTGTCAACTGTTTTCGAGGACAACTGCATTATTGTTGCAGTACAGCATAATCAGGATTCAATATTTCATTGAACGTATATACACTGCTATTCGTGATATCCCGACAATTCGATGCGCGTTATACTCCTCATTCGCTGCCAAATACTACGCAGATCGGCCGGATTGCGCATTGTCAACTCTGTGTCCTGTCAAATACATTGTAATTGCAGTTTATCATATTAGGCTCAAGTATTTATTTAATCGTGTCTCTGCTGCTATTTGTGGTATGTCCACAAATCCATTCGCGTTATACTCCTCATATGCCGCCAAATACAGCGCACCTGCTCTTGTTTACATTGTGTCAACTGTGGTCGAGGACAAATGCATTGTTTTTGCAGTACAGCACGTACGGGATTCAGTACTTCATTGAACGTATATACACTGCTATTCGAGATATCCCGACAATTCGATGCGCGTTATACTCCTCATTCGCTGCCAAATACTACGCAGATCGGCCGGATTGCGCATTGTCAACTCTGTGTCCTGTCAAATACATTGTAAGTGCAGTTTATCATATTAGGCACAAGTATTTATTTAAACGTATCTCCGCTGCTATTCGTGGTATGTCGACAAATCTATGCGCGTTATACTCCACAGTTGCCGCCAAACAGCGCACCTGCTCCTGTTTACATTATGTCAACTCGGGTCGAGGGCAAATGGAATGTTGTTGCAGTACTGCATATCCAGCATTCAATATTTCATTGGACGTATCTACACTGCTACTGGAGATATTTCGTCAATTCCATGCGTCTTGTACTCCACATTTCCTGCCAAATACAGCGCACCTGCTCGTGTTTACATTATGTCAACTCGGGTCGAGGACAAATGCAATGTTGTTGCAGTACAGCACAAACAGGATTCAATACTTCACTGAGCATATATACACTGCTATTCGTGATATCCCGACAATTCGAAGCGCGTTATTCTCCACATTTCCAGCCAAATACGGCGCATCTGCTCCTGTTTACATTATATCAACTGCTGTCGAAGACAAAGGCAATGTTCTTGTAGTACTGCATACTCAGGATTCAATACTTCATTGAACGTATCTACACTACTATTGGAGATATTTCGTCAATTCCATGAGCGTTATACTCCACAGCTGCCGCCAAACAGCGGGCCAGCTCTTGTTTACATTGTGTCAACTGTTTTCGAGGACAACTGCATTATTGTTGCAGTACAGCATAATCAGGATTCAATATTTCATGGAACGTATATACACTGCTATTCGTGATATCCCGACAATTCGATGCGCGTTATACTCCTCATTCGCTGCCAAATACTACGCAGATCGGCCGGATTGCGCATTGTCAACTCTGTGTCCTGTCAAATACATTGTAATTGCAGTTTATCATATTAGGCTCAAGTATTTATTTAATCGTGTCTCTGCTGCTATTTGTGGTATGTCCACAAATCCATGCTCGTTATACTCCTCTTATGCCGCCAAATACAGCGCACCTGCTCTTGTTTACATTGTGTCAACTGTGGTCGAGGACAAATGCATTGTTTTTGCAGTACAGCACATACGGGATTCAGTACTTCATTCAACGTATATACACTGCTATTGGCGATATCACGACAAATCGATGCGCGTGATACTCCACATTCCCTGCCAAATACAGCGCACCTGCTCCTGTTTACATTATGTCAACTCGGATCGAGGACAAATGCAATGTTGTGTGCAGTACAGTATATACAGAATTCAAAATTTCATTGAACGTATATACACTGCTATTGGTGATATCCCGACAATTCCATGCGCGTGATACTCCACATTCCCTGCCAAATACAGCGCACCTGCTCGTGTTTACATTATGTCAACTCGGATCGAGGACAAATGCAATCTTTTTGCAGTACTGGATATGCAGTATTCAATATTTCATCGAACGTATATGCACTGCTATTGGTGATATCCCGACAATTCGATGCGCGTGATACTCCACATTACCTGCCAAATACAGCGTACCTGCTCCTCTTCACATTATGTCAACTCGGGTCGAGGACAAATGCAATGTTGCTGCAGTACAGCATATTCAGGATTCAACATTTCATTGAACGTATATACACTGCTATTCGTGATATCCCGACAATTCGAAGCGCGTCATACTCCTCATTCGCTGCCAAATACTAAGCACATCAGAGAGTTTGCGCATTGTCAACTCTGTTTCCTGTCAAATAAATTGTATTTGCTGTTTATCATGTTAGGCTCAAGTATCTAGTTAAACGTATCTCCGCTGCTATTCGTGGTATGTCGACAAATCTATGCGCGTTATACTCCACAGTTGCCGCCAAACAGCGCACCTGCTCCTGTTTACATTATGTCATTCGGGTCGAGGACAAATGCATTGTTTTGGCAGTACATCATATACCGGATTCAATACTTGATTGAACGTACATACACTGCCATTGGTGATATCCCGACAATTCGATGCGCGTGATACTCCACATTACCTGCCAAATACGGCGCACCTACTCCTGTTTACATTATGTCAACACGGATCGAGGACAAATGCAATGTTGTTGCAGTACAGTATATACAGAATTCAAAATTTCATTGAACGTATATACACTGCTATTGGTGATATCCCGACAATTCCATGCGCGTGATACACCACATTCCCTGCCAAATACAGCGCACCTGCTCGTGTTTACATTATGTCAACTCGGATCGAGGACAAATGCATTGTTTTTGCAGTACAGCACATACGGTATTCAGTACTTCATTCAACGTATATACACTGCTATTGGCAATATCACGACAAATCGATGCGCGTGATACTCCACATTCCCTGCCAAATACAGCGCACGTGCTCTTGTTTAAATTATGCCAACTCGGGTCGAGGACAAATGCAATTTTTTGCCGTACTGCATATCCAGGATTCAATACTTCATTGAACGTAAATACACTGCTATTGGTGATATCCCGACAATTCCATGCGCGTGATACTCCACATTCCCTGCCAAATACAGCGCACCTGCTCGTGTTTACATTATGTCAACTCGGATAGAGGACAAATGCAATGCTGTTGCAGTACAGCATATACAGGATTCACTATTCCATTGAACGTATATACACTGCTATTCGTCATAGGCCCACAATTCGAAGCGCGTTATACTCCTCATTCGCTGCCAAATACTAAGCACATCAGAGAGTTTGCGCATTGTCAACTGTGTTTCATGTCAAATAAATTGTATTTGCTGTTTATCATGTTAGGCTCAAGTATTTAGTTTAACGTATCTCCGCTGCTATTCGTGGTATGTCGACAAATCTATGCGCGTTATACTCCACAGTTGCCGCCAAACAGCGCACCTGCTCCTGTTTACATTATGTCATTCGGGTCGAGGACAAATGCATTGTTTTGGCAGTACATCATATACCGGATTCAATACTTCATTGAACGTACATACACTGCCATTGGTGATATCCCGACAATTAGATGCGCGTGATACTCCACATTACCTGTCAAATACGGCGCACCTACTCCTGTTTACATTATGTCAACACGGATCGAGGACAAATGCAATGTTGTTGCAGTACAGCATATACAGGATTCAATATTTCATTGAACGTATATACACTGCCATGGTGATATCCCGACAATTCGATGCGCATGATACTCCACATTCCCTGCCAAATACAGCGCACGTGCTCTTGTTTAAATTATGCCAACTCGGATCGAGGACAAATGCATTGTTTTTGCAGTACAGCACATACGGGATTCAGTACTTCATTCAACGTATATACACTGCCATGGTGATATCCCGACAATTCGATGCGCATGATACTCCACATTCCCTGCCAAATACAGCGCACGTGCTCTTGTTTAAATTATGCCAACTCGGGTCGAGGACAACTGCAATGTTGTTGCAGTACAGCATATTCAGGATTCAATATTTCATTGAAAGGCTCTACACTGCTATTGGTGACATCTCGTCAATTCGATGCGCCGTATACCGCACAGATGCTGCCAAATTGAGCGCAAATGAGCCACTTTGCGCTATGTCAACTCAGGACCCTGACTAATTCATTGTAACTGTAGTTTTGCATATTTAGGCTTTTTTATTCAATTAAACGTATCCCCGGTGCTATTGGTGGTATGCCTACCATTCAATGCGCGCTATGCTCCACAGTTGCAACCAAACAGCGGACCTGCTCCTGTTTACATTATGTCAACTCGGGTCGAGGGCAAATGGAATGTTGTTGCAGTACTGCATATCCAGCATTCAATATTTCATTGAACGTATCTACACTGCTACTGGAGATATTTCGTCAATTCCATGCGTCTTGCACTCCACATTTCCTGCCAAATACTGCGCACCTGCTCCTGTTTACATTATGTCAACTCGGGTCGAGGACAACTGCAATGTTGTTGCAGTACAGCATATTCAGGATTCAATATTTCATTGTAAGGCTCTACACTGCTATTGGTGATATCTCGTCAATTCGATGCGCGGTATACCGCACAGATGCTGCCAAATTGAGCGCAAATCAGCCACTTTGCGGTATGTCAACTCAGGACCCTGACTAATTCATTGTAACTGTAGTTTTGCATATTTAGGCTTTTTTATTCAATTAAACGTATCCCCGGTGCTATTGGTGGTATGCCTACCATTCAATGCGCGCTATGCTCCACAGTTGCAACCAAACAGCGGACCTGCTCCTGTTTCCATTATGTCAACTCGGGTCGAGGGCAAATGGAATGTTGTTGCAGTACTGCATATCCAGCATTCAATATTTCATTGGACGTATCTACACTGCTACTGGAGATATTTCGCCAATTCCATGCGTCTTGTACTGGACATTTCCTGCCAAATACAGCGCACCTGCTCCTGTTTACATTACGTCAACTCGGGTCGAGGACAAATGCAATGTTGCAGCAGTACAGCACAAACAGGATTCAATACTTCACTGAGCATATATACATTGCTCTTGGTGATATCCCGACAATCCGATGCGCGTGATACTCCACATTACCTGCCAGATACAGCGTACCTGCTCCTCTTCACATTATGTCAACTCGTTTCGAGGACAAATGCAATGTTGCTGCAGTACAGCATATTCAGGATTCAACATTTCATTGAACGTATATACACTGCTATTCGTGATATCCCGACAATTCGAAGCGCGTTATACTCCTCATTCGCTGCCAAATACTAAGCACATCAGAGAGTTTGCGCATTGTCAACTCCGTTTCCTGTCAAATACATTGCATTTGCTGTTTATCATGTTAGGCTCAAGTATTTAGTTAAACGTATCTCCGCTGCTATTCGTGATATCCCGACAAATCTATGCGCGTTATTCTCCACAATTCCAGCCAAATACGGCGCATCTGCTCCTGTTTACATTATATCAACTGGGGTCGAAGACAAATGCAATGTTCTTGTAGTACTGCGTACTCAGGACTCAATACTTCATTGAACGTATCTACACTACTATTGGTGATATTTCGTCAATTCCATGAGCGTGATACTCCACAGCTGCCGCCAAACAGCGGGCCAGCTCTTGTTTACATTGTGCCAACTGTTTTCGAGGTCAAATGCAATGTTGTTGCTGTACAGCATATACAGGATTCAATATTTCATTGAACGTATATACACTGCCATGGTGATATACCGACAATTCGATGCGCATGATACTCCACATTTCCTGCCAAATACAGCGTACCTGCTCCTCTCCACATTATGTCAACTCGGGTCGAGGACAAATGCAATACTGCTGCAGTACAGCATATTCAGGATTCAACATTTCATTGAACGTATATACACTGCTAATGGTGATATCCCGACAAATCGATGCGCGTCATACTCCACATTTCCACATAAATACGGCGCATCTGCTCCTGTTTACATTATATCAACGGCTGTCGAAGACAAAGGCAATGTTCTTGTAGTACTGCATACTGAGGATTCAATACTTCATTGAACGTATCTACACTACTGTTGGAGATATTTCGTCAATTCCATGAGCGTTATACTCCACAGCTGCCGCCAAACAGCGGGCCAGCTCTTGTTTACATTGTGTCAACTGTTTTCGAGGACAACTGCATTATTGTTGCAGTACAGCATAATCAGGATTCAATATTTCATTGAACGTATATACACTGCTATTCGTGATATCCCGACAATTCGATGCGCGTTATACTCCTCATTCGCTGCGAAATACTACGCAGATCGGCCGGATTGCGCATTGTCAACTCTGTGTCCTGTCAAATACATTGTAATTGCAGTTTATCATATTAGGCTCAAGTATTTATTTAATCGTGCCTCTGCCGCTATTTGTGGTATGTCCACAAATCCATGCGCGTTATACTCCTCATATGCCGCCAAATACAGCGCACCTGCTCTTGTTTACATTGTGTCAACTGTGGTCGAGGACAAATGCATTGTTTTTGCAGTACAGCACATACGGGATTCAGTACTTCATTCAACGTATATACACTGCTATTGGCAATATCACGACAAATCGATGCGCGTGATACTCCACATTCCCTGCCAAATACAGCGCACGTGCTCTTGTTTAAATTATGCCAACTCGGGTCGAGGACAAATGCAATGTTTTTGCCGTACTGCATATCCAGGATTCAATACTTCATTGAACGTAAATACACTGCTATTGGTGATATCCCGACAATTCCATGCGCGTGATACTCCACATTCCCTGCCAAATACAGCGCACTTGCTCGTGTTTACATTATGTCAACTCGGATAGAGGACAAATGCAATGCTGTTGCAGTACAGCATAATCAGGATTCAATATTTCATTGAAAGGCTCTACACTGCTATTGGTGACATCTCGTCAATTCGATGCGCCGTATACCGCACAGATGCTGCCAAATTGAGAGCAAATGAGCCACTTTGCGCTATGTCAACTCAGGACCCTGACTAATTCATTGTAACTGTAGTTTTGCATATTTAGGCTTTTTTATTCAATTAAACGTATCCCCGGTGCTATTGGTGGTATGCCTACCATTCAATGCGCGCTATGCTCCACAGTTGCAACCAAACAGCGGACCTGCTCCTGTTTACAGTATGTCAACTCGGGTCGAGGGCAAATGGAATGTTGTTGCAGTACTGCATATCCAGCATTCAATATTTCATTGAACGTATCTACACTGCTACTGGAGATATTTCGTCAATTCCATGCGTCTTGCACTCCACATTTCCTGCCAAATACAGCGCACCTGCTCCTGTTTACATTATGTCAACTCGGGTCGAGGACAACTGCAATGTTGTTGCAGTACAGCATATTCAGGATTCAATATTTCATTGAAAGGCTCTACACTGCTATTGGTGATATCTCGTCAATTCGATGCGCCGTATACCGCACAGATGCTGCCAAATTGAGCGCAAATCAGCCACTTTGCGCTATGTCAACTCAGGACCCTGACTAATTCATTGTAACTGTAGTTTTGCATATTTAGGCTTTTTTATTCAATTAAACGTATCCCCTGTGCTATTGGTGGTATGCCTACCATTCAACGCGCGCTATGCTCCACAGTTGCAACCAAACAGCGGACCTGCTCCTGTTTGCATTATGTCAACTCGGGTCGAGGGCAAATGGAATGTTGTTGCAGTACTGCATATCCAGCATTCAATATTTCATTGAACGTATCTACACTGCTACTGGAGATATTTCGTCAATTCCATGCGTCTTGCACTCCACATTTCCTGCCAAATACTGCGCACCTGCTCCTGTTTACATTATGTCAACTCGGGTCGAGGACAAATGCAATGTTGTTGCAGTACAGCACAAACAGGATTCATCATTTCATTGAACGTATATACACTGCTAATGGTGATATCCCGACAATCCGATGCGCGTGATACTCCACATTCGCTGCCAAATACGAAGCACATCAGAGAGTTTGCGCATTGTCAACTCTGTTTCCTGTCAAATACATTGCATTTGCTGTTTATCATGTTAGGCTCAAGTATTTAGTTAAACGTATCTCCGCTGCTATTCGTGGTATGTCGACAAATCTATGCGCGTTATACTCCACAGTTGCCGCCAAACAGCGCACCTGCTCCTGTTTACATTATGTCAACTGGGGTCGAAGACAAATGCAATGTTCTTGTAGTACTGCATACTCAGGACTCAATACTTCATTGAACGTATCTACACTACTATTGGTGATATTTCGTCAATTCCATGAGCGTGATACTCCACAGCTGCCGCCAAACAGCGGGCCAGCTCTTGCTTACATTGTGCCAACTGTTTTCGAGGTCAAATGCAATGTTGTTGCTGTACAGCATATACAGGATTCAATATTTCATTGAACGTATATACACTGCCATGGTGATATACCGACAATTCGATGCGCATGATACTCCACATTTCCTGCCAAATACAGCGTACCTGCTCCTCTTCACATTATGTCAACTCGGGTCGAGGACAAATGCAATACTGCTGCAGTACAGCATATTCAGGATTCATCATTTCATTGAACGTATATACACTGCTAATGGTGATATCCCGACAAATCGATGCGCGTCATACTCCACATTTCCAGCCAAATACGGTGCATCTGCTCCTGTTTACATTATATCAACGGCTGTCGAAGACAAAGGCAATGTTCTTGTAGTACTGCATACTCAGGATTCAATACTTCATTGAACGTATCTACACTACTATTGGAGATATTTCGTCAATTCCATGAGCGTTATACTACACAGCTGCCGCCAAACAGCGGGCCAGCTCTTGTTTACATTGTGTCAACTGTTTTCGAGGATAACTGCATTATTGTTGCAGTACAGCATAATCAGGATTCAATATTTCATTGAACGTATATACACTGCTATTCGTGATATCCCGACAATTCGATGCGCGTTATACTCCACAGTTGCCGCCAAACAGCGCACCTGCTCCTGTTTACATTATATCATTCGGGTCGAGGACAAATGCATTGTTTTGGCAGTACATCATATACCGGATTCAATACTTCATTGAACGTACATACACAGCTATTGGAGATATCCCGACAATTCGATGCGCATGATACTCCACATTTCCTGCCATATCAGCGCACCTGCTCCTGTTTACATTATGTCATTCGGGTCGAAGACAAATGCATTGTTTTTGCAGTACATCATATACCGGATTATATACTTCATTGAACGTAAATACACTGCTATTGGTGATATCCCGACAATTCCATGCGCGAGATACTCCACATTCCCTGCCAAATACAGCGCACCTGCTCCTGTTTACATTATGTCATTCGGGTCGAGGACAAACGCAATGTTGTTGCAGTACAGCATATTCAGGATTCAATATTTCATTGAACGTATATACACTGCAATTCGTGATATGCCGACAATTCGAAGAGCGTTACACTCCTCATTCGCTGCCAAATACTACGCACATCAGAGAACTGGCGCATTGTCAACTCTGTGACCTGCCAAATACATTGTAATTGCAGTTTATCATATTAGGCTCAAGTATTTATTTAAAAGTATCTCCGCTGCTATTCGTGGTACGTCGACAAATCTATGCGCCTTATGCTCCACAGTTGCAACCAAACAGCGGACCTGCTCCTGTTTATATTTTGTCAACTGGGGTCGAGGACAAATACAATGTTCTAGTAGTACTGCATACTCAGGATTCAATATTTCATTGAATGTATCTACACTGCTATTGGTGAAATCACGACAATTCGATGCGCGTGATACTCCACATACCCTGCCAAAGACAGCGCACCTGCTCCTGTTTACATTATGTCAACTCGGGGCGAGGACAAATGCAATGTTGTTGCAGTACAGCATATTCAGGATTCAATATTCCATTGAACGGATCTACACTGCTATTGTTGATATCCCGACAATTCCATGCGCGTGATACTCCACATTCCCTGCCAAATACAGCGCACTTGCTCGTGTTTACATTATGTCAACTCGGATAGAGGACAAATGCAATGCTGTTGCAGTACAGCATATACAGGATTCACTATTCCATTGAACGTATATACACTGCTATTCGTCATAGGCCCACAATTCGAAGCGCGTTATACTCCTCATTCGCTGCCAAATACTAAGCACATCAGAGAGTTTGCGCATTGTCAACTGTGTTTCCTGTCAAATAAATTGTATTTGCTGTTTATCATGTTAGGCTCAAGTATTTAGTTAAACGTATCTCCGCTGCTATTCGTGGTATGTCGACAAATCTATGCGCGTTATACTCCACAGTTGCCGCCAAACAGCGCACCTGCTCATGTTTACATTATGTCATTCAGGTCGAGGACAAATGCATTGTTTTGGCAGTACATCATATACCGGATTCAATACTTCATTGAACGTACATACACTGCCATTGGTGATATCCCGACAATTCGATGCGCGTGATACTCCACATTACCTGCCTAATACGGCGCACCTACTCCTGTTTACATTATGTCAACACGGATCGAGGACAAATGCAATGTTGCTGCAGTACAGCATATACAGGATTCAATATTTCATTGAACGAATATACACTGCCATGGTGATATCCCGACAATTCGATTCGCATGATATTCCACATTTCCTGCCAAATACAGCGCACCTGCCCTTGTTTACATTGTGTCAACTGTGGTCGAGGACAAATGCATTGTTTTTGCAGTACAGCACATACGGGATTCAGTACTTCATTCAACGTATATACACTGCTATTGGTGATATCCCGACAATTCGATGCGCGTGATACTCCACATTACCTGCCAAATACAGCGTACCTGCTCCTCTTCACATTATGTCAACTCGGGTCGAGGACAAATGCAATGCTGCTGTAGTACAGCATATTCAGGATTCAACATTTCATTGAACGTATATACACTGCTATTCGTGATATCCCGACAATTCGAAGCGCGTCATACTCCTCATTCGCTGCCAAATACTAAGCACATCAGAGAGTTTGCGCATTGTCAACTCTGTTTCCTGTCAAATAAATGGTATTTGCTGTTTATCATGTTAGGCTCAAGTATTTAGTTAAACGTATCTCCGCTGCTATTCGTGGTATGTCGACAAATCTATGCGCGTTATTCTCCACAGTTGCCGCCAAACAGCGCACCTGCTCCTGTTTACATTATGTCAACACGGATCGAGGACAAATGCAATGTTGTTGCAGTACAGCATATACAGGATTCAATACTTCATTGAACGTATCTACACTACTATTGGTGATATTTCGTCAAGTCCATGAGCGTGATACTCCACAGCTGCCGCCAAACAGCGGGCCAGCTCTTGCTTACATTGTGCCAACTGTTTTCGAGGTCAAATGCAATGTTGTTGCTGTACAGCATATACAGGATTCAATATTTCATTGAACGTATATACACTGCCATGGTGATATACCGACAATTCGATGCGCATGATACTCCACATTTCCTGCCAAATACAGCGTACCTGCTCCTCTTCACATTATGTCAACTCGGGTCGAGGACAAATGCAATACTGCTGCAGTACAGCATATTCAGGATTCATCATTTCATTGAACGTATATACACTGCTAATGGTGATATCCCGACAAATCGATGCGCGTCATACTCCACATTTCCAGCCAAATACGGTGCATCTGCTCCTGTTTACATTATATCAACGGCTGTCGAAGACAAAGGCAATGTTCTTGTAGTACTGCATACTCAGGATTCAATACTTCATTGAACGTATCTACACTACTATTGGAGATATTTCGTCAATTCCATGAGCGTTATACTACACAGCTGCCGCCAAACAGCGGGCCAGCTCTTGTTTACATTTTGTCAACTGTTTTCGAGGACAACTGCATTATTGTTGCAGTACAGCATAATCAGGATTCAATATTTCATTGAACGTATATACACTGCTATTCGTGATATCCCGACAATTCGATGCGCGTTATACTCCACAGTTGCCGCCAAACAGCGCACCTGCTCCTGTTTACATTATATCATTCGGGTCGAGGACAAATGCATTGTTTTGGCAGTACATCATATACCGGATTATATACTTCATTGAACGTAAATACACTGCTATTGGTGATATCCCGACAATTCCATGCGCGAGATACTCCACATTCCCTGCCAAATACAGCACACCTGCTCCTGTTTACATTATGTCATTCGGGTCGAGGACAAACGCAATGTTGTTGCAGTACAGCATATTCAGGATTCAATATTTCATTGAACGTATATACACTGCAATTCGTGATATGCCGACAATTCGATGCGCATGATACTCCACATTTCCTGCCAAATACAGCGCACCTGCTCCTGTTTACATTATGTCATTCGGGTCGAGGACAAATGTATTGTTTTTGCAGTACATCATATAACGGATTCAATACTTCATTGAACGTAAATACACAGCTATTGGAGATATCCCGACAATTCGATGCGCATGATACTCCACATTTCCTGCCATATCAGCGCACCTGCTCCTGTTTACATTATGTCATTCGGGTCGAAGACAAATGCATTGTTTTTGCAGTACATCATATACCGGATTATATACTTCATTGAACGTAAATACACTGCTATTGGTGATATCCCGACAATTCCATGCGCGAGATACTCCACATTCCCTGCCAAATACAGCGCACCTGCTCCTGTTTACATTATGTCATTCGGGTCGAGGACAAACGCAATGTTGTTGCAGTACAGCATATTCAGGATTCAATATTTCATTGAACGTATATACACTGCAATTCGTGATATGACGACAATTCGAAGAGCGTTACACTCCTCATTCGCTGCCAAATACTACGCACATCAGAGAACTGGCGCATTGTCAACTCTGTGACCTGCCAAATACATTGTAATAGCAGTTTATCATATTAGGCTCAAGTATTTATTTAAAAGTATCTCCGCTGCTATTCGTGGTACGTCGACAAATCTATGCGCCTTATGCTCCACAGTTGCAACCAAACAGCGGACCTGCTCCTGTTTATATTATGTCAACTGGGGTCGAGGACAAATACAATGTTCTAGTAGTACTGCATACTCAGGATTCAATATTTCATTGAATGTATCTACACTGCTATTGGTGAAATCACGACAATTCGATGCGCGTGATACTCCACATACCCTGCCAAAGACAGCGCACCTGCTCCTGTTTACATTATGTCAACTCGGGGCGAGCACAAATGCAATGTTGTTGCAGTACAGCATATTCAGGATTCAATATTCCATTGAACGGATCTACACTGCTATTGTTGATATCTCGACAATTCGATGCGCGCTATACCGCACAGTTGCTGCCAAATAGAGCGCAAGTCAGCCACTTCGCGCTATGTCAACTCAAGTCCCTGCCTAATTCATTGTAATTGTTGTTTTGCATATTTAGGCTTTTTTATTCAAATAAACGTATCTCCGGTGCTATTGGTGGTATGCCTACCATTCGATGCGCGGTATGCTCCACAGTTGCAACCAAACAGCGGACCTGCTCCTGTTTACATTATGTCAACTCGGGTCGAGGGCAAATGGAATGTTGTTGCAGTACTGCATATCCAGCATTCAATATTTCATTGAATGTATCTACACTGCTATGGGCGATATCACGACAATTCGATGCGCGTGATACTCCACATTCCCTGCCAAAGACAACGCACCTGCTCTTGTTTACATTATGTCAACTCGGGTCGGGGACAAATGCATTGTTTCTGCAGTATAGCACATACAGGATTCAATACTTCACTGAACATATATACACTGCTATTGGTGATATCCCGACAATTCCATGCGCGTGATACTCCACATTACCTGCCAAATACAGCGCACCTGCTCCTGTTTACATTATGTCAACTCGGCTCGGGGACAAATGCAATGTTTTTGCAGTACTGCATATTCAGCATTCAATATTTCATTGACCGTATATACACTGCTATTGGTGATATCCCGACAATTCGATGCGCGTTATACTCCTCATTCGCTGCCAAATACAGCGCGCGTCATTCAATTCGATGCGCGTTCTACTCCACACTTGCTCTCGTATATAGCGCACCTGCTCCTGTTTAAATTATATCAACTCGGGTCATGGTCAAATCCAATGTTATTGCTGTACTGCATATTCAGGATTCAATATTCCCTTAATTGTTTATACACTGCTATTGGTGAAATCTCGACAATTCGACGTGCGTTACTCCACACATGCGGCCAAATTCAGCGCACGTCATTCGGTTTGCCCTATTTCAACTCTGGGCCCTGTCAAGTGCAGCGTAATTGCAATTTTGCAGAGTCTGTGTTAAATACTCAATTAAACGTATCCGTACTGTTATTGGTGATATCTAGACAAGTGGTTGAGCGTTAAACTCCTCATTCGCTGCGAAATTTAGCGGAGCTGCTCCAGTTTACAATATGTCAAATCGGGTCGAGGTCAAATCCAATGTTATTGCAGTACTGTATATTCAGCCTTCAATATTCAATTGAACGTTGCTTCGTTTCGATTGGAGATACGAAGAAAATTCGATGCGCGTTCTACTGCACAGATGCTGCCAAATACAGCGCACATCAACCGGTTTACTCAATGTCAACTCTGTGTCCTGTCAAATCCAGCGTAATTGCCGTTTTAAAATATTCTACCGTTAATATACAATTAAACGTGTCTCCGCCGCTATTGGTGGTATGTCGACAATTCGAAGCGCTTTACACACCACATTTGCTGCCAAATACAGCGCACATGCTCCCGTTTACATTATGCCAACTCGGGTCGAGGTCAAATCCAATGTTATTGCTATGCTGCTTATCCAGGCTTCAATTATCAATTGAACGAATCTGTACTACTATTGGTGATATGTCGACAATTCGATGCGCGCTATCCCGTAAATTTGCTGCAAGAAATAGCGCACAGCAACCAGTTTGCGCAATGTCAACTCTGTGTCCTATCAAATACAGCGTTATTCCTGTTTTGCATAGTCAGTTTTAAATATTCATTTGAGCGTATTCCAGTTTCTATTCCAGATATCTCGATAGCTCGATACGCGTTAAACTCCACATTTGCTGCCAAATAGAGCGCACTTGCAACTGTTTACATTAAGTAATCTCGGATCGAGGTCAAATCCAATGCTATTGCTGCACTGCATATTCAGGAATCAATATTCCATTGAAATTTTCTACACTGCTATTGGTGATATCCCGACAATTCGATGCGCGTTATACTCCTAATTCGATGCCAAATACTATGCACATCAGCCGGTTTGCGCATTGTTAACTCTGTGTCCTGTCAAATACATTGTAATTGCAGTTTATCATATTAGGCTCAAGTATTTATTTAAGCGTATCTCCGCTGCTATTCGTGGTATGTCGACAAATCTATGCGCGCTATACTCCTCATTTGCCGCCAAATATAGGGGACCTGCTCCTGTTCACATTATGTCAACTGGGGTCGAAGACAAATACAATGGTTTTGTAGTACTGCATATTCAGTATTCAATACTTCATTGAATGTATCTACACTGCTATTGGTGATATGCCGACAATTCGATGCGCGTGATACTCCACATTCCCTGCCAAAAACAGCGCACCTGCTCCTGTTTGCATTATGTCAACTCGGGTCCAGTAAAATGCAATGTTTTTGCAGTACAGCACATTCAGAATTCAATATTCCATTGAACGGATCTACACTGCTATTGGTGATATCTCGTCAATTCGATGCGCGCTATACCGCACAGTTGCTGCCAAATAGAGCGCAAATCAGCCACTTTGCGCTATGTCAACTCAGGTCCCTCCCTAATTCATTGAAATTGTAGTTTTGCACATTTAGTCTTATGTATTCAATTAAACGTATCTCCGGTGCTATTGGTGGTATGCCTACAATTCGATGCTCGTTATGCTCCACAGTTGCCGCCAAGCAGCGGACCTACTACTGTTTATATCATATCAACTGGGGTCGAAGACAAATGCAATGTTCTTGTAGTACTGCATACTCAGGGTTCAATACTTCATTGAACGTATCTACACTGCGACTGGAGATATTTCGTCAACTCCATGCGTCTTGTACTCCACATTTCCTGCCGAATACAGCACTCCTGCTCCTGTTTACATTATGTCAACTCGGGTCGAGGGCAAATGCAATGTTTTTGCAGAACAGCATATTCAGCATTCAATATTTCATTCAACGTAAATACACTGCTGTTGGTGATATCCCGACAATTCGATGCGCGTGATACTCCACATTCGATGCCAAATACTACGCACATCAGCCGGTTTGCGCATTATCAACACTGTGTCCTGTCAAATACATTGTAATTGCAGTTTATCATATTAGGTTCAGGTATTTATTAAAACGTATCTCCGCTGCTATTCGTGGTATCTCGACAAATCTATGCGCGTTATACTCCTCATTTGCCGCCAAATACAGCGCACCTGCTCCTGTTTACATTATGTCAACTCGGGTCGAGGACAATTGCAATGTTGTTGTAGTACTGCATTTTCAGGATTCAATACTTCATTGAATGTATCTACACTGCTATTCGTGATATCCCGATAATTCGATGTGCGTGATACTCCACATTTCCAGCCAAATACAGCGCACCTGCTCCTGTTTACATTATATCAACTCGGGTCGAGGACCAATGCAATGAAGTTGAAGTACTGCATATTCAGGATTCAATACTTCATTGAATGTATCTACACTGCTATTGGTCCTATCACGACAATTCGATGCACGTGATGCTCCACATACCCAGCCTAATACAGCGCACCTGCTCTTGTTTACAGTGTGTCAATTGTGGTCGAGGACAAATGCATTGTTTTTGCAGTACAGCATATACCGTATTCAATACTTCATTGAACGTATACACACTGCCATTGTTGATATCCCGACAATTCGATGCCCGTGATACTCTACATTTCCTGCCAAATACGGCGCACCTGCTCCTGTTTACATTATGTCAACTCAGGTCGAGGACAAATGCAATGTTCTTGTAGTACTGCATACTCAGGATTCAATATTTCATTGAACGTAAATACACTGCCATGGTGATATCCCGACAATTCGATGCGCATGATACTCCACATTTCGTGAAAAATACAGCGCACCTGCTCCTGTTTACATTATGTGAACACGTATCGAGGGCAAATGCAATGTTGCTGCAAGTACAGGATATTCAGGATTCAATATTTCATTGAACGGATCTACACTGCTATTGGTGATATCCCGACAAATCGATGCGCGTTATACCGCACAGTGGCTGCCGAATAGAGCGTAAATCAGCCACTTTGCGCTATGTCAACTCAGGTCCCTGCATAATTCATTGTAAATGTGGTTTTGCTTATTTAGGCTTATGTATTCAATTAAACCTAGGTCCTGTGCTATTGGTGGTATGCGTACAATTCTGCTAGAAATATTCAATTGCGCTGATCTCAGATTTTATTCCAGATGTCTCAACAATTCTATGCGCGTTCCACTCCACATATGCTGCCAAATACAGCGCGCATCATTCAATTCCATGCGCGTTCTGCTCCACACTTGCTCTCGCATATAGCGCACCTGCTCCTGTTTATATTATATCAACTCGGGTCATGGTCAAATCCAATGTTATTGCTGTACTGCATATTCAGGATTCAATATTCCCTTAATTGTTTATACACTGCTATTGGTGAAATATCGACAATTCGACGTGCGTTACTCCACATATGCGGCCAAATTCAGCGCACGTCATTCGGTTTGCCCTATGTCAACTCTGGGCCCTGTCAAGTGCAGCGTAATTGCAATTTTGCAGAGTCTGTGTTAAATACTCAATTAAACGTATCCGCACTGTTATTGGTGATATCTAGACAAGTAGTTGAGCGTTAAACTCCTCATTCGCTGCGAAATTTAGCGGAGCTGCCTCCAGTTTACATTATGTCAAATCGGGTCGAGGTCAAATCCAATGTTATTGCAGTACTGTATATTCAGCCTTCAATATTCAATTGAACGTTGCTTCGTTTCGATTGGAGATACGAAGAAAATTCTATGCGCGTTCTACTCCACAGATGCTGCCAAATACAGCGCACATCAACCGGTTTACTCAATGTCAACTCTGTGTCCTGTCAAATCCAGCGTAATTGCCGTTTTAAAATATTCTACCGGAAATATTCAATTAAACGTGTCTCCGTCGCTATTGGTGGTATGTCGACAATTCGAAGCGCTTTACACTCCACATTTGCTGCAAGAAATAGCGCACAGCAACCAGTTTGCGCAATGTCAACTCTGTGTCCTATCAAATACAGCGTTATTCCTGTTTTGCATAGTCAGTTTTAAATATTCATTTGAGCGTATTCCAGTTTCTATTCCAGATATCTCGATAGCTCGATACGCGTTAAACTCCACATTTGCTGCCAAATAGAGCGCACTTGCAACTGTTTACATTAAGTAATCTCGGATCGAGGTCAAATCCAATGCTATTGCTGTACTGCATATTCAGGAATCAATACTCCATTGAAATTTTCTACACTGCTATTGGTGATATCCCGACAATTCGATGCGCGGTATACCGCACACTTGCTGCCAAATAGAGCGCAAATCAGCCACTGTGCGCTATGTCAACTCGGGCCCCTGCCTAATTCATTGTAATTGTAGTTTTGCATATTTGGGCTTAAGTATTCAATTAAACGTATCTCCGGTGCTATTGGTGGTATACCTACAATTCGTTGCGCGTGATACTCCACATTCCCTGCCAAATACAGCGAACCTGCTTCTGTTTACATTATGTCAACTCGGATCGAGGACAAATGCCATGTTGTTGCAGTACAGAATATTCAGGAATCAATATTTCATTGAACAGAAACTACACTGCTATTTGTGATATCTCGTCAATTCGATGCGCGGTATGCCGCACAGTTGCTACCAAATAGAGCGCAAATCAGCCACTTTGCGCTATGTAAACTCAGGTCCGTGCCGAATTCATTGCAATTGTATTTTTGCATATTTAGGCTTCTGTATTCAATTAAACGTATCTCCGGTGCAATAGGTGGTATGCCTACAATTCGATGCGCGTTATGCTCCACAGCTGCCGCCAAACAGCGCACCTGCTCCTGTTTACATTATGTCAACTCGGGTCGGGGACATATCCAATGTTTTTGCCGTTCAGGATATTCAGGATTCAATATTTCATTGATCGTATATATACTGCTATTCCTGATATCCCGATAATTCGAAGAGAGTTATACTCCACATTCCCTGCCAAACACAGCGCACCTGCTCCTGTTTACATTATGTCAACTCACGTCGAGGACAAGTGCAATGTTGCTGCAGTACAGCATATTCAGGATTCAATATTGCCTTGAACGTATATACTGCTATTCCTGATATCCCGATAATTCGAAGAGAGTTATACTCCACATTCCCTGCCAAACACAGCGTACCTGCTCCTGTTTACATTTGTCAACTCGGGTCAAGGACAAATGCAATGTTTTTGCAGTACAGCACATTCAGGATTCAATATGTCATTGAATGTATCTACACTGCTATTCCTGATATCCCGATAATTCGAAGAGAGTTATACTCCACATTCCCTGCCAAACACAGCGCACCTGCTCCTGTTTACATTATGTCAACTCACGTCGAGGACAAATGCAATGTTGTTGCAGTACAGCATATTCAGGATTCAATATTGCCTTGAACGTATGTACTGCTATTCCTGATATCCCGATAATTCGAAGAGAGTTATACTCCACATTCCCTGTCAAATACAGCGATCCCGCTCCTGTTTACATTATGTCAACTCCGGTCGAGGACAAATGCAATGTTGCTGTAGTGTTGCATATTCAGGATTCAGTACTTCATTGAATGTATCTACACTGCTATTGGTCATATCACGACAATTCGATGCGCGTGTTACTCCACATTCCCTGCCGAATACAGCGCACCTGCTCTTGTTTCCTTTGTGTTAACTGTGTTCGAGGACAAATGCGTTGTTTTTGCAGTACAGCACATTCAGGATTCAATATTTCATTGAACGGATCTACACTGCTATTTGTGATATCTCGTCAATTCGATGCGCGGTATACCGCACAGTTGCTGCCAAATAGAGCGCAAATCAGCCACTTTGCGCTATGTCAACTCAGGTCCGTGCCTAATTCATTGTAATTGTATTTTTGCATATTTTGGCATATGTATTCAAATTAAACGTATCTCCGGTGCTATAGGTGGTATGCCTACAATACGATGCGCGTTATGCTCCACAGCTGCCGCCAAACAGCGCACCTGCTACTGTTTACATTATGTCAACTCGGGTCGAGGACAAATCCAATGTTTTTGCAGTACAGGATATTCAGGATTCAATATTGCCTTGAACGTATATACTGCTATTCCTGATATCCCGATAATTCGAAGAGAGTTATACTCCACATTCCCTGTCAAATACAGCGATCCCGCTCCTGTTTACATTATGTCAACTCCGGTCGAGGACAAATGCAATGTTGCTGTAGTGTTGCATATTCAGGATTCAGTACTTCATTGAATGTATCTACACTGCTATTGGTCATATCACGACAATTCGATGCGCGTGTTACTCCACATTCCCTGCCGAATACAGCGCACCTGCTCTTGTTTACATTGTGTCAACTGTGTTCGAGGACAAATGCATTGTTTTTGCAGTACAGCACATTCAGGATTCAATATTTCATTGAACGGATCTGCACTGCTATTTGTGATATCTCGTCAATTCGATGAGCGGTATACGGCACACTTGCTGCCAAATGGGGACACTGTGCGCTGTGTCAACCCAGGTCCCTGCCTAACTCATTGTAATTGTAGTTTTGCATATTTAGGCTTAAGTATTCAATTAAACGTATCTCCGGTGCTATTGCTGGTATGCCTACAACTCGATGCGCGTTATACTCCACAGCTCCCGCCAAATACAGCGCACTTGCTCTTGTTTACATTCTGTCAACTCGGGTCGAGGACAAATGCAATGTAGTTGCAGTACTGCATATTCAGGATTCAATTCTTCATTGAATGTATCTACACTACTATTGGTCATATCACGACAATCGGTGCGCGTGATACTCCACATTCCCTGCCAAATACAGCGCACCTGCTCCCGTTAACATTATGTCAACTCGGATCGAGGGCAAATGCTATGTTGTTGCAGTACAGCATATACAGAATTCAACATTTCATTGAACGTATATACACTGCCATGGTGACATCCCGACAATTCGGTGCGCATGATACTCCACATTCCCTGCCAAATACAGCGCACCTGCTCCTGGTTACATTAAGTCAACTGGAGTCGAGGACAATTGCAATGTTGTTGCAGAAAAGCATATTCAGGAATCAATATTTCATTGAACAGACCTACACTGCTATTTGTGATATCTCGTCAATTCTATGTGCGGTATGCCGCACAGTTGCTGCCAAATAGAACGTAAATCAGCCACTTTGCGCTATGTAAACTGAGGTCCGTGCCTAATTCATTGTAATTGTATTTTTGCATATTTAGGCATATGTATTCAAATTAAACGTATCTCCGGTGCTATAGGTGGTATGCCTACAACTCGATGCGCGTTATGCTCCACAGCTGCCGCCAAACAGCGCACCTGCTACTGTTTACATTATGTCAACTCGGGTCGAGGACAAACCCAATGTTTTTGCAGTACAGGATATTCAGGATTCAATATTGCATTGATCGTATATACACTGCTATCAGTGATATCCTGACAATTCGACGCGCGTTGTACTCCTCATTCGCTGCCAAATACTACGCAAATCAGCCGGTTTGCGCATTGTCAACTCTGTGTCCTGTCAAATACATTGTAATTGCAGATTATCATATTAGGCGCAAGTATTTATTTAAACGTATCTCCGCTGCTATTAGTGGTATGTCGACAAATCTATGCGCGTTATACTCCTCATTTGCCGCCAAATACAGCGGACCTGCTCCTGCTTACATTATGTCAACTGGGGTCGAGGACAAATCCAATGTTTTTGCAGTACAGGATATTCAGGATTCAATATTTCATTGAACGTATATACACTGCTATTGGTGATATCCTGACAATTCGATGCGCGTGATACTCCACATTCCCTGGCAAATACTACGCAGATCAGCCGGTTTGCGCATTGTCAACTCTGTGTCCTGTCAAATACGTTGTAATTGCAGTTTATCATATTAGGCTCAAGTATTTATTTAAACGTATCTCCGTTGCTATTCGTGGTACGTCGACAAATCTATGCGCGTTATACTCCTCATTTGCCGACAAATACAGCGCACGTGCTCCCGTTTACATTATGTCAACTGGGGTCGAGGACAATTGCAATGTTGTGGCAGTACACCATATTCAGGATTCAATATTTCATTGAACGGATCTACACTGCTGTTTGTGATATCTCGTCAATTCAATGCGCGGTTTACCGTACAAGTGCTGCCAAATAGAGCACATATCAGCCACTTTGCGCTGTGTCAACTCAGGTCCCTGCCTAATTCATTGTAATTGTATTTTTGCATATTTAGTCTTATGTATTCAATTAAACGTATCTGCGGAGCTATAGGTGGTATGCCTACAATTCGATGCGCGTTATGCTTCACAGTTGCCGCATAATACAGCGCACCTGCTCCTGTTTACATTATGTCAACTCGGGTCGAGGATATATGCAATGTTTTTGTAGTACAGCATATTCGGGATTCAATATTTCATTGAACGTATATACACTGCTATTGGTGATATCTCGACAATTCGAAGCGCCTTATACTCCTCATTCGCTGCCAAATACAACGCACATCAACCGGTTTGCACAATATCAACTCTGTGTCCCTGTCAAATCCATTGGAATTGCAGTTTAGCATATTTAGGATTAAGTATTCAATTAAACGTATCTCCGCTGCTATTGGTGGTAAGTCCAGAATTTGATGCGCGTTATACCCCACATTTTCTGCCAAATACAGAGCACATTAACCGGTTTACGCAATGTCAACTCTATATCCTGTCGAATCCATTGTATTTGCAGTTTGGCCTATTTGGGCCTAAGTACTCAATTAAACCTATTTTCGCTGTTATTGGTGGTATCTCGACAACTCGATGCGCGTTATACCCGACATTTTCTGCCAAATACAGCGCACGTGCTATTGTTTACATTATGTCAACTCGGGTCGAGTACAAATGCAATGTTTTTGTAGTACTGCATATTCAGGATTCAATACTTCATTGAATGTATCTACACTGCTATTGGTGATATCCCGGCAATTTGAAGCGCGTTTTACTCCTCATTCGCTGCCATATGCTACGCACATCAGAGAGTGTGGGCATTGTCAACTCTGTGTCCCGTCAAATACATTGTAATTGCAGTTTATCATATTAGGCTCAAGTATTTATTTAAACGTATCTCCGCTGCTATTAGTGGTATGTCGACAAATCTATGCGCGTTATACTCCTCATTTGCCGCCAAATACAGCGGACCTGCACCTGTTTACATGATGTCAACTGGGGTCGAGGACAATTGCAATGTTTTTGCAGTACAGCATATTTAGGAATCAATATTTCATTGAACAGACCTACACAGCTATTTGTGATATCTCGTCAATTCGATGCGCGGTATGCCGCACAGTTGCTGCCAAATAGAGCGCAAATCAGCCACTTTGCGCTATGCAAACTCAGGTCCGTGCCAAATTCATTGTAATTGTATTTTTGCATATTTAGGCTTATGTATTCAAATTAAACGTATCTCCGGTGCTATAGGTGGTATGCCTACAATTCGATGCGCGTTATGCTCCAGAGCTGCCGCCAAACAGCGCACCTGCTCCTGTTTACATGATGTCAACTCGGGTCGAGGACAAATCCAATGTTTTTGCAGTACAGGATATTCAGGATTCAATATTTCATTGATCGTATATACACTGCTATCAGTGATATCCTGACAATTCGATGCGCGTAGTACTCCTCATTCGCTGCCAAATACTACGCAGGTCAGCCGGTTTGCGCATTGTCAACTCTGTGTCCTGTCAAATACATTGTAATTGCAGATTATCATATTAGGCTCAAGTATTTATTTAAACGTATCTCCGCTGCTATTAGTGGTATGTCGACAAATCTATGCGCGTTATACTCCTCATTTGCCGCCAAATACAGCGGACCTGCTCCTGTTTACATTATGTCAACTGGGGTCGAGGACAAATCCAATGTTTTTGCAGTACTGCATATTCAGGATTCAATTCTTCATTGAATGTATCTACACTGCTATTGGTCATATCACGAAAATCGGTGCGCGTGATACTCCACATTCCCTGCCGAATACAGCGCACCTGCTCTTGTTTACATTGTGTCAACTGTGTTCGAGGACAAATGCATTGTTTTTGCAGTACAGCACATTCAGGATTCAATATTTCATTGAACGGATCTGCACTGCTATTTGTGATATCTCGTCAATTCGATGAGCGGTATACGGCACACTTGCTGCCAAATGGGGACACTGTGCGCTGTGTCAACCCAGGTCCCTGCCTAACTCATTGTAATTGTAGTTTTGCATATTTAGGCTTAAGTATTCAATTAAACGTATCTCCGGTGCTATTGCTGTTATGCCTACAACTCGATGCGCGTTATACTCCACAGCTCCCGCCAAATACAGCGCACTTGCTCTTGTTTACATTCTGTCAACTCGGGTCGAGGACAAATGCAATGTAGTTGTAGTACTGCATATTCAGGATTCAATTCTTCATTGAATGTATCTACACTACTATTGGTCATATCACGACAATCGGTGCGCGTGATACTCCACATTCCCTGCCAAATACAGCGCACCTGCTCCCGTTAACATTATGTCAACTCGGATCGAGGGCAAATGCTATGTTGTTGCAGTACAGCATATACAGAATTCAACATTTCATTGAACGTATATACACTGCCATGGTGACATCCCGACAATTCGGTGCGCATGATACTCCACATTCCCTGCCAAATACAGCGCACCTGCTCCTGGTTACATTAAGTCAACTGGAGTCGAGGACAATTGCAATGTTGTTGCAGAAAAGCATATTCAGGAATCAATATTTCATTGAACAGACCTACACTGCTATTTGTGATATCTCGTCAATTCTATGTGCGGTATGCCGCACAGTTGCTGCCAAATAGAACGTAAATCAGCCACTTTGCGCTATGTAAACTGAGGTCCGTGCCTAATTCATTGTAATTGTATTTTTGCATATTTAGGCATATGTATTCAAATTAAACGTATCTCCGGTGCTATAGGTGGTATGCCTACAACTCGATGCGCGTTATGCTCCACAGCTGCCGCCAAACAGCGCACCTGCTACTGTTTACATTATGTCAACTCGGGTCGAGGACAAACCCAATGTTTTTGCAGTACAGGATATTCAGGATTCAATATTGCATTGATCGTATATACACTGCTATCAGTGATATCCTGACAATTCGACGCGCGTTGTACTCCTCATTCGCTGCCAAATACTACGCAAATCAGCCGGTTTGCGCATTGTCAACTCTGTGTCCTGTCAAATACATTGTAATTGCAGATTATCATATTAGGCGCAAGTATTTATTTAAACGTATCTCCGCTGCTATTAGTGGTATGTCGACAAATCTATGCGCGTTATACTCCTCATTTGCCGCCAAATACAGCGGACCTGCTCCTGCTTACATTATGTCAACTGGGGTCGAGGACAAATCCAATGTTTTTGCAGTACAGGATATTCAGGATTCAATATTTCATTGAACGTATATACACTGCTATTGGTGATATCCTGACAATTCGATGCGCGTGATACTCCACATTCCCTGGCAAATACTACGCAGATCAGCCGGTTTGCGCATTGTCAACTCTGTGTCCTGTCAAATACGTTGTAATTGCAGTTTATCATATTAGGCTCAAGTATTTATTTAAACGTATCTCCGTTGCTATTCGTGGTACGTCGACAAATCTATGCGCGTTATACTCCTCATTTGCCGACAAATACAGCGCACGTGCTCCCGTTTACATTATGTCAACTGGGGTCGAGGACAATTGCAATGTTGTGGCAGTACACCATATTCAGGATTCAATATTTCATTGAACGGATCTACACTGCTGTTTGTGATATCTCGTCAATTCGATGCGCGGTATGCCGCACAGTTGCTGCCAAATAGAGCGCAAATCAGCCACTTTGCGCTATGCAAACTCAGGTCCGTGCCAAATTCATTGTAATTGTATTTTTGCATATTTAGGCTTATGTATTCAAATTAAACGTATCTCCGGTGCTATAGGTGGTATGCCTACAATTCGATGCGCGTTATGCTCCAGAGCTGCCGCCAAACAGCGCACCTGCTCCTGTTTACATGATGTCAACTCGGGTCGAGGACAAATCCAATGTTTTTGCAGTACAGGATATTCAGGATTCAATATTTCATTGATCGTATATACACTGCTATCAGTGATATCCTGACAATTCGATGCGCGTAGTACTCCTCATTCGCTGCCAAATACTACGCAGGTCAGCCGGTTTGCGCATTGTCAACTCTGTGTCCTGTCAAATACATTGTAATTGCAGATTATCATATTAGGCTCAAGTATTTATTTAAACGTATCTCCGCTGCTATTAGTGGTATGTCGACAAATCTATGCGCGTTATACTCCTCATTTGCCGCCAAATACAGCGGACCTGCTCCTGTTTACATTATGTCAACTGGGGTCGAGGACAAATCCAATGTTTTTGCAGTACTGCATATTCAGGATTCAATTCTTCATTGAATGTATCTACACTGCTATTGGTCATATCACGAAAATCGGTGCGCGTGATACTCCAAATTCCCAACCAAATACAGCGCATCTGCTCCTGTTTACATTATTTCAACTCGGGTCGAGGAAAAATGCAATGTTTTTGCCGTTCAGCACATTCAGGATTCGATATTTCATTGAACGGATCCACATTGCTATTTGTGACATCTCGTCAATTCGATGCGCGGTATATCGCACAGTTGCTGCCAAATAGAGCGCAAACCAGCCACTTTGCGCTATGTCAGCTCAGGTCCCTGCCCAATTCATTGTAATTGTAGTTTTGCATACTTAGGCCTAAGTATTCAATTAAACGGATCTCCGGTGCTATTGGTGGTATGCCTACAATTCGATGCGCGTTATGCTCCACAGTTGCCGCCAAATACAGCGCACATGCCCCTGTTTACATTATGTCAACTGGGGTCGAAGACAATTGCAATGTTGTTGCAGTACACCATATTCAGGATTCAATATTTCATTGAACGTACATACACTGCTATTGGTGATATCGCGACAATTCGATGAGCATGATACTCCACATTTCCTGCCAAATACAGCGCATCTGCTCCTGTTTACATTATTTCAACTCGGGTCGAGGAAAAATGCAATGTTTTTGCAGTTCAGCACATTCAGGATTCGATATTTCATTGAACGGATCCACATTGCTATTTGTGATATCTCGTCAATTGGATGCGCGGTATATCGCACAGTTGCTGCCAAATAGAGCGCAAACCAGCCACTTTGCGCTATGTCAACTCAGGTCCCTGCCCAATTCATTGTAATTGTAGTTTTGCATACTTAGGCCTAAGTATTCAATTAAACGGATCTCCGGTGCTATTGGTGGTATGCCTACAATTCGATGCGCGTTATGCTCCAGAGCTGCCGCCAAACAGCGCACCTGCTCCTGTTTACATTATGTCAACTCGGGTCGAGGACAAATCCAATGTTTTTGCAGTACAGGATATTCAGGATTCAATATTTCATTGATCGTATATACACTGCTATCAGTGATATCCTGACAATTCGATGCGCGTAGTACTCCTCATTCGCTGCCAAATACTACGCAGATCAGCCGGTTTGCGCATTGTCAACTCTGTGTCCTGTCAAATACATTGTAATTGCAGATTATCATATTAGGCTCAAGTATTTATTTAAACGTATCTCCGCTGCTATTAGTGGTATGTAGACAAATCTATGCGCGTTATACTCCACAGCTGCCGCCAAACAGCGCACCTGCTCCTGTTTACATTATGTCAACTCGGGTCGAGGGCAAATGGAATGTTGTTGCAGTACTGCATATCCAGCATTCAATATTTCATTGGACGTATCTACACTGCTACTGGAGATATTTCGTCAATTCCATGCGTCTTGTACTCCACATTTCCTGCCAAATACAGCGCACCTGCTCCTGTTTACATTATGTCAACTCGGGTCGAGGACAAATGCAATGTTGTTGCAGTACGTCATATACCGGATTCAATACTTGATTGAACGTACATACACTGCCATTGGTGATATCCCGACAATTCGATGCGCGTGATACTCCACATTACCTGCCAAATACGGCGCACCTACTCCTGTTTACATTATGTCAACACGGATCGAGGACAAATGCAATGTTGTTGCAGTACAGCATATACAGGATTCAATATTTCATTGAACGTATATACACTGCCATGGTGATATCCCGACAATTCGATTCGCATGATACTCCACATTTCCTGCCAAATACAGCGCACCTGCTCTTGTTTACATTGTGTCAACTGTGGTCGAGGACAAATGCATTGTTTTTGCAGTGCAGCACATACGGGATTCAGTACTTCATTCAACGTATATACACTGCCATGGTGATATCCCGACAATTCGATGCGCATGATACTCCTCATTCGCTGCCAAATACTACGCAGATCGGCCGGATTGCGCATTGTCAACTCTGTGTCCTGTCAAATACATTGTAATTGCAGTTTATCATATTAGGCTCAAGTATTTATTTAATCGTGTCTCTGCTGCTATTTGTGGTATGTCCACAAATGCATGCGCGTTATTCTCCTCATATGCCGCCAAATACAGCGCACCTGCTCTTGTTTACATTGTGTCAACTGTGGTCGAGGACAAATGCATTGTTTTTGCAGTACAGCACATACGGGATTCAGTACTTCATTCAACGTATATACACTGCTATTGGCGATATCACGACAAATCGATGCGCGTGATACTCCACATTCCCTGCCAAATACAGCGCACCTGCTCCTGTTTACATTATGTCAACTCGGATCGAGGACAAATGCAATGTTGTTGCAGTACAGTATATACAGAATTCAAAATTTCATTGAACGTATATACACTGCTATAGGTGATATCCCGACAATTCCATGCGCGTGATACTCCACATTCCCTGCCAAATACAGCGCACCTGCTCGTGTTTACATTATGTCAACTCGGATCGAGGACAAATGCAATCTTTTTGCAGTACTGGATATGCAGTATTCAATATTTCATCGAACGTATATGCACTGCTATTGGTGATATCCCGACAATTCGATGCGCGAGATACTCCACATTACCTTCCAAATACGGCGCACCTACTCCTGTTTACATTATGTCATTCGGGTCGAGGACAAATGCATTGTTTTGGCAGTACATCATATACCGGATTCAATACTTGATTGAACGTACATACACTGCCATTGGTGATATCCCCACAATTCGATGCGCGTGATACTCCACATTACCTGCCAAATACGGCGCACCTACTCCTGTTTACATTATGTCAACACGGATCGAGGACAAATGCAATGTTGTTGCAGTACAGTATATACAGAATTCAAAATTTCATTGAACGTATATACACTGCTATTGGTGATATCCCGACAATTCCATGCGCGTGATACACCACATTCCCTGCCAAATACAGCGCACCTGCTCGTGTTTACATTATGTCAACTCGGATCGAGGACAAATGCATTGTTTTTGCAGTACAGCACATACGGGATTCAGTACTTCATTCAACGTATATACACTGCTATTGGCAATATCACGACAAATCGATGCGCGTGATACTCCACATTCCCTGCCAAATACAGCGCACGTGCTCTTGTTTAAATTATGCCAACTCGGGTCGAGGACAAATGCAATTTTTTGCCGTACTGCATATCCAGGATACACTATTCCATTGAACGTATATACACTGCAATTCGTCATAGGCCCACAATTCGAAGCGCATTATACTCCTCATTCGCTGCCAAATACTAAGCACATCAGAGAGTTTGCGCATTGTCAACTGTGTTTCCTGTCAAATAAATTGTATTTGCTGTTTATCATGTTAGGCTCAAGTATTTAGTTAAACGTATCTCCGCTGCTATTCGTGGTATGTCGACAAATCTATGCGCGTTATACTCCTCATTTGCTGCCAAATACAGCGCACCTGCTCCTGTTTGCATTATGTCAACTCGGGTCGAGGACAATTGCAATGTTGTTGTAGTACTGCATATTCAGGATTCAATATTTCATTGAACGTATATACACTGCCATGGTAATATCCCGACAATTCGATGCGCATGAAACTCCACATTTTCTGCCAAATACAGTGCACCTGCTCCTGTTTACATTATGTCAACTCGGGTCGAGGACAAATGCAATGTTGTTGCAGTACAGCACAAACAGGATTCAATACTTCACTGAGCATATATACACTGCTATTCGTGATATCCCGACAATTCGAAGCGCGTTATTCTCCACATTTCCAGCCAAATACGGCGCACCTGCTCCTGCTCACATTATATCAACTGGGGTCGCAGACAAATGCAATGTTCTTGTAGTACTGCATACTCAGGACTCAATACTTCATTGAACGTATCTACACTACTATTGGTGATATTTCGTCAATTCCATGAGCGTGATACACCACAGCTGCCGCCAAACAGCGGGCCAGCTCTTGTTTACATTGTGCCAACTGTTTTCGAGGTCAAATGCAATGTTGTTGCTGTACAGCATATACAAGATTCAATATTTCATTGAACGTATATACACTGCCATGGTGATATACCGACAATTCGATGCGCATGATACTCCACATTTCCTGCCAAATACAGCGTACCTGCTCCTCTTCACATTATGTCAACTCGGGTCGAGGACAAATGCAATACTGCTGCAGTACAGCATATTCAGGATTCAACATTTCATTGAGCGTATATACACTGCTATTGGTGATATCCCGACAAATCGATGCGCGTCATACTCCACATTTCCAGCCAAATACGGCGCATCTGCTCCTGTTTACATTATATCAACTGCTGTCGAAGACAAAGGCAATGTTCTTGTAGTACTGCATACTCAGGATTCAATACTTCATTGAACGTATCTACACTACTATTGGAGATATTTCGTCAATTCCATGAGCGTTATACTCCACAGCTGCCGCCAAACAGCGGGCCAGCTCTTGTTTACATTGTGTCAACTGTTTTCGAGGACAACTGCATTATTGTTGCAGTACAGCATAATCAGGATTCAATATTTCATGGAACGTATATACACTGCTATTCGTGATATCCCGACAATTCGATGCGCGTTATACTCCACATTACCTGCCAAATACAGCGTACCTGCTCCTCTTCACATTATGTCAACTCGGGTCGGGGACAAATGCAATGTTGCTGCAGTACAGCATATTCAGGATTCAACATTTCATTGAACGTATATACACTGCTATTCGTGATATCCCGACAATTCGAAGCGCGTCATACTCCTCATTCGCTGCCAAATACTAAGCACATCAGAGAGTTTGCGCATTGTCAACTCTGTTTCCTGTCAAATAAATTGTAATTGCAGTTTATCATATTAGGCTCAAGTATTTATTTAATCGTGTCTCTGCTGCTATTTGTGGTATGTCCACAAATCCATGCGCGTTATACTCCTCATATGCCGCCAAATACAGCGCACCTGCTCTTGTTTACATTATGTCAACTCGGGTCGAGGACAACTGCAATGTTGTTGCAGTACAGCATATACAGGATTCAATATTTCATTGAACGTATATACACTGCCATGGTGATATCCCGACAATTCCATGCGCGTGATACTCCACATTCCCTGCCAAATACAGCGCACCTGCTCGTGTTTACATTATGTCAACTCGGATCGAGGACAAATGCAATCTTTTTGCAGTACTGGATATGCAGTATTCAATATTTCATCGAAAGTATATCCACTGCTATTGGTGATATCCCGACAATTCGATGCGCGTGATACTCCACCTTACCTGCCAAATACAGCGTACCTGCTCCTCTTCACATTATGTCAACTCGGGTCGAGGACAAATGCAATGTTGCTGCAGTACAGCATATTCAGGATTCAACATTTCATTGAACGTACTTACACTGCTATTCGTGATATCCCGACAATTCGAAGCGCGTCATACTCCTCATTCGCTGCCAAATACTAAGCACGTCAGAGAGTTTGCGCATTGTCAACTCTGTTTCCTGTCAAATAAATTGTATTTGCTGTTTATCATGTTAGGCTCAAGTATTTAGTTAAACGTATCTCCGCTGCTATTCGTGGTATGTCGACAAATCTATGCGCGTTATACTCCACAGTTGCCGCCAAACAGCGCACCTGCTCCTGTTTACATTATGTCATTCGGGTCGAGGACAAATGCATTGTTTTGGCAGTACATCATATACCGGATTCAATACTTGATTGAACGTACATACACTGCCATTGGTGATATCCCGACAATTCGATGCGCGTGATACTCCACATTACCTGCCAAATACGGCGCACCTACTCCTGTTTACATTATGTCAACACGGATCGAGGACAAATGCAATGTTGTTGCAGTACAGTATATACAGAATTCAAAATTTCATTGAACGTATATACACTGCTATTGGTGATATCCTGACAATTCCATGCGCGTGATACACCACATTCCTTGCCAAATACAGCGCACCTGCTCGTGTTTACATTATGTCAACTCGGATCGAGGACAAATGCATTGTTTTTGCAGTACAGCACATACGGGATTCAGTACTTCATTCAACGTATATACACTGCTATTGGCAACATCACGACAAATCGATGCGCGTGATACTCCACATTCCCTGCCAAATACAGCGCACGTGCTCTTGTTTAAATTATGCCAACTCGGGTCGAGGACAAATGCAATTTTTTGCCGTACTGCATATCCAGGATTCAATACTTCATTGAACGTAAATACACTGCTATTGGTGATATCCCGACAATTCCATGCGCGTGATACTCCACATTCCCTGCCAAATACAGCGCACTTGCTCGTGTTTACATTATGTCAACCCGGATAGAGGACAAATGCAATGCTGTTGCAGTACAGCATATACAGGATTCACTATTCCATTGAACGTATATACACTGCTATTCGTCATAGGCCCACAATTCGAAGCGCGTTATACTCCTCATTCGCTGCCAAATACTAAGCACATCAGAGAGTTTGCGCATTGTCAACTGTGTTTCCTGTCAAATAAATTGTATTTGCTGTTTATCATGTTAGGCTCAAGTATTTAGTTAAACGTATCTCCGCTGCTATTCGTGGTATGTCGACAAATCTATGCGCGTTATACTCCACAGTTGCCGCCAAACAGCGCACCTGCTCCTGTTTACATTATGTCATTCGGGTCGAGGACAAGTGCATTGTTTTGGCAGTACATCATATACCGGATTCAATACTTCATTGAACGTACATACACTGCCATTGGTGATATCCCGAAAATTCGATGCGCGTGATACTCCACATTACCTGCCAAATACGGCGCACCTACTCCTGTTTACATTATGTCAACACGGATCGAGGACAAATGCAATGTTGTTGCAGTACAGCATATACAGGATTCAATATTTCATTGAACGTATATACACTGCCATGGTGATATCCCGACAATTCGATTCGCATGATACTCCACATTTCCTGCCAAATACAGCGCACCTGCCCTTGTTTACATTGTGTCAACTGTGGTCGAAGACATATGCATTGTTTTTGCAGTACAGCACATACGGGATTCAGTACTTCATTCAACGTATATACACTGCCATGGTGATATCCCGACAATTCGATGCGCATGATACTCCACATTCCCTGCCAAATACAGCGCACGTGCTCTTGTTTAAATTATGCCAACTCGGGTCGAGGACAAATGCAATGTTTTTGCCGTACTGGATATCCAGGATTCAATACTTCATTGAACGTAAATACACTGCCATGGTGATATCCCGACAATTCGATGCGCATGATACTCCACATTCCCTGCCAAATACAGCGCACGTGCTCTTGTTTATATTATGCCAACTCGGGTCGAGGACAACTGCAATGTTGTTGCAGTACAGCATATTCCGGATTCAATATTTCATTGAAAGGCTCTACACTGCTATTGGTGATATCTCGTCAATTCGATGCGCCGTATACCGCACAGATGCTGCCAAATTGAGCGCAAATGAGCCACTTTGCGCTATGTCAACTCAGGACCCTGACTAATTCATTGTAACTGTAGTTTTGCATATTTAGGCTATTTTATTCAATTAAACGTATCCCCGGTGCTATTGGTGGTATGCCTACCATTCAATGCGCGCTATGCTCCACAGTTGCAACCAAACAGCGGACCTGCTCCTGTTTACATTATGTCAACTCGGGTCGAGGGCAAATGGAATGTTGTTGCAGTACTGCATATCCAGCATTCAATATTTCATTGAACGTATCTACACTGCTACTGGAGATATTTCGTCAAGACCATGCGTCTTGCACTCCACATTTCCTGCCAAATACTGCGCACCTGCTCCTGTTTACATTATGTCAACTCGGGTCGAGGACAACTGCAATGTTGTAGCAGTACAGCATATTCAGGATTCAATATTTCATTGAAAGGCTCTACACTGCTATTGGTGATATCTCGTCAATTCGATGCGCGGTATACCGCACAGATGCTGCCAAATTGAGCGCAAATCAGCCACATTGCGGTATGTCAACTCAGGACCCTGACTAATTCATTGTAACTGTAGTTTTGCATATTTAGGCTTTTTTATTCAATTAAACGTATCCCCGGTGCTATTGGTGGTATGCCTACCATTCAATGCGCGCTATGCTCCACAGTTGCAACCAAACAGCGGACCTGCTCCTGTTTCCATTATGTCAACTCGGGTCGAGAGCAAATGGAATGTTGTTGCAGTACTGCATATCCAGCATTCAATATTTCATTGGACGTATCTACACTGCTACTGGAGATATTTCGTCAATTCCATGCGTCTTGTACTGGACATTTCCTGCCAAATACAGCGCACCTGCTCCTGTTTACATTATGTCAACTCGGGTCGAGGACAAATGCAATGTTGTTGCAGTACAGCACCAACAGGATTCAATACTTCACTGAGCATATATACACTGCTCTTGGTGATATCTCGACAATCCGATGCGCGTGATACTCCACATTACCTGCCAGATACAGCGTACCTGCTCCTCTTCACATTATGTCAACTCGTTTCGAGGACAAATGCATTGTTTTTGCAGTACAGCATATACTGGATTCAATATTTCATTGAATGTATCTACACTGCTACTGGAGATATTTCGTCAATTTGATGCGCGCTATACCGCACAGTTGCTGCCAAATAGAGCGCAAATCAGCCACTTTGCGCTATGTCAACTCAGGTCCCTGCCTAATTCATTGTAATTGTAGTTTTGCATACTTAGGCTTATGTATTCAATTAAACGTATCTCCGGTGCTATTGGTGGTATGCCTACAGTTCTATGCGCGTTATGCTCCACAGTTGCCGCCAAACAGCAGACCTGCTCCTGTTTACATTATGTCAACTCGGATCGAGGACAAATGCAATGTTGTTGCAGTACAGCATATACAGGATTCAATATTTCATTGAACGTATATACACTGCCATGGTGATATCCCGACAATACGATGCCCATGATACTCCACATTTCCTGCCAAATACAGGGCACCTCCTCCTGTTTACATTATGTCATTCGGGTCGAGGACAAATGTATTGCTTTGCAGTACATCATATAACGGATTCAATACTTCATTGAACGTAAATACACTGCTATTGGAGATATCCCGACAATTCGATGAGCATGATACTCCACATTTCCTGCCATATCAGCGCACCTGCTCCTGTTTACATTATGTCATTCGGGTCGAAGACAAATGCATTGTTTTTGCAGCACATCATATACCGGATTATATACTTCATTGAACGTAAATACACTGCTATTGTTGATATCCCGACAATTCCATGCGCGAGATACTCCACATTCCCTGCCAAATACAGCGCACCTGCTCCTGTTTACATTATGTCATTCGGGTCGAGGACAAACGCAATGATGTTGCAGTACAGCATATTCAGGATTCAATATTTCATTGAACGTATATACACTGCAATTCGTGATATGCCGACAATTCGAAGCGCGTTACACTCCTCATTCGCTGCCAAATACTACGCACATCAGAGAACTGGCGCATTCTCAACTCTGTGTCCTGCCAAATACATTGTAATTGCAGTTTATCATATTAGGCTCAAGTATTTATTTAAAAGTATCTCCGCTGCTATTCGTGGTACGCCGACAAATCTATGCGCCTTATGCTCCACAGTTGCCGCCAAACAGCGGACCTGCTCCTGTTTACATTATGGCAACTGGGGTCGAAGACAAAAGCAATGTTCTAGTAGTACTGCATACTCCGGATTCAATACTTCATTGAATGTATCTACACTGCTATTGGCGATATCAGGACAATTCGAAGCGCGTGATACTCCACATTCCCTGCCAAAGACAACGCACCTGCTATTGTTTACATTATGTCAACTCGGGTCGGGGACAAATGCATTGTTTTTGCAGTACAGCACATACAGGATTCAATACTTCACTGAACATATATACACTGCTATTGGTGATATCCCGACAACTCCATGCGCGTGATACTCCACATTACCTGCCAAATACAGCACACCTGCTCCTGTTTACATTATGCCCCACTCGGGTCGAGGGTAAATACAATGTTGTTGCAGTACTGCATATCCAGGATTCAATACTTCATTGAACGTATATACACTGCTATTCGTGATATGCCAACAATTCGAAGCGCGTTATACTCCTCATTCGCTGCCAAATACTACGCACATCAGAGAATTGGCGCATTGTCAACTCTGTGTCCTGTCAAATACATTGTAATTGCAGTTTATCATATTAGACTCAAGTATTTATTTAAAAGTATCTCCGCTGCTATTCGTGGTACGTCGACAAATCTATGCGCGTTATACTCCTCATCTGCCGCCAAATACAGCGCACCTGCTCCTGTTTACATTATGTCAACTCGGATCGAGGACAAATGCAATGTTGTTGCAGTACAGCATATACAGTATTCAATATTTCATTGAACGTATATACACTGCCATGGTGATATCCCGACAATTCGATGCCCATGATACTCCACATTTCCTGCCAAATACAGCGCACCTGCTCCTGTTTACATTATGTCATTCGGGTCGAGGACAAATGTATTGTTTTTGCAGTACATCATATAACGGATTCAATACTTCATTGAACGTAAATACACAGCTATTGGAGATAACCCGACACGTCGATGCGCATGATACTCCACATTTCCTGCCATATCAGCGCACCTGCTCCTGTTTACATTATGTCATTCGGGTCGAGGACAAATGCAATGTTGTTGCAGTACAGCATATTCAGGATTCAATATTTCATTGAACGTATATACACTGCAATTCGTGATATGCCGACAATTCGAAGAGCGTTACACTCCTCATTTGCTGCCAAATACTACGCACATCAGAGAACTGGCGCATTGTCAACTCTGTGACCTGCCAAATACATTGTAATTGCAGTTTATCATATTAGGCTCAAGTATTTATTTAAAAGTATCTCCGCTGCTATTCGTGGTATGTCGACAAATCTATGCGCCTTATGCTCCACAGTTGCAACCAAACAGCGGACCTGCTCCTGTTTATATTATGTCAACTGGGGTCGAAGACAAATGCAATGTTGTTGCAGTACAGCATATACAGAATTCAATATTTCATTGAACGTACATACACTGCCATTGGTGATATCCCGACAATTCGATACGCGTGATACTCCACATTTCCTGCCACATACGACGCAACTGTTGCTGTTTACATTATGTCAACTCGGGTCGAGGACACATGCAATGTTGTTGCAGTACAGCATATTCAGGGTTCAATATTCCATTGAACGGATCTACACTGCTATTGTTGATATCTCGACAATTCGATGCGCGCTATACCGCACAGTTGCTGCCAAATAGAGCGCAAATCAGCCACTTCGCGCTATGTCAACTCAGGTCCCTGCCTAATTCATTGTAACTGTTTTTTTGCATATTTAGGCTTATGTATTCAATTAAACGTATCTCCGGTGCTATTGGTGGTATGCCTACAATTCGATGCGCGTTATGCTCCACAGTTGCCGCCAAACAGCGGACCTGCTCCTGTTTATATTATGTCAACTGGGGTCGAAGACAAATGCAATGTTCTTGTAGTACTGCATACTCAGGATTCAATATTTCATTGAATGTATCTACACTGCTATTGGTGATATCACGACAATTCGATGCGCGTGATACTCCATATTTCCTGCCAAATACAGCGCACCTGCTCCTGTTTACATTATGTCAACTCGGGTCGAGGGCAAATGCTATGTTGTTGTAGTACAGCCTATACAAGATTCATATTTCATTGAATACATCTACACTGCTATTGATGAGACCTCGTCAATTCGATGCGCGGTATATCGCACAGTTGCTGCAAAACAGAGCGCAAATCAGCCACTTTGCGATATGTCAACTCAGGTCCCTGTCTAATTCATTGTAATTGTGGCTTTGCATATTTAGGCTTAAGTATTCAATTAAACGTATCTCCGCTGCTATTGGTGGTATGCGTACAATTCGATGTGTGTGATACTCCACATTCCCTGCCAAATACAGCGCACCTGCTCTTGTTTACATTATGTCAACTCCGATCCAGGACAAATGCAATGTAGTTAAAGTACTGTATATCCAGGATTCAATACTTCATTGAACGTATCTACACTGCTACTCGAGATATTTCGACAATTCCATGCTCCTTGTACTCCACAATTCCTGCCGAATACAGGGCATCTGCTCCCGTTTACATTATGTCAACTGGGGTCGAGGACAAATGCAATGTTTTGCAGAGCAGCATATTCAGGATTCAATATTTCATTGAACGTATCTACACTGCTGTTGGTGATATCTGCTCAATTCGATGCGCGGAATACCGCACACTTGCTACCAAATAGAGCGCAAATCAGCCACTGTGCGCTATGTCAACTCAGGTCCCTGCCTAACTCATTGTAATTGTAGTTTTGCATATTTAGGCTTAAGTATTCAATTACACGTATCTCCGCTGCTATTGGTGATATTCCAACAATTCGATGCGCGTGATACTCCACATTCCCTGCCAAACACAGCGCACCTGCTCCTGTTTACATTAAGTCAACTGGGGTCGAAGGCAAATGCAATGATGTTGTAGTACTGCATATACAGGATTCAATATTTCATTGAACGTAAATACACTGCTATTGGTGAAATACCGACAACTGGATGCGCGTGATACACCACATTCCCTGCCAAATACAGCGCACCTGCTCCTGTTTACATTATGTCAACTCGGGTCGAGAACAACTGCAATGTTGCTGCAGTAGGGCATATTCAGGATTCAATATTTCATTGAAGGTATATACACTGCGACTGGAGATATTTCGTCAACTCCATGCGTTTTGTTCTCCACATTTCCTGCCGAATACAGCACTCCTGCTCCTGTTTACATTATGTCAACTCGGGTCGAGGACTAATGGAATGTTGTTGCAGAACAGCATATTCAGCATTCAATATTTCATTCAACGTAAATACACTGCTGTTGGTGATATCCCGACAATTCGATGCGCGTGATACTCCACATTCGATGCCAAATACTACGCACATCAGCTGGTTTGCGCATTATCAACTCTGTGTCCTGTCAAATACATTGCAATCGCAGTTTATCATATTAGGCTCAATTATTTATTTAAACGAATCTCCGCTGCTATTCGTGGTATGTCGACAAATTTATGCGCGATATACTTCTCATTTGCCGCCAAATACAGCGGATCTGCTCCGGTTTACATTATGTCATCTCGGGTCGAGGACAAATGCAATGGTGTTGCAGTACAGCATATACAGGATTCAATATTTTATTGAACGTATATACACTGCTATTCGTGATATCCCGATAATTCGATGTGCGTGATACTCCACATTTCCAGCCAAATACAGCGCACCTGCTCCTGTTTACATTATATCAACTCGGGTCGAGGACCAATGCAATGATGTTGAAGTACTGCATATTCAGGATTCAATACTTCATTGAATGTATCTACACTGCTATTGGTCCTATCACGACAATTCGATGCACGTGATGCTCCACATACCCAGCCTAATACAGCGCACCTGCTCTTGTTTACAGTGTGTCAATTGTGGTCGAGGACAAATGCATTGTTTTTGCAGTACAGCATATACCGTATTCAATACTTCATTGAACGTATACACACTGCCATTGTTGATATCCCGACAATTCGATGCCCGTGATACTCTACATTTCCTGCCAAATACGGCGCACCTGCTCCTGTTTACATTATGTCAACTCAGGTCGAGGACAAATGCAATGTTCTTGTAGTACTGCATACTCAGGATTCAATATTTCATTGAACGTAAATACACTGCTATTGGTGAAATCCCGACAATTCGATGCGCGTTATACTCCTTATTCGCTGCCAAATACTACGCACATCAGCCGGTTTTCGCATTGTCAACTCTGTGTTCTGCTAAATACATTGTAATTGCAGTTTATCATATTAGGCTCAAGTATTCATTTAAACGTATCTCCGCTGCTATTCGCGGTATGTCGACAAATCTATGCGCGTTATACTCGTCATTTGCCGCCAAATACAGCGCACCTGCTCCTGTTTACATTATGTCAACACGTATCGGGGGCAAATGCTATGTTGTTGCAGTACATCATATACAGGATTCAACCTTTCATTGAACGTATATACACTGCCATGGTGATATCCCGACAATTCGATGCGCATGATACTCCACATTTTCTGCCAAATACAGCGCACCTGCTCCTGTTTACATTATGTGAACACGTATCGAGGGCAAATGCAATGTTGCTGCAAGTACAGGATATTCAGGATTCAATATTTCATTGAACGGATCTACACTGCTATTGGTGATATCCCGACAATTCGATGCGCGTTATACCGCACAGTGGCTGCCGAATAGAGCGTAAATCAGCCACTTTGCGCTATGTCAACTCAGGTCCCTGCATAATTCATTGTAAATGTGGTTTTGCTTATTTAGGCTTATGTATTCAATTAAACCTAGGTCCTGTGCTATTGGTGGTATGCGTACAATTCTGCTAGAAATATTCAATTGCGCTGATCTCAGATTTTATTCCAGATGTCTCAACAATTCTATGCGCGTTCCACTCCACATATGCTGCCAAATACAGCGCGCATCATTCAATTCCATGCGCGTTCTACTCCACACTTGCTCTCGCATATAGCGCACCTGCTCCTGTTTATATTATATCAACTCGGGTCATGGTCAAATCCAATGTTATTGCTGTACTGCATATTCAGGATTCAATATTCCCTTAATTGTTTATACACTGCTATTGGTGAAATATCGACAATTCGACGTGCGTTACTCCACATATGTGGCCAAATTCAGCGCACGTCATTCGGTTTGCCCTATGTCAACTCTGGGCCCTGTCAAGTGCAGCGTAATTGCAATTTTGCAGAGTCTGTGTTAAATACTCAATTAAACGTATCCGCACTGTTATTGGTGATATCTAGACAAGTAGTTGAGCGTTAAACTCCTCATTCGCTGCGAAATTTAGCGGAGCTGCCTCCAGTTTACATTATGTCAAATCGGGTCGAGGTCAAATCCAATGTTATTGCAGTACTGTATATTCAGCCTTCAATATTCAATTGAACGTTGCTTCGTTTCGATTGGAGATACGAAGAAAATTCTATGCGCGTTCTACTCCACAGATGCTGCCAAATACAGCGCACATCAACCGGTTTACTCAATGTCAACTCTGTGTCCTGTCAAATCCAGCGTAATTGCCGTTTTAAAATATTCTACCGGAAATATTCAATTAAACGTGTCTCCGTCGCTATTGGTGGTATGTCGACAATTCGAAGCGCTTTACACTCCACATTTGCTGCCAAATACAGCGCACATGCTCCCGTTTACATTTTGCCAACTCGGGTCGAGGTCAAATCCAATGTTATTGCTATGCTGCTTATCCAGGCTTCAATTATCAATTGAACGAATCTGTACTACTATTGGTGATATGTCGACAATTCGATGCGCGCTACCCCGCACATTTGCTGCAAGAAATAGCGCACAGCAACCAGTTTGCGCAATGTCAACTCTGTGTCCTATCAAATACAGCGTTATTCCTGTTTTGCATAGTCAGTTTTAAATATTCATTTGAGCGTATTCCAGTTTCTATTCCAGATATCTCGATAGCTCGATACGCGTTAAACTCCACATTTGCTGCCAAATAGAGCGCACTTGCAACTGTTTACATTAAGTAATCTCGGATCGAGGTCAAATCCAATGCTATTGCTGTACTGCATATTCAGGAATCAATACTCCATTGAAATTTTCTACACTGCTATTGGTGATATCCCGACAATTCGATGCGCGGTATACCGCACACTTGCTGCCAAATAGAGCGCAAATCAGCCACTGTGCGCTATGTCAACTCAGGTCCCTGCCTAATTCATTGTAATTGTAGTTTTGCATATTCGGGCTTAAGTATTCAATTAAACGTATCTCCGTTGCTATTGGTGGTATACCTACAATTCGTTGCGCGTGATACTCCACATTCCCTGCCAAATACAGCGAACCTGCTTCTGTTTACATTATGTCAACTCGGATCGAGGACAAATGCCATGTTGTTGCAGTACAGCATATTCAGGAATCAATATTTCATTGAACAGAAACTACACTGCTATTTGTGATATCTCGTCAATTCGATGCGCGGTATGCCGCACAGTTGCTACCAAATAGAGCGCAAATCAGCCACTTTGCGCTATGTAAACTCAGGTCCGTGCCGAATTCATTGCAATTGTATTTTTGCATATTTAGGCTTCTGTATTCAATTAAACGTATCTCCGGTGCAATAGGTGGTATGCCTACAATTCGATGCGCGTTATGCTCCACAGCTGCCGCCAAACAGCGCACCTGCTCCTGTTTACATTATGTCAACTCCGGTCGGGGACATATCCAATGTTTTTGCCGGTCAGGATATTCAGGATTCAATATTTCATTGATCGTATATATACTGCCATTAGTGATATCCTGACAATTCGATGGGCGTTGTGCTCCTCATTGGCTGCCAAATACTACGCAGATCAGCCGGTTTGCGCATTGTCAACTCTGTGTCCTGTCAAATACATTGTAATTGCAGATTATCATGTTACGCTCAAGTATTTATTTAAACGTATCTCCGCTGCTATTAGTGGTATGTCGACAACTCGATACGCGTGATACTCCACATTCCCTGCCAAATACAGCGCACCTGCTCCTGTTTGCATTATGTCAACTGGGGCCGAAGACGATTGCAATGTTGTTGCAGTACACCATATTCAGGATCCAATATATCATTGAACGTACATACACTGCCATTGGTGATATCCCGACAATTCGATGCGCGTTATACTCCTCATTCGCTGCAGAATACTACGTACATCAACCGCTTGGCGCATTGTCAACTCTGTGTCCTGTCAAATACATTGTAATTGCAGTTCATTATATTAGGCTCAAATATTTATTTAAACGTATCTCCGCTGCTATTCGTGGAATGTCGACAAATCTATGCGCGTTATACTCCTCATTTGCCGCCAAATACGGGGGACCTGCTCCTGTTCACATTATGTCAACTGGGGTCGAAGACAAATGCAATATTGTTGTAGTACTGCATATTCAGGATTCAATATTTCATTGAACGGATCTACACTGCTATTAGTGATATCTTGACAAATCTATGCGCGCTATACTCCTCATTTGCCGCCAAATAAAGCGGACCTGCTCCTGTTTACATTAAGTCAACTGGGGTCGAGGACAATTGCAATGTTGTTGCAGTAAAGCATATTCAGGAATCAATATTTCATTGAACAGACCTACACTGCTATTTGTGATATCTCGTCAATTCGATGCGCGGTATGCCGCACAGTTGCTACCAAATAGAGCGCAAATCAGCCACTTTGCGCTATGTAAACTCAGGTCCGTGCCGAATTCATTGCAATTGTATTTTTGCGTATTTAGGCTTATGTATTCAATTAAACGTATCTCCGGTGCAATAGGTGGTATGCCTACAATTCGTTGCGCGTGATACTCCACATTCCCTGCCAAATACGGCACACCTGCTCCTGTTTACATTATGTCAACTCGGGTCGAGGACAAATGCAATGTTGCTGCAGTACAGCATATTCAGGATTCAATATTTCATTGAACGTAAATACACTGCTATTGGTGAAATACCGACAACTGGATGCGCGTGATACACCACATTCCCTGCCAAATACAGCGCACCTGCTCCTGTTTACATTACGTCAACTCGGGTCGAGAACAACTGCAATGTTGCTGCAGTAGGGCATATTCAGGATTCAATATTTCATTGAAGGTATATACACTGCGACTGGAGATATTTCGTCAACTCCATGCGTTTTGTTCTCCACATTTCCTGCCGAATACAGCACTCCTGCTCCTGTTTACATTATGTCAACTCGGGTCGAGGACTAATGGATTGTTGTTGCAGTACTGCATATTCAGTATTCAATGCTTCATTGAACGGATCTACACTGCTATTGGTGATATCCCGACAACTCGATGCGCGTTGTACTCCTCATTCGCTGCCAAATACTACGCACATCAGCCGGTTTACGCATTGTCAACTCTGTGTCCTGTCAAATACAATGTAATTGTAGTTTATCATATTAGGCTCAAACCTTTATTTAAACGTATCTCCGCTGCTATTCGTGGTATGTCGACAATTCGAAGCGCTTTACACACCACATTTGCTGCCAAATGCAGCGCACATGCTCCCGTTTACATTTTGCCAACTCGGGTCGAGGTCAAATCCAATGTTATTGCTATGCTGCTTATCCAGGCTTCAATTATCAATTGAACGAATCTGTACTACTATTGGTGATATGTCGACAATTCGATGCGCGGTATACCGCACACTTGCTGCCAAATAGAGCGCAAATCAGCCACTGTGCGCTATGTCAACTCAGGTCCCTGCCTAATTCATTGTAATTGCAGTTTTGCATACTTAGGCTTAAGTATTCAATTAAACGTATCTCCGGTGCTATTGGTGGTATACCTACAATTCGTTGCGCGTGATACTCCACATTCCCTGCCAAATACAGCGAACCTGCTTCTGTTTACATTATGTCAACTCGGATCGAGGACAAATGCCATGTTGTTGCAGTACAGCATATTCAGGAATCAATATTTCATTGAACAGAAACTACACTGCTATTTGTGATATCTCGTCAATTCGATGCGCGGTATGCCGCACAGTTGCTACCAAATAGAGCGCAAATCAGCCACTTTGCGCTATGTAAACTCAGGTCCGTGCCGAATTCATTGCAATTGTATTTTTGCATATTTAGGCTTCTGTATTCAATTAAACGTATCTCCGGTGCAATAGGTGGTATGTCGACAACTCGATACACGTGATACTCCACATTCCCTGCCAAATACAGCGCACCTGCTCCTGTTTGCATTATGTCAACTGGGGTCGAAGACGATTGCAATGTTGTTGCAGTACACCATATTCAGGATCCAATATTTCATTGAACGTACATACACTGCCATTGGTGATATCCCGACAATTCGATGCGCGTTATACTCCTCATTCGCTGCAGAATACTACGTACATCAGCCGGTTGGCGCATTGTCAACTCTGTGTCCTGTCAAATACATTGTAATTGCAGTTCATTATATTAGGCTCAAATATTTATTTAAACGTATCTCCGCTGCTATTCGTGGAATGTCGACAAATCTATGCGCGTTATACTCCTCATTTGCCGCCAAATACGGGGGACCTGCTCCTGTTCACATTATGTCAACTGGGGTCGGAGACAAATGCAATATTGTTGTAGTACTGCATATTCAGGATTCAATATTTCATTGAACGGATCTACACTGCTATTAGTGATATCTTGACAAATCTATGCGCGCTATACTCCTCATTTGCCGCCAAATAAAGCGGACCTGCTCCTGTTTACATGAAGTCAACTGGGGTCGAGGACAATTGCAATGTTGTTGCAGTAAAGCATATTCAGGAATCAATATTTCATTGAACAGACCTACACTGCTATTTGTGATATCTCGTCAATTCGATGCGCGGTATGCCGCACAGTTGCTACCAAATAGAGCGCAAATCAGCCACTTTGCGCTATGTAAACTCAGGTCCGTGCCGAATTCATTGCAATTGTATTTTTGCGTATTTAGGCTTATGTATTCAATTAAACGTATCTCCGGTGCAATAGGTGGTATGCCTACAATTCGATGCGCGTTATGCTCCACAGCTGCCGCCAAACAGCGCACCTGCTCCTGTTTACATTATGTTAACTCGGGTCGGGGACATATCCAATGTTTTTGCCGTTCAGGATATTCAGGATTCAATATTTAAATGATCGTATATACACTGCCATTAGTGATATCCTGACAATTCGATGGGCGTTGTACTCCTCATTGGCTGCCAAATACTACGCAGATCAGCCGGTTTGCGCATTGTCAACTCTGTGTCCTGTCAAATACATTGTAATTGCAGATTATCATGTTACGCTCAAGTATTTATTTAAACATATCTCCGCTGCTATTAGTGGTATGCCGACAAATCTATGCACGTCATACTCCTCATTTGCCGCCAAACAGCGCACCTGCTCCTGTTTACATTATGTCAACTCGGGTCGAGGACAATTGCAATGTTGCTGCAAGTACTGCATATTCAGGATTCAATATTTCATTGATCGTATATACACTGCCATTAGTGATATCCTGACAATTCGATGCGCGTTGTGCTCCTCATTGGCTGCCAAATACTACGCAGATCAGCCGGTTTGCGCATTGTCAACTCTGTGTCCTGTCAAATACATTGTAATTGCAGTTTATCATATTAGGTTCAGGTATTTATTAAAACGTATCTCCGCTGCTATTCGTGGTACCTCGACAAATCTATGCGCGTTATACTCCTCATTTGCCGCCAAATACAGCGCACCTGCTCCTGTTTACATTATATCAACTTGGGTCGAGGACAAATGCAACGTTTTTGTAGTACTGCATATACTGGATTAAATACTTCATTGAACAGATCTACACTGCTATTTGTGATATCTCGTCAATTCGATGCGCGGTATACCGCACAGTTGCTGCCAAATAGAGCGCAAATCAGCCACTTTGCGCTATGTCAACTCTGCTCCCTGCCCAATTCATTGTAATTGTGGTTTAGCATATTTAGGCCTAAGTGTTCAATTAAACGGATCTCCGGTGCTATTGGTGGTATGCCTACAATTCGATGCGCGTTATGCTCTACAGTTGCCGCCAAATACAGCATACCTGCCCCTGTTTACTTTATATCAACTTGGGTTAAGGACAAATGCAACGTTTTTGTAGTACTGCATATTCAGGATTCAATACTTCATTGAATGTATCTATATTGCTATTGGTCATGTCACGACAATTCGAAGCGAGTTGTACTCCAAATTCCCTGCCAAACACAGCGCACCTGCTACCGTTTACATTATCTCAACTCGGGTCGAGGACAAATGCAATGTTGCTGCAGTACAGCATATTCAGGATTCAATATTTCATTGAACGTATATACGCTGCTATTGGTCATATCACGACAATTCGATGCGCGTGATACTCCACATTTCCTACCCAATACAGCGCACCTGTTCTTGTTTACATTATGTCAACTCCGGTCGAGGACAAATCCAATGTTTTTGCAGTACAGGATATTCGGGATTCAATATTTCATTGAACGTATATACACTGCTATTGGTGATATCCTGACAGTTCGATGCGCGTTAAACTCCTCATTCGCTGGCAAATACTACGCACATCAGCCGGTTTGCCCATTGTCAACTCTGTGGCCTGTTAAATACATTGTAATTGCAGTTTACCATATTAGGTTCAAGTATTTATTAAAACGTATCTCCGCTGCTATTCGTGGTATCTCGACAAATCTATGCGCGATATACTCCTCATTTGCCGCCAAATACAGCGCACCTGCTCCTGTTTACATTATGTCAACTTCGGTCAAGGAAAAATGCAATGTTTTTGCAGTACAGCACATTCAGGATTCAATATTTCATTGAATGTATCTACACTGCAATTGGTCATATCACGACAATTCGATGCGCGTGATACACCACATTCCCTGCCAAACACAGCGCACCTGCTCTTGTTTACATTGTGTCAACACGGATCGAGGACAAATGCCATGTTGTTGCAGTGCAGCATATACAGGATTCAATGTTTGATTGAACGTATATACACTGCCGTGGTGATATTACGACAGTTCGATGCGCATAATACTCCACATTTCCTGCCAAATACAGCGCACCTGCTCCTGTTTACAATATGTCAACTCGGGTCGAGGACAAATGCAATGTTGCTGCAGTACAGCATATTCAGGATTCAATATTTCATTGAACGTATATACACTGCTATTCGCCATATCCCGACAGTTCGATGCGAGTTGTACTCCGCATTCCCTGCCAAGTACTACGTTCATCAGAGTGTTTGCGCATTGTCAACTCTGTGTCCTGTCAAGTACATTGTCATTGCAGATAGTCATATTAGACTCAATTATTTATTTAAACGTATCTACGCTGCTATTCGTGGTATGTCGACAAATCTGTGCGCGTTATATTCCTCATTTGCCGCCAAATACAGCGCACCTGCTCCTGCTTACATTGTATCAAGTGTGGTCGAGGACAAATGCATTGTTTTTGCAGTACAGCACATTCAGGATTCAATATTTCATTGAACGGATCTACACTGCTATTTGTGATATCTCGCCAATTCGATGCGCGGTATACCGAACAGTTGCTGCCAAATAGAGCGCAAATCAGCCACTGTGCGCTATGTCAACTCAGGCCCCTGCCTAATTCATTGTAATTGTAGTTTTGCATGTTTAGGCTTAAGTATTCAATTAAACGTATCTCCGGTGCTATTGGTGGTATGCCTACAATTTGATGCGCGTTATACTCCACAGTTGCCGCCGAATACAGCGCTCCTGTCTCTGTTTACATTATGTCAACTTGGGTCGAGGACAAAAGCAACTTTGTTGTAGTACTGCATTTTCAGGATTCAATACTTCATTGAATGTATCTACACTGCTATTGGTCATATCACGACAATTCGATGCGCGTGATACTACACATTTCCTGCCAAATACGGCACACCTGCTCCTTTTTACATTATGCGAACTCGGGTCGAGGACAAATCCAATGATTTTGCAGTACAGGATATTCAGGATTGAATATGTCATTGGACGTATATACACTGCTATTGGTGATATCCTGACAATTCGATGCGCCTTATACTCCTCATTCGCTGCCAAATACTACGCACATCAGCCGGTTTGCGCTGTCAACTCTGTGTCCTTTCAAATACATTGTAATTGCAGTTTATCATATTAGGCTCAAGTATATATTTAAACGTATCTCCGCTGCTATACGTGGTATGTCGACAAATCTATGCGCGTTATACTCCTCATTTGCCGCCAAATACAGCGCACCTGCTCCTGTTTACATTATGTCAACTCGGATCGAGGACAAATGCCATGTTGTTGCAGTACAGCATATTCAGGATTCAATATTTCATTGATCGTATATACACTGCCATTAGTGATACCCTGACAATTCCATGCGCGTTGTGCTCCTCATTGGCTGCCAAATACTACGCACATCAGCCGGTTTGCGCTGTCAACTCTGTGTCCTTTCAAATACATTGTAATTGCAGTTTATCATATTAGGCTCAAGTATTTATTTAAACGTATCTCCGCTGCTATACGTGGTATGTCGACAAATCTATGCGCGTTATACTCCTCATTTGCCGCCAAATACAGCGCACCTGCTCCTGTTTACATTATGTCAACTCGGGTCGAGGACAATTCCAATGTTGTTGTAGTACTGCATATTCAGGATTCAATACTTCATTGAATGAATCTACACTGCTATTTGTGATATCTCGTCAATTCGATGCGCGGTATACCGCACAGTTGCTGCCAAATAGAGGGCAAATCAGCCACTTTGCGCTATGTCAACTCAGGTCCCTGCCTAATTCATTGTGTTACGACCGTCCGCGGAGAGACGCGGTCGCTAGGAATACGCCTCAGCGAGAGGCGTAAATTCTCGCTACGATTCAGTTAATCGACGCCGCGAAGTAGTCGCTCCCCTGTTTCGTTTCGGACAACAGAGGTGGTTGATTGAATATACACGTTGTAAGTAGTTGCAAATCGCCGTTTATTCTAACCACTTGTAAGGACGATAGCTACGTCGGTGCGTAAGTACAAGATGGCTGAGTAAGCCGGGCGAAGGATGTTGCCTGGACGACGGATAGCAAAACAGTCCAGTTCGGTGTCGATGTCGTAGCGGACGAGAATGTAGTATGCCGACTGACTTGCGTGGATCCTTGATGTAGACTCCAATTGCTTGACGTGTAGAGTGAGTAGAGTTGACTTGAGAAGAGTACCAAGACGAGACTGAGTCGAGACTCAGACCAGACTAATAATAAACTGAGGTACAGCGACGATGTTGTGTCATAGGAAAGCTAGCGATGAGTGTTTCTAGCGTACAGGACCATCGGATTTGTTGGCGACGGTTTCGCCTCTGAGGGTGAGGGAGGTAGGCTTCGTTGTTAATTGGTTAAACGAAGGTTGATGGCCTAGGAAGGGTCTTAGCTGCCCTCGATAGAATGTGGCTATTAAAAGAAAGGTTGTATCGTATGTTAGAAAAACTAACTTTCCCGGGTCAAGCCGTAGTAGACAATAATCGTAAAAAAGGCGATTTAAAAAAGGCTATTTGTTGGGTCTGAACGACCCTCGCTTGCAAATTACTGGGATTTATAATGGGCCCTTATGCTTAATGGGGGTCCGCCGTAAGGATGAATGGACATCTGGCGTCCGTCTGGCCCGCGATGTATGACCTGGTCTAGGTAGAGGGTCGCGCGGCGTAACACATTGTAATTGTAGTTTTGCATATTTAGGCTTAAGTATTCAATTAAACGGATCTCCGGTCCTATTGATGGTATGCCTACAATTCGATGCGCGTTATACTCCACATTCCCTGCCAAATACAGTACACCTGCTCCTGTTAACATTATGTCAACTCGGATCGAGGACAAATGCCATGATGTTGCATTACAGCATATACAGGATTCAATATTTAATTGAACGTATATACACATCCATGGTGATATCCCGACAATTCGATGCGCATGATACTCCACATTTCCTGCCAAATGCAACGCACCTGCTCCTGTTTACATTATGTCAACTGGGGTCGAGGACACACGCAATGTTGTTGCAGTACTGCATATTCAGGATTCAATATTTCATTGAACGTATATACACCGCTATTGGTGATATCCCGTCAATTTGAAGCGTGTCATACTCCTCATTCGCTGCCAAATACTACGCACATCAGAGAGGTTGTGCATTGTCAACTCTGTGTCCTGTCAAATACATTGTATTTGCAGTTTATCATATTATGCACAAGTATTTATTTAAACGTATCTCCGCTGCTATTCGTGGTATGTCGACAAATCTATGCGCGATCTACTCCTCATTTGCTGCCAAATACAGCGCACCTGCTCCGGTTTACATTATGTCAACTCGGATCGAGGACTAATGCAATGTTGTTATAGTATTGCATATTCAGGATTCAATACTTCATTGAATGTATCTACACTGCTATTGGTGATATCCCGACAATTCGATGCGCGTTATACTCCTCATTCGCTGCAGAATACTACGCACATCAGCCGGTTGGCGCATTGTCAACTCTGTGTCCTGTCAAATACATTGTATTTGCAGTTTATCATATTATGCACAAGAATTTATTTAAACGTATCTCCGCTGCTATTCGTGGTATGTCGACAAATCTATGCGCGCTATACTCCGCAGTTGCAGCCAAACAGCGCACCTGCTTCTGTTCACATTATGTCATTTGGGTCGAGCACAAATGCATTGTTTTTGCAGTACATCATATACCGGATTCAATACTTCATTGAACGTACATACACTGCCATTGGTGGCATCCCGACAATTCGATACGCGTGAAACTCCACATTTCCTGCCACATACGGCGCACCTGTTGCTGTTTACATTATATCAACTCGGGTCGAGGACTAATGCAATGAAGTTGAAGTACTGCATATACCGAATTCAATACTTCATTGAATATATCTACACTGCTATTTGGTGATATCACGACAATTCGATGCGCGTGATACTCCACATTCGCTACCAAATACAGCGCACGTGCTCTTGTTTGCATTATGTCTTCTCGTGTCGAGGACAAACGCAATGTTGTTGCAGCACTGCTTTTCCTGGATTCAATACTTCATTGAACGCATCTACACTGCGACTGAAGATAATTCTTCAATTCTATGCGTCTTGTACTCCACATTTTCTGCCAAATACAGCGCACCTGCTCCTGTTTACATTATGTCAACTCGGGTCGAGGACAAATGCTACGTTGTTGTAGTACTGCATATTCATGATTCAATACTTCATTGAATGTATCTACACTGCTATTGGTGATAACACGACAATTCGATGCGCGTGATACTCCACATTCCCTGCCAAATACAGCGCACCTGCTCCTGTTTACATTATGTCAACTCGGGTCGAGGACAAATCCTACGTTGATGTAGTACTGCATATTCAGGATTCAATATTTCATAGAACGGATCTACACTGCTATTGGTGATATCATGACAATTCGATGCGCGTGATACACCACATTCCCTGCCAAATACAGCGCACCTGCTCCTGTTTACATTATGTCAACTCGGGTCGAGGACAAATGCTACGTTGTTGTAGTACTGCATATTCAGGATTCAATATTTCATAGAACGGATCTACACTGCTATTTGTGATATCTCGTCAATTCGATGCGCGGTATACCGCACAGTTGCTACCAAATAGAGCGCAAATCAGCCACTTTGCGCTATGTAAACTCAGGTCCGTGCCGAATTCATTGCAATTGTATTTTTGCATATTTAGGCTTCTGTATTCAATTAAACGTATCTCCGGTGCAATAGGTGGTATGCCTACAATTCGATGCGCGTTATGCTCCACAGCTGCCGCCAAACAGCGCACCTGCTCCTGTTTACATTATGTCAACTCCGGTCGGGGACATATCCAATGTTTTTGCCGGTCAGGATATTCAGGATTCAATATTTCATTGATCGTATATATACTGCCATTAGTGATATCCTGACAATTCGATGGGCGTTGTGCTCCTCATTGGCTGCCAAATATTAGGTTAAGTAAAAAGTTCTGAGCGTTTTTCGCTAGATGTCTTTAGTGAGCCATATCTCACGATGTGCACATCGCATCGAGTCATAGTATACACCGATTTCAAGGTGATATTACGCATCAAAAAGGTTCTTTGTCAGTTTTGTGTTCGGTGAAGCCAGTTGTGTGTTACAGCGTTCGAAAATGGAGATAAAAAAAGAGAAAATTCGATACATTCTTCAGTACCACTACGACCAAGGTGAAAAGGCGGAGCAGGCGGCCAAAAAAATTTGTGCTGTTTATGGACCCAGTACAGTATCGAATGCAACAGCAAAGCGGTGGTTCCAACGATTCCGTTCTGGTAATATGGACGTCGAAGATGAGGCACGCTCTGGTAGGCCAATCGTCGAAAATGTGGATAAAATCATGGAAATCGTCGAGTCGGACCGGCATGTGAGCACTTATTCCATTGCCCAGGAACTGAAGATTAGCCAGAAAACCGTTTGGAACCATTTGCATAAGGCTGGTCTCAAGAAGAAGCTCGACGTATGGGTGCCACATGAATTGACGCAAAAGAACCTTTTGGACCGAATTGATGCCTGCGATTCTTTGTTGAGACGTAACGAAATCGACCCATTTTTGAAGCGGATGGTGACTGGCGATGAAAAATGGGTCACATACGAGAACAACAGCCGAAAAAGATCGTGGTCCAATCGCGGTGGGCCGGCCCAAACGATCGCCAAGCGTGGATTAACGGCCAAGAAGGTTTTATTGTGTGTTTGGTGGGATTGGAAGGGAATCATCCATTATGAGCTGCTCCCATCGGGGCAAACACTTAATTCGGACCTCTATTGTCAACAACTGACCAGACTGAAGCAGGCGATCGACCAGAAGCGGCCAGAATTGGCCAATAGGAAAGGTGTTGTGTTCCATCAAGACAACGCCAGGCCGCACACATCTTTAACGACGCGTCAGAAGCTCCGAGAGCTTGGCTGGGAGGTTCTATCGCATCCGCCGTACAGTCCAGACCTGGCACCAAGCGATTATCACCTTTTTAAGTTTTTGCAAAATTTTCTTGATGGTACAAAACTGGCCTCAAGAGAGGCTTGTGAAAATGAGCTGGTCAAGTTTTTTACCAATAGGGACGAGGACTTCTTCAACCGCGGAATTATGAAATTGCCTTCAAAATGGACAAAAGTAATCGAACAAAACGGCGCATATTTAATCTAAATCGAATAATCTTGACTATGTTAATTTCATCGTCGAAATAAAGCGAAAAAGCGCTCAGAACTTTTTACTTCACCTAATACTACGCAGATCAGCCGGTTTGCGCATTGTCAACTCTGTGTCCTGTCAAATACATTGTAATTGCAGATTATCATGTTACGCTCAAGTATTTATTTAAACGTATCTCCGCTGCTATTAGTGGTATGTCGACAACTCGATACGCGTGATACTCCACATTCCCTGCCAAATACAGCGCACCTGCTCCTGTTTGCATTATGTCAACTGGGGCCGAAGACGATTGCAATGTTGTTGCAGTACACCATATTCAGGATCCAATATATCATTGAACGTACATACACTGCCATTGGTGATATCCCGACAATTCGATGCGCGTTATACTCCTCATTCGCTGCAGAATACTACGTACATCAACCGCTTGGCGCATTGTCAACTCTGTGTCCTGTCAAATACATTGTAATTGCAGTTCATTATATTAGGCTCAAATATTTATTTAAACGTATCTCCGCTGCTATTCGTGGAATGTCGACAAATCTATGCGCGTTATACTCCTCATTTGCCGCCAAATACGGGGGACCTGCTCCTGTTCACATTATGTCAACTGGGGTCGAAGACAAATGCAATATTGTTGTAGTACTGCATATTCAGGATTCAATATTTCATTGAACGGATCTACACTGCTATTAGTGATATCTTGACAAATCTATGCGCGCTATACTCCTCATTTGCCGCCAAATAAAGCGGACCTGCTCCTGTTTACATTAAGTCAACTGGGGTCGAGGACAATTGCAATGTTGTTGCAGTAAAGCATATTCAGGAATCAATATTTCATTGAACAGACCTACACTGCTATTTGTGATATCTCGTCAATTCGATGCGCGGTATGCCGCACAGTTGCTACCAAATAGAGCGCAAATCAGCCACTTTGCGCTATGTAAACTCAGGTCCGTGCCGAATTCATTGCAATTGTATTTTTGCGTATTTAGGCTTATGTATTCAATTAAACGTATCTCCGGTGCAATAGGTGGTATGCCTACAATTCGTTGCGCGTGATACTCCACATTCCCTGCCAAATACGGCACACCTGCTCCTGTTTACATTATGTCAACTCGGGTCGAGGACAAATGCAATGTTGCTGCAGTACAGCATATTCAGGATTCAATATTTCATTGAACGTAAATACACTGCTATTGGTGAAATACCGACAACTGGATGCGCGTGATACACCACATTCCCTGCCAAATACAGCGCACCTGCTCCTGTTTACATTACGTCAACTCGGGTCGAGAACAACTGCAATGTTGCTGCAGTAGGGCATATTCAGGATTCAATATTTCATTGAAGGTATATACACTGCGACTGGAGATATTTCGTCAACTCCATGCGTTTTGTTCTCCACATTTCCTGCCGAATACAGCACTCCTGCTCCTGTTTACATTATGTCAACTCGGGTCGAGGACTAATGGATTGTTGTTGCAGTACTGCATATTCAGTATTCAATGCTTCATTGAACGGATCTACACTGCTATTGGTGATATCCCGACAACTCGATGCGCGTTGTACTCCTCATTCGCTGCCAAATACTACGCACATCAGCCGGTTTACGCATTGTCAACTCTGTGTCCTGTCAAATACAATGTAATTGTAGTTTATCATATTAGGCTCAAACCTTTATTTAAACGTATCTCCGCTGCTATTCGTGGTATGTCGACAATTCGAAGCGCTTTACACACCACATTTGCTGCCAAATACAGCGCACATGCTCCCGTTTACATTTTGCCAACTCGGGTCGAGGTCAAATCCAATGTTATTGCTATGCTGCTTATCCAGGCTTCAATTATCAATTGAACGAATCTGTACTACTATTGGTGATATGTCGACAATTCGATGCGCGGTATACCGCACACTTGCTGCCAAATAGAGCGCAAATCAGCCACTGTGCGCTATGTCAACTCAGGTCCCTGCCTAATTCATTGTAATTGCAGTTTTGCATATTTAGGCTTGAGTATTCAATTAAACGTATCTCCGGTGCTATTGGTGGTATACCTACAATTCGTTGCGCGTGATACTCCACATTCCCTGCCAAATACAGCGAACCTGCTTCTGTTTACATTATGTCAACTCGGATCGAGGACAAATGCCATGTTGTTGCAGTACAGCATATTCAGGAATCAATATTTCATTGAACAGAAACTACACTGCTATTTGTGATATCTCGTCAATTCGATGCGCGGTATGCCGCACAGTTGCTACCAAATAGAGCGCAAATCAGCCACTTTGCGCTATGTAAACTCAGGTCCGTGCCGAATTCATTGCAATTGTATTTTTGCATATTTAGGCTTCTGTATTCAATTAAACGTATCTCCGGTGCAATAGGTGGTATGTCGACAACTCGATACACGTGATACTCCACATTCCCTGCCAAATACAGCGCACCTGCTCCTGTTTGCATTATGTCAACTGGGGCCGAAGACGATTGCAATGTTGTTGCAGTACACCATATTCAGGATCCAATATTTCATTGAACGTACATACACTGCCATTGGTGATATCCCGACAATTCGATGCGCGTTATACTCCTCATTCGCTGCAGAATACTACGTACATCAGCCGGTTGGCGCATTGTCAACTCTGTGTCCTGTCAAATACATTGTAATTGCAGTTCATTATATTAGGCTCAAATATTTATTTAAACGTATCTCCGCTGCTATTCGTGGAATGTCGACAAATCTATGCGCGTTATACTCCTCATTTGCCGCCAAATACGGGGGACCTGCTCCTGTTCACATTATGTCAACTGGGGTCGGAGACAAATGCAATATTGTTGTAGTACTGCATATTCAGGATTCAATATTTCATTGAACGGATCTACACTGCTATTAGTGATATCTTGACAAATCTATGCGCGCTATACTCCTCATTTGCCGCCAAATAAAGCGGACCTGCTCCTGTTTACATGAAGTCAACTGGGGTCGAGGACAATTGCAATGTTGTTGCAGTAAAGCATATTCAGGAATCAATATTTCATTGAACAGACCTACACTGCTATTTGTGATATCTCGTCAATTCGATGCGCGGTATGCCGCACAGTTGCTACCAAATAGAGCGCAAATCAGCCACTTTGCGCTATGTAAACTCAGGTCCGTTGCCGAATTCATTGCAATTGTATTTTTGCGTATTTAGGCTTATGTATTCAATTAAACGTATCTCCGGTGCAATAGGTGGTATGCCTACAATTCGATGCGCGTTATGCTCCACAGCTGCCGCCAAACAGCGCACCTGCTCCTGTTTACATTATGTTAACTCGGGTCGGGGACATATCCAATGTTTTTGCCGTTCAGGATATTCAGGATTCAATATTTAAATGATCGTATATACACTGCCATTAGTGATATCCTGACAATTCGATGGGCGTTGTACTCCTCATTGGCTGCCAAATACTACGCAGATCAGCCGGTTTGCGCATTGTCAACTCTGTGTCCTGTCAAATACATTGTAATTGCAGATTATCATGTTACGCTCAAGTATTTATTTAAACATATCTCCGCTGCTATTAGTGGTATGCCGACAAATCTATGCACGTCATACTCCTCATTTGCCGCCAAACAGCGCACCTGCTCCTGTTTACATTATGTCAACTCGGGTCGAGGACAATTGCAATGTTGCTGCAAGTACTGCATATTCAGGATTCAATATTTCATTGAACGTATATACACTGCCATTAGTGATATCCTGACAATTCGATGCGCGTTGTGCTCCTCATTGGCTGCCAAATACTACGCAGATCAGCCGGTTTGCGCATTGTCAACTCTGTGTCCTGTCAAATACATTGTAATTGCAGTTTATCATATTAGGTTCAGGTATTTATTAAAACGTATCTCCGCTGCTATTCGTGGTACCTCGACAAATCTATGCGCGTTATACTCCTCATTTGCCGCCAAATACAGCGCACCTGCTCCTGTTTACATTATATCAACTTGGGTCGAGGACAAATGCAACGTTTTTGTAGTACTGCATATACTGGATTAAATACTTCATTGAACAGATCTACACTGCTATTTGTGATATCTCGTCAATTCGATGCGCGGTATACCGCACAGTTGCTGCCAAATAGAGCGCAAATCAGCCACTTTGCGCTATGTCAACTCTGCTCCCTGCCCAATTCATTGTAATTGTGGTTCAGCATATTTAGGCCTAAGTGTTCAATTAAACGGATCTCCGGTGCTATTGGTGGTATGCCTACAATTCGATGCGCGTTATGCTCTACAGTTGCCGCCAAATACAGCATACCTGCCCCTGTTTACTTTATATCAACTTGGGTTAAGGACAAATGCAACGTTTTTGTAGTACTGCATATTCAGGATTCAATACTTCATTGAATGTATCTATATTGCTATTGGTCATGTCACGACAATTCGAAGCGAGTTGTACTCCAAATTCCCTGCCAAACACAGCGCACCTGCTCCCGTTTACATTATCTCAACTCGGGTCGAGGACAAATGCAATGTTGCTGCAGTACAGCATATTCAGGATTCAATATTTCATTGAACGTATATACGCTGCTATTGGTCATATCACGACAATTCGATGCGCGTGATACTCCACATTTCCTACCCAATACAGCGCACCTGTTCTTGTTTACATTATGTCAACTCCGGTCGAGGACAAATCCAATGTTTTTGCAGTACAGGATATTCGGGATTCATTATTTCATTGAACGTATATACACTGCTATTGGTGATATCCTGACAGTTCGATGCGCGTTAAACTCCTCATTCGCTGGCAAATACTACGCACATCAGCCGGTTTGCCCATTGTCAACTCTGTGGCCTGATAAATACATTGTAATTGCAGTTTACCATATTAGGTTCAAGTATTTATTAAAACGTATCTCCGCTGCTATTCGTGGTATCTCGACAAATCTATGCGCGATATACTCCTCATTTGCCGCCAAATACAGCGCACCTGCTCCTGTTTACATTATGTCAACTTCGGTCAAGGAAAAATGCAATGTTTTTGCAGTACAGCACATTCAGGATTCAATATTTCATTGAATGTATCTACACTGCAATTGGTCATATCACGACAATTCGATGCGCGTGATACACCACATTCCCTGCCAAACACAGCGCACCTGCTCTTGTTTACATTGTGTCAACACGGATCGAGGACAAATGCCATGTTGTTGCAGTGCAGCATATACAGGATTCAATGTTTGATTGAACGTATATACACTGCCGTGGTGATATTACGACAGTTCGATGCGCATGATACTCCACATTTCCTGCCAAATACAGCGCACCTGCTCCTGTTTACAATATGTCAACTCGGGTCGAGGACAAATGCAATGTTGCTGCAGTACAGCATATTCAGGATTCAATATTTCATTGAACGTATATACACTGCTATTCGCCATATCCCGACAGTTCGATGCGAGTTGTACTCCGCATTCCCTGCCAAGTACTACGTTCATCAGAGTGTTTGCGCATTGTCAACTCTGTGTCCTGTCAAGTACATTGTCATTGCAGATAGTCATATTAGACTCAATTATTTATTTAAACGTATCTACGCTGCTATTCGTGGTATGTCGACAAATCTGTGCGCGTTATATTCCTCATTTGCCGCCAAATACAGCGCACCTGCTCCTGCTTACATTGTATCAAGTGTGGTCGAGGACAAATGCATTGTTTTTGCAGTACAGCACATTCAGGATTCAATATTTCATTGAACGGATCTACACTGCTATTTGTGATATCTCGCCAATTCGATGCGCGGTATACCGAACAGTTGCTGCCAAATAGAGCGCAAATCAGCCACTGTGCGCTATGTCAACTCAGGCCCCTGCCTAATTCATTGTAATTGTAGTTTTGCATGTTTAGGCTTAAGTATTCAATTAAACGTATCTCCGGTGCTATTGGTGGTATGCCTACAATTTGATGCGCGTTATACTCCACAGTTGCCGCCGAATACAGCGCTCCTGTCTCTGTTTACATTATGTCAACTTGGGTCGAGGACAAAAGCAACTTTGTTGTAGTACTGCATTTTCAGGATTCAATACTTCATTGAATGTATCTACACTGCTATTGGTCATATCACGACAATTCGATGCGCGTGATACTACACATTTCCTGCCAAATACGGCACACCTGCTCCTTTTTACATTATGCGAACTCGGGTCGAGGACAAATCCAATGATTTTGCAGTACAGGATATTCAGGATTGAATATGTCATTGGACGTATATACACTGCTATTGGTGATATCCTGACAATTCGATGCGCCTTATACTCCTCATTCGCTGCCAAATACTACGCACATCAGCCGGTTTGCGCTGTCAACTCTGTGTCCTTTCAAATACATTGTAATTGCAGTTTATCATATTAGGCTCAAGTATATATTTAAACGTATCTCCGCTGCTATACGTGGTATGTCGACAAATCTATGCGCGTTATACTCCTCATTTGCCGCCAAATACAGCGCACCTGCTCCTGTTTACATTATGTCAACTCGGATCGAGGACAAATGCCATGTTGTTGCAGTACAGCATATTCAGGATTCAATATTTCATTGATCGTATATACACTGCCATTAGTGATACCCTGACAATTCCATGCGCGTTGTGCTCCTCATTGGCTGCCAAATACTACGCACATCAGCCGGTTTGCGCTGTCAACTCTGTGTCCTTTCAAATACATTGTAATTGCAGTTTATCATATTAGGCTCAAGTATTTATTTAAACGTATCTCCGCTGCTATTCGTGGTATGTCGACAAATCTATGCGCGTTATACTCCTCATTTGCCGCCAAATACAGCGCACCTGCTCCTGTTTACATTATGTCAACTCGGGTCGAGGACAATTCCAATGTTGTTGTAGTACTGCTTATTCAGGATTCAATACTTCATTGAATGAATCTACACTGCTATTTGTGATATCTCGTCAATTCGATGCGCGGTATACCGCACAGTTGCTGCCAAATAGAGGGCAAATCAGCCACTTTGCGCTATGTCAACTCAGGTCCCTGCCTAATTCATTGTGTTACGACCGTCCGCGGAGAGACGCGGTCGCTAGGAATACGCCTCAGCGAGAGGCGTAAATTCTCGCTACGATTCAGTTAATCGACGCCGCGAAGTAGTCGCTCCCCTGTTTCGTTTCGGACAACAGAGGTGGTTGATTGAATATACACGTTGTAAGTAGTTGCAAATCGCCGTTTATTCTAACCACTTGTAAGGACGATAGCTACGTCGGTGCGTAAGTACAAGATGGCTGAGTAAGCCGGGCGAAGGATGTTGCCTGGACGACGGATAGCAAAACAGTCCAGTTCGGTGTCGATGTCGTAGCGGACGAGAATGTAGTATGCCGACTGACTTGCGTGGATCCTTGATGTAGACTCCAATTGCTTGACGTGTAGAGTGAGTAGAGTTGACTTGAGAAGAGTACCAAGACGAGACTGAGTCGAGACTCAGACCAGACTAATAATAAACTGAGGTACAGCGACGATGTTGTGTCATAGGAAAGCTAGCGATGAGTGTTTCTAGCGTACAGGACCATCGGATTTGTTGGCGACGGTTTCGCCTCTGAGGGTGAGGGAGGTAGGCTTCGTTGTTAATTGGTTAAACGAAGGTTGATGGCCTAGGAAGGGTCTTAGCTGCCCTCGATAGAATGTGGCTATTAAAAGAAAGGTTGTATCGTATGTTAGAAAAACTAACTTTCCCGGGTCAAGCCGTAGTAGACAATAATCGTAAAAAAGGCGATTTAAAAAAGGCTATTTGTTGGGTCTGAACGACCCTCGCTTGCAAATTACTGGGATTTATAATGGGCCCTTATGCTTAATGGGGGTCCGCCGTAAGGATGAATGGACATCTGGCGTCCGTCTGGCCCGCGATGTATGACCTGGTCTAGGTAGAGGGTCGCGCGGCGTAACACATTGTAATTGTAGTTTTGCATATTTAGGCTTAAGTATTCAATTAAACGGATCTCCGGTCCTATTGATGGTATGCCTACAATTCGATGCGCGTTATACTCCACATTCCCTGCCAAATACAGTACACCTGCTCCTGTTAACATTATGTCAACTCGGATCGAGGACAAATGCCATGATGTTGCATTACAGCATATACAGGATTCAATATTTAATTGAACGTATATACACATCCATGGTGATATCCCGACAATTCGATGCGCATGATATTCCACATTTCCTGCCAAATGCAACGCACCTGCTCCTGTTTACATTATGTCAACTGGGGTCGAGGACACACGCAATGTTGTTGCAGTACTGCATATTCAGGATTCAATATTTCATTGAACGTATATACACCGCTATTGGTGATATCCCGTCAATTTGAAGCGTGTCATACTCCTCATTCGCTGCCAAATACTACGCACATCAGAGAGGTTGTGCATTGTCAACTCTGTGTCCTGTCAAATACATTGTATTTGCAGTTTATCATATTATGCACAAGTATTTATTTAAACGTATCTCCGCTGCTATTCGTGGTATGTCGACAAATCTATGCGCGATCTACTCCTCATTTGCTGCCAAATACAGCGCACCTGCTCCGGTTTACATTATGTCAACTCGGATCGAGGACTAATGCAATGTTGTTATAGTATTGCATATTCAGGATTCAATACTTCATTGAATGTATCTACACTGCTATTGGTGATATCCCGACAATTCGATGCGCGTTATACTCCTCATTCGCTGCAGAATACTACGTACATCAGCCGGTTGGCGCATTGTCAACTCTGTGTCCTGTCAAATACATTGTAATTGCAGTTTATCATATTATGCACAAGAATTTATTTAAACGTATCTCCGCTGCTATTCGTGGTATGTCGACAAATCTATGCGCGCTATACTCCGCAGTTGCAGCCAAACAGCGCACCTGCTTCTGTTCACATTATGTCATTTGGGTCGAGCACAAATGCATTGTTTTTGCAGTACATCATATACCGGATTCAATACTTCATTGAACGTACATACACTGCCATTGGTGGCATCCCGACAATTCGATACGCGTGAAACTCCACATTTCCTGCCACATACGGCGCACCTGTTGCTGTTTACATTATATCAACTCGGGTCGAGGACTAATGCAATGAAGTTGAAGTACTGCATATACCGAATTCAATACTTCATTGAATATATCTACACTGCTATTTGGTGATATCACGACAATTCGATGCGCGTGATACTCCACATTCGCTACCAAATACAGCGCACGTGCTCTTGTTTGCATTATGTCTTCTCGTGTCGAGGACAAACGCAATGTTGTTGCAGCACTGCTTTTCCTGGATTCAATACTTCATTGAACGCATCTACACTGCGACTGAAGATAATTCTTCAATTCTATGCGTCTTGTACTCCACATTTTCTGCCAAATACAGCGCACCTGCTCCTGTTTACATTATGTCAACTCGGGTCGAGGACAAATGCTACGTTGTTGTAGTACTGCATATTCATGATTCAATACTTCATTGAATGTATCTACACTGCTATTGGTGATAACACGACAATTCGATGCGCGTGATACTCCACATTCCCTGCCAAATACAGCGCACCTGCTCCTGTTTACATTATGTCAACTCGGGTCGAGGACAAATCCTACGTTGATGTAGTACTGCATATTCAGGATTCAATATTTCATAGAACGGATCTACACTGCTATTGGTGATATCATGACAATTCGATGCGCGTGATACACCACATTCCCTGCCAAATACAGCGCACCTGCTCCTGTTTACATTATGTCAACTCGGGTCGAGGACAAATGCTACGTTGTTGTAGTACTGCATATTCAGGATTCAATATTTCATAGAACGGATCTACACTGCTATTTGTGATATCTCGTCAATTCGATGCGCGGTATACCGCACAGCTGCTGCCAAATAGAGCGCAAATCAGCCACTGTGCGCTCTGTCAACTCAGGTCACTGCCTAATTCATTGTAATTGTATTTTTGCATATTTAGGCTGATGTATTCAACTAAACGTACCTCCGGTGCTAGAGGTGGTATGCCTACAATTCGATGTACCTTATGCTCCACAGTTGCCGCCAAATAGCGCACCTGTGCCTGTTTACATTATATCAACTTGGGTCGAGGACAAATGCAACGTTGTTGTAGTACTGCTTATTCAGGATTCAATACTTCATTGAATGTATCTACACTGCTATTGGTGATATCACGACAATCCGATGCGCGTGATACTCCGCATTCCCTGCCAAATACAGCGCACCTGCTCCTGTTTACATTATGTCAACTCGGGTCGAGGACAAATGCTACGTTGTTGTAGTACTGCATATTCAGGATTCAATTCTTCATTGAATGTATCTACACTGCTATTGGTGATATCACGACAATTCGATGCGCGTGATACTCCACATTCCCTGCCAAATACAGCGCACCTGCTCCTGTTTACATTATGTCACCTCGGGTCGAGGACAAATGCTACGTTGTTGCAGTACAGCACATTCAGGATTCAATATTTCATTGAACGGATCTACACTGCTATTTGTGATATCTCGTCAATTCGATGCGTGGTATACCGCACAGCTGCTGCCAAATAGAGCGCAAATCAGCCACTGTGCGCTGTGTCAACTCAGGTCACTGCCTAATTCATTGTAATTGTATTTTTGCATATTTAGGCTGATGTATTCAATTAAAGGTACCTCCGGTGCTAGAGGTGGTATGCCTACAATTCGATGCGCGTTATGCTCCACAGTTGCCGCCAAACAGCGCACCTGCTCCTGTATACATTATGTCAACTCGTTTCGAGGACAAATGCAATGTTGCTGCAGTACAGCACATTCAGGATTAAATATTTCATTGAACGTATATACACTGCTATTCGTGATATCCCGACAATTAGAAGCGCGTTATACTCCAAATTCCCTGGCAAACACAGCGCACCTGCTCCCGTTTACATTATGTCAACTCGGGTCGAGGACAAATGCTACGTTATTGTAGTACTGCATATTCAGGATTCAATATTTCATAGAACGGATCTACACTGCTATTTGTGATATCTCGTCAATTCGATGCGCGGTATACCGCACAGCTGCTGCCAAATAGAGCGCCAATCAGCCACTGTGCGCTGTGTCAACTGAGGTCCCTGCCTAATTCTTTGTAATTGTAGTTTTGCATATTCAGGCATAAGTATTCAATTAAACGTATCTCCGGTGCTATTGGTGGTACGCCTACAATTCGATGCGCGTGATACTCCACATTCCCTGCCATATACAGCGCACCTGCTCCTGTTTACATTATGTCAACTCGGGTCAAGGACAAATGCAATGTTTTTGCAGTACAGCACATGCAGGATTCAATACTTCATTGAATGTATCTACACTGCTATTGGTGATATCACGACAACTCGATGCGCGTGATACTCCACGTTCCCTGCCAAATACAGCGCACCTGCATCTGTTTACATTATGCCAACTCGGTTCCAGGACCAATGCAATGTTTTTGCAGTTCAGCACATTCAGGATTCAATATTTCATTGAACGGATCTACACTGCTATTGGGGATACCTCGACAATTCGATGCGCGGTATACCGCAAACTTGCTGCCAAATAGAGCGGAAATCAGCCACTGTGCGCTATGACAACTCAGGTCCCTGCCTAATTCATTGTAATTGTAGTTTTGCATATTTAGGCTTATGTATTCAATTAAACTTATCTGCGGTGCTATAGGTGGTCTGCCTACAATTCGATGCGCATTATGCTCCACAGTTGCCGCCAAAGAGCACAGCTGCTGCTGTATACATTATGTCAACTCGTTTCGAGGACAAATGCAATGTTGCTGCAGTACAGTATATTCAGGACTCAATATTTCATTGAACGTATATACACTGCTATTCGTTATATCCCGACAATTCGAAACGCGTTATACTCCTCATTCGCTGCCAAATACTACGCACATCAGAGAGTTTGCTCATTGTCAACCCATGTCCTGTCAAATACATTGTAATTGCAGTTTCTCATATTAGGCTCAAGTATTTATTTAAACGTATCTCCGCTGCCATTCGTGGTATGTTGACAAATCTATGCGCGTTATACTCCTCATTTGCCGCCAAATACAGCGTACCTGCTCCTGTTTACATTATGTCAACTGGGGTCGAGGACACATGCAATGCTGTTGTAGTACTGCATATTCAGGATTCAATACTTCACTGAATGTATCTACACTGCTACTGGAGATATTTCGTCAATTCGATACACGTGATACTCCACATTCCGTGCCAAATACAGCGCACCTGCTCCTGTCTACATTATGTGTACTGGGGTTCGCGGGCAATTGCAATGTTGTTGTAGTACTGCATATTCAGGATTCAATATTTCATAGAACGGATCTACACTGCTATTTGTGATATCTCGTCAATTCGATGCGCGGTATACCGCACGGCTGCTGCCAAATAGAGCGCAAATCAGCCACTTTGCGCTATGTCAACTCAGGCCCCTGACTAATTCATTGTAACTGTAGCTTTGCATATTTAGGCTTTTTTATTCAATTAAACGTATCCCCGGTGCTATTGGTGGTATGCCTACCATTCAATGCGCGCTATGCTCCACAGTTTCAACCAAACAGCGGACCTGCTCCTGTTTACATTATGTCAACTCGGGTCGAGGGCAAATGGAATGTTGTTGCAGTACTGCATATCCAGCATTCAATATTTCATTGAACGTATCTACACTGCTACTGGAGATATTTCGTCAATTCCTTGCGTCTTGCACTCCACATTTCCTGCCAAATACTGCGCACCTGCTCCTGTTTACATTATGTCAACTCGGGTCGAGGACAACTGCAATGTTGTTGCAGTACAGCATATACAGGATTCAATATTTCATTGAACGTATATACACTGCCATGGTGATATCCCGACAATTCCATGCGCGTGATACTCCACATTCCCTGCCAAATACAGCGCACCTGCTCGTGTTTACATTATGTCAACTCGGATCGAGGACAAATGCAATCTTTTTGCAGTACTGGATATGCAGTATTCAATATTTCATCGAAAGTATATCCACTGCTATTGGTGATATCCCGACAATTCGATGCGCGTGATACTCCACCTTACCTGCCAAATACAGCGTACCTGCTCCTCTTCACATTATGTCAACTCGGGTCGAGGACAAATGCAATGTTGCTGCAGTACAGCATATTCAGGATTCAACATTTCATTGAACGTACTTACACTGCTATTCGTGATATCCCGACAATTCGAAGCGCGTCATACTCCTCATTCGCTGCCAAATACTAAGCACGTCAGAGAGTTTGCGCATTGTCAACTCTGTTTCCTGTCAAATAAATTGTATTTGCTGTTTATCATGTTAGGCTCAAGTATTTAGTTAAACGTATCTCCGCTGCTATTCGTGGTATGTCGACAAATCTATGCGCGTTATACTCCACAGTTGCCGCCAAACAGCGCACCTGCTCCTGTTTACATTATGTCATTCGGGTCGAGGACAAATGCATTGTTTTGGCAGTACATCATATACCGGATTCAATACTTGATTGAACGTACATACACTGCCATTGGTGATATCCCGACAATTCGATGCGCGTGATACTCCACATTACCTGCCAAATACGGCGCACCTACTCCTGTTTACATTATGTCAACACGGATCGAGGACAAATGCAATGTTGTTGCAGTACAGCATATACAGGATTCAATATTTCATTGAACGTATATACACTGCCATGGTGATATCCCGACAATTCGATTCGCATGATACTCCACATTCCCTGCCAAATACAGCGCACGTGCTCTTGTTTAAATTATGCCAACTCGGGTCGAGGACAAATGCAATGTTCTTGCCGTACTGCATATCCAGGATTCAATACTTCATTGAACGTAAATACACTGCTACTGGAGATATTTCGTCAATTCCATGCGTCTTGCACTCCACATTTCCTGCCAAATACTGCGCACCTGCTCCTGTTTACATTATGTCAACTCGGGTCGAGGACAACTGCAATGTTGTTGCAGTACAGCATATTCAGGATTCAATATTTCATTGAAAGGCTCTACACTGCTATTGGTGATATCTCGTCAATTCGATGCGCGGTATACCGCACAGATGCTTCCAAATTGAGCGCAAATCAGCCACTTTGCGCTATGTCAACTCAGGCCCCTGACTAATTCATTGTAACTGTAGTTTTGCATATTTAGGCTTTTTTATTCAATTAAACGTATCCCCGGTGCTATTGGTGGTATGCCTACCATTCAATGCGCGCTATGCTCCACAGTTGCAACCAAACAGCGGACCTGCTCCTGTTTCCATTATGTCAACTCGGGTCGAGGGCAAATGGAATGTTGTTGCAGTACTGCATATCCAGCATTCAATATTTCATTGGACGTATCTACACTACTACTCGAGATATTTCGTCAATTCCATGCGTCTTGTACTCCACATTTCCTGGCAAATACAGCGCACCTGCTCCTGTTTACATTATGTCAACTCGGGTCGAGGACAAATGCAATGTTGTTGCAGTACAGCACAAACAGGATTCAATACTTCACTGAGCATATATACACTGCTCTTGGTGATATCCCGACAATCCGATGCACGTGATACTCCACATTACCTGCCAGATACAGCGTACATGCTCCTCTTCACATTATGTCAACTCGTTTCGAGGACAAATGCAATGTTGCTGCAGTACAGCATATTCAGGATTCAACATTTCATTGAACGTACATACACTGCCATTGGTGATATCCCGACAATTCGATCCGCGTTATACTCCTCATTCGCTGCCAAATGCAACGCACATCAGCCGGTTTGCGCATTGTCAACTCTGTGTCCAGTCAAATACATTGTAATTGCATTTTATCATATTATGCACAAGTATTTATTTAAACGTATCTCCGCTGCTATTCCTGGTATGTCGACAAATCTATGCGCGTTATACTCCTCATTTGCCGCCAAACAGCGCACCTGCTCCTGTTTGCATTATGTCAACTCGGGTCGAGGACAAATGCAATGTTGCTGCAAGTACTGCATATTAAGGATTCAATATTTCATTGAACGTGAATACACTGTTATTGGTGACAACCCGACATCTCGATGCGCGTGATACTCCACATTGCCTGCCAAATACAGCGCACCTGCTCCTGTTTACATTATGTCAACTGGGGTCGAAGACAATTGCAATGTTGTTGCAGTACACCATATTCAGGATTCAATATTTCATTGAACGTACATATCCTGCTATTGGTGATATCCCGACAATTCGATGCGCGTTATTCTCTTCATTCGCTGCAGAATACTACGTACATCAGCCGGTTGGCGCATTGTCAACTCTGTGTCCTGTCAAATACATTGTAATTGCAGTTCATTATATTAGGCTCAAATATTTATTTAAACGTATCTCCGCTGCTATTCGTGGTATGTCGACAAATCTATGCGCGTTATACTCCTCATTTGCCGCCAAAAACAGGGGACCTGCTCCTGTTCACATTATGTCAACTGGGGTCGAAGAAAAATGCAATGTTGTTGTAGTACTGCATATTAAGGATTCAATATTTCATTGAACGGATCTACATTGCTAATGGTGATATCTCGTCAATTCGATGCGCGGTATGCCGCACAGTTGCTACCAAATAGTGCGCAAATCAGCCACTTTGCGCTATGTAAACGCAGGTCCCTGCCGAATTCATTGCAATTGTGTTTTTGCATATGTAGGCTTATGTATTCTATTAAACGTATCTCCGGTGCAATAGGTGGTATGCCTACATTTCGATGCGCGTTATGCTCCACAGCTGCCGCCAAACAGCGCACCTGCTCCTGTTTACATTATGTCAACTCGGGTCGGGGACAAATCCAATGTTTTTGCCGTTCAGGATATTCCAGATTCAATATTTCATTGATCGCATATACACTGCCATTAGTGATATCCTGACAATTCGATTCGCGTTATACTCCTCATTCGTGGCAGAATACTACGTACATCAGCCGGTTGGCGCATTGTCAACTCTGTGTCCTGTCAAATACATTGTAATTGCAGTTAATAATATTAGGCTCAAATATTTATTTAAACGTATCTCCGCTGCTATTCGTGGTATGTCGACAAATCTATGCGCGTTATACTCCTCATTTGCCGCCAAATACAGGGGACCTGCTCCTGTTCACATTATGTCTACTGGGGTCGAAGACAATTGCAATGTTGTTGCAGTACACCATATTCAGGATTCAATATTTCATTGATCGCATATACACTGCCATTAGTGATATCCTGACAATTCGATGCGCGTTGTACTCCTCATTGGCTGCCAAATACTACGCAGATCAGCCGGTTTGCTCATTGTCAACTCTGTGTCCTGTCAAATACAATGTAATTGCAGATTATCATGTTAGGCTCAAGTATTTATTTAAACGTATCTCCGCTGCTATTCTTGGTATATCGACAAATCTATGCGCGTTATACTCCTCATTTGCCGCCAAATACAGGGGACCTGCTCCTGTTCACATTATGTCAACTGGGGTCGAAGGCAAATGCAATGTTGTTGTAGTACTGCATATTCAGGATTCAACATTTCATTGAACGTATATACACTGCTATTCGTGATATCCCGACAATTCGAAGCGCGTCATACTCCTCATTCGCTGCCAAATACTAAGCACATAAGAGAGTTTGCGCATTGTCAACTCTGTTTCCTGTCAAATAAATTGTATTTGCTGTTTATCATGTTAGGCTCAAGTATTTAGTTAAACGTATCTCCGCTGCTGTTCGTGGTATGTCGACAAATCTATGCGCGTTATACTCCACAGTTGCCGCCAAACAGCGCACCTGCTCCTGTTTACATTATGTCATTCGGGTCGAGGACAAATGCATTGTTTTGGCAGTACATCATATACCGGATTCAATACTTGATTGAACGTACATACACTGCCATTGGTGATATCCCGACAATTCGATGCGCGTGATACTCCACATTACCTGCCAAATACGGCGCACCTGCTCCTGTTTACATTATGTCAACTCGGGTCGAGGACAAATGCTACGTTGTTGTAGTACTGCATATTCAGGATTCAATATTTCATAGAACGTATCTACACTGCTATTTGTGATATCTCGTCAATTCGATGCGCGGTATACCGCACAGCTGCTGCCAAATAGAGCGCAAATCAGCCACTGTGCGCTCTGTCAACTCAGGTCACTGCCTAATTCATTGTAATTGCATTTTTGCATATTTAGGCTGATGTATTCAACTAAACGTACCTCCGGTGCTAGAGGTGGTATGCCTACAATTCGATGTACGTTATGCTCCACAGTTGCCGCCAAATAGCGCACCTGTGCCTGTTTACATTATATCAACTTGGGTCGAGGACAAATGCAACGTTGTTGTAGTACTGCTTATTCAGGATTCAATACTTCATTGAATGTATCTACACTGCTATTGGTGATATCACGACAATCCGATGCGCGTGATACTCCGCATTCCCTGCCAAATACAGCGCACCTGCTCCTGTTTACATTATGTCAACTCGGGTCGAGGACAAATGCTACGTTGTTGTAGTACTGCATATTCAGGATTCAATTCTTCATTGAATGTATCTACACTGCTATTGGTGATATCACGACAATTCGATGCGCGTGATACTCCACATTCCCTGCCAAATACAGCGCACCTGCTCCTGTTTACATTATGTCACCTCGGGTCGAGGACAAATGCTACGTTGTTGTAGTACTGCATATTCAGGATTCAATTTTTCATAGAACGGATCTACACTGCTATTTGTGATATCTCGTCAATTCGATGTGCGGTATACCGCACAGCTGCTGCCAAATAGAGCGCAAATCAGCCACTGTGCGCTCTGTCAACTCAGGTCCCTGCCTAATTCTTTGTAATTGTAGTTTTGCATATTTAGGCTTATGTATTCAATTAAACTTATCTCCGCTGCTATTCGTGGTATGTCGACAAATCCATGCGCGTTAGACTCCTCATTTGCCGCCAAATACACCGGACCTGCTCCTGTTTACATTATGTCAACTGAGGTCGAGGACAATTGCAATGTTGCTGCAGTACGGCAAATTCAGGATTCAATATTTCATTGAACGTATATACACCGCTATTGGTGATATCCCGTCAATTTGAAGCGTGTCATACTCCTCATTCGCTGCCAAATACTACGCACATCAGAGAGGTTGTGCATTGTCAACTCTGTGTCCTGTCAAATACATTGTAATTGCAGTTTATCATATTATGCACAAGTATTTATTTAAACGTATCTCCGCTGCTATTCGTGGTATGTCGACAAATCTATGCGCGTTATACTCCTCATTTGCTGCCAAATACAGCGCACCTGCTCCGGTTTACATTATGTCAACTCGGATCGAGGACTAATGCAATGTTGTTATAGTATTGCATATTCAGGATTCAATACTTCATTGAATGTATCTACACTGCTATTGGTGATATCACGACAACTCGATGCGCGTGATACTCCACGTTCCCTGCCAAATACAGCGCACCTGCTTCTGTTTACATTATGTCAACTCGGTTCCAGGACAAATGGAATGTTTTTGCAGTACAGCACATTCAGGATTCAATATTTCATTGAACGGATCTACACTGTTATTTGTGATATCTCGTCAATTCGATGCGTGGTATACCGCACAGCTGCTGCCAAATAGAGCGCAAATCAGCCACTGTGCGCTGTGTCAACTCAGGTCACTGCCTAATTCATTGTAATTGTATTTTTGCATATTTAGGCTGATGTATTCAATTAAACGTATCTGCGGTGCTATAGGTGGTCTGCCTACAATTCGATGCGCATTATGCTCCACAGTTGCCGCCAAAGAGCACAGCTGCTGCTGTATACATTATGTCAACTCGTTTCGAGGACAAATGCAATGTTGCTGCAGTACAGTATATTCAGGACTCAATATTTCATTGAACGTATATACACTGCTATTCGTGATATCCCGACAATTGGAACCGCGTCATACTCCTCATTCGCTGCCAAATATTACGCAGATCAGAGAGTTTGCGCATTGTCAACTCTGTGTCCTGTCAAATACATTGTAATTGCAGTTTATCACATTAGGCACAAGTATGTATTTAAACGTATCCCCGCTGCTATTCGCGGTATATCGACAAATCTATGCGCGTTATACTCCTCATTTGCTGCCAAATACAGCGCACCTGCTCCCGTTTACATTATGTCAACTCGGGTCGAGGACAAATGCAATGTTTTTGCAGTACTGCATATCCAGGATACAATACTTCATTGAATGTATCTACACTCCTACTGGAGATATTTCGTCTATTCCATGCGCCTTGTACTCCACATTTCCTGCCAAATACAGCGCACCTGCTCCTGTCTACATTATGTGTACTGGGGTTCGCGGGCAATTGCAATGTTGTTGTAGTACTGCATATTCAGGATTCAATATTTCATAGAACGGATCTACACTGCTATTTGTGATATCTCGTCAATTCGATGCGCGGTATACCGCACGGCTGCTGCCAAATAGAGCGCAAATCAGCCACTTTGCGCTATGTCAACTCAGGCCCCTGACTAATTCATTGTAACTGTAGTTTTGCATATTTAGGCTTTTTTATTCAATTAAACGTATCCCCGGTGCTATTGGTGGTATGCCTACCATTCAATGCGCGCTATGCTCCACAGTTGCAACCAAACAGCGGACCTGCTCCTGTTTACATTATGTCAACTCGTTTCGAGGACAAATGCAATGTTGCTGCAGTACAGCACATTCAGGATTAAATATTTCATTGAACGTATATACACTGCTATTCGTGATACCCCGACAATTCGATGCGCGGTTTACCGCACAAGTGCTGCCAAATAGAGCGCATATCAGCCACTTTGCGCTGTGTCAACTCAGGTCCCTGCCTAATTCATTGTAATTGTATTTTTGCATATTTAGTCTTATGTATTCAATTAAACGTATCTCCGGTGCTATTGGTGGTACGCCTACAATTCGATGCGCGTTATGCTCCACACTTGCCGCCAAACAGCGCACCTGCTCCTGTATACATTATGTCAACTCGTTTCGAGGACAAATGCAATGTTGCTGCAGTACAGCACATTCAGGATTAAATATTTCATTGAACGTATATACACTGCTATTCGTGATATCCCGACAATTAGAAGCGCGTTATACTCCAAATTCCCTGGCAAATACAGCGCACCTGCTCCTGTTTACATTATGTCAACTCGGGTCAGGGACAAATGCAATGTTTTTGCAGTACACCACATTGAGGATTCAATATTTCATTGAACGAATCTATACTGCTATTTGTTACATCTCGTCAATGCGATGCGCGGTATATCGCACAGTTGCTGCCAAATAGAGCGCAAAGCAGCGATCTTGCGCTATGTCAACTCAGGTCACTGCCTAATTCATTGTAATTGTATTTTTGCTCATTTAGACTGATGTAATCAATTAAACGTGTCTCCGGTGCTATTGGTGGTATGCCTACAATTCGATGCGCGTGATACTCCACATACCCTGCCATATACAGCGCACCTGCTCCTGTTTACATTATGTCAACTGGGGTCCGCGTACAATTGCCATGTTGTTGCAGTACAGCACATTCAGGATTCAATATTTCGTTGAACGGATCTACACTGCTATTTGTGATATCTCGTCAATTCGATGTGCGGTATACCGCACAGTTGCTGCCAAATGGAGCGCAAATCAGCCACTTTGCGCTATGACAACTCAGGTCCCCTGCCTAATTCATTGTAATTGTAGTTTTGCATATTTAAGCTTATGTATTCAATTAAACGTATCTGCGGTGCTATAGGTGGTATGCCTAAAACTCGATGTGCGTTATGCTCCACAGTTGCCGCCAAATACAGCGCACCTGCTCCTGTTTACATTATGTCAACTGGGGTCGAAGACAAATTTAATGATCTTGTAGTACTGCATACTCAGGATTCAATACATCATTGAACGTATATACACTGCTATTCGTTATATCCCGACAATTCGAAACGCGTTATACTCCTCATTCGCTGCCAAATACTACGCACATCAGAGAGTTTGCTCATTGTCAACCCATGTCCTGTCAAATACATTGTAATTGCAGTTTCTCATATTAGGCTCAAGTATTTATTTAAACGTATCTCCGCTGCCATTCGTGGTATGTTGACAAATCTATGCGCGTTATACTCCTCATTTGCCGCCAAATACAGCGTACCTGCTCCTGTTTACATTATGTCAACTGGGGTCGAGGACACATGCAATGCTGTTGTAGTACTGCATATTCAGGATTCAATACTTCACTGAATGTATCTACACTGCTACTGGAGATATTTCGTCAATTCGATACACGTGATACTCCACATTCCGTGCCAAATACATCGCACCTGCTCTTGTTTACATTACGTCAACTCGGGTCGTGGACAAATTCAATGTTGTTCCAGTACTGCATATCCAGGATTCAATATTTCATTGAACGAATCTACACAGCTATTGGTGATATCCCGACAATACGATGCGCTTGATACTCCACATTTCCTGCCAAATAAGGCACACCTGCTCCTGTTTACATTATGTCAACTCGGGTCGAGGACAAATGCAATGTTTTTGCAGTACTGCATATCCAGGATACAATACTTCATTGAATGTATCTACACTGCTACTGGAGATATTTCGTCTATTCCATGCGCCTTGTACTCCACATTTCCTGCCAAATACAGCGCACCTGCTCCTGTCTACATTATGTGTACTGGGGTTCGCGGGCAATTGCAATGTTGTTGTAGTACTGCATATTCAGGATTCAATATTTCATAGAACGGATCTACACTGCTATTTGTGATATCTCGTCAATTCGATGCGCGGTATACCGCACGGCTGCTGCCAAATAGAGCGCAAATCAGCCACTTTGCGCTATGTCAACTCAGGCCCCTGACTAATACATTGTAACTGTAGCTTTGCATATTTAGGCTTTTTTATTCAATTAAACGTATCCCCGGTGCTATTGGTGGTATGCCTACCATTCAATGCGCGCTATGCTCCACAGTTTCAACCAAACAGCGGACCTGCTCCTGTTTACATTATGTCAACTCGGGTCGAGGGCAAATGGAATGTTGTTGCAGTACTGCATATCCAGCATTCAATATTTCATTGAACGTATCTACACTGCTACTGGAGATATTTCGTCAATTCCTTGCGTCTTGCACTCCACATTTCCTGCCAAATACTGCGCACCTGCTCCTGTTTACATTATGTCAACTCGGGTCGAGGACAACTGCAATGTTGTTGCAGTACAGCACAAACAGGATTCAATACTTCACTGAGCATATATACACTGCCATTGGTGATATCCCGACAATTCGATCCGCGTTATACTCCTCATTCGCTGCCAAATGCAACGCACATCAGCCGGTTTGCGCATTGTCAACTCTGTGTCCAGTCAAATACATTGTAATTGCATTTTATCATATTATGCACAAGTATTTATTTAAACGTATCTCCGCTGCTATTCCTGGTATGTCGACAAATCTATGCGCGTTATACTCCTCATTTGCCGCCAAACAGCGCACCTGCTCCTGTTTGCATTATGTCAACTCGGGTCGAGGACAAATGCAATGTTGCTGCAAGTACTGCATATTCAGGATTCAATATTTCATTGAACGTGAATACACTGTTATTGGTGACAACCCGACATCTCGATGCGCGTGATACTCCACATTGCCTGCCAAATACAGCGCACCTGCTCCTGTTTACATTATGTCAACTGGGGTCGAAGACAATTGCAATGTTGTTGCAGTACACCATATTCAGGATTCAATATTTCATTGAACGTACATATCCTGCTATTGGTGATATCCCGACAATTCGATGCGCGTTATTCTCTTCATTCGCTGCAGAATACTACGTACATCAGCCGGTTGGCGCATTGTCAACTCTGTGTCCTGTCAAATACATTGTAATTGCAGTTCATTATATTAGGCTCAAATATTTATTTAAACGTATCTCCGCTGCTATTCGTGGTATGTCGACAAATCTATGCGCGTTATACTCCTCATTTGCCGCCAAAAACAGGGGACCTGCTCCTGTTCATATTATGTCAACTGGGGTCGAAGAAAAATGCAATGTTGTTGTAGTACTGCATATTAAGGATTCAATATTTCATTGAACGGATCTACATTGCTAATGGTGATATCTCGTCAATTCGATGCGCGGTATGCCGCACAGTTGCTACCAAATAGTGCGCAAATCAGCCACTTTGCGCTATGTAAACGCAGGTCCCTGCCGAATTCATTGCAATTGTGTTTTTGCATATGTAGGCTTATGTATTCTATTAAACGTATCTCCGGTGCAATAGGTGGTATGCCTACATTTCGATGCGCGTTATGCTCCACAGATGCCGCCAAACAGCGCACCTGCTCCTGTTTACATTATGTCAACTCGGGTCGGGGACAAATCCAATGTTTTTGCCGTTCAGGATATTCCAGATTCAATATTTCATTGATCGCATATACACTGCCATTAGTGATATCCTGACAATTCGATTCGCGTTATACTCCTCATTCGTGGCAGAATACTACGTACATCAGCCGGTTGGCGCATTGTCAACTCTGTGTCCTGTCAAATACATTGTAATTGCAGTTAATTATATTAGGCTCAAATATTTATTTAAACGTATCTCCGCTGCTATTCGTGGTATGTCGACAAATCTATGCGCGTTATACTCCTCATTTGCCGCCAAATACAGGGGACCTGCTCCTGTTCACATTATGTCTACTGGGGTCGAAGACAATTGCAATGTTGTTGCAGTACACCATATTCAGGATTCAATATTTCATTGATCGCATATACACTGCCATTAGTGATATCCTGACAATTCGATGCGCGTTGTACTCCTCATTGGCTGCCAAATACTACGCAGATCAGCCGGTTTGCTCATTGTCAACTCTGTGTCCTGTCAAATACAATGTAATTGCAGATTATCATGTTAGGCTCAAGTATTTATTTAAACGTATCTCCGCTGCTATTCTTGGTATATCGACAAATCTATGCGCGTTATACTCCTCATTTGCCGCCAAATACAGGGGACCTGCTCCTGTTCACATTATGTCATCTGGGGTCGAAGGCAAATGCAATGTTGTTGTAGTACTGCATATTCAGGATTCAACATTTCATTGAACGTATATACACTGCTATTCGTGATATCCCGACAATTCGAAGCGCGTCATACTCCTCATTCGCTGCCAAATACTAAGCACATCAGAGAGTTTGCGCATTGTCAACTCTGTTTCCTGTCAAATAAATTGTATTTGCTGTTTATCATGTTAGGCTCAAGTATTTAGTTAAAAGTATCTCCGCTGCTATTCGTGGTATGTCGACAAATCTATGCGCGTTATACTCCACAGTTGCCGCCAAACAGCGCACCTGCTCCTGTTTACATTATGTCATTCGGGTCGAGGACAAATGCATTGTTTTGGCAGTACATCCTATACCGGATTCAATACTTGATTGAACGTACATACACTGCCATTGGTGATATCCCGACAATTCGATGCGCGTGATACTCCACATTACCTGCCAAATACGGCGCACCTACTCCTGTTTACATTATGTCAACACGGATCGAGGACAAATGCAATGTTGTTGCAGTACAGCATATACAGGATTCAATATTTCATTGAACGTATATACACTGCCATGGTGATATCCCGACAATTCGATTCGCATGATACTCCACATTTCCTGCCAAATACAGCGCACCTGCTCTTGTTTACATTGTGTCAACTGTGGTCGAGGACAAATGCATTGTTTTTGCAGTGCAGCACATACGGGATTCAGTACTTCATTCAACGTATATACACTGCCATGGTGATATCCCGACAATTCGATGCGCATGATACTCCACATTCCCTGCCAAATACAGCGCACGTGCTCTTGTTTAAATTATGCCAACTCGGGTCGAGGACAAATGCAATGTTTTTGCCGTACTGCATATCCAGGATTCAATACGTCATTGAACGTAAATACACTGCTACTGGAGATATTTCGTCAATTCCATGCGTCTTGCACTCCACATTTCCTGCCAAATACTGCGCACCTGCTCCTGTTTACATTATGTCAACTCGGGTCGAGGACAACTGCAATGTTGTTGCAGTACAGCATATTCAGGATTCAATATTTCATTGAAAGGCTCTACACTGCTATTGGTGATATCTCGTCAATTCGATGCGCGGTATACCGCACAGATGCTGCCAAATTGAGCGCAAATCAGCCACTTTGCGCTATGTCAACTCAGGCCCCTGACTAATTCATTGTAACTTTAGTTTTGCATATTTAGGCTTTTTTATTCAATTAAACGTATCCCCGGTGCTATTGGTGGTATGCCTACCATTCAATGCGCGCTATGCTCCACAGTTGCAACCAAACAGCGGACCTGCTCCTGTTTCCATTATGTCAACTCGGGTCGAGGGCAAATGGAATGTTGTTGCAGTACTGCATATCCAGCATTCAATATTTCATTGGACGTATCTACACTGCTACTGGAGATATTTCGTCAATTCCATGCGTCTTGTACTCCACATTTCCTGGCAAATACAGCGCACCTGCTCCTGTTTACATTATGTCAACTCGGGTCGAGAACAAATGCAATGTTGTTGCAGTACAGCACAAACAGGATTCAATACTTCACTGAGCATATATACACTGCTCTTGGTGATATCCCGACAATCCGATGCGCGTGATACTCCACATTACCTGCCAGATACAGCGTACATGCTCCTCTTCACATTATGTCAACTCGTTTCGAGGACAAATGGAATGTTGCTGCAGTACAGCATATTCAGGATTCAATATTTCATTGATCGCATATACACTGCCATTAGTGATATCCTGACAATTCGATGCGCGTTGTACTCCTCATTGGCTGCCAAATACTACGCAGATCAGCCGGTTTGCTCATTGTCAACTCTGTGTCCTGTCAAATACAATGTAATTGCAGATTATCATGTTAGGCTCAAATATGTATTTAAACGTATCTCCGCTGCTATTCGTGGTATGTCGACAAATCTATGCGCGTTATACTCCTCATTTGCCATCAAATACAGGGGACCTGCTCCTGTTCACATTATGTCAACTGGGGTCGAAGACAATTGCAATGTTGTAGTAGTACTGCATATTCAGGATTCAATATTTCATTGATCGTATATACACTGCTATTAGTGATATCCTGACAAATCTAAGCGCAATTGCAATGTTGTTGCAGTAAAGCATATTCATGAATCAATATTTCATTGAACTGACCTACACTGCTATTTGTGATATCTCGTCAATTCGATGCGCGGTATGCCGCACAGTTGCTACCAAATAGAGCGCAAATCAGCCACTTTGCGCTATGTAAACTCAGGTCCCTGCCTAATTCATTGCAATTGTATTTTTGCATATTTAGGCTTATGTATTCAATTAAACGTATCTCCGGTGCTATAGGTGGAATGCCCACAATTCGATGCGCGTTATGCTCCACAGCTGCCGCCAAACAGCGCACCAGCTCCTGTTTACATTATGTCTAATCTGGTCGAGGTCATATGCAATGTTGTTGCAGTACTGCATAATCAGGATTCAATATTACATTGAACGGATCTGCACTGCTATAGGTGATATCTCGACAATACGACGTGCCTCATACTCCACATTTGCTGCCAAATTCAGTGGACCTGCTGCTGTTTACATTATGTCAAGTCGGGGGTCGCGGACTAATCCAATGTTTTTGCAGTACTGCACATTTAGGCTTCAATATTCAATTGAAAGTATCTCCGTTTCCATTGATGATTTGTCGACAATTCGATGCGCGTTATACCCCACAATTGCTGCCAAATACAGTGCACATTAACCGGCTTGCGCAATGTTAAATCTGTGTCCTGTCAAATCCAGCGTAATTGCAGTTTATCATATTTTGGCTCAAGTATTTAATTAAACGTATCTCCGCTGCTGTTGGTGGTACGTCGACATTTCGATGCGCGCACTGCTCCACATATGCTGCCAAATGCAGCGCACGTCATTCGGTTTGCGTTATGTTAACTCTAGGTGCTGTCAAATACGGAGATATTGGTGCTTTGCAGATTCTATCTTAAATATTCAATTGAGTGTCTCTCAGTTTCCATTCCAGATATCTCGACAAATCGATTCGCGTTATACTCCACACTTGCTGCCAAATACACCGCGCATCAGCCGGTTTGCGCAATGTCAACTCTGTGTCCTGTTAAATCCATTGTAGTTACAGTTTAGCATATTTAGGCTGAAGTATTCAATTAAACATATCCGCTGCTATTGGTGTTATGTCGACAAATCGGTGCGCGCGGTACTCCACATGTGCCGCCAAATGCAGCTGACCGGCTCCTCTTTACATTATGTCAACTCGGGTCGAGGTTAAATGCAATGTTACTGCAGTACTGCATATCCAGGATTCAATACTCCATTGAACGTATCTACACTGCTATTGGTGATATCTCGACATTTCGACCCGTGTTATACGCCACATTTCCTGCCAAATACTGCGCACATCAGCCGGTTTGCGCTATGTCAACTCAGGCCCTGTCATATCCAGCGTAATTGGCGTTTTGGAGATTCTGCCGGGAATATTCAATTGAACGTATCTCGGTTTCTCATGGAGATATGTCGACAATTCGATGCGCGTACTACTCCACATAAGCAGTCAAATACAGCGCACGTCATTCGGTTTGCGGTATGGCAACTCTGGGCCCTGTCAAATACAGCGTTGCTGCAGTTTTGCAGATTCTGTCTTAAATATTATATTGAGCGTATCTCATTGTTTATTCCTGTTATCTCGACAATTCGATGAGCGTGTTGAGTAGATGATACATTTACACTGTACATGTGAATGTGTGTGTAAGCGTGAGAGGGCGCCCAGGTCTTAGTTGAGACAAGAGACAGTTGCCGGATGTTAGAAGCTTCAGGAAGAGTCGGTCAACAACAAGCGTGCGTGTAAGAAGGTTATCGAGGTCTACAGAGTGCAACATATATGTGTAGCTATTGTGTATAAAATAAAATAAACTATTTGTATTTCCGAATACTTTCATTACCTTAACATGGTAGCAGAGCGTGGTTACTAGTTTTGCAAGCTATTGAGTTCGTGGTTACGATCTTGCGAGTGAGTTTAGTAAGGGAAGAAACCGTCAGAGGATAAAAAGAAAAAAATACTTCAAGCACGTAGGAATGCTTAAGTACAGGAAAAAAAATCAATTAAAATGGAGAGATCGGAAATCATGATACCTGCATTCGATGGTCAGGATTGTGGAATGTGGAAGAAAGAACACGATGTTTCTCAAGTATAAGGAATGCAAGGTTGTTACAACTAGAATTAAGACCGAAAGAGACAATGAAGATTGGGACAAAAAGGATTCGAGGGCGATAAATATAATTTACAGTGCCATCACAAATAGACAATTGGGGTATGTTAGGGAAGAAAAAACGGCATATAATATAATAAAAAGGTTTGATGAAATGTACTTGATGTTGCGACACACAAACTAACTAACGACCAGTCAGGCACAACTGATCGGTTGGTATCGCGAACCTTGAACGTTATTTGCGCTCAAGGGTGAGGATTATAATAAGTGTAAAGAGCGAGATTTAGTTCACCTTACTTATTCCACTCAATACTCTGGTTACAACTGTCTTGATATGTACTGAATTCCTCTTACTACTATGAATACACTGAACTTAAGTTACTGATTCTCCTGTTCACTGACTGACGACTGGTAGGTGTTGACTCTTAGAAGACTGGCGCAAGAGTCCCTGATTAACCTCTTCCCTGACTGAAGACAGGAAGGTGTTGACTCTTCGAAGACTGGTGCAAGAGTGATTCTTGGGGATGTTGCTATCGTAGCGGAAGATTCGTGGTGGGGGTGTCTCAAGTCTGTTCCTAATTGCTCATTGGGTAAAGACGTATGTTTTGGAATGGGCTGGCTGCCTGCGCAGGTGACCTTACCCTTGGGGAAAACCCGCGTGTTCGGTCTTCCTGAGATGTAGCATAAACAATAAAGAGATTTCGTGTTTTATGGGTCTTTTCCGTGAGGTCCTAAAGTACCTTGACTGTACGTTAGGTCCACTGTTTATGAGGGGTACGCATTAGGCTACCCTTAACGGTGGTCCTTCCCGCGGGTCGTATGGTCCCTTAAACCGCCGCGGCAATTACCAGCCGGCCACTCCAAATCTCGAACACTTGAAAGAGTCGACGGCACTGCAGATCGTATGCAGAAGGAGATTGGAAAACACAAGACTGGAGAACTACAGTGAATCAGAGTCATTTTTTTGTGAGCTTTAAAAATTAATAAACGAATTAAAAGGTGCCGGCGCACAAGTGAGTGAGGAGGAAAGCTAAATTACATGCTGAATACGTTACCCGAACAACAGTGCTACATAGCGGACCTAATTCTTTGTAATTGCTGTTTTGAATACTTAGGCTTCAGTATTCAATTAAACTAATCCCCGCTGTTATTGATAGAATTTCAACAATTCGACGCGCGTTATACTCCTCATTTGCCGCCAAATACAGCGGACCTGCTCCTGTTTACATTATGTCAACTCCTGTCGAGGTCAAATCCAATGTTTTTGCAGTACTGCATATTCAGGCTTCAATATTCATTTGAACGTATCGCCGTTTCCCTTTGAGATATGTCGACAATTTGATGCGCTTTCTACTCCACATTTGCTGCGAAATACAGCGCACATCAACCGATTTCCACAATGTCAACTGTGTATCCTGTCAAATCCATTGTAGTTGCAGTAAAGCATATTTAGTCTTAAGTATTCAATCAAACGTATCTCTACTGCTATTGGGGGTATGTCGATAATTCTATGCGCCTTCTACTCCACATCTGCTGCCAACTACAGCGCGCGTCAGCCGGATTTCACTATGTCAACCCTGGTCCCTGCCAAATCACTTGAAGTTGCAGTTTTGCATATTTAGGCTGCATTTTCCAATTAAACGTATCTCCGCAGCTATTGATGGCATGTCGAAAATTCGATGCGCGTTATACATCCCATTAGCTGAGAAAAACAGCGCCCTTCGGCCGGTTTGCGCTATGCTAACTCTGTGCTCTGTCAAATATAGTGTTACTGTAGTTTAGGAAATTCTGCCAGAAATATTCAATTGCGCTGATCTCAGATTTTATTCCAGATGTCTCAACAATTCTATGCGCGTTCCACTCCACATATGCTATCAAATACAGCGCGCGTCATTCAATTCGATGCGCGTTCTACTCCACACTTGCTCTCGCATATAGCGCACCTGCTCCTGTTTAAATTATATCAACTCGGGTCATGGTCAAATATAATGTTATTGCTGTACTGCATATTCAGGATTCAATATTCCCTTAATTGTTTATACACTGCTATTGGTGAAATCTCGACAATTCGACGTGCGTTACTCCACATATGCGGCCAAATTCAGCGCACGTCATTCGGTTTGCCCTATGTCAACTCTGGGCCCTGTCAAGTGCAGCGTAATTGCAATTTTGCAGAGTCTGTGTTAAATACTCAATTAAACGTATCCGCACTGTTATTGGTGATATCTAGACAAGTGGTTCAGCGTTAAACTCCTCATTCGCTGCGAAATTAAGCGGAGCTGCTCCAGTTTACATTAGGTAAAATCGGGTTGAGGTCAAATCCAATGTTATTGCAGTACTGTATATTCAGCCTTCAATATTCAATTGAACGTTGCTTCGTTTCGATTGGAGATACGAAGAAAATTCGATGCGCGTTCTATTCCAGAGATGCTGCCAAATACAGCGCACATCAACCGGTTTACTCAATGTCAACTCTGTGTCCTGACAAATCCAGCGTTATTCCTGTTTTGCATATTCAGTTTTAAATATTCATTTGAGCGTATTCCAGTTTCTATTCCAGACATCTCGATAGTTCGATACGCGTTAAACTCCACATTTGCTGCCAAATAGAGCGCACTTGCAACTGTTTACATTAAGTAATCTCGGATCGAGGTCAAATCCAATGCTATTGCTGTACTGCATATTCAGGAATCAATATTCCATTGAAATTTTCTACACTGCTATTAGTGATATTTCGTCAATTCGATGCGCGGTATACCGCACACTTGCTGCCAAATAGAGCGCAAATCAGCCACTGTGCGCTATGTCAACTCAGGTCCCTGCCTAATTCATTGTAATTGTAGTTTTGCATATTTAGGCTTAAGTATTCAATTAAACGTATCTCCGGTGCTATTGGTGGTATGTCGACAAATCTATGCGCGTTATACTCCTCATTTGCCGCCAAACAGCGCACCTGCTCCTCTTTACATTATGTCAACTCGGGTCGAGGACAAATGCTATGTTGTAGCAGTACAGCCTATACAGGATTCATATTTCATTGAACGTATATACACTGCCACGGTGATATCCCGACAATTCGATGCGCATGATACTCCATATTTCCTGCCAAATACAGCGTACCTGCTCCTGTTTACATTATGTCAACTCGGGTCGACAACAAATGCAATGTTCCTGCAAGTACAGCATATTCAGTATTCAATATTTCATTGAACGTACATACACTGCCATTGGTGATATCCCGACAATTCGATGCGCGTTATACTCCTCATTCGCTGCAGAATACTACGTACATCAGCCGGTTGGCGCATTGTCAACTCTGTGTCGTGTCAAATACATTGTAATTGCAGTTCATTATATTAGGGTCAAATATTTATTTAAACGTATCTCCGCTGCTATTCGTGGTATGTCGACAAATCTATGCGCGTTATACTCCTCATTTGCCGCCAAATACAGGGGACCTGCTCCTGTTCACATTATGTCAACTGGGGGCGAAGACAAATGCAATGTTGTTGTAGTACTGCATATTCAGGATTCAATATTTCATTGAACGGATCTACACTGCTAATGGTGATATCTCGTCAATTCGATGCGCGTGATACTCCACATTTCCTGCCAAATACGGCGCACCTGCTCCTGTTTACGTTATGTGTCATCTGGTCGAGGTCATATGCAATGTTGTTGCAGTACTGCATAATCAGGATTCAATATTACATTGAACGGATCTGCACTGCTATAGGTGATATCTCGACAATTCGACGTGCCTCATACTCCACATTTGCTGCCAAATACAGTGGACCTGCTGCTGTTTACATTATGTCAAGTCGGGGGTCGCGGACCAATCCAATGTTTTTGCAGTACTGCACATTTAGCCTTCAATATTCAATTGAAAGTATCTCCGTTTCCATTGAAGATTTGTCGACAATTCGATGCGCGTTATACCCCACAATTGCTGCCAAATACAGTGCACATTAACCGGCTTGCGCAATGTTAAATCTGTGTCCTGTCAAATCCAGCGTAATTGCAGTTTATCATATTTTGGCTCAAGTATTTAATTAAACGTATCTGCGCTGCTGTTGGTGGTACGTCGACATTTCGATACGCGCACTGCTCCACATATGCTGCCAAATGCAGCGCACGTCATTCGGTTTGCGTTATGTTAACTCTAGGTGCTGTCAAATACGGAGATATTAGTGCTTTGCAGATTCTATCTTAAATATTCAATTGAGAGTCTCTCAGATTCCATTCCAGATATCTCGACAAATCGATTCGCGTTATACTCCACACTTGCTGCCAAATACACCGCGCATCAGCCGGTTTGCGCAATGTCAACTCTGTGTCCTGTCAAATCCATTGTAGTTACAGTTTAGCATATTTAGGCTGAAGTATTCAATTAAACATATCCGCTGCTATTGGTGTTATGTCGACAAATCGGTGCGCGCGGTACTCCACATGTGCCGCCAAATGCAGCTGACCGGCTCCTCTTTACATTATGTCAACTCGGGTCGAGGTTAAATGCAATGTTACTGCAGTACTGCATATCCAGGATTCAATACTCCATTGAACGTATCTACACTGCTATTGGTGATATCTCGACATTTCGACCCGTGTTATACGCCACATTTCCTGCCAAATACTGCGCACATCAGCCGGTTTGCGCTATGTCAACTCAGGCCCTGTCATATCCAGCGTAATTGGCGTTTTGGAGATTCTGCCGGGAATATTCAATTGAACGTATCTCGGTTTCTCATGGAGATATGTCGACAATTCGATGCGCGTACTACTCCACATAAGCAGTCAAATACAGCGCACGTCATTCGGTTTGCGGTATGGCAACTCTGGGCCCTGTCAAATACAGCGTTGCTGCAGTTTTGCAGATTCTGTCTTAAATATTATATTGAGCGTATCTCATTGTTTATTCCTGTTATCTCGACAATTCGATGAGCGTGTTGAGTAGATGATACATTTACACTGTACATGTGAATGTGTGTGTAAGCGTGAGAGGGCGCCCAGGTCTTAGTTGAGACAAGAGACAGTTGCCGGATGTTAGAAGCTTCAGGAAGAGTCGGTCAACAACAAGCGTGCGTGTAAGAAGGTTATCGAGGTCTACAGAGTGCAACATATATGTGTAGCTATTGTGTATAAAATAAAATAAACTATTTGTATTTCCGAATCCTTTCATTACCTTAACATGGTAGCAGAGCGTGGTTACTAGTTTTGCAAGCTATTGAGTTCGTGGTTACGATCTTGCGAGTGAGTTTAGTAAGGGAAGAAACCGTCAGAGGATAAAAAGAAAAAAATACTTCAAGCACGTAGGAATGCTTAAGTACAGGAAAAAAAATCAATTAAAATGGAGACATCGGAAATCATGATACCTGCATTCGATGGTCAGGATTATGGAATGTGGAAGCAAAGAACACGATGTTTCTCAAGTATAAGGAATGCAAGGTTGTTACAACTAGAATTAAGACCGAAAGAGACAATGAAGATTGGGACAAAAAGGATTTGAGGGCGATAAATATAATTTACAGTGCCATCACAAATAGACAATTGGGGTATGTTAGGGAAGAAAAAACGGCATATAATATAATAAAAAGGTTTGATGAAATGTACTTGATGTTGTGACACACAAACTAACTAACGACCAGTCAGGCACAACTGATCGGTTGGTATCGCGAACCTTGAACGTTATTTGCGCTCAAGGGTGAGGATTATAATAAGTGTAAAGAGCGAGATTTAGTTCACCTTACTTATTCCACTCAATACTCTGGTTACAACTGTCTTGATATGTACTGAATTCCTCTTACTACTATGAATACACTGAACTTAAGTTACTGATTCTCCTGTTCACTGACTGACGACTGGTAGGTGTTGACTCTTAGAAGACTGGCGCAAGAGTCCCTGATTAACCCCTTCCCTGACTGAAGACAGGAAGGTGTTGACTCTTCGAAGACTGGTGCAAGAGTGATTCTTGGGGATGTTGCTGTCGTAGCGGAAGATTCGTGGTGGGGGTGTCTCAAGTCTGTTCCTAATTGCTCATTGGGTAAAGACGTATGTTTTGGAATGGGCTGGCTGCCTGCGCAGGTGACCTTACCCTTGGGGAAAACCCGCGTGTTCGGTCTTCCTGAGATGTAGCATAAACAATAAAGAGATTTCGTGTTTTATGGGTCTTTTCCGTGAGGTCCTAAAGTACCTTGACTGTACGTTAGGTCCACTGTTTATGAGGGGTACGCATTAGGCTACCCTTAACGGTGGTCCTTCCCGCGGGTCGTATGGTCCCTTAAACCGCCGCGGCAATTACCAGCCGGCCACTCCAAATCTCGAACACTTGAAAGAGTCGACGGCACTGCAGATCGTATGCAGAAGGAGATTGGAAAACACAAGACTGGAGAACTACAGTGAATCAGAGTCATTTTTTTGTGAGCTTTAAAAATTAATAAACGAATTAAAAGGTGCCGGCGCACAAGTGAGTGAGGAGGAAAGCTAAATTACATGCTGAATACGTTACCCGAACAACAGTGCTACATAGCGGACCTAATTCTTTGTAATTGCTGTTTTGAATACTTAGGCTTCAGTATTCAATTAAACTAATCCCCGCTGTTATTGATAGAATTTCAACAATTCGACGCGCGTTATACTCCTCATTTGCCGCCAAATACAGCGGACCTGCTCCTGTTTACATTATGTCAACTCCTGTCGAGGTCAAATCCAATGTTTTTGCAGTACTGCATATTCAGGCTTCAATATTCATTTGAACGTATCGCCGTTTCCCTTTGAGATATGTCGACAATTTGATGCGCTTTCTACTCCACATTTGCTGCGAAATACAGCGCACATCAACCGATTTCCACAATGTCAACTGTGTATCCTGTCAAATCCATTGTAGTTGCAGTAAAGCATATTTAGGCTTAAGTATTCAATCAAACGTATCTCTACTGCTATTGGGGGTATGTCGATAATTCTATGCGCCTTCTACTCCACATCTGCTGCCAACTACAGCGCGCGTCAGCCGGATTTCACTATGTCAACCCTGGTCCCTGCCAAATCACTTGAAGTTGCAGTTTTGCATATTTAGGCTGCATTTTCCAATTAAACGTATCTCCGCAGCTATTGATGGCATGTCGAAAATTCGATGCGCGTTATACATCCCATCAGCTGAGAAAAACAGCGCCCTTCGGCCGGTTTGCGCTATGCTAACTCTGTGCTCTGTCAAATATAGTGTTACTGTAGTTTAGGAAATTCTGCCAGAAATATTCAATTGCGCTGATCTCAGATTTTATTCCAGATGTCTCAACAATTCTATGCGCGTTCCACTCCACATATGCTATCAAATACAGCGCGCGTCATTCAATTCGATGCGCGTTCTACTCCACACTTGCTCTCGCATATAGCGCACCTGCTCCTGTTTAAATTATATCAACTCGGGTCATGGTCAAATATAATGTTATTGCTGTACTGCATATTCAGGATTCAATATTCCCTTAATTGTTTATACACTGCTATTGGTGAAATCTCGACAATTCGACGTGCGTTACTCCACATATGCGGCCAAATTCAGCGCACGTCATTCGGTTTGCCCTATGTCAACTCTGGGCCCTGTCAAGTGCAGCGTAATTGCAATTTTGCAGAGTCTGTGTTAAATACTCAATTAAACGTATCCGCACTGTTATTGGTGATATCTAGACAAGTGGTTCAGCGTTAAACTCCTCATTCGCTGCGAAATTAAGCGGAGCTGCTCCAGTTTACATTAGGTCAAATCGGGTCGAGGTCAAATCCAATGTTATTGCAGTACTGTATATTCAGCCTTCAATATTCAATTGAACGTTGCTTCGTTTCGATTGGAGATACGAAGAAAATTCGATGCGCGTTCTATTCCAGAGATGCTGCCAAATACAGCGCACATCAACCGGTTTACTCAATGTCAACTCTGTGTCCTGACAAATCCAGCGTTATTCCTGTTTTGCATATTCAGTATTAAATATTCATTTGAGCGTATTCCAGTTTCTATTCCAGACATCTCGATAGTTCGATACGCGTTAAACTCCACATTTGCTGCCAAATAGAGCGCACTTGCAACTGTTTACATTAAGTAATCTCGGATCGAGGTCAAATCCAATGCTATTGCTGTACTGCATATTCAGGAATCAATATTCCATTGAAATTTTCTACACTGCTATTAGTGATATTTCGTCAATTCGATGCGCGGTATACCGCACACTTGCTGCCAAATAGAGCGCAAATCAGCCACTGTGCGCTATGTCAACTCAGGTCCCTGCCTAATTCATTGTAATTGTAGTTTTGCATATTCAGGCTTAAGTATTCAATTAAACGTATCTCCGGTGCTATTGGTGGTATGTCGACAAATCTATGCGCGTTATACTCCTCATTTGCCGCCAAACAGCGCACCTGCTCCTCTTTACATTATGTCAACTCGGGTCGAGGACAAATGCTATGTTGTAGCAGTACAGCCTATACAGGATTCATATTTCATTGAACGTATATACACTGCCACGGTGATATCCCGACAATTCGATGCGCATGATACTCCATATTTCCTGCCAAATACAGCGTACCTGCTCCTGTTTACATTATGTCAACTCGGGTCGACAACAAATGCAATGTTTCTGCAAGTACAGCATATTCAGTATTCAATATTTCATTGAACGTACATACACTGCCATTGGTGATATCCCGACAATTCGATGCGCGTTATACTCCTCATTCGCTGCAGAATACTACGTACATCAGCCGGTTGGCGCATTGTCAACTCTGTGTCGTGTCAAATACATTGTAATTGCAGTTCATTATATTAGGCTCAAATATTTATTTAAACGTATCTCCGCTGCTATTCGTGGTATGTCGACAAATCTATGCGCGTTATACTCCTCATTTGCCGCCAAATACAGGGGACCTGCTCCTGTTCACATTATGTCAACTGGGGGCGAAGACAAATGCAATGTTGTTGTAGTACTGCATATTCAGGATTCAATATTTCATTGAACGGATCTACACTGCTAATGGTGATATCTCGTCAATTCGATGCGCGTGATACTCCACATTTCCTGCCAAATACGGCGCACCTGCTCCTGTTTACGTTATGTGTCATCTGGTCGAGGTCATATGCAATGTTGTTGCAGTACTGCATAATCAGGATTCAATATTACATTGAACGGATCTGCACTGCTATGGGTGATATCTCGACAATTCGACGTGCCTCATACTCCACATTTGCTGCCAAATACAGTGGACCTGCTGCTGTTTACATTATGTCAAGTCGGGGGTCGCGGTCCAATCCAATGTTTTTGCAGTACTGCACATTTAGACTTCAATATTCAATTGAAAGTATCTCCGTTTCCATTGAAGATTTGTCGACAATTCGATGCGCGTTATACCCCACAATTGCTGCCAAATACAGTGCACATTAACCGGCTTGCGCAATGTTAAATCTGTGTCCTGTCAAATCCAGCGTAATTGCAGTTTATCATATTTTGGCTCAAGTATTTAATTAAACGTATCTGCGCTGCTGTTGGTGGTACGTCGACATTTCGATACGCGCACTGCTCCACATATGCTGCCAAATGCAGCGCACGTCATTCGGTTTGCGTTATGTTAACTCTAGGTGCTGTCAAATACGGAGATATTGGTGCTTTGCAGATTCTATCTTAAATATTCAATTGAGAGTCTCTCAGATTCCATTCCAGATATCTCGACAAATCGATTCGCGTTATACTCCACACTTGCTGCCAAATACACCGCGCATCAGCCGGTTTGCGCAATGTCAACTCTGTGTCCTGTCAAATCCATTGTAGTTACAGTTTAGCATATTTAGGCTGAAGTATTCAATTAAACATATCCGCTGCTATTGGTGTTATGTCGACAAATCGGTGCGCGCGGTACTCCACATGTGCCGCCAAATGCAGCTGACCGGCTCCTCTTTACATTATGTCAACTCGGGTCGAGGTTAAATGCAATGTTACTGCAGTACTGCATATCCAGGATTCAATACTCCATTGAACGTATCTACACTGCTATTGGTGATATCTCGACATTTCGACCCGTGTTATACGCCACATTTCCTGCCAAATACTGCGCACATCAGCCGGTTTGCGCTATGTCAACTCAGGCCCTGTCATATCCAGCGTAATTGGCGTTTTGGAGATTCTGCCGGGAATATTCAATTGAACGTATCTCGGTTTCTCATGGAGATATGTCGACAATTCGATGCGCGTACTACTCCACATAAGCAGTCAAATACAGCGCACGTCATTCGGTTTGCGGTATGGCAACTCTGGGCCCTGTCAAATACAGCGTTGCTGCAGTTTTGCAGATTCTGTCTTAAATATTATATTGAGCGTATCTCATTGTTTATTCCTGTTATCTCGACAATTCGATGAGCGTGTTGAGTAGATGATACATTTACACTGTACATGTGAATGTGTGTGTAAGCGTGAGAGGGCGCCCAGGTCTTAGTTGAGACAAGAGACAGTTGCCGGATGTTAGAAGCTTCAGGAAGAGTCGGTCAACAACAAGCGTGCGTGTAAGAAGGTTATCGAGGTCTACAGAGTGCAACATATATGTGTAGCTATTGTGTATAAAATAAAATAAACTATTTGTATTTCCGAATCCTTTCATTACCTTAACATGGTAGCAGAGCGTGGTTACTAGTTTTGCAAGCTATTGAGTTCGTGGTTACGATCTTGCGAGTGAGTTTAGTAAGGGAAGAAACCGTCAGAGGATAAAAAGAAAAAAATACTTCAAGCACGTAGGAATGCTTAAGTACAGGAAAAAAAATCAATTAAAATGGAGAGATCGGAAATCATGATACCTGCATTCGATGGTCAGGATTGTGGAATGTGGAAGAAAGAACACGATGTTTCTCAAGTATAAGGAATGCAAGGTTGTTACAACAAGAATTAAGACCGAAAGAGACAATGAAGATTGGGACAAAAAGGATTCGAGGGCGATAAATATAATTTACAGTGCCATCACAAATAGACAATTGGGGTATGTTAGGGAAGAAAAAACGGCATATAATATAATAAAAAGGTTTGATGAAATGTACTTGATGTTGCGACACACAAACTAACTAACGACCAGTCAGGCACAACTGATCGGTTGGTATCGCGAACCTTGAACGTTATTTGCGCTCAAGGGTGAGGATTATAATAAGTGTAAAGAGCGAGATTTAGTTCACCTTACTTATTCCACTCAATACTCTGGTTACAACTGTCTTGATATGTACTGAATTCCTCTTACTACTATGAATACACTGAACTTAAGTTACTGATTCTCCTGTTCACTGACTGACGACTGGTAGGTGTTGACTCTTAGAAGACTGGCGCAAGAGTCCCTGATTAACCTCTTCCCTGACTGAAGACAGGAAGGTGTTGACTCTTCGAAGACTGGTGCAAGAGTGATTCTTGGGGATGTTGCTGTCGTAGCGGAAGATTCGTGGTGGGGGTGTCTCAAGTCTGTTCCTAATTGCTCATTGGGTAAAGACGTATGTTTTGGAATGGGCTGGCTGCCTGCGCAGGTGACCTTACCCTTGGGGAAAACCCGCGTGTTCGGTCTTCCTGAGATGTAGCATAAACAATAAAGAGATTTCGTGTTTTATGGGTCTTTTCCGTGAGGTCCTAAAGTACCTTGACTGTACGTTAGGTCCACTGTTTATGAGGGGTACGCATTAGGCTACCCTTAACGGTGGTCCTTCCCGCGGGTCGTATGGTCCCTTAAACCGCCGCGGCAATTACCAGACGGCCACTCCAAATCTCGAACACTTGAAAGAGTCGACGGCACTGCAGATCGTATGCAGAAGGAGATTGGAAAACACAAGACTGGAGAACTACAGTGAATCAGAGTCATTTTTTTGTGAGCTTTAAAAATTAATAAACGAATTAAAAGGTGCCGGCGCACAAGTGAGTGAGGAGGAAAGCTAAATTACATGCTGAATACGTTACCCGAACAACAGTGCTACATAGCGGACCTAATTCTTTGTAATTGCTGTTTTGAATACTTAGGCTTCAGTATTCAATTAAACTAATCCCCGCTGTTATTGATAGAATTTCAACAATTCGACGCGCGTTATACTCCTCATTTGCCGCCAAATACAGCGGACCTGCTCCTGTTTACATTATGTCAACTCCTGTCGAGGTCAAATCCAATGTTTTTGCAGTACTGCATATTCAGGCTTCAATATTCATTTGAATGTATCGCCGTTTCCCTTTGAGATATGTCGACAATTTGATGCGCTTTCTACTCCACATTTGCTGCGAAATACAGCGCACATCAACCGATTTCCACAATGTCAACTGTGTATCCTGTCAAATCCTTTGTAGTCGCAGTAAAGCATATTTAGGATTAAGTATTCAATCAAACGTATCTCTACTGCTATTGGGGGTATGTCGATAATTCTATGCGCCTTCTACTCCACATCTGCTGCCAACTACAGCGCGCGTCAGCCGGATTTCACTATGTCAACCCTGGTCCCTGCCAAATCACTTGAAGTTGCAGTTTTGCATATTTAGGCTGCATTTTCCAATTAAACGTATCTCCGCAGCTATTGATGGCATGTCGAAAATTCGATGCGCGTAATACATCCCATTAGCTGAGAAAAACAGCGCCCTTCGGCCGGTTTGCGCTATGCTAACTCTGTGCTCTGTCAAATATAGTGTTACTGTAGTTTAGGAAATTCTGCCAGAAATATTCAATTGCGCTGATCTCAGATTTTATTCCAGATGTCTCAACAATTCTATGCGCGTTCCACTCCACATATGCTATCAAATACAGCGCGCGTCATTCAATTCGATGCGCGTTCTACTCCACACTTGCTCTCGCATATAGCGCACCTGCTCCTGTTTAAATTATATCAACTCGGGTCATGGTCAAATATAATGTTATTGCTGTACTGCATATTCAGGATTCAATATTCCCTTAATTGTTTATACACTGCTATTGGTGAAATCTCGACAATTCGACGTGCGTTACTCCACATATGCGGCCAAATTCAGCGCACGTCATTCGGTTTGCCCTATGTCAACTCTGGGCCCTGTCAAGTGCAGCGTAATTGCAATTTTGCAGAGTCTGTGTTAAATACTCAATTAAACGTATCCGCACTGTTATTGGTGATATCTAGACAAGTGGTTCAGCGTTAAACTCCTCATTCGCTGCGAAATTAAGCGGAGCTGCTCCAGTTTACATTAGGTCAAATCGGGTCGAGGTCAAATCCAATGTTATTGCAGTACTGTATATTCAGCCTTCAATATTCAATTGAACGTTGCTTCGTTTCGATTGGAGACACGAAGAAAATTCGATGCGCGTTCTATTCCAGAGATGCTGCCAAATACAGCGCACATCAACCGGTTTACTCAATGTCAACTCTGTGTCCTGACAAATCCAGCGTTATTCCTGTTTTGCATATTCAGTATTAAATATTCATTTGAGCGTATTCCAGTTTCTATTCCAGACATCTCGATAGTTCGATACGCGTTAAACTCCACATTTGCTGCCAAATAGAGCGCACTTGCAACTGTTTACATTAAGTAATCTCGGATCGAGGTCAAATCCAATGCTATTGCTGTACTGCATATTCAGGAATCAATATTCCATTGAAATTTTCTACACTGCTATTAGTGATATTTCGTCAATTCGATGCGCAGTATTCCGCACACTTGCTGCCAAATAGAGCGCAAATCAGCCACTGTGCGCTATGTCAACTCAGGTCCCTGCCTAATTCATTGTAATTGTAGTTTTGCATATTCAGGCTTAAGTATTCAATTAAACGTATCTCCGGTGCTATTGGTGGTATGTCGACAAATCTATGCGCGTTATACTCCTCATTTGCCGCCAAACAGCGCACCTGCTCCTCTTTACATTATGTCAACTCGGGTCGAGGACAAATGCTATGTTGTAGCAGTACAGCCTATACAGGATTCATATTTCATTGAACGTATATACACTGCCATGGTGATATCCCGACAATTCGATGCGCGTTATACTCCTCATTCGCTGCAGAATACTACGTACATCAGCCGGTTGGCGCATTGTCAACTCTGTGTCGTGTCAAATACATTGTAATTGCTGTTCATTATATTAGGGTCAAATATTTATTTAAACGTATCTCCGCTGCTATTCGTGGTATGTCGACAAATCTATGCGCGTTATACTCCTCACTTGCCGCCAAATACAGGGGACCTGCTCCTGTTCACATTATGTCAACTGGGGTCGAAGACAAATGCAATGTTGTTGTAGTACTGCATATTCAGGATTCAATATTTCATTGAACGGATCTACACTGCTAATGGTGATATCTCGTCAATTCGATGCGCGTGATACTCCACATTTCCTGCCAAATACGGCGCACCTGCTCCTGTTTACGTTATGTCTCATCTGGTCGAGGTCATATGCAATGTTGTTGCAGTACTGCATAATCAGGATTCAATATTACATTGAACGGATCTGCACTGCTATTGGTGATATCTCGACAATTCGACGTGCCTCATACTCCACATTTGCTGCCAAATACAGTGGACCTGCTGCTGTTTACATTATGTCAAGTCGGGGGTCGCGGACCAATCCAATGTTTTTGCAGTACTGCACATTTAGCCTTCAATATTCAATTGAAAGTATCTCCGTTTCCATTGAAGATGTGTCGACAATTCGATGCGCGTTATACCCCACAATTGCTGCCAAATACAGTGCACATTAACCGGCTTGCGCAATGATAAATCTGTCTCCTGTCAAATCCAGCGTAATTGCAGTTTATCATATTTTGGCTCAAGTATTTAATTAAGCGTTTCTCCGCTGCTCTTGGTGGTACGTCGACATTTCGATACGCGCACTGCTCCACATATGCTGCCAAATGCAGCGCACGTCATTCGGTTTGCGTTATGTTAACTCTAGGTGCTGTCAAATACGGAGATATTGGTGCTTTGCAGATTCTATCTTAAGTATTCAATTGAGAGTCTCTCAGTTTCCATTCCAGATATCTGGACAAATCAATTCGCGTTATACTCCACACTTGCTGCCAAATACTGCGCACATCAGCCGGTTTGCGCAATGTCAACTCTGTGTCCTGTCAAATCCATTGTAGTTGCAGTTTAGCATATTTAGGCTGAAGTATTCAATTAAACGTATCCGCTGCTATTGGTGTTATGTCGACAATTCGGTGCGCGCGGTACTCCACATGTGCCGCCAAATACTGCGCACATCAGCCGGTTTGCGCTATGTCAACTCAGACCCTGTCATATCCAGCGTAATTGGCGTTTTGGAGATTCTGCCGGGAATATTCAATTGGACGTATCTCGGTTTCTCATGGAGATATGTCGACAATTCGATGCGCGTACTACTCCACATAAGCAGTCAAATACAGCGCACGGCATTCGGTTTGCGGTATGGCAACTCTGGGCCCTGTCAAATAGAGCGTTGCTGCAGTTTTGCAGATTCTGTCTTAAATATTGTATTGAGCGCATCTCATTGTTTATTCCAGATATCTCGACAATTCGATGAGCGTGTTGAGTAGATGATACATTTACACTGTACATGTGAATGTGTGTGTAAGCGTGAGAGGGCGCCCAGGTCTTAGCTGAGACAAGAGACAGTTGCCGGATGTTAGAAGCTTCAGGAAGAGTCGGTCAACAACAAGCGTGCGTGTAAGAAGGTTATCGTGGTCTACAGAGTGCAACATATATGTGTAGCTATTGTGTATAAAATAAAATAAACTATTTGTATTTCCGAATCCTTTCATTACCTTAACATGGTAGCAGAGCGTGGTTACTAGTTTTGCAAGCTATTGAGTGCGTGGTTACGATCTTGCGAGTGAGTTTAGTACGGGAAGAAACCGTCAGAGGATAAAAAGAAAAAAAATACTTCAAGCACGTAGGAATGCTTAAGTACAGGAAAAAAGACCAATTAAAATTGGTCGAAGGCAAATGTAATGTTCTTGTAGTACTGCATACTCAGGATTCAATACATCATTGAACGTATATACACTGCTATTCGTTATATCCCGACAACTCGAAACGCGTTATACTCCTCATTCGCTGCCAAATACTACGCACATCAGCGAGTTTGCTCATTGTCAACTCTGTGTCCTGTCAAATACATTGTAATTGCAGTTTCTCATATTAGGCTCAAGTATTTATTTAAACGTATCTCCGCTGCCATTCGTGGTATGTCGACAAATCTATGCGCGTAATACTCCTCATTTGCCGCCAAATACAGCGCCCCTGCTCCTGTTTGCATTATGTCAACTCGGGTCGAGGACAATTGCAATGTTGTTGTAGTACTGCATATTCAGGATTCAATATTTCATTGAACTTATATACACTGCCATGGTAATATCCCGACAATTCGATGCGCATGAAACTCCACATTTTCTGCCCAATACAGTGCACTTGCTCCTGTTTATATTATGTCAACTCGTTTCGAGGACAAATGCAATGTTGCTGCAGTGCAGCAAATTCATGATTCAATATTTCATTGAACGTATATACACTGCTATTCGTGATATCCCGACAATGTGAAGCGCGTTATACTCCTCATTCGCTGCAAAATACTACGCACATCAGCCGGTTTGCGCATTGTCAACTCTGTGTCCTGTCAAATACACTGTAATTGCACTTTATCATATTAGGCACAAGTATTTATTTAAACGTATCTCCGCTGCTATTCGTGGTATGTCGACAAATCTATGCGCGTTATACTCCTCATTTGCTGCCAAATACAGCGCACCTGCTCCCGTTTACATTATGTCAACTCGGGACGAGGACTAATGGAATGTTGTTGTAGTACTGCATATACAGGATTCAAAACTTCATTAAATGTATCTACACTGCTATTGGAAATATCACGACAATTCAATGCTCGTGATACTCCACATTCCCTGGCATATACAGCGCACCTGCTCCTGTTTACATTATGTCAACTCGGGTCAAGGACAAATGCAATGTTTTTGCAGTACAGCACATTCAGGATTCAATATTTCATTGAACGAATCTACACAGCTATTGGTGATATCCCGACAATACGATGCGCTTGATACTCCACATTTATTGCCAAATAAGGCACACCTGCTCCTGTTTACATTATGTCAACTCGGGTCGAGGACAAATGCAATGTTTTTGCAGTACTGCATATCCAGGATACAATACTTCATTGAACGTATCTACACTGCTACTGGAGATATTTCGTCTATTCCATGCGCCTTGTACTCCACATTTCCTGCCAAATACAGCGCACCTGCTCCTGTCTACATTATGTCTACTGGGGTTCGCGGGCAATTGCAATGTTGTTGTAGTACTGCATATTCAGGATTCAATATTTCATAGAACGGATCTACACTGCTATTTGTGATATCTCGTCAATTCGATGCGCGGTATACCGCACGGCTGCTGCCAAATAGAGCGCAAATCAGCCACTGTGCGCTGTGTCATCTCAGGTCCCTGCCTAATTCATTGTAATTGTAGTGTTGCATATTCAGGCTTAAGTATTCAGATAAACGTATCTCCGGTGCTATTGGTGGTATGCCTACAATTCGATGCGCGTTATGCTCCACAGTTGCCGCCAAACAGAGCACCTGCTCCTGTATACATTATGTCAACTCGATTCGAGGACAAATGCAATGCTGCAGTACAGCACATTCAGGATTCAATATTTCATTGAACGTATATACACTGCTATTCGTGATATCCCGACAATTCGAAGCGCATGATACTCCACATTTCCTGCCAAATACGGCACACCTGCTCCTGTTTACATTATGTCAACTCGGGTCGAGGACAAATACAATGTTGTTGCAGTACTGCATATCCAGCATTCAATATTTCATTCAACGTATCTACACTGCTACTGGAGATATTTCGTCAATTCCATGCGTCTTGCACTCCACATTTCCTGCCAAATACTGCGCACCTGCTCCTGTTTACATTATGCCAACTCGGGTCGAGGACAAATGCAATGGTCTTGCAGTACAGCACATTCAGGATTCAATATTTCATTGAAAGAATCTATACTGCTATTTGTTATATCTCGTCAACTCGATGCGCGGTATACCGCACAGTTGCTGCCAAATAGAACGCAAAACAGCGACCTTGCGCTATGTCAACTCAGGTCACTGCCTAATTCATTGCAATTGTATTTTTGCGTATTTAGACTGATGTAATCAATTAAACGTATCTCCGGTGATATTGGTGGTATGCCTACAATTCGATGCACGTGATACTCCACATTCCCTGCCATATACAGCGCAGCTGCTCCTGTTTACATTATGTCAACTCGGGTCAAAGACAAATGCAATGTTTTTGCAGTACAGCACATTCCGGATTCAATATTTCATTGAACGGATCTACACAGCTATTGGTGATATCCCGACAATTCCATGCGAGTGATACTCCACATTCCCTGCCAAATACAGCGCACCTGCTCGTGTTTACATTATGTCAACTCGGATCGAGGACAAATGCAATCTTTTTGCAGTACTGGATATGCAGTATTCAATATTTCATCGAACGTATATGCACTGCTATTGGTGATATCCCGACAATTCGATGCGCGTGATACTCCACATTACCTGCCAAATACAGCGTACCTGCTCCTCTTCACATTATGTCAACTCGGGTCGAGGACAAATGCAATGTTGCAGCAGTACAGCATATTCAGGATTCAACATTTCATTGAACGTATATACACTGCTATTCGTGATATCCCGACAATTCGAAGCGCGTCATACTCCTAATTCGCTGCCAAATACTAAGCACATCAGAGAGTTTGCGCATTGTCAACTCTGTTTCCTGTCAAATAAATTGTATTCGCTGTTTGTCATGTTAGGCTCAAGTATTTAGTTAAACGTATCTCCGCTGCTATTCGTGGTATGTCGACAAATCTATGCGCGTTATACTCCACAGTTGCCGCCAAACAGCGCACCTGCTCCTGTTTACATTAAGTCATTCGGGTCGAGGACAAATGCATTGTTTTGGCAGTACATCATATACCGGATTCAATACTTGATTGAACGTACATACACTGCCATTGGTGATATCCCGACAATTCGATGCGCGTGATACTCCACATTACCTGCCAAATACGGCGCACCTACTCCTGTTTACATTATGTCAACTCGGGTCGAGGACAAATGCAATGTTTTTGCAGTACAGCATATACAGGATTCAATATTTCATTGAACGTATATACACTGCCATGGTGATATCCCGACAATTCGATGCGCAGGATACTCCACATTCCCTGCCAAATACAGCGCACGTGCTCTTGTTTAAATTATGCCAACTCGGGTCGAGGACAAATGCAATTTTGTTGCAGTACTGCATATCCAGGATTCAATACTTCATTGAACGTAAATACACTGCTATTGGTGATATCCCGACAATTCGATGCGCATGATACTCCACATTCCCTGCCAAATACATCGCACTTGCTCGTGTTTACATTATGTCAACTCGGATAGAGGACAAATGCAATGTTGTTGCAGTACAGCATATACAGGATTCACTATTCCAATGAACGTATATACACTGCTATTCGTCATATGCCCACAATTCGAAGCGCGTTATACTGCTCATTCGCTGCCAAATACTACGCACAACAGAGAGTTTGAGCATTGTCAACTCTGTGTCCTGTCAAATACATTGTAATTGCAGTTTATCATATTAGGCACAAGTATTTATTTAAACGTATCTCCGCTGCTATTCGTGGTATGTCGACAAATCTATGCGCGTAATACTCCTCATTTGCCGCCAAATACAGCGCCCCTGCTCTTGTTTACATTGTGTCAATTTTGGTCGAGGACAGATGCAGTGTTTTTGCAGTACAGCATATACTGGATTCAATACTTCATTGAACGTATATACACTGCTATTGGTGATATCCCGACAAATCGATGCGCGTGCCACTCCACATTTCCAGCCAAATACGGCGCATCTGCTCCTGTTTACATTATATCAACTGGGTTCGAAGACAAATGCAATGTTCTCGTAGTACTGCATACTCAGGACTCAATACTCCATTGAACCTATCTACACTACTATTGGTGATATTTCGTCAATTCCATGAGCGTTATACCCCACAGCAGCCGCCAAACAGCGGGCCAGCGCTTGTTTACATTATGAAAACTGTTTTCGAGGTCAAATGCAATGTTGTTGCAGTACAGCATATACAGGATTCAATATCTCATTGAACGTATATACGCTGCCATGGTGATATCCCGACAATTCGATGCGCGTGATACTCCACATTACCTGCCAAATACGGCGCACCTACTCCTGTTTACATTATGTCAACACGGATAGAGGACAAATGCAATGTTTTTGCAGTACAGCATATACAGGATTCAATATTTCATTGAACGTATATACACTGCCATGGTGATATCCCGACAATTCGATGCGCATGATACTCCACATTCCCTGCCAAATACAGCGCAAGTGCTCTTGTTTAAATTATGCCAACTCGGGTCGAGGACAAATGCAATGTTTTTGCCGTACTGCATATCCAGGATTCAATACTTCATTGAACGTATATACACTGCTATTCGTGATATCCCGACAATTCGAAGCGCGTCATACTCCTAATTCGCTGCCAAATACTAAGCACATCAGAGAGTTTGCGCATTGTCAACTCTGTTTCCTGTCAAATAAATTGTATTCGCTGTTTGTCATGTTAGGCTCAAGTATTTAGTTAAACGTATCTCCGCTGCTATTCGTGGTATGTCGACAAATCTATGCGCGTTATACTCCACAGTTGCCGCCAAACAGCGCACCTGCTCCTGTTTACATTAAGTCATTCGGGTCGAGGACAAATGCATTGTTTTGGCAGTACATCATATACCGGATTCAATACTTGATTGAACGTACATACACTGCCATTGGTGATATCCCGACAATTCGATGCGCGTGATACTCCACATTACCTGCCAAATACGGCGCACCTACTCCTGTTTACATTATGTCAACACGGATCGAGGACAAATGCAATGTTTTTGCAGTACAGCATATACAGGATTCAATATTTCATTGAACGTATATACACTGCCATGGTGATATCCCGACAATTCGATGCGCATGATACTCCACATTCCCTGCCAAATACAGCGCACGTGCTCTTGTTTAAATTATGCCAACTCGGGTCGAGGACAAATGCAATGTTTTTGCCGTACTGCATATCCAGGATTCAATACTTCATTGAACGTAAATACACTGCTATTGGTGATATCCCGACAATTCGATGCGCGTGATACTCCACATTCCCTGCCAAATACATCGCACTTGCTCGTGTTTACATTATGTCAACTCGGATAGAGGACAAATGCAATGTTGTTGCAGTACAGCATATACAGGATTCACTATTCCATTGAACGTATATACACTGCTATTCGTCATATGCCCACAATTCGAAGCGCGTTATACTCCTCATTCGCTGCCAAATACTACGCACAACAGAGAGTTTGAGCATTGTCAACTCTGTGTCCTGTCAAATACATTGTAATTGCAGTATATCATATTAGGCACAAGTATTTATTTAAACGTATCTCCGCTGCTATTCGTGGTATGTCGACAAATCTATGCGCGTAATACTCCTCATTTGCCGCCAAATACAGCGCCCCTGCTCTTGTTTACATTGTGTCAATTTTGGTCGAGGACAGATGCAGTGTTTTTGCAGTACAGCATATACTGGATTCAATACTTCATTGAACGTATATACACTGCTATTGGTGATATCCCGACAAATCGATGCGCGTGACACTCCACATTTCCTGCCACATACGACGCAACTGTTGCTGTTTACATTATGTCAACTCGGGTCGAGGACACATGCAATGTTGTTGCAGTACAGCATATTCAGGATTCAATATTCCATTGAACGGATCTACACTGCTATTGTTGATATCTCGACAACTCGATGCGCGCTATACCGCACAGTTGCTGCCAAATAGAGCGCAAATCAGCCACTTCGCGCTATGTCAACTCAGGTTCCTGCCTAACTCATTGTAATTGTTTTTTTGCATATTTAGGCTTATGTATTCAATTAAACGTATCTCCGGTGCTATTGGTGGTATGCCTACAATTCGATGCGCGTTATGCTCCACAGTTGCCGCCAAACAGCGGACCTGCTCCTGTTTATATTATGTCAACTGGGGTCGAAGACAGATGCAATGTTCTTGTAGTACTGCATACTCAGGATTCAATATTTCATTGAATGTATCTACACTGCTGTTGGTGATATCACGACAATTCGATGCGCGTGATACTCCATATTTCCTGCCAAATACAGCGCACCTGCTCCTGTTTACATTATGTCAACTCGGCTCAAGGACAAATGCAATGTTTTTGCAGTACAGCACATTCAGGATTCAATATTTCATTGAACGGATATACACTGCTATTGGTGATATCCCGACAATACGATCCGCGTTATACTCCTCATACGCTGCCAAATACTACGCACATCAGCCGGTTTGCGCATTGTCAACTCTGTGTCCTGTCAAATACATTGTAATTGCAGTTCATTATATTAGGCTCAAATATTTATTTAAACGTATCTCCGCTGCAATTCGTGGTATGTCGACAAATCTATGCGCGTTATACTCCTCATTTGCCGCCAAATACAGGGACCTGCTCCTGTTCACATTATGTCAACTGCGGTCGAAGACAAATGCAATGTTGTTGCAGTACATCATGTTCAGGATTCAATATTTCATTGAACGTACATATCCTGCTATTGGTGATATCCCGACAAATCTATGCGCGTTATACTCCTCATTTGCCGCCAAACAGCGCACCTGCTCCTGTTTACAATATGTCAACTCGGGTCGAGGGCAAATGCTATGTTGTTGTAGTACAGCCTATACAGGATTCATATTTCATTGAATACATCTACACTGCTATTGATGAGACCTCGTCAATTCGATGCGCGGTATATCGCACAGTTGCTGCAAAACAGAGCGCAAATCAGCCACTTTGCGATATGTCAACTCAGGTCCCTGTCTAATTCATTGTAATTGTGGCTTTGCATATTTAGGCTTAAGTATTCAATTAAACGTATCTCCGCTGCTATTGGTGGTATGCCTACAATTCGATGTGTGTGATACTCCACATTCCCTGCCAAATACAGCGCACCTGCTCTTGTTTACATTATGTCAACTCCGATCCAGGACAAATGCAATGTTGTTAAAGTACTGCATATCCAGGATTCAATACTTCATTGAACGTATCTACACTGCTACTCGAGATATTTCGACAATTCCATGCGCCTTGTACTCCACAATTCCTGCCAAATACAGCGCACCTGCTCCTGTTTACATTATGTCAACTCGGGTCGAGGAAAATGCAATGTTTTTGCAGTACAGCACATTCAGGATTCAATATTCCATTGAACGGATCTACACTGCTATTGGTGATATCTCGCCAATTCGGTGCGCGCTATATCGCACAGTTGCTGCCAAATAGAGCGCAAATCAGCCACTTTGCGCTATGTCAACTCAGGTCCCTGTCTAATTCATTGTAATTGTAGTTTTGCACATTTAAGCTTAAGTATTCAATTACACGTATCTCCGGTGCTATTGGTGGTATGCCCACAATTCGATGCGCGCTATACTCCACAGTAGCCGCCAAATACAGCGCACCTGCTCCTGTTTACATTATGACTACTCGGGTAGAGGACAAATGCAATGCTTTTGTAGTACTGCATATTCAGGATTCAATACTTCACTGAACATATATACACTGTTATTGGTGATATCCCGACACTTCGATGCGCCTGATACTCCACATTCCCTGCCAAATACGGCGCAACTGCTCCTGTTTGCGTTATGTCAACACGGGTCGAGGACAAATGCAATCTTTTTGCAGTCCAGGATATTCAGGATTCAATATTCAATTGAATGTATCTACACTGCTATTGGTGATATCACGACAATTCGATGCGCGTGATACTCCACATTCCCTGCCAAATACAGCGCACCTGCTCCTGTTTACATTATGTCCCACTCGGGTCGAGGACAAATGCCATGTTTTTGTATTACTGCATATTCAGGATTCAATACTTCATTGAATGTATCTGCACTGCTATTGGTGATATCTCGTCAATTCGATGCGCGGTGTACCACACAGTTGCTGCCAAATAGAGCGCAAATCAGCCACATTGCGCTATGTCAACTCAGGTCCCTGCCTAATTCATTGTAATTGTTGTTTTGCATATTTAGGCTTTTTTATTCAAATAAACGTATCTCCGGTGCTATTGGTGGTATGCCTACCATTCGATGCGCGGTATGCTCCACAGTTACAACCAAACAGCGGACCTGCTCTTGTTTATATTATGTCAACTGGGGTCGAAGACAAATGCAATGTTCTTGTAGTACTGCATACTCAGGATTCAATATTTCATTGAATGTATCTACACTGCTATTGGCGATATCGCGACAATTCGATGAGCGTGATACTCCACATTCCCTGCCAAAGACAACGCACCTGCTCTTGTTTACATTATGTCAACTCGGGTCGGGGACAAATGCATTGTTTTTGCAGTATAGCACATACAGGATTCAATACTTCACTGAACATATATACACTGCTATTGGTGATATCCCGACAATTCCATGCGCGTGATACTCCACATTACCTGCCAAATACAGCGCACCTGCTCCTGTTTACATTATGTCAACTGGGGTCGAAGACAATTGCAATGTTGTTGCAGTACACCACATTCAGGATTCAGTATTTCATTGAACGTACATATCCTGCAATTGGTGATATCCCGACAATTCGATGCGCGTTATACTCCTCATTCGCTGCAGAATACTACGCACATCAGCCGGTTTGCGCATTGTCAACTCTGTGTCCTGTCAAATACATTGTAATTGCAGTTTATCATATTAGGCTCAAATTTTTATTTAAACGTATCTCCGCTGCTATTCGTGGTATGTCGACAAATCTATGCGCGTTATACTCCTCATTTTCCGCCAAATACAGCGGACCTGCTCCTGTTTATATTATGTCAACTGGTGTCGAAGACAAATGCAATGTTCTTGTAGTACTGCATACTCAGTATTCAATATTTCATTGAATGTATCTACACTGCTATTGGCGATATCACGACAATTCGATGCGCGTGATACTCCACATTCCCTGCCAAAGACAACGCACCTGCTCTTGTTTACATTATGTCAACTCGGGTCGGGGACAAATGCATTGTTTTTGCAGTATAGCACATACAGGATTCAATACTTCACTGAACATATATACACTGCTATTGGTGATATCCCGAGAATTCCATGCGCGTGATACTCCACATTACCTGCCAAATACAGCGCACCTGCTCCTGTTTACATTATGTCAACTCGGGTCGAGGTCAAATCCAATGTTATTGCTATGCTGCTTATCCAGGCTTCAATTATCAATTGAACGAATCTGTACTACTATTGGTGATATGTCGACAATTCGATGCGCGCTATCCCGCACATTTGCTGCAAGAAATAGCGCACAGCAACCAGTTTGCGCAATGTCAACTCTGTGTCCTATCAAATACAGCGTTATTCCTGTTTTGCATAGCCAGTTTTAAATATTCATTTGAGCGTATTCCAGTTTCTATTCCAGATATCTCGATAGCTCGATACGCGCTAAACTCCACATTTGCTGCCAAATAGAGCGCACTTGCAACTGTTTACATTAAGTAATCTCGGATCGAGGTAAAATCCAATGCTATTGCTGTACTGCATATTCAGGAATCAATATTCCATTGAAATTTTCTACACTGCTATTGGTGATATCCCGACAATTCGATGCGCGTTATACTCCTAATTCGATGCCAAATACTATGCACATCAGCCGGTTTGCGCATTATCAACTCTGTGTCCTGTCAAATACATTGCAATCGCAGTTTATCATATTAGGCTCAATTATTTATTTAAACGTATCTCCGTTGCTATTCGTGGTATGTCGACAAATCTATGCGCGTTATACTCCTCATTTGCCGCCAAATACGGGGGACCTGCTCCTGTTCACATTATGTCAACTGGGGTCGAAGACAAATGCAATATTGTTGTAGTACTGCATATTCAGGATTCAATATTTCATTGAACGGATCTACACTGCTAATGGTGATATCTCGTCAATTCGATGCGCGTGATACTCCACTGTTCCTGCCAAATACGGCGCACCTGCTCCTGTTTACATTTTGTCAACTCGGGTCGAGGACAAATCCAATGATTTTGCAGTACAGGATATTCAGGATTCAATATTTCATTGATCGTATATACACTGCTATTAGTGATATCTTGACAAATCTATGCGCGCTATACTCCTCATTTGCCGCCAAATAAAGCGGACCTGCTCCTGTTTACATTAAGTCAACTGGGGTCGAGGACAATTGCAATGTTGTTGCAGTAAAGCATATTCAGGAATCAATATTTCATTGAAGAGACCTACACTGCTATTTGTGATATCTCGTCAATTCGATGCGCGGTATGCCGCACAGCTGCTGCCAAATAGAGCGCAAATCAGCCACTGTGCGCTGTGTCAACTCAGGTCACCGCCTAATTAATTGTAATTGTATTTTTGTATATTTTGGCTGATGTATTCAATTAAACGTACCTCCGGTGCTAGAGGTGGTATGCCTACAATTCGATGCGCGTTATGCTCCACAGTTGCCGCCAAACCGCGCACCTACTCCTGTTTACATTATGTCAACTGGGGTCGAAGACAAATGTAATGTTCTTGTAGTACTGCATACTCAGGATTCAATACTTCATTGCATGTATCTACACTGCTACTGGTGATATCACTACAATTCAATACGCGTGGTACTCCACATTTCCTGCCAAATACAGCGCACCTGCTCCTGTTTACATTATGTCAACTCGGGTCGAGTACAAATGCTACGTTGTTGTACTACTGCATATTCAGGATTCAATTCTTCATTGAATGTATCTACACTGCTATTGGTGATATCACGACAATTCGATGCGCGTGATACCACACGTTCCCTGCCAAATACAGCGCACCTGCTCCTGTTTACATTATGTCAACTCGATTCCCGGACAAATGCCATGTTTTTGCAGTACAGCACATTCAGGATTCAATATTTCATTGAACGGATCTACACTGCTATTGGTGATATCACGACAATCCGATGCGCGTGATACTCCGCATTCCCTGCCAAATACAGCGCACCTGCTCCTGTTTACATTATGTCAACTCGGGTCGAGGACAAATGCTACGTTGTTGTAGTACTGCATATTCAGGATTCAATTCTTCATTGAATGTATCTACACTGCTATTGGTGATATCACGACAATTCGATGCGCGTGATACTCCGCATTCCCTGCCAAATACAGCGCACCTGCTCCTGTTTACGTTATGTCAACTCGGGTCGAGGACAAATGCTACGTTGTTGTAGTACTACATATTCAGGATTCAATATTTCATAGAACGGATCTACACTGCTATTTGTGATATCTCGTCAATTCGATGCGCGGTATACCGCACAGCTGCTGCCAAATAGAGCGCAAATCAGCCACTGTGAGCTGTGTCAACTCAGATCCCCGCCTAATTCATTGTAATTGTAGTTTTGCAAATTCAGGCTTTAGTATTCAATTAAACGTATCTCCGGTGCTATTGGTGGTACGCCTACAATCCGATGCGCGTGATACTCCGCATTCCCTGCCAAATACAGCGCACCTGCTCCTGTTTACATTATGTCAACTCGGGTCGAGGACAAATGCTACGTTGTTGTAGTACTGCATATTCAGGATTCAATTCTTCATTGAATGTATCTACACTGCTATTCGTGATTCCGACAATTCGAAGCGCGTTATACTCCACATTCCCTGGCAAACACAGAACACCTGCTCCTGTTTACATTATGTCAACTGGGGTCGAAGACAAATGCCATGTTGTTGTAGTACTGCATATTCAGGATTCACTATTTCATTGAACGGATCTACACTGCTAATGGTGATATCTCGTCAATTCGATGCGCGTGATATTCCACATTTCCTGCCAAATACGGCGCACCTGCTCCTGTTTACATTATGTCAACTCGGGTCGAGTACAAATCTAATGATTCTGCAGTACAGGATATTCAGGATTCAATATTTCATTGATCGTATATACACTACTATTAGTGATATCCTGACAAATCTATGCGCGTTATAATCCTCATTTGCCGCCAAATAATGCGGACCTGCTCCTGTTTACATTAAGTCAACTGGGGTCTAGGACAATTGGAATGTTGTTGCAGTAAAGCATATTCAGGAATCAATATTTCATTGAACAGACCTACACTGCTATTTGTGATATCTCGTCAATTCGATGCGCGGTATGCCGCACGGTTGCTACCAAATAGAGCGCAAATCAGCCACTTTGCGCTATGTAAGCTCAGGTCCCTGTCTAATTCATTGCAATTGTATTTTTGCATATTTAGGCTTATGTATTCAATTAAACGTATCTCCGGTGCTATAGGTGGTATGCCTACAATTCGATGCGCGTTATGCGCCACAGCTGCCGCCAAACAGCGCACCTGCTCCTGCTTACATTATGTCAACTCGGGTCGGGGACAAATCCAATGTTATTGCCGTTCAGGATATTCAGGATTCAATATTTCATTGATCGTATATACACTGCCATTAGTGATATCCTGACAATTCGATGCGCGTTGTACTCTTCATTGGCTGCCAAATACTGCGCAGACCAGCCGGTTTGCGCATTGTCAACTCTGTGTCCTGTCAAATACATTGTAATTGCAGATTATCATGTGAGGCTCAAGTATTTATTTAAACGTATCTCCGCTGCTATTAGTGGTATGTCGACAAATCTATGCGCGTTATACTCCTCATTTGCCGCCAAACAGCGCACCTGCTCCTGTTTACATTATGTCAACTCGGGTCGAGGACAAATGCAATGTTGCTGCAAGTACTGCATATTCAGGATTCTATATTTCATTGAACGTGAATACACTGTTATTGGTGACATCCCGACAACTCGATGCGCGTGATACTCCACATTCCCTGCCAAATACAGCGCACCTGCTCCTGTTTACATTATGTCAAAACGGATCGAGGCAAATGCTATGTTGTTGCAGTACAGCCTATACAGGATTCATATTTCATTGAACGTATATACACTGCCATGGTGATATCCCGACAATTCGATGCGCATGATACTCCATATTTCCTGCCAAATACAGCGTACCTGCTCCTGTTTACATTATGGCAACTCGGGTCGACAACAAATGCAATGTTTCTGCGAGTAGAGCATATTCAGGATTCAAAATTTCATTGAACGTAAATACACTGTTATTGGTTATATCCCGACAACTCGATGCGCGTGATACTCCACATTCCCTGCCAAATACAGCGCACCTACTCCTGTTTACATTATGTCAACACGTATCGAGGGCAAATGCTATGTTGTTGCAGTATAGCATATGCAGGATTCAAACTTTCATTGAACGTATATACACTGCCATGGTGATATCCCGACACTTCGATGCGCATGATACTCCACATTCCCTGCCAAATACAGCGCACCTGCTCTTGTTTACATTGTGTCAATTGTGGTCGAGGACAAATGCATTGCTTTTGCAGTACAGCATATACCGGATTCAATACTTCATTGAACGTATATACCCTGCTATTGGTGGTATCCCGACAATTCGATGCCCGTGATACTCCACATTTCCTGCCAATTACGGCGCACCTGCTCCTGTTTACATTATGTCAACTCGGGTCGTGGACAAATGCAATGTTGTTGCAGTACAGCATATTCAGGATTCAATATTTCATTGAACGTAAATTCACTGCTATTGGTGATATCCCGACAATTCGATGCGCATGATACTCCATATTTCCTGCCAAATACAGCGTACCTGCTCCTGTTTACATTATGGCAACTCGGGTCGACAACAAATGCAATGTTTCTGCGAGTAGAGCATATTCAGGATTCAATATTTCATTGAACGTAAATACACTGTTATTGGTTATATCCCGACAACTCGATGCGCGTGATACTCCACGTTCCCTGCCAAATACAGCGCACCTACTCCTGTTTACATTATGTCAACACGTATCGAGGGCAAATGCTATGTTGTTGCAGTATAGCATATGCAGGATTCAACCTTTCATTGAACGTATATACACTGCCATGGTGATATCCTGACACTTCGATGCGCATGATACTCCACATTCCCTGCCAAATACAGCGCACCTGCTCTTGTTTACATTGTGTCAATTGTGGTCGAGGACAAATGCATTGCTTTTGCAGTACAGCATATACCGGATTCAATACTTCATTGAACGTATATACCCTGCTATTGGTGGTAACCCGACAATTCGATGCCCGTGATACTCCACATTTCGTGCCAATTACGGCGCACCTGCTCCTGTTTACATTATGTCAACTCGGGTCGTGGACAAATGCAATGTTGTTGCAGTACAGCATATTCAGGATTCAATATTTCATTGAACGTAAATTCACTGCTATTGGTGATATCCCGACAACTCGATGCGCGTTGTACTCCTCTTTCGCTGCCAAATACTACGCAGATCAGCCGGTTTGCGCATTGTCAACTCTGTGTCCTGTCAAATACATTGTAATTGCAGATTATCATATTAGGTTCAAGTATTTATTTAAACGTATCTCCGCTGCTATTAGTGGTATGTCGACAAATCTATGCGCGTTATACTCCTCATTTGCCGCCAAATACAGCGGACCTGCTCCTGTTTACATTATGTCAACTGGGGTCGAGGACAAATCCAATGTTTTTGCAGTACAGGATATTCAGGATTCAATATTTCATTGAACGTATATACACTGCTATTGGTGATATCCTGACAATTCGATGCGCGTGATACTCCACATTCCCTGGCAAATACTACGCAGAACAGCCGGTTTGCGCATTGTCAACTCTGTGTCCTGTCAAATACGTTGTAATTGCAGTTTATCATATTAGGCTCAAGTATTTATTTAAACGTATCTCCGCTGCTATTAGTAGTATGTCGACAAATCTATGCGCGTTATACTCCTCATTTGCCGCCAAATACAGCGGACCTGCTCCTGATTACATTATGTCAACCCGGGTCGAGGACAATTGCAATGTAGTTGTAGTACTGCATATTCAGGATTCAATACTTCATTGAATGTATCTACACTGCTATTGGCCATATCACGACAATCGGTGCGCGTGATACTCCACATTCCCAACCAAATACAGCGCACCTGCTCCTGTTTACATTATGTCAACCCGGGTCGAGGACAATTGCAATGTAGTTGTAGTACTGCATATTCAGGATTCAATACTTCATTGAATGTATCTACACTGCTATTGGCCATATCACGACAATCGGTGCGCGTGATACTCCACATTCCCAACCAAATACAGCGGACCTGCTCCTGATTACATTATGTCAACCCGGGTCGAGGACAATTGCAATGTAGTTGTAGTACTGCATATTCAGGATTCAATACTTCAATGAATGTATCTACTCTGCTCTCGGTCATATCACGACAATTCGATGCGCGTGATACTCCATATTTGCTGACCAATACGGCGCACCTGCTCCTGTTTACATTATGTCAACTCGGGTCGAGGGCAAATGGAATGTTGCTGTAGTGTTGCATATTCAGGATTTAATACTTCATTGAATGTATCTACACTGCAATTGGTCATATCACGACAATTCGATGCGCGTGATACACCACATTCCCTGCCAAATACAGCGCACCTGCTCTTGTTTACATTGTGTCAACCGTGGTCGTGGAAAAATGCATTGTTTTTGCAGTACAGCATATACCGGATTCAATACTTCATTGAACGTATATACACTGTTTTTGGTTATATCCCGACCATTCGATAAGCGTGGTACTACACGTTTCCTGCCAAATACGGCACACCTGCTCCTGTTTACATTATGTCAACTCGGGTCGAGGACAAATCCAATGTTTTTGCAGTACAGGATATTCAGGATTCAATATTTCATTGAACGTGTATACACTGCTATTGGTGATATCCTGACAATTCGATGCGCGTTATACTCCACATTCCCTGCCAAATACAGCGCACCTGCTCCTGTTTACATTATGTCAACTCGGGTGAAGGACAAATGCAATGTTTTTGCAGTACAGCACATTCAGGATTCAATATTTCATTGAACGGATCTACACTGCGACTGGAGATATCTCGTCTATTCGATGCACGGTATACCGCACACTTCCTGCCAAATAGAGCGCAAATCAGCCATTGTGCGCTGAGTCAACCCAAGTCCCTGCCTAACTCATTGTAATTGTATTTTTGCATGTTTAGGCTTATGTATTCAATTAAACGTATCTGCGGAGCTATAGGTGGTATGCCTACAATTCGATGCGCGTTATGCTTCACAGTTGCCGCCTAATACAGCGCACCTGCTCCTGTTTACATTATGTCAACTCGGGTCGAGGACATATGCAATGTTTTTGTAGTACAGCATATTCGGGATTCAATATTTCATTGAACGTATATACACTGCTATTGGTGATATCTCAACAATTCGAAGCGCCTTATACTCCTCATTCGCTGCCAAATACAACGCACATCAACCGGTTTGCGCAATATCAACTCTGTCTCCCTGTCAAATCCTTTGGAATTACAGTTTAGCATATTTAGGATTAAGTATTCAATTAAACGTATCTCCGCTGCTATTGGTGGTAAGTCCAGAATTTGATGCGCGTTACACCCCACATTTGCTGCCAAATACAGCGCACGTGCTCTTGTTTACATTATGTCAACTCGGGTCGAGTACAAATGCAATGTTGTTGTAGTACTGCATATTCAGGATTCAATACTTCATTGAATGTATCTACACTGCTATTGGTGATATCCCGGCAATTTGAAGCGCGTTTTACTCCTCATTCGCTGCCATATGCTACGCACGTCAGAGAGTGTGGGCATTGTCAACTCTGTGTCCCGTCAAATACATTGTAATTGCAGTTTATCATATTAGGCTCAAGTATTTATTTAAACGTATCTCCGCTGCTATTAGTGGTATGTCGACAAATCTATGCGCGTTATACTCCTCATTTACCGCCAAATACAGCGGACCTGCTCCTGTTTACATGATGTCAACTGGGGTCGAGGACAATTGCAATGTTGTTGCAGTACAGCATATTTAGGAATCAATATTTCATTGAACAGACCTACACAGCTATTTGTGATATCTCGTCAATTCGATGCGCGGTATGCCGCACAGTTGCTGCCAAATAGAGCGCAAATCAGCCACTTTGCGCCATGCAAACTCAGGTCCGTGCCTAATTCATTGTAATTGTATTTTTGCATATTTAGGCTTATGTATTCAAATTAAACGTATCTCCGGTGCTATAGGTTGTATGCCTACAATTCGATGCGCGTTATGCTCCACAGCTGCCGCCAAACAGCGCACCTGCTCCTGTTTACATTATGTCAACTCGGGTCGAGGACAAATCCAATGATTTTGCAGTACAGGATATTCAGAATTCAATATTTCATTGATCGTATATACACTGCTATCAGTGATATCCTGACAATTCGATGCGCGTTGTACTCCTCATTCGCTGCCAAATACTACGCAGATCAGCCGGTTTGCGCATTGTCAACTCTGTGTCCTGTCAAATACATTGTAATTGCAGCTTATCATATTAGGCTCAAGTATTTATTTAAACGTATCTCCGCTGCTATTAGTGGTATGTCGACAAATCTATGCGCGTTATACTCCTCATTTGCAGCCAAATAGAGCGGACCTGCACCTGTTTACATTATGTCAACTGGGGTCGAGGACGAATCCAATGTTTTTGCAGTACAGGATATTCAGGATTCAATATTTCATTGAACGTATATACACTGCTATTGGTGATATCCTGGCAATTCGATGCGCGTGATACTCCACATTCCCTGGCAAATACTACGCAGATCAGCCGGTTTGCGCATTGTCAACTCTGTGTCCTGTCAAATACGTTGTATTTGCAGTTTATCATATTAGCCTCAAGTATTTATTTAAACGTATCTCCGCTGCTATTAGTAGTATGTCAACAAATCTATGCGCGTTATACTCCTCATTTGCCGCCAAATACAGCGGACCTGCTCCTGATTACATTATGTCAACCCGGGTCGAGGACAATTGTAATGTAGTTGTAGTACTGCATATTCAGGATTCAATTCTTCATTGAATGTATCTACACTGCTATTGGTCATATCACGACAATCGGTGCGCGTGATACACCACATTCCCTGCCAAATACAGCGCACCTGCTCTTGTTTACATTGTGTCAACCGTGGTCGTGGACAAATGCATTGTTTTTGCAGTACAGCATATACCGGATTCAATACTTCATTGAACGTATATACACTGTTTTTGGTTATATCCCGACCATTCGATGAGCGTGAAACTCCACATTTCCTGCCACATACGGCGCACCTGTTGCTGTTTACATTATATCAACTCGGGTCGAGGACTAATGCAATGTTTTGCAGTACAGCATATTCATGATTCAATATTCCATTGAACGGATCTACACTGCTATTGGTAATATCCCGACAATTCGATGCGCGTTATACTCCTCATTCGCTGCAAAATACTACGCACATCAGCCGGTGTGCGCATTGACAAAACCGTGCCCTGTCAAATACATTGTAGTTGCAGTTTATCATATTAGGCACAAGTATTTATTTAAACTTATCACCGCTGCTATTCGTGGTATGTCGAGAAATCTATGCGCGTTATACTCCTCATTTGCCGCCAAATACGGCGCCCCTGCTCCTGTTTTCATTATGTCAACTCGGGTCGAGGTCAAACGTTACGTTGTTGTAGTACTGCATATTCAGGATTCAATACTTCATTGAATTTATCTACACTGCTATTGGTGATATCACGACAATACGATCTGCGTGATACTCCACATTCCCTGCCAAATACAGCGCATCTGATCCTGTTTACATTATGTCAACTCGGGTCGAGGACAATTGCTACGTTGTTGTAGTACTGCATATCAGGATTCAATTCTTCATTGAATGTATCTACACTACTATTGGTGATATCACGACAATACGATGCGCGTGATACTCCACATTTTCTGCCAAATACAGCGCACCTGCTCCTGTCTACATTATGTCAACTCGGGTCGAGGACAAATCCTACGTTGATGTAGTACTGCATATTCAGGATTCAATATTTCATAGAACGGATCTACACTGCTATTGGTGATATCATGACAATTCGATGCGCGTGATACACCACATTCCCTGCCAAATACAGCGCACCTGCTCCTGTTTACATTATGTCAACTGGGGTCGAGGACACACGCAATGTTGTTGCAGTACAGGATATTCAGGATTCAATATTTCATTGAACGTATATACACTGCTATTGGTGATATCCTGACAATTCGATGCGCGTGATACTCCACATTCCCTGGCAAATACTACGCAGAACAGCCGGTTTGCGCATTGTCAACTCTGTGTCCTGTCAAATACGTTGTAATTGCAGTTTATCATATTAGGCTCAAGTATTTATTTAAACGTATCTCCGCTGCTATTAGTAGTATGTCGACAAATCTATGCGCGTTATACTCCTCATTTGCCGCCAAATACAGCGGACCTGCTCCTGATTACATTATGTCAACCCGGGTCGAGGACAATTGCAATGTAGTTGTAGTACTGCATATTCAGGATTCAATACTTCATTGAATGTATCTACACTGCTATTGGCCATATCACGACAATCGGTGCGCGTGATACTCCACATTCCCAACCAAATACAGCGCACCTGCTCCTGTTTACATTATGTCAACCCGGGTCGAGGACAATTGCAATGTAGTTGTAGTACTGCATATTCAGGATTCAATACTTCAATGAATGTATCTACTCTGCTATCGGTCATATCACGACAATTCGATGCGCGTGATACTCCATATTTGCTGACCAATACGGCGCACCTGCTCCTGTTTACATTATGTCAACTCGGGTCGAGGGCAAATGGAATGTTGCTGTAGTGTTGCATATTCAGGATTTAATACTTCATTGAATGTATCTACACTGCAATTGGTCATATCACGACAATTCGATGCGCGTGATACACCACATTCCCTGCCAAATACAGCGCACCTGCTCTTGTTTACATTGTGTCAACCGTGGTCGTGGAAAAATGCATTGTTTTTGCAGTACAGCATATACCGGATTCAATACTTCATTGAACGTATATACACTGTTTTTGGTTATATCCCGACCATTCGATAAGCGTGGTACTACACGTTTCCTGCCAAATACGGCACACCTGCTCCTGTTTACATTATGTCAACTCGGGTCGAGGACAAATCCAATGTTTTTGCAGTACAGGATATTCAGGATTCAATATTTCATTGAACGTGTATACACTGCTATTGGTGATATCCTGACAATTCGATGCGCGTTATACTCCACATTCCCTGCCAAATACAGCGCACCTGCTCCTGTTTACATTATGTCAACTCGGGTGAAGGACAAATGCAATGTTTTTGCAGTACAGCACATTCAGGATTCAATATTTCATTGAACGGATCTACACTGCGACTGGAGATATCTCGTCTATTCGATGCACGGTATACCGCACACTTCCTGCCAAATAGAGCGCAAATCAGCCATTGTGCGCTGAGTCAACCCAAGTCCCTGCCTAACTCATTGTAATTGTATTTTTGCATATTTAGGCTTATGTATTCAATTAAACGTATCTGCGGAGCTATAGGTGGTATGCCTACAATTCGATGCGCGTTATGCTTCACAGTTGCCGCCTAATACAGCGCACCTGCTCCTGTTTACATTATGTCAACTCGGGTCGAGGACATATGCAATGTTTTTGTAGTACAGCATATTCGGGATTCAATATTTCATTGAACGTATATACACTGCTATTGGTGATATCTCAACAATTCGAAGCGCCTTATACTCCTCATTCGCTGCCAAATACAACGCACATCAACCGGATTGCGCAATATCAACTCTGTCTCCCTGTCAAATCCTTTGGAATTACAGTTTAGCATATTTAGGATTAAGTATTCAATTAAACGTATCTCCGCTGCTATTGGTGGTAAGTCCAGAATTTGATGCGCGTTACACCCCACATTTGCTGCCAAATACAGCGCACGTGCTCTTGTTTACATTATGTCAACTCGGGTCGAGTACAAATGCAATGTTGTTGTAGTACTGCATATTCAGGATTCAATACTTCATTGAATGTATCTACACTGCTATTGGTGATATCCCGGCAATTTGAAGCGCGTTTTACTCCTCATTCGCTGCCATATGCTACGCACGTCAGAGAGTGTGGGCATTGTCAACTCTGTGTCCCGTCAAATACATTGTAATTGCAGTTTATCATATTAGGCTCAAGTATTTATTTAAACGTATCTCCGCTGCTATTAGTGGTATGTCGACAAATCTATGCGCGTTATACTCCTCATTTTCCGCCAAATACAGCGGACCTGCTCCTGTTTACATGATGTCAACTGGGGTCGAGGACAATTGCAATGTTGTTGCAGTACAGCATATTTAGGAATCAATATTTCATTGAACAGACCTACACAGCTATTTGTGATATCTCGTCAATTCGATGCGCGGTATGCCGCACAGTTGCTGCCAAATAGAGCGCAAATCAGCCACTTTGCGCCATGCAAACTCAGGTCCGTGCCTAATTCATTGTAATTGTATTTTTGCATATTTAGGCTTATGTATTCAAATTAAACGTATCTCCGGTGCTATAGGTTGTATGCCTACAATTCGATGCGCGTTATGCTCCACAGCTGCCGCCAAACAGCGCACCTGCTCCTGTTTACATTATGTCAACTCGGGTCGAGGACAAATCCAATGATTTTGCAGTACAGGATATTCGGAATTCAATATTTCATTGATCGTATATACACTGCTATTAGTGATATCCTGACAATTCGATGCGCGTTATACTCCTCATTCGCTGCCAAATACTACGCAGATCAGCCGGTTTGCGCATTGTCAACTCTGTGTCCTGTCAAATACATTGTAATTGCAGCTTATCATATTAGGCTCAAGTATTTATTTAAACGTATCTCCGCTGCTATTAGTGGTATGTCGACAAATCTATGCGCGTTATACTCCTCATTTGCAGCCAAATAGAGCGGACCTGCACCTGTTTACATTATGTCAACTGGGGTCGAGGACGAATCCAATGTTTTTGCAGTACAGGATATTCAGGATTCAATATTTCATTGAACGTATATACACTGCTATTGGTGATATCCTGGCAATTCGATGCGCGTGATACTCCACATTCCCTGGCAAATACTACGCAGATCAGCCGGTTTGCGCATTGTCAACTCTGTGTCCTGTCAAATACGTTGTATTTGCAGTTTATCATATTAGCCTCAAGTATTTATTTAAACGTATCTCCGCTGCTATTAGTAGTATGTCAACAAATCTATGCGCGTTATACTCCTCATTTGCCGCCAAATACAGCGGACCTGCTCCTGATTACATTATGTCAACCCGGGTCGAGGACAATTGTAATGTAGTTGTAGTACTGCATATTCAGGATTCAATTCTTCATTGAATGTATCTACACTGCTATTGGTCATATCACGACAATCGGTGCGCGTGATACTCCACATTTTCTGCCAAATACAGCGCACCTGCTCCTGTCTACATTATGTCAACTCGGGTCGAGGACAAATCCTACGTTGATGTAGTACTGCATATTCAGGATTCAATATTTCATAGAACGGATCTACACTGCTATTGGTGATATCATGACAATTCGATGCGCGTGATACACCACATTCCCTGCCAAATACAGCGCACCTGCTCCTGTTTACATTATGTCAACTGGGGTCGAGGGCACACGCAATGTTGTTGCAGTACTGCATATTCAGGATTCAATATTTCATTGAACGTATATACACCGCTATTGGTGATATCCCGTCAATTTGAAGCGTGTCATACTCCTCATTCGCTGCCAAATACTACGCACATCAGAGAGGTTGTGCATTGTCAACTCTGTGTCCTGTCAAATACATTGTATTTGCAGTTTATCATATTATGCACAAGTATTTATTTAAACGTATCTCCGCTGCTATTCGTGGTATGTCGACAAATCTATGCTCGTTATACTCCTCATTTGCCGCCAAATACAGCGCACCTGCTCCCGTTTACATTATGTCAACTGGGGTCCAGGTCAAATCCAATCGTTTTGCAGTACTGCAAATTCAGGATTCAATATCGCATTGAACGTTTCTACACTGCTATTGGTGATATCTCGACAATTCGAAGTGCGTTATACTCCTTATTCGCTGCCAAATACAACGCACATCAACCGGTTTGCGCAATATCAACTCTGTGTCCCTGCCAAATCCATTGTATTGCAGTTTAGCGTATTTAGGCTTAAGTATTCAATTAAACGTATCTCCGCTGCTATTGGTTGTAAGTCCAGAATTTGATGCGCGTTAAACCCCACATTTGCTGCCAAATACAGAGCATATTAACCGGTTTGCGCACTGTCAACTCTATACCCTGTCGAATACATTGTATTTGCAGTTTCGCCTATTTGGGCCTAAGTACTCAATTAAACCTATTTTCGCTGTTATTGGTGGTATCTCGACAACTCGATGCGCGTCAAACCCGACATTTTCTGCCAAATACAGCGGACCTGCTCTTGTTTACATTATGACATCTTCTGTCGAGGTCAAATCCAATCGTTTTGCAGTACTGCAAATTCAGGATTCAATATCCCATTGAACGTTTCTACACTGCTATTGGTGATATCTCGTCAATTCGATGCGCGGTATACCGCACACTTGCTGCCAAATAGGGCGCAAATCAGACACTGTGCGCTGTGTCAACCCAGGTCCCTGCCTAACTCATTGTAATTGTAGTTTTGCATATTTAGGCTTAAGTATTCATTTAAACGTATCTCCGGTGCTATTGGAGGTATGCCTAGAACTCGATGCGCGTTATACTCCACAGTTCACGCCAAATACAGCGCACGTGCTCTTGTTTACATTATATCAACTCGGGTCGAGTACAAATGCAATGTTGTTGTAGTACTGCATATTCAGGATTCAATACTTCCTTGAATGTATCTACACTGCTATTGGTGATATCCCGGCAATTTGAAGCGCGTTATACTCCTCATTCGCTGCCAAATGCTACGCACATTAGAGAGTGTGGGCATTGTCAACTCTGTGTCCCGTCAAATACATTGTAGTTGCAGTTTATCATATTAGGCTCAAGTATTAATTTAAACGTATCTCCGCTGCTATTCGTAGTATGTCGAAAAATCTATGCGCGTTATACTCCTCATTTGCCGCCAAATACAGCGCACCTGCTCCTGTTTACATTAAGTCAACTGGAGTCGAGGACAATTGCAATGTTGTTGCAGTAAAGCATATTCAGGAATCAATATTTCATTGAACAGACCTACACTGCTATTTGTGATATCTCGTCAATTCGATGCGCGGTATGCCGCACAGTTGCTGCCAAATAGAGCCAAATCAGCCACTTTGCGCTATGTAAACTCAGGTCCGTGCCTCATTCATTGTAATTGTATTTTTGCATATTTAGGCTTATGTATTCAAATTAAACGTATCTCTGGTGCTATAGGTGGTATGCCTACAATTCGATGCGCGTTATGCTCCACAGCTGCCGCCAAACAGCGCACCTGCTCCTGTTTACATTATGTCAACTCGGGTCGAGGACAAATCCGATGTTTTTGCAGTACAGGATATTCAGGATTCAATATTACATTGATCGTATATACACTGCTATCAGTGATATCCTGACAATTTGATGCGCGTTGTACTCCTCATTCGCTGCCAAATACTACGCAGATCAGCCGGTTTGCGCATTGTCAACTCTGTGTCCTGTCAAATACATTGTAATTGCAGATTATCATATTAGGCTCAAGTATATATTTAAACGTATCTCCGCTGCTATTAGTGGTATGTCGACAAATCTATGCGCGCTATACTCCTCATTTGCCGCCAAATACAGCGGACCTGCTCCTGTTTACATTATGTCAACTGGGGTCGAGGACAATTGCAATGTTGTTGCAGTACAGCATATTTAGGAATCGATATTTCATTGAACGTAAATACACTGTTATTGGTGATATCCCAACAACTCGACGTGCGTGATACTCCACATTCCCTCGCAAATACAGCGCTCCTGCTCCTGTTTACATTATGTCAACACGGATCGAGGGCAAATGCTATGTTGTTGCAGTACAGCATATACAGGATTCATATTTCTTTGAACGTATATACACTGCCATGGTGATATCCCGACAATTCCATGCGCATGATACTGCACATTCCCTGCCAAATACAGCGCACCTGCTCCTGTTTACATTATGTCAACTCGGGTCGAGGACAAATCCTACGTTGATGTAGTACTGCATATTCAGGAGTCAATATTTCATTGAACGGATATACACTGCTATTGGTGATATCATGACAATTCGATGCGCGTGATACACCACATTCCCTGCCAAATACAGCGCACCTGCTCCTGTTTACATTATGTCAACTCGGGTCGAGGAAAAATGCTACGTTGTTGTAGTACTGCATATTCAGGATTCAATATTTCATAGAACAGATCTACTTTGCTATTTGTGATATCTCGTCAATTCGATGCGCGGTATACCGCACAGCTGCTGCCAAATAGAGCGCAAATCAGCCACTGTGCGCTCTGTCAACTCAGGTCACTGCCTAATTCATTGTAATTGTATTTTTGCATATTTAGGCTGATGTATTCAACTAAACGTACCTCCGGTGCTAGAGGTGGTATGCCTACAATTCGATGCGCGTTATGCTCCACAGTTGCCGCCAAATAGCGCACCTGCGCCTGTTTACATTATATCAACTTGGGTCGAGGACAAATGCAACGTTGTTGTAGTACTGCTTATTCAGGATTCAATACTTCATTGAATGTATCTACACTGCTATTGGTGAAAGCACGACAATCCGATGCGCGTGATACTCCGCATTCCCTGCCAAATACAGCGCACCTGCTCCTGTTTACATTATGTCAACTCGGGTCGAGGACACACGCAATGTTGTTGTAGTACAGCATATACCGAATTCAATATTTCATTGAACGTATATACACTGCTATTCGTGATATGCCGACAATTCGAAGAGCGTTATACTCCTCATTCGCTGCCAAATACTACGCACATCAGAGAATTGGCGCATTGTCAACTCTGTGTCCTGTCAAATACATTGTATTTGCTGTTTATCATGTTAGGCTCAATTATTTAATTAAGCGTATCTCCGCCGCAATTCGTGGTATGTCGACAAATCTATGCTCGCTATACTCCGCAGTTGCAGCCAAACAGCGCACCTGCTTCTGTTCACATTGTGTCATTCGGGTCGAGCACAAATGCATTGTTTTTGCAGTACATCATATACCGGATTCAATACTTCATTGAACGTACATACACTGCCATTGGTGGCATCCCGACAATTCGATACGCGTGAAACTCCACATTTCCTGCCACATACGGCGCACCTGTTGCTGTTTAAATTATATCAACTCGGGTCGAGGAATAATGCAATGAAGTTGAAGTACTGCATATTCAGGATTCAATACTTCATTGAATGTGTCTACACTGCTATTGGAAATATCCCGACAATTCGATGCGCGTTATACTCCTCATTCGCTGCAAAATACTACGCACATCAGACGGTGTGCGCATTGTCAACTCTGTGCCCTGTCAAATACATTGTAGTTGCAGTTTATCATATTAGGCACAAGTATTTATTTAAACGTATTACCGCTGCTATTCGTGGTATGTCGACAAATCTATGCGCGTTATACTCCTCATTTGCCGCCAAATACGGCGCCCCTGGTCCTGTTTACATTATGTCAACTCGGGTCGAGGACAATTGCAATGTTATTGTAGTACTGCATATTAAGGTTTCAATATTTCATTGAACGTATATACACTGCCATGATAATATCCCGACAATTCAATGCGCATGAAACTCCACATTTTCTGCCAAATACGGCGCACCTGCTCCTGTTTACATTATGTCAACTCGGGTCGAGGACAAATGCTACGTTGTTGTAGTACTGCATATTCATGATTCAATTCTTCATTGAATGTATCTACACTGCTATTGGTGATAACACGACAATTCGATGCGCGTGATACTCCACATTCCCTGCCAAATACAGCGCACCTGCTCCTGTTTACATTATGTCAACTCGGGTCGAGGACAAATCCTACATTGATGTAGTACTGCATATTCAGGATTCAATATTTCATAGACCGGATATACACTGCTATTGTTGATATCATGACAATTCGATGCGCGTGATACACCACATTCCCTGCCAAATACAGCGCACCTGCTCCTGTTTACATTATGTCAACTCGGGTCGAGGACAAATGCTACGTTGTTGTAGTACTGCATATTCAGGATTCAATATTTCATAGAACGGATCTACACTGCTATTTGTGATATCTCGTCAATTCGATGCGCGGTATACCGCACAGCTGCTGCCAAATAGAGCGCAAATCAGCCACTGTGCGCTCTGTCAACTCAGGTCCCTGCCTAATTCATTGTAATTGTAGTTTTGCATATTTAGGCTTATGTATTCAATTAAACTTATCTCCGCTGCTATTCGTGGTATGTCGACAAATCCATGCGCGTTATACTCCACATTCCCTGCCAAATACAGCGCACCTGCTCCTGTTTACATTATGTCAACTCGGGTGAAGGACAAATGCAATGTTTTTGCAGTTCAGCACATTCAGCATTCAATATATCATTGAACGGATCTACACTGCGACTGGAGATATCTCGTCTATTCGATGCGCGGTGTACCGCACACTTCCTGCCAAATAGAGCGCAAATCAGCCATTGTGCGCTGTGTCAACTCAGGTCCTTGCCAAATTCATTGGAATTGTAGTTTTGCATATTTAGGCCTAAGTATTCAATTAAACGGATCTCCGGTACTATTGATGGTATGCCTACAATTCGATGCGCGTTATACTCCACATTCCCTGCCAAATACAGCGCACCGGCTCCTGTTTACATTATGTCAACTGGGGTCGAAGACAAATGCAATGTTCTTGTAGTACTGCATGCTCAGAACTCAATACTTCATTGAACGTATCTACACTGCGACTGGAGATATTTCGTCAATTCCATGCGTCTTGTACTCCACATTTCCTGCCAAATAGTGCGCACCTGCTCCTGTTTACATTATGTCAACTCGGATCGAGGACAAATGCAATGTTGTTGCAGTACGGCAAATTCAGGATTCAATATTTCATTGAACGTATATACACTGCTATTCGTGATATGCCGACAATTCGAAGAGCGTTATACTCCTCATTCGCTGCCAAATACTACGCACATCAGAGAATTGGCGCATTGTCAACTCTGTGTCCTGTCAAATACATTGTATTTGCTGTTTATCATGTTAGGCTCAATTATTTAATTAAGCGTATCTCCGCCGCAATTCGTGGTATGTCGACAAATCTATGCGCGCTATACTCCGCAGTTGCAGCCAAACAGCGCACCTGCTTCTGTTCACATTGTGTCATTCGGGTCGAGCACAAATGCATTGTTTTTGCAGTACATCATATACCGGATTCAATACTTCATTGAACGTACATACACTGCCATTGGTGGCATCCCGACAATTCGATACGCGTGAAACTCCACATTTCCTGCCACATACGGCGCACCTGTTGCTGTTTAAATTATATCAACTCGGGTCGAGGAATAATGCAATGAAGTTGAAGTACTGCATATTCAGGATTCAATACTTCATTGAATGTGTCTACACTGCTATTGGAAATATCCCGACAATTCGATGCGCGTTATACTCCTCATTCGCTGCAAAATACTACGCACATCAGACGGTGTGCGCATTGTCAACTCTGTGCCCTGTCAAATACATTGTAGTTGCAGTTTATCATATTAGGCACAAGTATTTATTTAAACGTATCTCCGCTGCTATTCGTGGTATGTCGACAAATCTATGCGCGTTATACTCCTCATTCGCTGCAGAATACTACGTACATCAGCCGGTTGGCGCATTGTCAACTCTGTGTCCTGTCAAATACATTGTAATTGCAGTTCATTATATTAGGCTCAAATATTTATTTAAACGTATCTCCGCTGCTATTCCTGGTATGTCGACAAATCTATGCGCGTTATACTCCTCATTTGCCGCCAAATACAGGGGACCTGCTCCTGCTCACATTATGTCAACTGGGGTCGCAGACAAATGCAATGTTGTTGTAGTACTGCATATTCAGGATTCAATATTTCATTGAACGGATCTACACTGCTAATGGTGATATCCCGACAACTCGTTGCCCGTGATACTCCACATTCCCCGCCAAATACAGCGCACCTGCTCCTCTATACATTATGTCAACTGAGGTCGAAGACAAATGCAATGTGTTTGCAGAACAGCATATTCAGGATTCAATTCCTCATTGAACGTATCTACACTGCTGTTGTTGATATACCGACAATTCCATGCGCCTTGTACATCACGTTTCCTGCCAAACACAGCGCACCTTCTCCTGTTTACATTATGTCAGCTCGGGTCGAGGACAAATGCAATGTTGTTGTAGTACTGCATATTCAGGATTCAATTCATCATTGATCGTATCTACACTGCTGTTGTTGATATAGCGACAATTCTATGCGCGTTGTACACCACGTTTCCTGCCAAATACAGCGCACCTTCTCCTGTTTACATTATGTCAGCTCGGGTCGAGGACAAATGCAATGTTTTTGCAGAACAGCATATCCAGGATTCAATATTTCAGTCAATGTAAATACACTGCTGTTGTTGATATACCGACAATTCCATGCGCGTTGTACACCACGTTTCCTGCCAAATACAGCGCACCTTCTCCTGTTTACATTATGTGAGCGCGGATCGAGGACAAATGCAATGTTGTTGCAGTACAGCATATTCAGAATTCAATATTTTAATGAACGGATCTACTCTGCTATTGGTGATATCCCGACAATACGATGCTCGTTATACTCCTCATTCGCTGCCAAATGCTACGCACATCAGCCGGTTTGCGCATTGTCAACTCTGTGTCCTGTCAAATACATTATAGTTGCAGTTTATCATATAAAGCTCAAGTATTTATTTAAACGTATCACCGCTGCTACTCGAGGTTTATAGACAAATCCGTGCGCGTTATACTCCTCATTTGCCGCCAAATAGAGCGCACCTGCTCCTGTTTACATTATGTCAACACCGATCGAGGACAAATGCAATGTTGTTGCAGTACAACATACTTAGGATTCTATATTTCATTGAACGGATATACACTGCCATTGGTGATATCTCCTCATTTCGATGCGCGTAATACTCCACATTCCCTGCCAAATACAGCGCACCTGCTCCTGTCTACATTATGTCAACTCGGGTCAAGGACAAATGCAATGTTTTTGCAGTACAGCACATTCAGGATTCAATATTCCATTGAATGTATCTACAATTCTATTGCTGATATCACGACAATTCGATGCGTCTGATACTCCACATCTCCAGCCAAATACAGCGCACCTGCTCCTGTTTACATTATGTCAAATCGGGTCGAGAACAAATTCAATGTTTTTGCCGTTCAGGATATTCAGGATTCAATATTTCATTGAATGTATCTACACTGCCATTGATGTTATCACGACAATTCGATGCGCGTGATACTCCACATTCCTTGCCAAATACAGCGCACCTGCTCCTGTTTACATTATGTCAGCTCGGATCGAGGACAAGTGCCATGTTGTTGCAGTACACCATATACAGGATTCAATACTTCATTGAACGTATATGCACTGCCATGGTGATATCCCGACTATTCCATGCGCATGATACTCCACATTTCCTGCCAAATACAGCGCTACTGCTCCTGTTTACATTATGTCAACTCGAGTCGAGAACAAATGCAATGTTGCTGCAGTACAGCATATTCAGGAATCAATATTTCATTGAACGTATATACACTGCTATTCGTGATATCCCGACAATTCGATGCGCGTGATACTCCACATTTCTTGCCAAATACAGCGCTACTGCTCCTGTTTACATTATGTCAACTCGAGTCGAGAACAAATGCAATGTTGCTGCAGTACAGCATATTCAGGATTCAATATTTCATTGAACGTATATACACTGCTATTGGTGATATCCCGACAATTCGATGCGCGTTATAATCCACATTCGCTGCCAAATACTATGCACATCAGCCGGTTTGCGCCTTGTTAACTCTGTGTCCTGTCAAATACATTGTAATTGCAGCTTATCATATTAGGCTCAAGTATTTATTTAAACGTATCTCCGCTGCTATTCGTGGTATGTCGACAAATCTATGCGCGCTATACTCCCCATTTGCCGCCAAATACAGCGCAGCTCCTCCTGTTTACATTATGTCAACTCGGATCGAGGACAAATGCCATGTTGTTGCAGTACGGCATATACAGGATTCAATATTTCATTGAACGTATATACACTGCCATGGTGATATCCCGACAATTCGATGAGCATGATACTCCACATTTCCTGCCAAATACAGCGCACCTGCTCCTGTTTACATTATGTCAACTCGGTTCGAAGACAAATGCAATCCTGCTGCAGTTCAACATATTCAGGATTCAATATTTCATTGAACGTATATACACTGCTATTCGTGATATCCCGACAATTCGAAGCGCGTTATACTCCACATTCCCTGGCAAATACAGCGCACCTGTTCCTGTCTACATTATGTCAACTCGGGTCAAGGACAAATGCAATGTTTCTGCAGTACAGCACATTCAGGATTCAATATTCCATTGAATGTATCTACAATTCTATTGCTGATATCACGACAATTCGATGCGTCTGATACTCCACATCCCCAGCCAAATACAGCGCACCTGCTCCTGTTTACATTATGTCAAATCGGGTCGAGAACAAATTCAATGTTTTTGCCGTTCAGGATATTCAGGATTCAATATTTCATTGAATGTATCTACACTGCCATTGATGTTATCACGACAATTCGATGCGCGTGATACTCCACATTCCTTGCCAAATACAGCGCACCTGCTCCTGTTTACATTATGTCAACTCGGATCGAGGACAAGTGCCATGTTGTTGCAGTACACCATATACAGGATTCAATACTTCATTGAACGTATATGCACTGCCATGGTGATATCCCGACTATTCGATGCGCATGATACTCCACATTTCCTGCCAAATACAGCGCTACTGCTCCTGTTTACATTATGTCAACTCGAGTCGAGAACAAATGCAATGTTGCTGCAGTACAGCATATTCAGGAATCAATATTTCATTGAACGTATATACACTGCTATTCGTGATATCCCGACAATTCGATGCGCGTGATACTCCACATTCCTTGCCAAATACAGCGCTACTGCTCCTGTTTACATTATGTCAACTCGAGTCGAGAACAAATGCAATGTTGCTGCAGTACACCATATTCAGGATTCAATATTTCATTGAACGTATATACACTGCTATTGGTGATATCCCGACAATTCGATGCGCGTTATAATCCACATTCGCTGCCAAATACTATGCACATCAGCCGGTTTGCGCATTGTTAACTCTGTGTCCTGTCAAATACATTGTAATTGCAGTTTATCATATAAGGCTCAAGTATTTATTTAAACGTATCTCCGCTGCTATTCGTGGTATGTCGACAAATCTATGCGCGCTATACTCCCCATTTGCCGCCAAATACAGCGCAGCTCCTCCTGTTTACATTATTTCAACTCGGATCGAGGACAAATGCCATGTTGTTGCAGTACAGCATATACAGGATTCAATATTTCATTGAACGTATATACACTGCCATGGTGATATCCCGACAATTTGATGAGCATGATACTCCACATTTCCTGCCAAATACAGCGCACCTGCTCCTGTTTACATTATGTCAACTCGGGTCGAGGACAAATGCAATGTTGCTGTAGTGTTGCATATTCAGGATTCAGTACTTCATTGAATGTATCTACACTGCTATTGGTCATATCACGACAATTCGATGCGCGTGTTACTCCACATTCCCTGCCCAATGCAGCGCACCTGCTCTTGTTTACATTGTGTCAACTGTGTTCGAGGACAAATGCATTGTTTTTGCAGTACAGCACATTCAGGATTCAATATTTCATTGAACGTATATACACTGCTATTCGTCATATCCCGACAGTTCGATGCGAGTTGTACTCCACATTCCCTGCCAAGTACTACGTTCATCAGAGAGTTTGCGCATTGTCAACTCTGTGTCCTGTCAAGAACATTGTAATTGCAGATTATCATATTAGGCTCAAGTATTTATTTAAACGTATCTACGCTGCTATTCGTGGTATGTTGACAAATCTGTGCGCGCTATACTCCTCTTTTGCCGCCAAATACAGCGCACCTGCTCCTGTTTACATTGTATCATCTGTGGTCGAGGACAAATGCATTGTTTTTGCAGTACAATATATTCAGGAATCAATATTTCATTGAACGGATCTACACTGCTATTTGTGATATCTCGTCAATTCGATGCGCGGTATACGGCACACTTGCTGCCAAATGGGGACACTGTGCGCTGTGTCAACCCAGGTCCCTGCCTAACTCATTGTAATTGAAGTTTTGCATATTTAGGCTTAAGTATTCAATTAAACGTATCTCCGGTGCTATTGCTGTTATGCCTACAACTCGATGCGCGTTATACTCCACAGCTCCCGCCAAACACAGCGCACCTACCTCCTGTTTACATTATGTCAACTCACGTCGAGGACAAATGCAATGTTGCTGCAGTACAGCATATTCAGGATTCAATATTGCCTTGAACGTATATACTGCTATTCCTGATATCCCGATAATTCGAAGAGAGTTATACTCCACATTCCCTGCCAAACACAGCGCACTTGCTCCTGTTTACATTTGTCAACTCGGGTCAAGGACAAATGCAATGTTTTTGCAGTACAGCACATTCAGGATTCAATATTTCATTGAACGGATCTACACTGCTATTTGTGATATCTCGTCAATTCGATGCGCGGTATACCGCACAGTTGCTGCCAAATAGAGCTCAAATCAGCCACTTTGCGCTATGTCAACTCAGGTCCGTGCCTAATTCATTGTAATTGTATTTTTGCATATTTTGGCATATGTATTCAAATTAAACGTATCTCCGGTGCTATAGGTGGTATGCCTACAACTCGATGCGCGTTATACTCCACAGCTCCCGCCAAATACAGCGCACTTGCTGCCGTTTACATTATGTCAACTGGGGTCGAGGTCAAATCCAATCGTTTTGCAGTACTGCAAATTCAGGATTCAATATCCCATTGAACGTTTCTACACTGCTATTGGTGATATCTCGTCAATTCGATGCGCGGTATACCGCACACTTGCTGCCAAATAGGGCGCAAATCAGACACTGTGCGCTAAGTCAACCCAAGTCCCTGCCTAACTCATTGTAATTGTAGTTTTGCATATTTAGGCTTAAGTATTCAATTAAACGTATCTCCGATGCTATTGGTGGTATGCCTACAACTCGATGCGCGTTATACTCCACAGTTCCCGCCAAATACAGCGCACGTGCTCTTGTTTACATTACGTCAACTCGGGTCGAGGACAAATGCAATGTTGTTGCAGTACTGCATATCCAGGTTTCAATACTCCATTGAACGTACCTACACTGCTATTGGAGATATATCGTCAATTCCAAGCGCCTTGCACTCCATATTTCCTGCCGAATACAGCACACCTGCTCCTGTTTACAGTATGTCAACACGGGTCGGGGACAAATGCAATCTTTTTGCAGAACAGTATATTCAGGATTCAATATTTCATTGAACGTAAATACACTGCTATTGGTGATATCCCGACAATTCGATGCGCGTTATACTCCACATTCCCTGCCAAATGCAGCGCACCTGCTCCTGTTTACATTATGTCAACTGGGGTCGAGGACAATTGCAATGTTGTTGCAGTACAGCATATTTAGGAACCGATATTTCATTGAACGTAAATACACTGTTATTGGTGATATCCCGACAACTCGACGCGCGTGATACTCCACATTCCCTGGCAAATACAGCGCACCTGCTCCTGTTTACATTATGTCAACTCACGTCGAGGACAAATGCAATGTTGCTGCAGTACAGCATATTCAGGATTCAATATTGCCTTGAACGTATATACTGCTATTCCTGATATCCCGGTAATTCGAAGAGAGTTATACTCCACATTCCCTGTCAAATACAGCGATCCCGTTCCTGTTTACATTATGTCAACTCCGGTCGAGGACAAATGCAATGTTGCTGTAGTGTTGCATATTCAGGATTCAGTACTTCATTGAATGTATCTACACTGCTATTGGTCATATCACGACAATTCGATGCGCGTGTTACTCCACATTCCCTGCCGAATACAGCGCACCTGCTCTTGTTTACATTGTGTCAACTGTGTTCGAGGACAAATGCATTGTTTTTGCAGTACAGCACATTCAGGATTCAATATTTCATTGAACGGATCTACACTGCTATTTGTGATATCTCGTCAATTCGATGCGCGGTATACCGCACAGTTGCTGCCAAATAGAGCGCAAATCAGCCACTTTGCGCTATGTCAACTCAGGTCCGTGCCTAATTCATTGTAATTGTATTTTTGCATATTTTGGCATATGTATTCAAATTAAACGTATCTCCGGTGCTATAGGTGGTATGCCTACAATTCGATGCGCGTTATGCTCCACAGCTGCCGCCAAACAGCGCACCTGCTACTGTTTACATTACATCAACTCGGGACGAGGACAAATCCAATGTTTTGGCAGTACGGGATATTCAGGATTCAATATTTCATTGATCGTAAATACGCTGCTATTCCTGATATCCCGATAATTCGAAGAGAGTTATACTCCACATTCCCTGCCAAACACAGCGCACCTGCTCCTGTTTACATTATGTCAACTCGCGTCGAGGACAAATGCAATGTTGCTGCAGTACAGAATATTCAGGATTCAATATTGCCTGAACGTATATACTGCTATTCCTGATATCCCGATAATTCGAAAAGAGTTATACTCCACATTCCCTGCCAAACACAGCGCACCTGCTCCTGTTTACATTATGTCAACTCGGGTCAAGGACAAATCTAATGTTTTTGCAGTAGAGCACATTCAGCATTCAATATGTCATTGAACGTATATACACTGCTATTCGTGATATCCCGACAAATCGAAGCGCGTTATGCTCCTCATTCGCTGCCAAGTACTACGCTGATCAGAGAGTTTGCGCATTGTCAACTCTGTGTCCTGTCAAATACATTGTAATTGCAGTTTATCATATTATGCACAAGTATTTATTTAAACGTATCTCCGCTGCTATTCGTGTTATGTCGACAAATCTATGCGCGTTATACTCCACAGCTCCCGCCAAATACAGCGCACTTGCTCTTGTTTACATTATGTCAACTCGGGTCGAGGACAATTGCAATGTAGTTGTAGTACTGCATATTCAGGATTCAAATCTTCATTGAATGTATCTACACTGCTATTGGTCATATCACGACAATCAGTGCGCGTGATACTCCACATTCCCTGCGAAATACAGCGCACCTGCTCCCGTTAACATTATGTCAGCTCGGATCGAGGGCAAATGCTATGTTGTTGCAGTACAGCATATACAGAATTCAACATTTCATTGAACGTATATACACTGCCATGGTGACATCCCGACAATTCGGTGCGCATGATACTCCACATTCCCTGCCAAATACAGCGCACCTGCTCCTGGTTACATTAAGTCAACTGGGGTCGAGGACAATTGCAATGTTGTGGCAGTACAGCACAGTCAGGATTCAATATTTCATTGAACGGATCTACACTGCTGTTTGTGATATCTCGTCAATTCGATGCGCGGTTTACCACACCCCTGCCAAATAGAGCGCATATCAGCCACTTTGCGCTGAGTCAACTCAGGTCCCTGCCTAATTCATTGTAATTGTATTTTTGCATATTTAGTCTTATGTATTCAATTAAACGCATCTGCGGAGATATAGGTGGTACGCCTACAATCCGATGCGCGTTATGCTCCACAGTTGCCGCCCAATACAGCGAACCTGCTCCTGTTTACATTATGTCAACTCGGGTCGAGGACATATGCAATGTTTTTGCAGTACAGCATATTCGGGATTCAATATTTCATTGAACGTATATACACTGCTATTGGTGATATCTCGACAAATCGAAGCGCGTTATACTGCTCATTCGCTGCCAAATACAACGCACATCAACCGGTTTGCGCAATATCAACTCTGTGTCCCTGTCAAATCCATTGCATTAGCAGTTTGGCATATTTGGGCCTAAGTACTCAATTCAACCTATTTTCGCTGTTATTGGTGGTATCTCGACAACTGGATGCGCTTTGTACCCGACATTTTCTGCCAAATACAGTGGACCTGCTCCTGTTTACATTATGACATCTCCTGTCGAGGTCAAATCCAATCGTTTTGCAGTACTGCAAATTCAGGATTCAATATCCCATTGAACGTTTCTACACTGCTATTGGTGATATCTCGTCAATTCGATGCGCGGTATACCGCACACTTGCTGCCAAATAGGGCGCAAATCAGACACTGTGCGCTAAGTCAACCCAAGTCCCTGCCTAACTCATTGTAATTGTAGTTTTGCATATTTAGGCTTAAGTATTCAATTAAACGTATCTCCGATGCTATTGGTGGTATGCCTACAACTCGATGCGCGTTATACTCCACAGTTCCCGGAAAAATACAGCGCACGTGCTCTTGTTTACATTATGTCAACTCGGGTCGAGGACAAATGCAATGTTGTTACAGTACTGCATATCCAGGTTTCAATACTTCATTGAACGTACCTACACTGCTATTGGAGATATATCGTCAATTCCAAGCTCCTTGCACTCCATATTTCCTGCCGAATACAGCACACCTGCTCCTGTTTACATTATGTCAACTCGGGTCGGGGACAAATGCAATCTTTTTGCAGAACAGTATATTCAGGATTCAATATTTCATTGAACGTAAATACACTGCTATTGGTGATATCCCGGCAATTCGATGCGCGTTATACTCCACATTCCCTGCCAAATGCAGCGCACCTGCTCCTGTTTACATTATGTCAACTGGGGTCGAGGACAATTGCAATGTTGTTGCAGTACAGCATATTTAGGAACCGATATTTCATTGAACGTAAATACACTGTTATTGGTGATATCCCGACAACTCGACGCGCGTGATACTCCACATTCCCTGGCAAATACAGCGCACCTGCTCCTGTTTACATTATGTCAACACGGATCGAGAGCAAATGCTATGTTGTTGCAGTACAGCATATACAGGATTCATATTTCTTTGAACGTATATACACTGCCATGGCGATATCCCGACAATTCGATGCGCATGATACTCCATATTTCCTGCCAAATACAGCGTACCTGCTCCTGTTTACATTATGTCAACTCGGGTCGACAACAAATGCAATGTTGCTACAAGTAGAGCATATTCAGGATTCAATATTTCATTGTACGTAAATACACTGTTATTGGTTATATCCCGACAACTCGATGCGCGTGATACTCCACATTCCCTGGCAAATACTACGCAGATCAGCCGTTTTGCGCATTGCCAACTCTGTGTCCTGTCAAATACATTGTAATTGCAGTTTATCATATTAGGCTCAAGTATTTATTTAAACGTATCTCCGCTGCTATTAGTGGTATGTCGACAAATCTATGCGCGTTATACTCCTCATTTGCCGCCAAATACAGCGCACGTGCTCCCGTTTACATTATGTCAACTGCGGTCGAGAACAATTGCAATGCTGTGGCAGTACAGCACAGTCAGGATTCAATATTTCATTGAACGTATATACACTGCTATTGGTGATATCTCGACAATTCGAAGCGCCTTATACTCCTCATTCGCTGCCAAATACAACGCACATCAACCGGTTTGCACAATATCAACTCTATATCCTGTCGAATCCATTGTATTTGCAGTTTGGCCTATTTGGGCCTAAGTACTCAATTAAACCTACTTTCGCTGTTATTGGTGGTATCTCGACAACTCGGTGCGCGTTATACCCGACATTTTCTGCCAAATACAGCGCACGTGCTATTGTTTACATTATGTCAACTCGGGTCGAGTACAAATGCAATGTTTTTGTAGTACAGCATATTCGGGATTCAATATTTCATTGAACGTATATACACTGCTATTGGTGATATCTCGACAATTCGAAGCGCCTTATACTCCTCATTCGCTGCCAAATACAACGCACATCAACCGGTTTGCACAATATCAACTCTATATCCTGTCGAATACATTGTATTTGCAGTTTGGCCTATTTGGGCCTAAGTACTCAATTAAACCTACTTTCGCTGTTATTGGTGGTATCTCGACAACTCGGTGCGCGTTATACCCGACATTTTCTGCCAAATACAGCGCACGTGCTATTGTTTACATTATGTCAACTCGGGTCGAGTACAAATGCAATGTTTTTGTAGTACTGCATATTCAGGATTCAATACTTCATTGAATGTATCTACACTGCTATTGGTGATATCCCGGCAATTGGAAGCGCGTTTTACTCCTCATTCGCTGCCATATGCTACGCACATCAGAGAGTGTGGGCATTGTCAACTCTGTGTCCCGTCAAATACATTGTAATGCAGTTTATCATATTAGGCTCAAGTATTTATTTAAACGTATCTCCGCTGCTATTAGTGGTATGTCGACAAATCTATGCGCGTTATGCTCCACAGCTGCCGCCAAACAGCGCACCTGCTCCTGTTTACATGATGTCAACTGGGGTCGAGGACAAATCCAATGTTTTTGCAGTACAGGATATTCAGGATTCAATATTGCATTGATCGTATATACACTGCTATCAGTGATATCCTGACAATTCGACGCGCGTTGTACTCGTCATTCGCTGCCAAATACTACGCAAATCAGCCGGTTTGCGCATTGTCAACTCTGTGTCCTGTCAAATACATTGTAATTGCAGATTATCATATTAGGCGCAAGTATTTATTAAAACGTATCTCCGCTGCTATTAGTGGTATGTCGACAAATCTATGCGCGTTATACTCCTCATTTGCCGCCAAATACAGCGGACCTGCTCCTGTTTACATTATGTCAACTGGGGTCGAGGACAAATCCAATGTTTTTGCAGTACAGGATATTCAGGATTCAATATTTCATTGAACGTATATACACTGCTATTGGTGATATCCTGACAATTCGATGCGCGTGATACTCCACATTCCCTGGCAAATACTACGCAGATCAGCCGGTTTGCGCATTGTCAACTCTGTGTCCTGTCAAATACGTTGTAATAGCAGTTTATCATATTAGGCTCAAGTATTTATTTAAACGTTTCTCCGCTGCTATTAGAAGTATGTCGACAAATCTATGCGCGTTATGCTCCTCATTTGCCGCCAAATACAGCGGACCTGCTCCTGATTACATTATGTCAACCCGGGTCGAGGACAATTGCAATGTAGTTGTAGTACTGCATATTCAGGATTCAATTCTTCATTGAATGTATCTACACTGCTATTGGTCATATCACGACAATCGGTGCGCGTGATACACCACATTCCCTGCCAAATACAGCGCACCTGCTCTTGTTTACATTGTGTCAACCGTGGTCGTGGACAAATACATTGTTTTTGCAGTACAGCATATACCGGATTCAATACTTCATTGAACGTATATACACTGTTTTTGGTTATATCCCGACCATTCGATGAGCGTGGTACTACACGTTTCCTGCCAAATACGGCACACCTGCTCCTGTTTACATTATGTCAACTCGGGTCGAGGACAAATCCAATGTTTTTGCAGTACAGGATATTCAGGATTCAATATTTCATTGAACGTGTATACACTGCTATTGGTGACATCCTGACAATTCGATGCGCGTTACACTCCACATTCCCTGCCAAATACAGCGCACCTGCTCCTGTTTACATTATGTCAACTCGGGTGAAGGACAAATGCAATGTTTTTGCAGTTCAGCACATTCAGGATTCAATATTTCATTGAACGGATCTACACTGCGACTGGAGATATCTCGTCTATTCGATGCGCGGTATACCGCACACTTCCTGCCAAATAGAGCGCAAATCAGCCATTGTGCGCTGTGTCAACTCAGGTCCTTGCCAAATTCATTGTAATTGTAGTTTTGCATATTTAGGCCTAAGTATTCAATTAAACGGATCTCCGGTACTATTGATGGTATGCCTACAATTCGATGCGCGTTATACTCCACATTCCCTGCCAAATACAGCGCACCGGCTCCTGTTTACATTATGTCAACTGGGGTCGAAGACAAATGCAATGTTCTTGTAGTACTGCATACTCAGAACTCAATACTTCATTGAACGTATCTACACTGCGACTGGAGATATTTCGTCAATTCCATGCGTCTTGTACTCCACATTTCCTGCCAAATAGTGCGCACCTGCTCCTGTTTACATTATGTCAACTCGGATCGAGGACAAATGCAATGTTGTTGCAGTACAGCATATACAGAATCCAATATTTCATTGAACGTATATACACTGCTGTTCGTGATATGCCGACAATTCGAAGCGGGTTATACTCCTCATCCGCTGCCAAAGACAACTCACATCAGAGAATTGGCGCATTGTCAACTCTGTGTCCTGTCAAATACATTGTAATTGCAGTTTATCATATTAGGCTCAAGTATTTAATTAAAAGTATCTCCGCTGCTATTCGTGGTACGTCGACAAATCTATGCGCGTTATACTCCTCATTTGCCGCCAAATACAGCGTACCTGCTCCTGTTTACACTATGTCAACTCGGATCGAGGACAAATGCAATGTTGTTGCAGTACATCATATACAGGATTCAATATTTCATTGAACGTATGTACACTACCATGGTGATATCGCGACAATTCGATGCGCATGATACTCCACATTTCCTGCCAAATACAGCGCATCTGCTCCTGTTTACATTATTTCAACTCGGGTCGAGGAAAAATGCAATGTTTTTGCAGTTCAGCACATTCAGGATTCGATATTTCATCGAACGGATCCACATTGCTATTTGTGATATCTCGTCAATTGGATGCGCGGTATATCGCACAGTTGCTGCCAAATAGAGCGCAAACCAGCCACTTTGCGCTATGTCAACTCAGGTCCCTGCCCAATTCATTGTAATTGTAGTTTTGCATACTTAGGCCTAAGTATTCAATTAAACGGATCTCCGGTGCTATTGGTGGTATGCCTACAATTCGATGCGCGTTATGCTCCACAGTTGCCGCCAAATACAGCGCACATGCCCCTGTTTACATTATGTCAACTGGGGTCGAAGACAATTGCAATGTTGTTGCAGTACACCATATTCAGGATTCAATATTTCATTGAACGTACATACACTGCTATTGGTGATATCCCGACAATTCGATGAGCGTTATACTCCTCATTCGCTGCAGAATACTACGCACATCAGCCGGTTGGCGCATTGTCAACTCTGTGTCCTGCCAAATACATTGTAATTGCAGTTTATCATATTAGGCTCAAGTATTTATTTAAACGTATCTCCGTTGCTATTCGTGGTACGTCGACAAATCTATGCGCGTTATACTCCTCATTTGCCGCCAAATACAGCGCACGTGCTCCCGTTTACATTATGTCAACTGGGGTCGAGTACAATTGCAATGTTGTGGCAGTACACCATATTCAGGATTCAATATTTCATTGAACGGATCTACACTGCTGTTTGTGATATCTCGTCAATTCAATGCGCGGTTTACCGCACAAGTGCTGCCAAATAGAGCGCATATCAGCCACTTTGCGCTGTGTCAACTCAGGTCCCTGTCTAATTCATTGTAATTGTATTTTTGCATATTTAGTCTTATGTATTCAATTAAACGTATCTGCGGAGCTATAGGTGGTATGCCTACAATTCGATGCGCGTTATGCTTCACAGTTGCCGCATAATACAGCGCACCTGCTCCTGTTTACATTATGTCAACTCGGGTCGAGGACATATGCAATGTTTTTGTAGTACAGCATATTCGGGATTCAATATTTCATTGAACGTATATACACTGCTATTGGTGATATCTCGACAATTCGAAGCGCCTTATACTCCTCATTCGCTGCCAAATACAACGCACATCAACCGGTTTGCACAATATCAACTCTGTGTCCCTGTCAAATCCATTGGCATTGCAGTTTAGCATATTTAGGATTAAGTATTCAATTAAACGTATCTCCGCTGCTATTGGTGGTAAGTCCAGAATTTGATGCGCGTTATACCCCACATTTGCTGCCAAATACAGAGCACATTAACCGGTTTACGCAATGTCAACTCTATATCCTGTCGAATCCATTGTATTTGCAGTTTGGCCTATTTGGGCCTAAGTACTCAATTAAACCTATTTTCGCTGTTATTGGTGGTATCTCGACAACTCGATGCGCGTTATACACGACATTTTCTGCCATATACAGCGCACGTGCTATTGTTTACATTATGTCAACTCGGGTCGAGTACAAATGCAATGTTTTTGTAGTACTGCATATTCAGGATTCAATACTTCAATGAATGTATCTACACTGCTATTGGTGATATCCCGGCAATTTGAAGCGCGTTTTACTCCTCATTCGCTGCCATATGCTACGCACATCAGAGAGTGTGGGCATTGTCAACTCTGTGTCCCGTCAAATACATTGTAATTGCAGTTTATCATATTAGGCTCAAGTATTTATTTAAACGTATCTCCGCTGCTATTAGTGGTACGTCGACAAATCTATGCGCGTTATACTCCTCATTTGCCGCCAAATACAGCGGACCTGCACCTGTTTACATGATGTCAACTGGGGTCGAGGACAATTGCAATGTTTTTGCAGTACAGCATATTTAGGAATCAATATTTCATTGAACAGACCTACACAGCTATTTGTGATATCTCGTCAATTCGATGCGCGGTATGCCGCACAGTTGCTGCCAAATAGAGCGCAAATCAGCCACTTTGCGCTATGCAAACTCAGGTCCGTGCCAAATTCATTGTAATTGTATTTTTGCATATTTAGGCTTATGTATTCAAATTAAACGTATCTCCGGTGCTATAGGTGGTATGCCTACAATTCGATGCGCGTTATGCTCCACAGCTGCCGCCAAACAGCGCACCTGCTCCTGTTTACATTATGTCAACTCGGGTCGAGGACAAATCCAATGTTTTTGCAGTACAGGATATTCAGGATTCAATATTTCATTGATCGTATATACACTGCTATCAGTGATATCCTGACGATTCGATGCGCGTAGTACTCCTCATTCGCTGCCAACTACTACGCAGATCAGCCGGTTTGCGCATTGTCAACTCTGTGTCCTGTCAAATACATTGTAATTGCAGATTATCATATTAGGCTCAAGTATTTATTTAAACGTATCTCCGCTGCTATTAGTGGTATGTCGACAAATCTATGCGCGTTATACTACTCATTTGCCGCCAAATACAGCGGACCTGCTCCTGTTTACATTATGTCAACTGGGGTCGAGGACAAATCCAATGTTTTTGCAGTACAGGATATTCAGGATTCAATATTTCATTGAACGTATATACACTGCTATCGGTGATATCCTGACAATTCGATGCGCGTGATACTCCACATTCCCTGGCAAATACTACGCGGAACAGCCGGTTTGCGCATTGTCAACTCTGTGTCCTGTCAAATACGTTGTAATTGCAGTTTATCATATTAGGCTCAAGTATTTATTTAAACGTATCTCCGCTGCTATTAGTGGTATGTCGACAAATCTATGCGCGTTATACTCCTCATTTGCCGCCAAATACAGCGGCCCTGCTCCTGTTTACATGATGTCAACTGGGGTCGAGGACAATTGCAATGTTTTTGCAGTACAGCATATTTAGGAATCAATATTTCATTGAACAGACCTACACAGCTGTTTGTGATATCTCGTCAATTCGATGCGCGGTATGCCGCACAGTTGCTGCCAAATAGAGCGCAAATCAGCCACTTTGCGCTATGCAAACTCAGGTCCGTGCCAAATTCATTGTAATTGTATTTTTGCATATTTAGGCTTATGTATTCAAATTAAACGTATCTCCGGTGCTATAGGTGGTATGTCGACAAATCTATGCGCGTTATACTCCTCATTTGCCGCCAAATACAGCGGACCTGCTCCTGTTTACATGATGTCAACTCGGGTCGAGGACAAATCAAACGTTTATGCAGTACAGGATATTCAGGATTCAATATTTCATTGATCGTATATACACTGCTATCAGTGATATCCTGACAATTCGATGCGCGTAGTACTCCTCAATCGCTGCCAAATACTACGCAGATCAGCCGGTTTGCGCATTGTCAACTCTGTGTCCTGTCAAATACATTGTAATTGCAGATTATCATATTAGGCTCAAGTATTTATATAAACGTATCTCCGCTGCTATTAGTGGTATGTCGACAAATCTATGCGCGTTATACTCCTCATTTGCCGCCAAATACAGCGGACCTGCTCCTGTTTACATTATGTCAACTGGGGTCGAGGACAAATCCAATGTTTTTGCAGTACAGGATATTCAGGATTCAATATTTCATTGAACGTATATACACTGCTATTGGTGATATCCTGACAATTCGATGCGCGTGATACTCCACATTCCCTGGCAAACACTACGCGGAACAGCCGGTTTGCGCATTGTCAACTCTGTGTCCTGTCAAATACGTTGTAATTGCAGTTTATCATATTAGGCTCAAGTATTTATTTAAACGTATCTCCGCTGCTATTAGTAGTATGTCGACAAATCTATGCGCGTTATACTCCTCATTTGCCGCCAAATACAGCGGACCTGCTCCTGATTACATTATGTCAACCCGGGTCGAGGAGAATTGCAATGTAGTTGTAGTACTGCATATTCAGGATTCAATTCTTCATTGAATGTATCTACACTGCTATTGGTCATATCACGACAATCGGTGCGCGTAATACTCCAAATTCCCAACCAAATACAGCGCATCTGCTCCTGTTTACATTATTTCAACTCGGGTCGAGGAAAAATGCAATGATTTTGCCGTTCAGCACATTCAGGATTCGATATTTCATTGAACGGATCCACATTGCTATTTGTGATATCTCGTCAATTCGATGAGCGGTATATCGCACAGTTGCTGCCAAATAGAGCGCAAACCAGCCACTTTGCGCTATGTCAACTCAGGTCCCTGCCCAATTCATTGTAATTGTAGTTTTGCATACTTAGGCCTAAGTATTCAATTAAACGGAACTCCGGTGCTATTGGTGGTATGAATACAATTCGATGCGCGTTATGCTCCACAGCTGCCGCCAAACAGCGCACCTGCTCCTGTTTACATTATGTCAACTCGGGTCGAGGACAAATCCAATGTTTTTGCAGTACAGGATATTCAGGATTCAATATTTCATTGATCGTATATACACTGCTATCAGTGATATCCTGACGATTCGATGCGCGTAGTACTCCTCATTCGCTGCCAAATACTACGCAGATCAGCCGGTTTGCGCATTGTCAACTCTGTGTCCTGTCAAATACATTGTAATTGCAGATTATCATATTAGGCTCAAGTATTTATTTAAACGTATCTCCGCTGCTATTAGTGGTATGTCGACAAATCTATGCGCGTTATACTACTCATTTGCCGCCAAATACAGCGGACCTGCTCCTGTTTACATTATGTCAACTGGGGTCGAGGACAAATCCAATGTTTTTGCAGTACAGGATATTCAGGATTCAATATTTCATTGAACGTATATACACTGCTATCGGTGATATCCTGACAATTCGATGCGCGTGATACTCCACATTCCCTGGCAAATACTACGCGGAACAGCCGGTTTGCGCATTGTCTACTCTGTGTCCTGTCAAATACGTTGTAATTGCAGTTTATCATATTAGGCTCAAGTATTTATTTAAACGTATCTCCGTTGCTATTCGTGGTATGTCGACAAATCTATGCGCGTTATACTCCTCATTTGCCGCCAAATACAGCGCACGTGCTCCCGTTTACATTATGTCAACTGGGGTCGAGGACAATTGCAATGTTGTGGCAGTACAGCACAGTCAGGATTCAATATTTCATTGAACGGATCCACATTGCTATTTGTGATATCTCGTCAATTCGATGCGCGGTATATCGCACAGTTGCTGCCAAATAGAGCGCAAACCAGCCACTTTGCGCTATGTCAACTCAGGTCCCTGCCTAATTCATTGTAATTGTATTTTTGCATACTTAGGCTTATGTATTCAAATTAAACGTATCTCCGATGCTATTGGTGTTATGCCTACAACTCGATGCGCGTTATACTCCACAGTTCCCGCCAAATACAGCGCACGTGCTCTTGTTTACATTATGTCAACTCGGGTCGAGGACAAATGGAATGTTGTTGCAGTACTGCATATCCAGCATTCAATATTTCATTGAACGTATCTACACTGCTACTGGAGATATTTCGTCAATTCCATGCGTCTTGTACTCCACATTTCCTGCCTAATACAGCGCACCTGCTCCTGTTTACATTATGTCAACTCGGGTCGGGGACAAATGCAATCTTTTTGCAGAACAGCATATTCACGATTCAATATTTGATTGAACGTAAATACACTGCTATTGGTGATATCCCGACAATTCGGTGCTCGTTATACTCCTCATTTGCCGCCAAATACAGCGCACCTGCTCCCGTTTACATTATGTCAACTCGGGTCGAGGGCAAATGGAATGTTGTTGCAGTACTGCATATCCAGCATTCAATATTTCATTGAACGTATCTACACTGCTACTGGAGATATTTCGTCAATTCCATGCGTCTTGTACTCCACATTTCCTGCCAAATACAGCGCACCTGCTCCTGTTTACATTATGTCAACTCGGGTCAAGGACAAATGCAATGTTGTTGCAGTACAGCACAAACAGAATTCAAAATTTCATTGAACGTATATACACTGCTATTGGTGATATCCCGACAATTCCATGCGCGTGATACTCCACATTCCCTGCCAAATACAGCGCACCTGCTCGTGTTTACATTATGTCAACTCGGATCGAGGACAAATGCAATCTTTTTGCAGTACTGGATATGCAGTATTCAATATTTCATCGAACGTATATGCACAGCTATTGGTGATATCCCGACAATTCGATGCGCGTGATACTCCACATTACCTGCCAAATACAGCGTACCTGCTCCTCTTCACATTATGTCAACTCGGGTCGAGGACAAATGCAATGTTGCTGCAGTACAGCATATTCAGGATTCAACATTTCATTGAACGTATATACACTGCTATTCGTGATATCCCGACAATTCGAAGCGCGTCATACTCCTCATTCGCTGCCAAATACTAAGCACATCAGAGAGTTTGCGCATTGTCAACTCTGTTTCCTGTCAAATATATTGTATTTGCTGTTTGTCATGTTAGGCTCAAGTATTTAGTTAAACGTATCTCCGCTGCTATTCGTGGTATGTCGACAAATCTATGCGCGTTATACTCCACAGTTGCCGCCAAACAGCGCACATGCTCCTGTTTACATTATGTCATTCGGGTCGAGGACAAATGCATTGTTTTGGCAGTACGTCATATACCGGATTCAATACTTGATTGAACGTACATACACTGCCATTGGTGATATCCCGACAATTCGATGCGCGTGATACTCCACATTACCTGCCAAATACGGCGCACCTACTCCTGTTTACATTATGTCAACACGGATCGAGGACAAATGCAATGTTGTTGCAGTACAGCATATACAGGATCCAATATTTCATTGAACGTATATACACTGCCATGGTGATATCCCGACAATTCGATTCGCATGATACTCCACATTTCCTGCCAAATACAGCGCACCTGCTCTTGTTTACATTGTGTCAACTGTGGTCGAGGACAAATGCATTGTTTTTGCAGTGCAGCACATACGGGATTCAGTACTTCATTCAACGTATATACACTGCCATGGTGATATCCCGACAATTCGATGCGCATGATACTCCACATTTCCAGCTAAATACGGCGCATCTGCTCCTGTTTACATTATATCAACTGGGGTCGAAGACAAATGCAATGTTCTCGTAGTACTGCATACTCAGAACTCAATACTTCATTGAACCTATCTACACTACTATTGGTGATATTTCGTCAGTTCCATGAGCGTTATACTCCACAGCAGCCGCCAAACAGCGGGCCAGCGCTTGTTTACATTATGAAAACTGTTTTCGAGGTCAAATGCAATGTTGTTGCAGTACAGCATATTCAGGATTCAATATTCCATTGAACGGATCTACACTGCTATTGTTGATATCTCGACAATTCGATGCGCGCTATACCGCACAGTTGCTGCCAAATAGAGCGCAAATCAGCCACTTCGCGCTATGTCAACTCAGGTCCCTGCCTAATTCATTGTAATTGTTTTTTTGCATATTTAGGCTTATGTATTCAATTAAACGTATCTCCGGTGCTATTGGTGGTATGCCTACAATTCGATGCGCGTTATGCTCCACAGTTGCCGCCAAACAACGGACCTGCTCCTGTTTATATTATGTCAACTGGGTTCGAAGACAAATGCAATGTTCTTGTAGTACTGCATACTCAGGATTCAATATTTCATTGTATGTATCTACACTGCTATTGGTGATATCACGACAATTCGATGCGCGTGATACTCCATATTTCCTGCCAAATACAGCGCACCTGCTCCTGTTTACATTATGTCATTCGGGTCGAGGACAAATGCAATGTTTTTGCAGTACAGCACATTCAGGATTCAATATTTCATTGAACGGATCTACACTGCTATTGGTGATATCCCGACAATGTGAAGCGCGTTATACTCCTCATTCTCTGCCAAATACTACGCACATCAGAGTGTTTGCGCATTGTCAACTCTGTGTCCTGTCAAATTCATTGTAATTGCAGTTTATCATATTGGGCACAAGTATTCATTTAAACGTATCTCCGCTGCTATTCGTGGTATGTCGACAAATCTATGCGCGTTATACTCCTCATTTGCGGCCAAATACAGCGCACCTGCTCCTGTTTGCATTATGTCAACTCGGGTCGAGGACAATTGCAATGTTGTTGTAGTACTGCATATTCAGGATTCAATATTTCATTGAACGTATATACACTGCCATGGTAATATCCCGACAATTCGATGCGCATGAAACTCCACATTTTCTGCCAAATACAGTGCACCTGCTCCTGTTTACATTATGTCAACTCGTTTCCAGGACAAATGCAATGTTTTTGCAGTATAGCACATTCAGGATTCAATATTTCATTGAAAGGATCTACACTGCTATTGGTGATATCCCGACAATGTGAAGCGCGTTATACTCCTCATTCTCTGCCAAATACTACGCACATCAGAGTGTTTGCGCTTTGTCAACTCTGTGTCCTGTCAAATACATTGTAATTGCAGTTTATCATATTAGGCACAAGTATTTATTTAAACGTATCTCCGCTGCTATTCGTGGTATGTCGACAAATCTATGCGCGTTATACTCCACAGTTGCCGCCAAACAGCGCACCTGCTCCTGTTTACATTATGTCAACTCGGGTCGAGGGCAAATGGAATGTTGTTGCAGTACTGCATATCCAGCATTCAATATTTCATTGGACGTATCTACACTGCTACTGGAGATATTTCGTCAATTCCATGCGTCTTGTACTCCACATTTCCTGCCAAATACAGCGCACCTGCTCCTGTTTACATTATGTCAACTCGGGTCGAGGACAAATGCAATGTTGTTGCAGTACAGCACAAACAGGATTCAATACTTCACTGAGCATATATACACTGCTATTCGTGATATCCCGACAATTCGAAGCGCGTTATTCTCCACATTTCCAGCCAAATACGGCGCATCTGCTCCTGCTCACATTATATCAACTGGGGTCGCAGACAAATGCAATGTTCTTGTAGTACTGCATACTCAGGACTCAATACTTCATTGAACGTATCTACACTACTATTGGTGATATTTCGTCAATTCCATGAGCGTGATACACCACAGCTGCCGCCAAACAGCGGGCCAGCTCTTGTTTACATTGTGCCAACTGTTTTCGAGGTCAAATGCAATGTTGTTGCTGTACAGCATATACAGGATTCAATATTTCATTGAACGTATATACACTGCCATGGTGATATACCGACAATTCGATGCGCATGATACTCCACATTTCCTGCCAAATACAGCGTACCGGCTCCTCTTCACATTATGTCAACTCCTGTCGAGGTCAAATCCAATGTTTTTGCAGTACTGCATATTCAGGCTTCAATATTCATTTGAACGTATCGCCGTTTCCCTTGGAGATATGTCGACAATTTGATGCGCTTTCTACTCCACATTTGCTGCGAAATACAGCGCACATCAACCGATTTGCACAATGTCAACTGTGTATCCTGTCAAATCCATTGTAGTTGCAGTAAAGCATATTTAGGCTTAAGTATTCAATCAAACGTATCTCTACTGCTATTGGGGGTATGTTGATAATTCTATGCGCCTTCTACTCCACATCTGCTGCCAACTACAGCGCGCGTCAGCCGGATTTCACTATGTCAACCCTGGTCCCTGCCTAATCACTTGAAGTTGCAGTTTTGCATATTTAGGCTGCATTATTCAATTAAACGTATCTCCGCAGCTATTGATGGCATGTCGAAAATTCGATGCGCGTTATACATCCCATTAGCTGAGAAAAACAGCGCCCTTCGGCCGGTTTGCGCTATGCTAACTCTTTGCTCTGTCAAATATAGCGTTACTGTAGTTTTGGAAATTCTGCCAGAAATATTCAATTGCGCTGATCTCAGATTTTATTCCAGATGTCTCAACAATTCTATGCGCGTTCTACTCCACACTTGCTCTCGCATATAGCGCACCTGCTCCTGTTTAAATTATGTCAACTCGGGTCATGGTCAAATCCAATGTTATTGCTGTACTGCATATTCAGGATTCAATATTCCCTTAATTGTTTATACACTGCTATTGGTGAAATCTCGACAATTCGACGTGCGTTACTCCACATATGCGGCCAAATTCAGCGCACGTCATTCGGTTTGCCCTATGTCTACTCTGGGCCCTGTCAAGTGCAGCGTAATTGCAATTTTGCAGAGTCTGTGTTAAATACTCAATTAAACGTATCCGCACTGTTATTGGTGATATCTAGACAAGTGGTTGAGCGTTAAACTCCTCATTCGCTGCGAAATATAGCGCACATGCTCCCGTTTACATTTTGCCAGCTCGGGTCGAGGTCAAATCCAATGTTATTGCTATGCTGCTTATCCAGGCTTCAATTATCATTTGAACGAATCTGTACTACTATTGGTGATATGTCGACAATTCGATGCGCGCTATCCCGCACATTTGCAGCAAGAAATAGCGCACAGTAACCAGTTTGCGCAATGTCAACTCTGTGCCCTATCAAATACAGCGATATTCCTGTTTTGCATATTCAGTTTTAAATATTCATTTGAGAGTATTCCAGTTTCTATTCCAGACATCTCGATAGTTCGATACGCGTTAAACTCCACATTTGCTGCCAAATAGAGCGCACTTGCAACTGTTTACATTAAGTAATCTCGGATCGAGGTCAAATCCAATGCTATTGCTGTACTGTATATTCAGGAATCAATATTCCATTGATATTTTCTACACTGCTATTAGTGATATTTCGTCAATTCGATGCGCGGTATACCGCACACTTGCTGCCAAATAGAGCGCAAATCAGCCACTGTGCGCTATGTCAACTCAGGTCCCTGCCTAATTCATTGTAATTGTAGTTTTGCATATTCAGGCTTAAGTATTCAATTAAACGTATCTCCGGTGCTATTGGTGGTATGCCTACAATTCGTTGCGCGTGATACTCCACATTCCCTGCCAAATACAGCGCACCTGCTCCTGTTTACATTATGTCAAGTCGGATCGAGGACAAATGCCATGTTGTTGCAGTACAGCATATACAGGATTCAATATTTCATTGAACGTATATACACTGCCATGGTGATATCCCGACAATTCGAAGAGCATGATACTCCACATTTCCTGCCAAATACAGCGCACCTGCTCCTGTTTACATTATGTCAATTCGGGACGAAGACAAATGCAATGTTGCAGAAGTACGGCATATTCAGGATTCAATATTTCATTGAACGTACATACACTGCTATTCGTGATATCCCGACAAATCGAAGCGCGTTATACTCCTCATTCGCTGCCAAATACTACGCACATCAGAGAGTTTGCTCATTGTCAACTCTGTGTCCTGTCAAATACATTGTAATTGCAGTTTATCATATTAGGCTCAAGTATTTATTTAAACGTATCTCCGCTGCCATTCGTGGTATGTTGACAAATCTATGCGCGTTATACTCCCCATTTGCCGCCAAATACAGCGTACCTGCTCCTGTTTACATTATGTCAACTAGGGTCGAGGACACATGCAATGCTGTTGTAGTACTGCATATTCAGGATTCAACACTTCATTCAATGTATTTACACAGCTATTGGTGATATCCCGACAATACGATGCGCTTGATACTCCACATTTCCTGCCAAATACGGCACACCTGCTCCTGTTTACATTATGTCCCACTCGGATCGGGGACAAATGCATTGTTTTTGCAGTACAGCACAAACAGGATTCAATACTTCACTGAGCATATATACACTGCTCTTGGTGATATCCCGACAATTCGATGCGCGTGATACCCCACATTACCTGCCAGATACAGCGTACCTGCTCCTCTTCACATTATATCAACTCGGGTCGAGGACAAATGCAATGTTGCTGCAGTACAGCATATTCAGGATTCAACATTTCATTGAATGTATATACACTACTATTGGTGATATTTCGTCAATTCCATGAGCGTGATACTCCACAGCTGCCGCCAAACAGCGGGCCAGCTCTTGTTACATTGTGCCAACTGTTTTCGAGGTCAAATGCAATGTTGTTGCAGTACAGCATATACAGGATTCAATATTTCATTGAACGTATATACACTGCCATGGTGATATCCCGACAATTCGATGCGCATGATACTCCACATTTCCTGCCAAATACAGCGTACCTGCTCCTCTTCACATTATGTCAACTCGGGTCGACGACAAACGCAATGCTGCTGCAGTACAGCATATTCAGGATTCAACATTTCATTCAACGTATATACACTGCTAATGGTGATATCCCGACAAATCGATGCGCGTCATACTCCACATTTCCAGCCAAATACGGCGCATCTGCTCCTGTTTACATTATATCAACTGCTGTCGAAGACAAAGGCAATGTTCTTGTAGTACTGCATACTCAGGATTCAATACTTCATTGAACGTATCTGCACTACTATTGGAGATATTTCGTCAATTCCATGAGTGTGATACTCCACAGCTGCCGCCAAACAGCGGGCCAGCTCTTGTTTACATTGTGTCAACTGTTTTCGAGGACAACTGCAATGTTGTTGCAGTACAGCATAATCAGGATTCAATATTTCATTGAACGTATATACACTGCTATTCGTGATATCCCGACAATTCGATGCGCGTTATACTCCTCATTCGCTGCCAAATACTACGCAGATCGGCCGGATTGCGCATTGTCAACTCTGTGTCCTGTCAAATACATTGTAATTGCAGTTTATCATATTTGGCTCAAGTATTTATTTAATCGTGTCTCTGCTGCTATTTGTGGTATGTCCACAAATCCATGCGCGTTATACTCCTCATATGCCGCCAAATACAGCGCACCTGCTCTTGTTTACATTGTGTCAACTGTGGTCTAGGACAAATGCATTGTTTTTGCAGTACAGCACATACGGGATTCAGTACTTCATTCAACGTACCTACACTGCTACTGGAGATATTTCGTCAATTCCATGCGTCCTGCACTCCACATTTCCTGCCAAATACTGCGCACCTGCTCCTGTTTACATTATGTCAACTCGGGTCGAGGACAACTGCAATGTTGTTGCAGTACAGCATATTCAGGATTCAATATTTCATTGAAAGGTTCTACACTGCTATTGGTGATATCTCGTCAATTCGATGCGCGGTATACCGCACAGATGCTGCCAAATTGAGCGCAAATCAGCCACTTTGCGCTATGTCAACTCAGGACCCTGACTAATTCATTGTAACTGTAGTTTTGCATATTTAGGCTTTTTTATTCAATTAAACGTATCCCCGGTGCTATTTGTGGTATGCCTACCATTCAATGCGCGCTATGCTCCACAGTTGCAACCAAACAGCGGACCTGCTCCTGTTTACATTATGTCAACTGGGGTCGAGGGCAAATGGAATGTTGTTGCAGTACTGCATATCCAGCATTCAATATTTCATTGAACGTATATACACTGCCATGGTGATATCCCGACAATTCGATGCGCATGATACTCCACATTTCCTGCCAAATACAGCGTACCTGCTCCTCTTCACATTATGTCAACTCGGGTCGACGACAAACGCAATGCTGCTGCAGTACAGCATATTCAGGATTCAACATTTCATTCAACGTATATACACTGCTAATGGTGATATCCCGACAAATCGATGCGCGTCATACTCCACATTTCCAGCCAAATACGGCGCATCTGCTCCTGTTTACATTATATCAACTGCTGTCGAAGACAAAGGCAATGTTCTTGTAGTACTGCATACTCAGGATTCAATACTTCATTGAACGTATCTACACTACTATTGGAGATATTTCGTCAATTCCATGAGCGTGATACTCCACAGCTGCCGCCAAACAGCGGGCCAGCTCTTGTTTACATTGTGTCAACTGTTTTCGAGGACAACTGCAATGTTGTTGCAGTACAGCATAATCAGGATTCAATATATCATTGAACGTATATGCACTGCTATTCGTGATATCCCGACAATTCGATGCGCGTTATACTCCTCATTCGCTGCGAAATACTACGCAGATCGGGCGGATTGCGCATTGTCAACTCTGTGTCCTGTCAAATACATTGTAATTGCAGTTTATCATATTAGGCTCAAGTATTTAGTTAATCGTGTCTCTGCTGCTATTTGTGGTATGTCCACAAATCCATGCGCGTTATACTCCTCATATGCCGCCAAATACAGCGCACCTGCTCTTGTTTACATTGTGTCAACTGTGGTCTAGGACAAATGCATTGTTTTTGCAGTACAGCACATACGGGATTCAGTACTTCATTCAACGTATATACATTGCTATTGGCGATATCACGACAAATCGATGCGCGTGATACTCCACATTCCCTGCCAAATACAGCGCACCTGCTCCTGTTTACATTATGTCAACTCGGGTCGAGGACAACTGCAATGTTGTAGCAGTACAGCATATTCAGGATTCAATATTTCATTGAAAGGCTCTACACTGCTATTGGTGATATCTCGTCAATTCGATGCGCGGTATACCGCACAGATGCTGCCAAATTGAGCGCAAATCAGCCACATTGCGGTATGTCAACTCAGGACCCTGACTAATTCATTGTAACTGTACTTTTGCATATTTAGGCTTTTTTATTCAATTAAACGTATCTCCGCTGCTATTCGTGGTATGTCGACAAATCTATGCGCGTTATACTCCACAGTTGCCGCCAAACAGCGCACCTGCTCCTGTTTACATTATGTCAACTCGGGTCGAGGGCAAATGGAATGTTGTTGCAGTACTGCATATCCAGCATTCAATATTTCATTGGACGTATCTACACTGCTACTGGAGATATTTCGTCAATTCCATGCGTCTTGTACTGGACATTTCCTGCCAAATACAGCGCACCTGCTCCTGTTTACATTATGTCAACTCGGGTCGAGGACAAATGCAATGTTGTTGCAGTACAGCACAAACAGGATTCAATACTTCACTGAGCATATATACACTGCTATTCGTGATATCCCGACAATCCGATGCGCGTGATACTCCACATTACCTGCCAGATACAGCGTACCTGCTCCTCTTCACATTATGTCAACTCGTTTCGAGGACAAATGCAATGTTGCTGCAGTACAGCATATTCAGGATTCAACATTTCATTGAACGTATATACACTGCTATTCGTGATATCCCGACAATTCGAAGCGCGTCATACTCCTCATTCGCTGCCAAATACTAAGCACATCAGAGAGTTTGCGCATTGTCAACTCTGTTTCCTGTCAAATAAACTGTATTTGCTGTTTATCATGTTAGGCTCAAGTATTTAGTTAAACGTATCTCCGCTGCTATTCGTGGTATGTCGACAAATCTATGCGCGTTATACTCCACAGTTGCCGCCAAACAGCGCACCTGCTCCTGTTTACATTATGTCATTCGGGTCGAGGACAAATGCATTGTTTTGGCAGTACATCATATACCGGATTCAATACTTCATTGAACGTACATACACTGCCATTGGTGATATCCCGACAATTCGATGCGCGTGATACTCCACATTACCTGCCAAATACGGCGCACCTACTCCTGTTTACATTATGTCAACACGGATCGAGGACAAATGCAATGTTGTTGCAGTACAGCATATACAGGATTCAATATCTCATTGAACGTATATACACTGCCATGGTGATATCCCGACAATTCGATGCGCATGATACTCCACATTTCCTGCCAAATACAGCGCACCTGCTCCTGTTTACATTATGTCATTCGGGTCGAGGACAAATGCATTGTTTTTGCAGTACAGCATATACTGGATTCAATATTTCAATGCATGTATCTACACTGCTACTGGAGATATTTCGTCAATTCGATGCGCGCTATACCGCACAGTTGCTGCCAAATAGAGCGCAAATCAGCCACTTTGCGCTATGTCAACTCAGGTCCCTGCCTAATTCATTGTAATTGTAGTTTTGCATACTTAGGCTTATGTATTCAATTAAACGTATCTCCGGTGCTATTGGTGGTATGCCTACAGTTCTATGCGCGTTATGCTCCACAGTTGCCGCCAAACAGCAGACCTGCTCCTGTTTACATTATGTCAACTCGGATCGAGGACAAATGCAATGTTGTTGCAGTACAGCATATACAGGATTCAATATTTCATTGAACGTATATACACTGCCATGGTGATATCCCGACAATACGATGCCCATGATACTCCACATTTCCTGCCAAATACAGCGCACCTGCTCCTGTTTACATTATGTCATTCGGGTCGAGGACAAATGTATTGTTTTTGCAGTACATCATATAACGGATTCAATACTTCATTGAACGTAAATACACTGCTATTGGAGATATCCCGACAATTCGATGCGCATGATACTCCACATTTCCTGCCATATCAGCGCACCTGCTCCTGTTTACATTATGTCTAATCTGGTCGAGGTCATATGCAATGTTGTTGCAGTACTGCATAATCAGGATTCAATATTACATTGAACGGATCTGCACTGCTATAGGTGATATCTCGACAATACGACGTGCCTCATACTCCACATTTGCTGCCAAATTCAGTGGACCTGCTGCTGTTTACATTATGTCAAGTCGGGGGTCGCGGTCCAATCCAATGTTTTTGCAGTACTGCACATTTAGCCTTCAATATTCAATTGAAAGTATCTCCGTTTCCATTGAAGATTTGTCGACAATTCGATGCGCGTTATACCCCACAATTGCTGCCAAATACAGTGCACATTAACCGGCTTGCGCAATGTTAAATCTGTGTCCTGTCAAATCCAGCGTAATTGCAGTTTATCATATTTTGGCTCAAGTATTTAATTAAACGTATCTCCGCTGCTGTTGGTGGTACGTCGACATTTCGATGCGCGCACTGCTCCACATATGCTGCCAAATGCAGCGCACGTCATTCGGTTTGCGTTATGTTAACTCTAGGTGCTGTCAAATACGGAGATATTGGTGCTTTGCAGATTCTATCTTAAATATTCAATTGAGTGTCTCTCAGTTTCCATTCCAGATATCTCGACAAATCGATTTGCGTTATACTCCACACTTGCTGCCAAATACACCGCGCATCAGCCGGTTTGCGCAATGTCAACTCTGTGTCCTGTCAAATCCAATGTTACTTTTGTTGAACATATTTAGGCCTAAGTATTCAATTAAACGTATCCGCTGCTATTGGTGTTATGTCGACAATTCGGTGCGCGCGGTACTCCACATTTTCCGCCAAATGCAGCTGACCTGCTCCTCTTTACATTATGTCAACTCGGGTCGAGGTTAAATGCAATGTTACTGCAGTACTGCATATCCAGGATTCAATACTCCATTGAACGTATCTACACTGCTATTGGTGATATCTCGACATTTCGACCCGTGTTATACGTCACATTTGCTGCCAAATACTGCGCACATCAGCCGGTTTGCGCTATGTCAACTCAGGCCCTGTCATATCCAGCGTAATTGGCGTTTTGGAGATTCTGCCGGGAATATTCAATTGAACGTATCTCGGTTTCTCATGGAGATATGTCGACAATTCGATGCGCGTACTACTCCACATAAGCAGTCAAATACAGCGCACGTCATTCGGTTTGCGGTATGGCAACTCTGGGCCCTGTCAAATACAGCGTTGCTGCAGTTTTGCAGATTCTGTCTTAAATATTATATTGAGCGTATCTCATTGTTTATTCCCGTTATCTCGACAATTCGATGAGCGTGTTGAGTAGATGATACATTTACACTGTACATGTGAATGTGTGTGTAAGCGTGAGAGGGCGCCCAGGTCATAGTTGAGACAAGAGACAGTTGCCGGATGTTAGAAGCTTCAGGAAGAGTCGGTCAACAACAAGCGTGCGTGTAAGAAGGTTATCGAGGTCTACAGAGTGCAACATATATGTGTAGCTATTGTGTATAAAATAAAATAAACTATTTGTATTTCCGAATCCTTTCATTACCTTAACATGGTAGCAGATCGTGGTGACTAGTTTTGCAAGCTATTGAGTGCGTGGTTACGATCTTGCGAGTGAGTTTAGTAAGGGAAGAAACCGTCAGAGGATAAAAAGAAAAAAAATACTTCAAGCACGTAGGAATGATTAAGTACAGGAAAAAAAATCAATTAAAATGGAGAGATCGGAAATCATGATACCTGTATTCGATGGTCAGGAATATGGAATGTGGAAGCAAAGAACACGATGTTTCTCAAGTATAAGGAATGCAAGGTTGTTACAACAAGAATTAAGACCGAAAGAGACAATGAAGATTGGGACAAAAAGGATTTGAGGGCGATAAATATAATTTACAGTGCCATCACAAATAGACAATTGGGGTATGTTAGAGAAGAAAAAACGGCATATAATATAATAAAAAGGTTTGATGAAATGTACTTGATGTTGCGACACACAAACTAACTAACGACCAGTCAGGCACAACTGATCGGTTGGTATCGCGAACCTTGAACGTTATTTGCGCTCAAGGGTGAGGATTATAATAAGTGTAAAGAGCGAGATTTAGTTCACCTTATTTATTCCACTCAATACTCTGGTTACAACTGTCTTGATATGTACTGAATTCCTCTTACTACTATGAATACACTGAACTTAAGTTACTGATTCTCCTGTTCACTGACTGACGACTGGTAGGTGTTGACTCTCAGAAGACTGGCGCAAGAGTCCCTGATTAACCTCTTCCCTGACTGAAGACTGGTAGGTGTTGACTCTTCGAAGACTGGTGCAAGAGTGATTCTTGGGGATGTTGCTGTCGTAGCGGAAGATTCGTGGTGGGGGTGTCCCAAGTCTGTTCCTAATTGCTCATTGGGTAAAGACATATGTTTTGGAATGGGCTGGCTGCCTGCGCAGGTGACCTTACCGTTGGGGAAAGCCCGCGTGTTCGGTCTTCCTGAGGTGTAGCATAAACAATAAAGAGATTTCGTGTTTTATGGGTCTTTTCCGTGAGGTCCTAAAGTACCTTGACTGTACGATAGGTCCACTGTTTATGAGGGGTCCGCATTAGGGTACCCTTAACGGTCGTCCTGCCCGCGGGTCGTATGGTCCCTTAAACCGCCGCGGCAATTACCAGACGGCCACTCCAAATCTCGAACACTTGAAAGAGTCGACGGCACTGCAGATCGTATGCAGAAGGAGATTGGAAAACATAAGACTGGAGAACTACAATGAATCAGAGTCATTTTTTTGTGCGTTTTAAAAATTAATAAACGAATTAAAAGGTGCCGGCGCACAAGTGAGTGGGGGGGAAAAGCTAAATTACATGCTGAATACGTTACCCGAAGAATACAGCTACATAGCGGACCTAATTCTTTGTAATTGCTGTTTTGCATACTTAGGCTTCAGTATTCAATTAAACTAATCCCCGCTGTTATTGATAGAATGTCAACAATTCGACGCGCGTTATACTCCTCATTTGCCGTCAAATACAGCGGACCTGCTCCTGTTTACATTATGTCAACTCCTGTCGAGGTCAAATCCAATGTTTTTGCAGTACTGCATATTCAGGCTTCAATATTCATTTGAACGTATCGCCGTTTCCCTTGGAGATATGTCGACAATTTGATGCGCTTTCTACTCCACATTTGCTGCGAAATACAGCGCACATCAACCGATTTGCACAATGTCAACTGTGTATCCTGTCAAATCCATTGTAGTTGCAGTAAAGCATATTTAGGCTTAAGTATTCAATCAAACGTATCTCTACTGCTATTGGGGGTATGTTGATAATTCTATGCGCCTTCTACTCCACATCTGCTGCCAACTACAGCGCGCGTCAGCCGGATTTCACTATGTCAACCCTGGTCCCTGCCTAATCACTTGAAGTTGCAGTTTTGCATATTTAGGCTGCATTATTCAATTAAACGTATCTCCGCAGCTATTGATGGCATGTCGAAAATTCGATGCGCGTTATACATCCCATTAGCTGAGAAAAACAGCGCCCTTCGGCCGGTTTGCGCTATGCTAACTCTGTGCTCTGTCAAATATAGCGTTACTGTAGTTTTGGAAATTCTGCCAGAAATATTCAATTGCGCTGATCTCAGATTTTATTCCAGATGTCTCAACAATTCTATGCGCGTTCTACTCCACACTTGCTCTCGCATATAGCGCACCTGCTCCTGTTTAAATTATGTCAACTCGGGTCATGGTCAAATCCAATGTTATTGCTGTACTGCATATTCAGGATTCAATATTCCCTTAATTGTTTATACACTGCTATTGGTGAAATCTCGACAATTCGACGTGCGTTACTCCACATATGCGGCCAAATTCAGCGCACGTCATTCGGTTTGCCCTATGTCTACTCTGGGCCCTGTCAAGTGCAGCGTAATTGCAATTTTGCAGAGTCTGTGTTAAATACTCAATTAAACGTATCCGCACTGTTATTGGTGATATCTAGACAAGTGGTTGAGCGTTAAACTCCTCATTCGCTGCGAAATATAGCGCACATGCTCCCGTTTACATTTTGCCAGCTCGGGTCGAGGTCAAATCCAATGTTATTGCTATGCTGCTTATCCAGGCTTCAATTATCATTTGAACGAATCTGTACTACTATTGGTGATATGTCGACAATTCGATGCGCGCTATCCCGCACATTTGCAGCAAGAAATAGCGCACAGTAACCAGTTTGCGCAATGTCAACTCTGTGCCCTATCAAATACAGCGATATTCCTGTTTTGCATATTCAGTTTTAAATATTCATTTGAGAGTATTCCAGTTTCTATTCCAGACATCTCGATAGTTCGATACGCGTTAAACTCCACATTTGCTGCCAAATAGAGCGCACTTGCAACTGTTTACATTAAGTAATCTCGGATCGAGGTCAAATCCAATGCTATTGCTGTACTGTATATTCAGGAATCAATATTCCATTGATATTTTCTACACTGCTATTAGTGATATTTCGTCAATTCGATGCGCGGTATACCGCACACTTGCTGCCAAATAGAGCGCAAATCAGCCACTGTGCGCTATGTCAACTCAGGTCCCTGCCTAATTCATTGTAATTGTAGTTTTGCATATTCAGGCTTAAGTATTCAATTAAACGTATCTCCGGTGCTATTGGTGGTATGCCTACAATTCGTTGCGCGTTGTACTCCACATTCCCTGCCAAATACAGCGCACCTGCTCCTGTTTACATTATGTCAAGTCGGATCGAGGACAAATGCAATGTTGTTGCAGTACAGCATATACAGGATTCAATATTTCATTGAACGTATATACACTGCCATGGTGATATCCCGACAATTCGAAGAGCATGATACTCCACATTTCCTGCCAAATACAGCGCACCTGCTCCTGTTTACATTATGTCAATTCGGGACGAAGACAAATGCAATGTTGCAGAAGTACGGCATATTCAGGATTCAATATTTCATTGAACGTACATACACTGCTATTCGTGATATCCCGACAATTTTAAGCGCGTTATACTCCTCATTCGCTGCCAAATACTACGCACATCAGAGAGTTTGCTCATTGTCAACTCTGTGTCCTGTCAAATACATTGTAATTGCAGTTTATCATATTAGGCTCAAGTATTTATTTAAACGTATCTCCGCTGCCATTCGTGGTATGTTGACAAATCTATGCGCGTTATACTCCTCATTTGCCGCCAAATACAGCGTACCTGCTCCTGTTTACATTATGTCAACTAGGGTCGAGGACACATGCAATGCTGTTGTAGTACTGCATATTCAGGATTCAACACTTCATTCAATGTATTTACACAGCTATTGGTGATATCCCGACAATACGATGCGCTTGATACTCCACATTTCCTGCCAAATACGGCACACCTGCTCCTGTTTACATTATGTCCCACTCGGATCGGGGACAAATGCATTGTTTTTGCAGTACAGCACAAACAGGATTCAATACTTCACTGAGCATATATACACTGCTCTTGGTGATATCCCGACAATTCGATGCGCGTGATACCCCACATTACCTGCCAGATACAGCGTACCTGCTCCTCTTCACATTATATCAACTCGGGTCGAGGACAAATGCAATGTTGCTGCAGTACAGCATATTCAGGATTCAACATTTCATTGAATGTATATACACTACTATTGGTGATATTTCGTCAATTCCATGAGCGTGATACTCCACAGCTGCCGCCAAACAGCGGGCCAGCTCTTGTTACATTGTGCCAACTGTTTTCGAGGTCAAATGCAATGTTGTTGCAGTACAGCATATACAGGATTCAATATTTCATTGAACGTATATACACTGCCATGGTGATATCCCGACAATTCGATGCGCATGATACTCCACATTTCCTGCCAAATACAGCGTACCTGCTCCTCTTCACATTATGTCAACTCGGGTCGACGACAAACGCAATGCTGCTGCAGTACAGCATATTCAGGATTCAACATTTCATTCAACGTATATACACTGCTAATGGTGATATCCCGACAAATCGATGCGCGTCATACTCCACATTTCCAGCCAAATACGGCGCATCTGCTCCTGTTTACATTATATCAACTGCTGTCGAAGACAAAGGCAATGTTCTTGTAGTACTGCATACTCAGGATTCAATACTTCATTGAACGTATCTGCACTACTATTGGAGATATTTCGTCAATTCCATGAGTGTGATACTCCACAGCTGCCGCCAAACAGCGGGCCAGCTCTTGTTTACATTGTGTCAACTGTTTTCGAGGACAACTGCAATGTTGTTGCAGTACAGCATAATCAGGATTCAATATTTCATTGAACGTATATACACTGCTATTCGTGATATCCCGACAATTCGATGCGCGTTATACTCCTCATTCGCTGCCAAATACTACGCAGATCGGCCGGATTGCGCATTGTCAACTCTGTGTCCTGTCAAATACATTGTAATTGCAGTTTATCATATTTGGCTCAAGTATTTATTTAATCGTGTCTCTGCTGCTATTTGTGGTATGTCCACAAATCCATGCGCGTTATACTCCTCATATGCCGCCAAATACAGCGCACCTGCTCTTGTTTACATTGTGTCAACTGTGGTCTAGGACAAATGCATTGTTTTTGCAGTACAGCACATACGGGATTCAGTACTTCATTCAACGTACCTACACTGCTACTGGAGATATTTCGTCAATTCCATGCGTCCTGCACTCCACATTTCCTGCCAAATACTGCGCACCTGCTCCTGTTTACATTATGTCAACTCGGGTCGAGGACAACTGCAATGTTGTTGCAGTACAGCATATTCAGGATTCAATATTTCATTGAAAGGTTCTACACTGCTATTGGTGATATCTCGTCAATTCGATGCGCGGTATACCGCACAGATGCTGCCAAATTGAGCGCAAATCAGCCACTTTGCGCTATGTCAACTCAGGACCCTGACTAATTCATTGTAACTGTAGTTTTGCATATTTAGGCTTTTTTATTCAATTAAACGTATCCCCGGTGCTATTTGTGGTATGCCTACCATTCAATGCGCGCTATGCTCCACAGTTGCAACCAAACAGCGGACCTGCTCCTGTTTACATTATGTCAACTGGGGTCGAGGGCAAATGGAATGTTGTTGCAGTACTGCATATCCAGCATTCAATATTTCATTGAACGTATATACACTGCCATGGTGATATCCCGACAATTCGATGCGCATGATACTCCACATTTCCTGCCAAATACAGCGTACCTGCTCCTCTTCACATTATGTCAACTCGGGTCGACGACAAACGCAATGCTGCTGCAGTACAGCATATTCAGGATTCAACATTTCATTCAACGTATATACACTGCTAATGGTGATATCCCGACAAATCGATGCGCGTCATACTCCACATTTCCAGCCAAATACGGCGCATCTGCTCCTGATTACATTATATCAACTGCTGTCGAAGACAAAGGCAATGTTCTTGTAGTACTGCATACTCAGGATTCAATACTTCATTGAACGTATCTACACTACTATTGGAGATATTTCGTCAATTCCATGAGCGTGATACTCCACAGCTGCCGCCAAACAGCGGGCCAGCTCTTGTTTACATTGTGTCAACTGTTTTCGAGGACAACTGCAATGTTGTTGCAGTACAGCATAATCAGGATTCAATATATCATTGAACGTATATGCACTGCTATTCGTGATATCCCGACAATTCGATGCGCGTTATACTCCTCATTCGCTGCCAAATACTACGCAGATCGGCCGGATTGCGCATTGTCAACTCTGTGTCCTGTCAAATACATTGTAATTGCAGTTTATCATATTAGGCTCAAGTATTTAGTTAATCGTGTCTCTGCTGCTATTTGTGGTATGTCCACAAATCCATGCGCGTTATACTCCTCATATGCCGCCAAATACAGCGCACCTGCTCTTGTTTACATTGTGTCAACTGTGGTCTAGGACAAATGCATTGTTTTTGCAGTACAGCACATACGGGATTCAGTACTTCATTCAACGTATATACATTGCTATTGGCGATATCACGACAAATCGATGCGCGTGATACTCCACATTCCCTGCCAAATACAGCGCACCTGCTCCTGTTTACATTATGTCAACTCGGGTCGAGGACAAATGCAATGTTGTTGTAGTACCGCATATTCAGGATTCAATATTTCAATGAACGGATCTGCACTGCTATAGGTGATATCTCGACAATTCGACGTGCCTCATACTCCACATTTGCTGCCAAATTCAGTGGGCCTGCTGCTGTTTGCATTATTTCAAGTCGGGGGTCGCGGACGAATCCAATGTTTTTGCAGTACTGCACATTTAGGCTTCAATATTCAATTGAAAGTATCTCCGTTTCCATTGATGATTTGTCGACAATTCGATGCGCGTTATACCGCACAATTGCTGCCAAATACAGTGCACATTAACCGGCTTGCGCAATGTTAAATCTGTGTCCTGTCAAATCCAGCGTAATTGCAGTTTATCATATTTTGGCTCAAGTATTTAATTAAACGTATCTCCGCTGCTGTGGGTGGTACGTCGACATTTCGATGCGCGCACTGCTCCACATATGCTGCCAAATGCAGCGCACGTCATTCGGTTTGCGTTATGTTAACTCTAGGTGCTGTCAAATACGGAGATATTGGTGCTTTGCAGATTCTATCTTAAATATTCAATTGAGTGTCTCTCAGTTTCCATTCCAGATATCTCGACAAATCGATTCGCGTTATACTCCACACTTGCTGCCAAATACACCGCGCATCAGCCGGTTTGCGCAATGTCAACTCTGTGTCCTGTCAAATCCATTGTAGTTACAGTTTAGCATATTTAGGCTGAAGTATTCAATTAAACGTATCTCCGCTGCTATTGATGGTATGTCGAGAATTCCATGCGCGTTATACCCCACATTTGCTGCCAAATACAGTGGACCTGCTCCTGCTTACATTATGTCAAGTCGGGTCGTGGACAAATCCAATGTTATTGATGTATTGCTTATTCAGTCTTGAACATTCAATTGAACGTATCTCAGTTTCGATTGGTGATATCTCCACAATTCAATGCGCGTTATACTCCAAATTTGCTGCCAAATACAGCGCATATCAACAGGTTTGCGCAATGTCAACTCTGTGTCCTGTCGAATCCGGCATAATTACTGTTTTGGAGATTCTGCCGGAGATATTCAATTGAACGTATCTCCGTTTGCATTGGAGATAGGTCAACAATTCGATGCGCGCAATAATCTACATATGCTGCCATATACAGCGTACGTCAACCGGTTTGCGCAATGTCAACTCTGTGTCCTGTCAAATCCAATGTTACTTTTGTTGAACATATTTAGGCCTAAGTATTCAATTAAACGTATCCGCTGCTATTGGTGTTATGTCGACAATTCGGTGCGCGCGGTACTCCACATTTTCCGCCAAATGCAGCTGACCTGCTCCTCTTTACATTATGTCAACTCGGGTCGAGGTTAAATGCAATGTTACTGCAGTACTGCATATCCAGGATTCAATACTCCATTGAACGTATCTACACTGCTATTGGTGATATCTCGAAATTTCGACCCGTGTTATACGCCACATTTGCTGCCAAATACTGCGCACATCAGCCGGTTTGCGCTATGTCAACTCAGGCCCTGTCATATCCAGCGTAATTGGCGTTTTGGAGATTCTGCCGGGAATATTCAATTGAACGTATCTCGGTTTCTCATGGAGATATGTCGACAATTCGATGCGCGTACTACTCCACATAAGCAGTCAAATACAGCGCACGTCATTCGGTTTGCGGTATGGCAGCTCTGGGCCCTGTCAAATACAGCGTTGCTGCAGTTTTGCAGATTCTGTCTTAAATATTATATTGAGCGTATCTCATTGTTTATTCCTGTTATCTCGACAATTCGATGAGCGTGTTGAGTAGATGATACATTTACACTGTACATGTGAATGTGTGTGTAAGCGTGAGAGGGCGCCCAGGTCTTAGTTGAGACAAGAGACAGTTGCCGGATGTTAGAAGCTTCAGGAAGAGTCGGTCAACAACAAGCGTGCGTGTAAGAAGGTTATCGAGGTCTACAGAGTGCAACATATATGTGTAGCTATTGTGTATAAAATAAAATAAACTATTTGTATTTCCGAATCCTTTCATTACCTTAACATGGTAGCAGAGCGTGGTTACTAGTTTTGCAAGCTATTGAGTGCGTGGTTACGATCTTGCGAGTGAGTTTAGTAAGGGAAGAAACTGTCAGAGGATAAAAAGAAAAAAATACTTCAAGCACGTAGGAATGCTTAAGTACAGGAAAAAAAATCAATTAAAATGGAGAGATCGGAAATCATGATACCTGTATTCGATGGTCAGGATTATGGAATGTGGAAGCAAAGAACACGATGTTTCTCAAGTATAAGGAATGCAAGGTTGTTACAACTAGAATTAAGACCGAAAGAGACAATGAAGATTGGGACAAAAAGGATTTGAGGGCGATAAATATAATTTACAGTGCCATCACAAATAGACAATTGGGGTATGTTAGAGAAGAAAAAACGGCATATAATATAATAAAAAGGTTTGATGAAATGTACTTGATGTTGCGACACACAAACTAACTAACGACCAGTCAGGCACAACTGATCGGTTGCTATCGCGAACCTTGAACGTTATTTGCGCTCAAGGGTGAGGATTATAATAAGTGTAAAGAGCGAGATTTAGTTCACCTTATTTATTCCACTCAATACTCTGGTTACAACTGTCTTGATATGTACTGAATTCCTCTTACTACTATGAATACACTGAACTTAAGTTACTGATTCTCCTGTTCACTGACTGACGACTGGTAGGTGTTGACTCTTAGAAGACTGGCGCAAGAGTCCCTGATTAACCTCTTCCCTGACTGAAGACTGGTAGGTGTTGACTCTTCGAAGACTGGCGCAAGAGTGATTCTTGGGGATGTTGCTGTCGTAGCGGAAGATTCGTGGTGGGGGTGTCCCAAGTCTGTTCCTAATTGCTCATTGGGTAAAGACATATGTTTTGGAATGGGCTGGCTGCCTGCGCAGGTGACCTTACCCTTGGGGAAAACCCGCGTGTTCGGTCTTCCTGAGGTGTAGCATAAACAATAAAGAGATTTCGTGTTTTATGTGTCTTTTCCGTGAGGTCCTAAAGTACCTTGACTGTACGATAGGTCCACTGTATATGAGGGGTCCGCATTAGGGTACCCTTAACGGTCGTCCTGCCCGCGGGTCGTATGGTCCCTTAAACCGCCGCGGCAATTACCAGACGGCCACTCCAAATCTCGAACACTTGAAAGAGTCGACGGCACTGCAGATCGTATGCAGAAGGAGATTGGAAAACATAAGACTGGAGAACTACAGTGAATCAGAGTCATTTTTTTGTGCGTTTTAAAAATTAATAAACGAATTAAAAGGTGCCGGCGCACAAGTGAGTGGGGGGAAAAGCTAAATTACATGCTGAATACGTTACCCAAAGAATACAGCTACATAGCGGACCTAATTCTTTGTAATTGCTGTTTTGCATACTTAGGCTTCAGTATTCAATTAAACTAATCCCCGCTGTTATTGATAGAATGTCAACAATTGGACGCGCGTTATACTCCTCATTTGCCGCCAAATACAGCGGACCTGCTCCTGTTTACATTATGTCAACTCCTGTCGAGGTCAAATCCAATGTTTTTGCAGTACTGCATATTCAGGCTTCAATATTCATTTGAACGTATCGCCGTTTCCCTTGGAGATATGTCGACAATTTGATGCGCTTTCTACTCCACATTTGCTGCGAAATACAGCGCACATCAACCGATTTGCACAATGCCAACTGTGTATCCTGTCAAATCCATTGTAGTTGCAGTAAAGCATATTTAGGCTGAAGTATTCAATCAAACGTATCTCTACTGCTATTGGGGGTATGTTGATAATTCTATGCGCCTTCTACTCCACATCTTCTGCCAACTACAGCGCGCGTCAGCCGGATTTCACTATGTCAACCCTGGTCCCTGCCAAATCACTTGAAGTTGCAGTTTTGCATATTTAGGCTGCATTTTTCAATTAAACGTATCTCCGCAGCTATTGATGGCATGTCGAAAATTCGATGTGCGTTATACATCCCATTAGCTGAGAAAAACAGCGCCCTTCGGCCGGTTTGCGCTATGCTAACTCTGTGCTCTGTCAAATATAGCGTTACTGTAGTTTTGGAAATTCTGCCAGAAATATTCAATTGCGCTGATCTCAGATTTTATTCCAGATGTCTCAACAATTCTATGCGCGTCCCACTCCACATATGCTGCCAAATACAGCGCGCGTCATTCAATTCGATGCGCGTTCTAATCCACACTTGCTCTCGCATATAGCGCACCTGCTCCTGTTTAAATTATATCAACTCGGGTCATGGTCAAATCCAATGTTATTGCTGTACTGCATATTCAGGATTCAATATTCCCTTAATTGTTTATACACTGCTATTGGTGAAATCTCGACAATTCGACGTGCGTTACTCCACATATGCAGCCAAATTCAGCGCACGTCATTCGGTTTGCCCTATGTCAACTCTGGGCCCTGTCAAGTGCAGCGTAATTGCAATTTTGCAGAATCTGTGTTAAATACTCAATTAAAGTATCCGCACTGTTATTGGTGATATCTAGACAAGTGGTTGAGCGCTAAACTCCTCATTCGCTGCGAAATTTAGCGGAGCCGCTCCAGTCTACATCATGTCAAATCGTGTCGAGGTCAAATCCAATGTTATTGCAGTACTGTATTTTCAGTCTTCAATATTCAATTGAACGTTGCTTCGTTTCGATTGGAGATACGAAGAAAATTCGATGCGCGTTCTACTACACAGATGCTGCCAAATACAGCGCAGATCAACCGGTTTACTGAATGTCAACTCTGTGTCCTGTCAAATCCAGCGTAATTGCCGTTTTAAAATATTCTACCGGAAATATTAAATTAAACGTGTCTCCGCCGCTATTGGTGGTATGTCGACAATTCGAAGCGCTTTACACGCCACATTTGCTGCCAAATACAGCGCACCTGCTCCTGTTTACATTATGTCAACTCGGGTCGAGGTCAAATCCAATGTTATTCCTATGCTGCTTATCCAGGCTTCAATTATCAATTGAACGAATCTGTACTACTATTGGTGATATGTCGACAATTCGATGCGCGCTACCCCGCACATTTGCTGCAAGAAATAGCGCACAGCAACCAGTTTGCGCAATGTCAACTCTGTGCCCTATCAAATACAGCGTTATTCCTGTTTTGCATATTCAGATTTAAATATTCATTTGAGCGTATTCCAGTTTCTGTTCCAGACATCTCAATAGTTCGATACGCGTTGAACTCCACATTTCCTACCAAATACAGCGCACCTGCTCCTGTTTACATTATGTCAACTGGGGTCGAAGACAAATGCAATGTTCTTGTAGTACTGCATACTCAGGATTCACTACTTCATTGAACGGATCTACACTGCTATTGGTGATATCTCGTCAATTGGATGAGCGGTATACCGCACACTTGCTGAAAAATAGAGCGCAAATCAGCCACTGTGCGCTATGTCAACTCAGGTCCCTGCCTAATTCATTGTAATTGTAGTTTTGCATATTCAGGCTTAAGTATTCAATTAAACGTATCTCCGGTGCTATTGGTGGTATGCCTACAATTCGTTGCGCGTGATACTCCACATTCCCTGCCAAATACAGCGCACCTGCTCCTGTTTACATTATGTCAACTCGGATCGAGGACAAATGCCATGTTGTTGCAGTACAGCATATACAGGATTCAATATTTCATTGAACGTATATACACTGCCATGGTGATATCCCGACAATTCGATGAGCATGATACTCCACATTTCCTGCCAAATACAGCGCACCTGCTCCTGTTTACATTATGTCAACTCGGGTCAAGGACAAATGCAATGTTTTTGCAGTACAGCACATTCCGGATTCAATATTTCATTGAACGGATATACACTGCTATTGGTGATATCCCGACAATTCGATCCGCGTTATACTCCTCATTCGCTGCCAAATGCAACGCACATCAGCCGGTTTGCGCATTGTCAACTCTGTGTCCAGTCAAATACATTGTAATTGCATTTTATCATATTATGCACAAGTATTTATTTAAACGTATCTCCGCTGCTATTCCTGGTATGTCGACAAATCTATGCGCGTTATACTCCTCATTTGCCGCCAAACAGCGCACCTGCTCCTGTTTGCATTATGTCAACTCGGGTCGAGGACAAATGCAATGTTGCTGCATGTACTGCATATTCAGGATTCAATATTTCATTGAACGTGAATACACTGTTATTGGTGACAACCCGACATCTCGATGCGCGTGATACTCCACATTGCCTGCCAAATACAGCGCACCTGCTCCTGTTTACATTATGTCAACTGGGGTCGAAGACAATTGCAATGTTGTTGCAGTACACCATATTCAGGATTCAATATTTCATTGAACGTACATATCCTGCTATTGGTGATATCCCGACAATTCGATGCGCGTTATACTCTTCATTCGCTGCAGAATACTACGTACATCAGCCGGTTGGCGCATTGTCAACTCTGTGTCCTGTCAAATACATTGTAATTGCAGTTCATTATATTAGGCTCAAATATTTATTTAAACGTATCTCCGCTGCTATTCGTGGTATGTCGACAAATCTATGCGCGTTATTCTCCTCATTTGCCGCCAAATACAGGGGACCTGCTCCTGTTCACATTATGTCTACTGGGGTCGAAGACAATTGCAATGTTGTTGCAGTACACCATATTCAGGATTCAATATTTCATTGATCGTATATACACTGCCATTAGTGATATCCTGACAATTCGATTCGCGTTATACTCCTCATTCGCGGCAGAATACTACGCAGATCAGCCGGTTTGCTCATTGTCAACTCTGTGTCCTGTCAAATACAATGTAATTGCAGATTATCATGTTAGGCTCAAGTATTTATTTAAACGTATCTCCGCTGCTATTCTTGGTATGTCGACAAATCTATGCGCGTTATACTCCTCACTTGCCGCCAAATACAGGGGACCTGCTCCTGTTCACATTATGTCAACTGGGGTCGAAGGCAAATGCAATGTTGTTGTAGTACTGCATATTCAGGATTCAATATTTCATTGAACGGATCTACACTGCTAATGGTGATATTTCGTCAATTCCATGCGTCTTGTACTCCACATTTCCTGGCAAATACTGCGCACCTGCTCCTGTTTACATTATGTCAACTCGGGTCGAGGACAAATGCAATGTTGCTGAAGTACAGCATATTCAGGATTCAACATTTCATTGAACGTATATACACTGCTATTCGTGATATCCCGACAATTCGATGCGTGTTATACTCCTCAGTCGCTGCCAAATACTACGCACATCAGCCGGTTTGCGCATTGTCAACTCTGTGTCCTTTCAAAAACATTGTAATTGCACTTTATCATACTAGGCTCAACTATTTATTTAAACGTATCTCCGCTTCTATTCGTGGTATGTCGACAAATCTATGCGCGTTATACTACTCATTTGCCACCTAATACAGCGCACCTGCTCTTGTTTACATTGTGTCAACTTTGTTCGAGGACAAATGCAGTGTTTTTGCAGGACAGCATATAATGGATTCAATACTTCATTGAACGTATATACACTGCTATTGGTGATATCCCGACAAATCGATGCGCGTGGCACTCCACATTTCCTGCCAAATAGAGCACAACTGCTCCTGTTTACATTATGTCCCACTCGGGTCGAGGACAAATGCAATGTTCTTGTAGTACTGCATACTCAGGACTCAATACTTCATTGAACGTATCTACACTACTATTGGTGATATTTCGTCAATTCCATGAGCGTTATACTCCACAGCAGCCGCCAAACTGCAGGCCAGCTCTTGTTTACATTATGAAAACTGTTTTCGAGGACAAATGCAATGTTGCTGCAGTACAGCATATTCAGGATTCAATATTTCATTGAACGTATATACACTGCTATTCGTGGTATCCCGACAATTCGAAGCGCGTTATACTCCTCATCCTCTGCCAAATGCTAAGCACACCAGAGAGTTTGCGCATTGTCAAGTCTGTGTCCTGTCAAATACATTGCAATTGCAGTTTATCATATTAGGCTCAAGTATTTATTTAAACGTATCTCCGCTACTATTCGTGGTATGTCGACAAATCTGTGCGCGTTATACTCCACATTTGCCGTCAAATACAGCGGACCTGCTCCTGTTTACATTATGTCAACTGGGGTCGAGGACAAATGCTATCAAGTTGTAGTACTGCATATTCAGGATTCAATACTTCATTGATTCTATCTACACTGCTATTGGTCATATCACGACAATTCGATGCGTGTGATACTCCACATTGGTCCAAATAGAGCGCACCTGCACTTGTTTACATTGTGAGAACTGTGGTCGAGGACAAATGCATTGTTTTTGCAGTACAGCATATACCGGATTCAATACTTCATTGAACGTATATACACTGTTATTGTTGACATCCCGACAATTCGATGCCCGTGATACTCCACATTACCTGCCAAATACGGCGCACCTGCTCCTGTTTTCATTATGTCAACTCGGGTCGGGGACAAATGCAATGATGTTGCAGTACAGCATATACGGGATTCAATATTTCATTGAACGTATATACACTGTTATTGTTGACATCCCGACAATTCGATGCCCGTGATACTCCACATTCCCTGCCAAATACAGCCCACCTGCTCCTGTTTACATTATGTCAACCCGGCTCAAGAACAAATGCAATGTTTAAGCGGTACAGCACATTCAGTATTCATTATTTCATTGAACGGATCTACACTGCTATTGGTGATATCTCGACAATTCGAAGTGCGTTATACTCCTCATTCGCTGCCAAATACAACGCACATCAACCGGTTTGCGCAATATCAACTCTGTGTCCCTGCCAAATCCATTGTATTGCAGTTTAGCATATTTAGGCTTAAGTATTCAATTAAACGTATCTCCGCTGCTATTGGTTGTAAGTCCAGAATTTGATGCGCGTTAAACCCCACATTTGCTGCCAAATACAGAGCACATTAACCGGTTTGCGCAATGTCAACTCTATACCCTGTCGAATACATTGTATTTGCAGTTTCGCCTATTCGGGCCTAAGTACTCAATTAAACCTATTTTCGCTGTTATTGGTGGTATCTCGACAACTCGATGCGCGTCAAACCCGAAATTTTCTGCCAAATACAGCGGACCTGCTCTTGTTTACATTATGACATCTTCTGTCGAGGTCAAATCCAATCGTTTTGTAGTACTGCAAATTCAGGATTCAATATCCCATTGAACGTTTCTACACTGCTATTGGTGATATCTCGTCAATTCGATGCGCGGTATACCGCACACTTGCTGCCAAATAGGGCGCAAATCAGACACTGTGCGCTGTGTCAACCCAGGTCCCTGCCTAACTCATTGTAATTGTAGCTTTGCATATTTAGGCCTAAGTATTCAATTAAACGTATCTCCGGTGCTATTGGAGGTATGCCTAGAACTCGATGCGCGTTATACTCCACAGTTCACGCCAAATACAGCGCACGTGCTCTTGTTTACATTATATCAACTCGGGTCGAGTACAAATGAAATGTTGTTGTAGTACTGCATATTCAGGATTCAATACTTCATTGAATGTATCTACACTGCTATTGGTGATATCCCGGCAATTTGAAGAGCGTTATACTCCTCATTCGCTGCCAAATGCTACGCACATTAGAGAGTGTGGGCATTGTCAACTCTGTGTCCTGTCAAATACATTGTAATTGCAGATTATCATATTAGGCTCAAGTATTTATTTAAACGTATCTCCGCTGCTATTAGTGGTATGTCGACAAATCTATGCGCGCTATACTCCTCATTTGCCGCCAAATACAGCGGACCTGCTCCTGTTTACATTATGTCAACTCGGGACGAGGACTAATGCAATGTTGTTGTAGTACTGCATATACAGGATTCAATACTTCATTGAATGTATCTACACTGCTATTGGTGATATCACAACAATTCGATGCGCGTTATGCTCCACAGTTGCCGCCAAATACAGCGCACCTGCTCCTGTTTACATTATGTCAACTGGGGTCGAAGACAAATGTAATGTTCTTGTAGTACTGCATACTCAGGATTCAATACATCATTGAACGTATATACACTGCTATTCGTTATATCCCGACAATTCGAAACGCGTTATACTCCTCATTCGCTGCCAAATACTACGCACGTCAGCGAGTTTGCTCATTGTCAACTCTGTGTCCTGTCAAATACATTGTAATTGCAGTTTCTCATATTAGGCTCAAGTATTTATTTAAACGTTTCTCCGCTGCCATTCGTGGTATGTCGACAAATCTATGCGCGTAATACTCCTCATTTGCCACCAAATACAGCGCCCCTGCTCCTGTTTGCATTATGTCAACTCGGGTCGAGGACAATTGCAATGTTGTTGTAGTACTGCATATTCAGGATTTAATATTTCATTGAACTTATATACACTGCCATGGTAATATCCCGACAATTCGATGCGCATGAAACTCCACATTTTCTGCCCAATACAGTGCACTTGCTCCTGTTTATATTATGTCAACTCTATTTCGAGGACAAATGCAATGTTGCTGCAGTGCAGCAAATTCATGATTCAATATTTCATTGAACGTATATACACTGCTATTCGTGATATCCCGACAATGTGAAGCGCGTTATACTCCTCATTCGCTGCAAATACTACGCACATCAGCCGGTTTGCGCATTGTCAACTCTGTGTCCTGTCACATACACTGTAATTGCAGTTTATCATTATAGGCACAAGTATTTATTTAAACGTATCTCCGCTGCTATTCGTGGTATGTCGACAAATCTATGCGCTTTATACTTCTCATTTGCTGCCAAATACAGCGCACCTGCTCCCGTTTACATTATGTCAACTCGGGACGAGGACTAATGCAATGTTGTTGTAGTACTGCATATACAGGATTCAATACTTCATTGAATGTATCTACACTGCTATTGGTGATATCACAACAATTCGATGCGCATGATACTCCACGTTCCCTGCCAAATACAGCGCACCTGCTCCTGTTTACATTATGTCAACTCGGTTCCGGGACAAATGCAATGTTTTTGCAGTACAGCACATTCATGGTTCAATATTTCATTGAACGGATCTACACTGCTATTGGTGATATCTCGTCAATTCGATGCGCGGTATACCGCACACTTGCTGCCAAATAGAGCGCAAATCAGTCACTGTGCGCTATGACAACTCAGGTCCCTGCCTAATTCATTGTAATTGTAGTTTTGCATATTTAGGCTTATGTATTCAATTAAACGTATCTGCGATGCCATAGGTGGTATGCCTAAAACTCGATGTGCGTTATGCTCCGCAGTTGCCGCCAAATACAGCGCACCTGCTCCTGTTTACATTATGTCAACTGGGGTCGAAGACAAATGTAATGTTCTTGTAGTACTGCATACTCAGGATTCAATACATCATTGAACGTATATACACTGCTACTCGTTTTATCCCGACAATTCGAAACGCGTTATACTCCTCATTCGCTGCCAAATACTACGCACATCAGAGAGTTTGCTCATTGTCAACTCTGTGTCCTGTCAAATACATTGTAATTGCAGTTTCTCATATTAGGCTCAAGTATTTATTTAAACGTATCTCCGCTGCCATTCGTGGTATGTTGACAAATCTATGCGCGTTATACTCCTCATTTGCCGCCAAATACAGCGTACCTGCTCCTGTTTACATTATGTCAGCTAGGGTCGAGGACACATGCAATGCTGTTGTAGTACTGCATATTCAGGATTCAACACTTCATCCAATGTATTTACACTGCTATTGGAAATATCACGACAATTCAATGCTCGTGATACTCCACATTCCCTGGCATATACAGCGCACCTGCTCCTGTTTACATTATGTCAACTCGGGTCAAGGACAAATGCAATGTTTTTGCAGTACAGCACATTCCGGATTCAATATTTCATTGAACGGATATACACTGCTATTGGTGATATCCCGACAATTCGATCCGCGTTATACTCCTCATTCGCTGCCAAATGCAACGCACATCAGCCGGTTTGCGCATTGTCAACTCTGTGTCCAGTCAAATACATTGTAATTGCATTTTATCATATTATGCACAAGTATTTATTTAAACGTATCTCCGCTGCTATTCCTGGTATGTCGACAAATCTATGCGCGTTATACTGCTCATTTGCCGCCAAACAGCGCACCTGCTCCTGTTTGCATTATGTCAACTCAGGTCGAGGACAAATGCAATGTTGCTGCATGTACTGCATATTCAGGATTCAATATTTCATTGAACGTGAATACACTGTTATTGGTGATAACCCGACATCTCGATGCGCGTGATACTCCACATTGCCTGCCAAATACAGCGCACCTGCTCCTGTTTACATTATGTCAACTGGGGTCGAAGACAATTGCAATGTTGTTGCAGTACACCATATTCAGGATTCAATATTTCATTGAACGTACATATCCTGCTATTGGTGATATCCCGACAATTCGATGCGCGTTATACTCTTCATTCGCTGCAGAATACTACGCACATCAGCCGGTTTGCGCATTGTCAACTCTGTGTCCTGTCAAATACATTGTAATTGCAGTTCATTATATTAGGCTCAAATATTTATTTAAACGTATCTCCGCTGCTATTCGTGGTATGTCGACAAATCTATGCGCGTTATTCTCCACATTTGCCGTCAAATACAGCGGACCTGCTCCTGTTTACATTATGTCAACTGGGGTCGAGGACAAATGCTATCAAGTTGTAGTACTGCATATTCAGGATTCAATACTTCATTGATTCTATCTACACTGCTATTGGTCATATCACGACAATTCGATGCGTGTGATACTCCACATTGGTCCAAATAGAGCGCACCTGCACTTGTTTACATTGTGAGAACTGTGGTCGAGGACAAATGCATTGTTTTTGCAGTACAGCATATACCGGATTCAATACTTCATTGAACGTATATACACTGTTATTGTTGACATCCCGACAATTCGATGCCCGTGATACTCCACATTACCTGCCAAATACGGCGCACCTGCTCCTGTTTTCATTATGTCAACTCGGGTCGGGGACAAATGCAATGATGTTGCAGTACAGCATATACGGGATTCAATATTTCATTGAACGTATATACACTGTTATTGTTGACATCCCGACAATTCGATGCCCGTGATACTCCACATTCCCTGCCAAATACAGCCCACCTGCTCCTGTTTACATTATGTCAACCCGGCTCAAGAACAAATGCAATGTTTAAGCGGTACAGCACATTCAGTATTCATTATTACATTGAACGGATCTACACTGCTATTGGTGATATCTCGACAATTCGAAGTGCGTTATACTCCTCATTCGCTGCCAAATACAACGCACATCAACCGGTTTGCGCAATATCAACTCTGTGTCCCTGCCAAATCCATTGTATTGCAGTTTAGCATATTTAGGCTTAAGTATTCAATTAAACGTATCTCCGCTGCTATTGGTTGTAAGTCCAGAATTTGATGCGCGTTAAACCCCACATTTGCTGCCAAATACAGAGCACATTAACCGGTTTGCGCAATGTCAACTCTATACCCTGTCGAATACATTGTATTTGCAGTTTCGCCTATTCGGGCCTAAGTACTCAATTAAACCTATTTTCGCTGTTATTGGTGGTATCTCGACAACTCGATGCGCGTCAAACCCGAAATTTTCTGCCAAATACAGCGGACCTGCTCTTGTTTACATTATGACATCTTCTGTCGAGGTCAAATCCAATCGTTTTGTAGTACTGCAAATTCAGGATTCAATATCCCATTGAACGTTTCTACACTGCTATTGGTGATATCTCGTCAATTCGATGCGCGGTATACCGCACACTTGCTGCCAAATAGGGCGCAAATCAGACACTGTGCGCTGTGTCAACCCAGGTCCCTGCCTAACACATTGTAATTGTAGCTTTGCATATTTAGGCCTAAGTATTCAATTAAACGTATCTCCGGTGCTATTGGAGGTATGCCTAGAACTCGATGCGCGTTATACTCCACAGTTCACGCCAAATACAGCGCACGTGCTCTTGTTTACATTATATCAACTCGGGTCGAGTACAAATGAAATGTTGTTGTAGTACTGCATATTCAGGATTCAATACTTCATTGAATGTATCTACACTGCTATTGGTGATATCCCGGCAATTTGAAGCGCGTTATACTCCTCATTTGCTGCCAAATGCTACGCACATTAGAGAGTGTGGGCATTGTCAACTCTGTGTCCTGTCAAATACATTGTAATTGCAGATTATCATATTAGGCTCAAGTATTTATTTAAACGTATCTCCGCTGCTATTAGTGGTATGTCGACAAATCTATGCGCGCTATACTCCTCATTTGCCGCCAAATACAGCGGACCTGCTCCTGTTTACATTATGTCAACTCGGGACGAGGACTAATGCAATGTTGTTGTAGTACTGCATATACAGGATTCAATACTTCATTGAATGTATCTACACTGCTATTGGTGATATCACAACAATTCGATGCGCGTGATACTCCACGTTCCCTGCCAAATACAGCGCACCTGCTCCTGTTTACATTATGTCAACTCGGTTCCAGGACAAATGCAATATTTTTGCAGTACAGCACATTCATGGTTCAATATTTCATTGAACGGAGCTACACTGCTATTGGTGATATCTCGTCAATTCGATGCGCGGTATACCGCACACTTACTGCCAAATAGAGCGCAAATCAGTCACTGTGCGCTATGACAACTCAGGTCCCTGCCTAATTCATTGTAATTGTAGTTTTGCATATTTAGGCTTATATATTCAATTAAACGTATCTGCGGTGCTATAGGTGGTATGCCTAAAACTCGATGCGCGTTATGCTCCACAGTTGCCGCCAAATACAGCGCACCTGCTCCTGTTTACATTATGTCAACTGGGGTCGAAGACAAATGTAATGTTCTTGTAGTACTGCATACTCAGGATTCAATACATCATTGAACGTATATACACTGCTATTCGTTATATCCCGACAATTCGAAACGCGTTATACTCCTCATTCGCTGCCAAATACTACGCACGTCAGCGAGTTTGCTCATTGTCAACTCTGTGTCCTGTCAAATACATTGTAATTGCAGTTTCTCATATTAGGCTCAAGTATTTATTTAAACGTATCTCCGCTGCCATTCGTGGTATGTCGACAAATCTATGCGCGTAATACTCCTCATTTGCCACCAAATACAGCGCCCCTGCTCCTGTTTGCATTATGTCAACTCGGGTCGAGGACAATTGCAATGTTGTTGTAGTACTGCATATTCAGGATTTAATATTTCATTGAACTTATATACACTGCCATGGTAATATCCCGACAATTCGATGCGCATGAAACTCCACATTTTCTGCCCAATACAGTGCACTTGCTCCTGTTTATATTATGTCAACTCTATTTCGAGGACAAATGCAATGTTGCTGAGGTGCAGCAAATTCATGATTCAATATTTCATTGAACGTATATACACTGCTATTCGTGATATCCCGACAATGTGAAGCGCGTTATACTCCTCATTCGCTGCAAATACTACGCACATCAGCCGGTTTGCGCATTGTCAACTCTGTGTCCTGTCACATACACTGTAATTGCAGTTTATCATTATAGGCACAAGTATTTATTTAAACGTATCTCCGCTGCTATTCGTGGTATGTCGACAAATCTATGCGCTTTATACTTCTCATTTGCTGCCAAATACAGCGCACCTGCTCCCGTTTACATTATGTCAACTCGGGACGAGGACTAATGCAATGTTGTTGTAGTACTGCATATACAGGATTCAATACTTCATTGAATGTATCTACACTGCTATTGGTGATATCACAACAATTCGATGCGCATGATACTCCACGTTCCCTGCCAAATACAGCGCACCTGCTCCTGTTTACATTATGTCAACTCGGTTCCGGGACAAATGCAATGTTTTTGCAGTACAGCACATTCATGGTTCAATATTTCATTGAACGGATCTACACTGCTATTGGTGATATCTCGTCAATTCGATGCGCGGTATACCGCACACGTGCTGCCAAATAGAGCGCAAATCAGTCACTGTGCGCTATGACAACTCAGGTCCCTGCCTAATTCATTGTAATTGTAGTTTTGCATATTTAGGCTTATGTATTCAATTAAACGTATCTGCGATGCCATAGGTGGTATGCCTAAAACTCGATGTGCGTTATGCTCCGCAGTTGCCGCCAAATACAGCGCACCTGCTCCTGTTTACATTATGTCAACTGGGGTCGAAGACAAATGTAATGTTCTTGTAGTACTGCATACTCAGGATTCAATACATCATTGAACGTATATACACTGCTACTCGTTTTATCCCGACAATTCGAAACGCGTTATACTCCTCATTCGCTGCCAAATACTACGCACATCAGAGAGTTTGCTCATTGTCAACTCTGTGTCCTGTCAAATACATTGTAATTGCAGTTTCTCATATTAGGCTCAAGTATTTATTTAAACGTATCTCCGCTGCCATTCGTGGTATGTTGACAAATCTATGCGCGTTATACTCCTCATTTGCCGCCAAATACAGCGTACCTGCTCCTGTTTACATTATGTCAACTAGGGTCGAGGACACATGCAATGCTGTTGTAGTACTGCATATTCAGGATTCAACACTTCATTCAATGTATTTACACTGCTATTGGAAATATCACGACAATTCAATGCTCGTGATACTCCACATTCCCTGGCATATACAGCGTACCTGCTCCTGTTTACATTATGTCAACTAGGGTCGAGGACACATGCAATGTTGCTGCATGTACTGCATATTCAGGATTCAATATTTCATTGAACGTGAATACACTGTTATTGGTGACAACCCGACATCTCGATGCGCGTGATACTCCACATTGCCTGCCAAATACAGCGCACCTGCTCCTGTTTACATTATGTCAACTGGGGTCGAAGACAATTGCAATGTTGTTGCAGTACACCATATTCAGGAATCAATATTTCATTGAACGTACATATCCTGCTATTGGTGATATCCCGACAATTCGATGCGCGTTATACTCTTCATTCGCTGCAGAATACTACGCACATCAGCCGGTTTGCGCATTGTCAACTCTGTGTCCTGTCAAATACATTGTAATTGCAGTTCATTATATTAGGCTCAAATATTTATTTAAACGTATCTCCGCTGCTATTCGTGGTATGTCGACAAATCTATGCGCGTTATTCTCCTCATTTGCCGCCAAATACAGGGGACCTGCTCCTGTTCACATTATGTCTACTGGGGTCGAAGACAATTGCAATGTTGTTGCAGTACACCATATTCAGGATTCAATATTTCATTGATCGTATATACACTGCCATTAGTGATATCCTGACAATTCGATTCGCGTTATACTCCTCATTCGCGGCAGAATACTACGCAGATCAGCCGGTTTGCTCATTGTCAACTCTGTGTCCTGTAAAATACAATGTAATTGCAGATTATCATGTTAGGCTCAAGTATTTATTTAAACGTATCTCCGCTGCTATTCTTGGTATGTCGACAAATCTATGCGCGTTATACTCCTCATTTGCCGCCAAATACAGGGGACCTGCTCCTGTTCACATTATGTCAACTGGGGTCGAAGGCAAATGCAATGTTGTTGTAGTACTGCATATTCAGGATTCAATATTTCATTGAACGGATCTACACTGCTAATGGTGATATTTCGTCAATTCCATGCGTCTTGTACTCCACATTTCCTGGCAAATACTGCGCACCTGCTCCTGTTTACATTATGTCAACTCGGGTCGAGGACAAATGCAATGTTGCTGAAGTACAGCATATTCAGGATTCAACATTTCATTGAACGTATATACACTGCTATTCGTGATATCCCGACAATTCGATGCGTGTTATACTCCTCAGTCGCTGCCAAATACTACGCACATCAGCCGGTTTGCGCATTGTCAACTCTGTGTCCTTTCAAAAACATTGTAATTGCACTTTATCATACTAGGCTCAACTATTTATTTAAACGTATCTCCGGTTCTATTCGTGGTATGTCGACAAATCTATGCGCGTAATACTCCTCATTTGCCGCCAAATACAGCGCCCCTGCTCCTGTTTGCATTATGTCAACTCGGGTCGAAGACAACTGCAATGTTGTTGCAGTACAGCATATTCAGGATTCAATATTTCATTGAAAGGCTCTACACTGCTGTTGGTTAATTTCTCGTCAATTCGATGCGCGGTATACCGCACAGATGCTGCCAAATTGAGCGCAAATCAGCCACTTTGCGCTATGTCAACTCAGGACCCTGACTAATTCATTGTAACTGTAGTTTTGCATATTTAGGCTTTTTTATTCAATTAAACATATCCCGGGTGCTATTGGTGGTATGCCTACCATTCAATGCGCGCTATGCTCAACAGTTGCAACCAAACAGCGGACCTGCTCCTGTTTACATTATGTCAACTGGGGTCGAGGGCAAATGGAATGTTGTTGCAGTACTGCATATCCAGCATTCAATATTTCATTGAACGTATATACACTGCCATGGTGATATCCCGACAATTCGATGCGCATGATACTCCACATTTCCTGCCGAATACAGCGTACCTGCTCCTCTTCACATTATGTCAACTCGGGTCGAGGACAAATGCAATGCTGCTGCAGTACAGCATATTCAGGATTCAACATTTCATTGAACGTATATACACTGCTAATGGTGATATCCCGACAAATCGATGCGCGTCATACTCCACATTTCCAGCCAAATACGGCGCATCTGCTCCTGTTTACATTATATCAACTGCTGTCGAAGACAAAGGCAATGTTCTTGTAGTACTGCATACTCAGGATTCAATACTTCATTGAACGTATCTGCACTACTATTGGAGATATTTCGTCAATTCCATGAGTGTGACACTCCACAGCTGCCGCCAAACAGCGGGCCAGCTCTTGTTTACATTGTGTCAACTGTTTTCGAGGACAACTGCAATGTTGTTGCAGTACAGCATAATCAGGATTCAATATTTCATTGAACGTATATACACTGCTATTCGTGATATCCCGACAATTCGATGCGCGTTATACTCCTCATATGCCGCCAAATACAGCGCACCTGCTCTTGTTTACATTGTGTCAACTGTGGTCTAGGACAAATGCATTGTTTTTGCAGTACAGCACATACGGGATTCAGTACTTCATTCAACGTATATACATTGCTATTGGCGATATCACGACACATCGATGCGCGTGATACTCCACATTCCCTGCCAAATACAGCGCACCTGCTCCTGTTTACATTATGTCAACTCGGGTCGAGGACAAATGCAATGTTGTTGCAGTACTGCATATCCAGCATTCTATATTTCATTGAACGTATCTACACTGCTACTGGAGATATTTCGTCAATTCCATGCGTCCTGCACTCCACATTTCCTGCCAAATACTGCGCACCTGCTCCTGTTTACATTATGTCAACTCGGGTCAAGGACAAAGGCAATGTTGCTGCAGTACAGCATATTCAGGATTCAATATTTCATTGAACGTATATACTATGCTATTCGTGATATCCCGACAATTCGAAGCGCGTTGTACTCCACATTCCCTGGAAAATACAGCGTACCTGTTCCTGTTTACGTTATGTCAACTCGGGTCAAGGACAAATGCAACGTTTTTGCAGAACAGCACATTCAGGATTCAATATTTCATTGAATGAATATACACTGCTATTCGTGATATCCCGACAATTCGAAGCGCGTTGTACTCCACATTCCCTGGCAAATACAACGCACCTGCTCCTGTTTACATTATGTCAACTCGGCTCAAGGACAAATGCAATGTTTTTGCACTACAGCCTATACAGGATTCATATTTCATTGAACGTATATACACTGCCATGGTGATATCCCGACAATTCGATGCGCATGATACTCCATATTTCCTGCCAAATACAGCGTACCTGTTCCTGTTTACGTTATGTCTCATCTGGTCGAGGTCATATGCAATGTTGTTGCAGTACTGCATAATCAGGATTCAATATTACATTGAACGGATCGGCACTGCTATAGGTGATATCTCGACAATTCGACGTGCCTCATACTCCACATTTGCTGCCAAATACAGTGGACCTGCTGCTGTTTACATTATGTCAAGTCGGAGGTCGCGGATGAATCCAATGTTTTTGCAGTACTGCACATTTAGGCTTCAATATTCAATTGAAAGTATCTCCGTTTCCATTGAAGATTTGTCGACCATTCGATGCGCGTTATACCCCACAATTGCTGCCAAATACAGTGCACATTAACCGGCTTGCGCAATGTTAAATTTGTCTCCTGTCAAATCCAGCGTAATTGCAGTTTATCATATTTTGGCTCAAGTATTTAATTAAACGTATCTGCGCTGCTGTTGGTGGTACGTCGACATTTCTATACGCGCACTGCTCCACATATGCTGCCAAATGCAGCGCACGTCATTCGGATTGCGTTATGTTAACTCTAGGTGCTGTCAAATACGGAGATATTGGTGCTTTGCAGATTCTATCTTAAATATTCAATTGAGAGTCTCTCAGTTTCCATTCCAGATATCTCGACAAATCGATTCGCGTTATACTCCACACTTGCTGCCAAATACACCGCGCATCAGCCGGTTTGCGCAATGTCAACTCTGTGTCCTGTCAAATCCATTGTAGTTACAGTTTAGCATATTTAGGCTGAAGTATTCAATTAAACGTATCCGCTGCTATTGGTGTTATGTCGACAATTCGGTGCGCGCGGTACTCCACACGTGCCGCCAAATGCAGCTGACCTGCTCCTCTTTACATTATGTCAACTCGGGTCGAGGTTAAATGCAATGTTACTGCAGTACTGCATATCCAGGATTCAATACTCCATTGAACGTATCTACACTGTTATTGGTGATATCTCGACATTTCGACCCGTGTTATACGCCACATTTGCTGCCAAATACTGCGCACATCAGCCGGTTTGCGCTATGTCAACTCAGGCCCTGTCATATCCAGCGTAATTGGCGTTTTGGAGATTCTGCCGGGAATATTCAATTGAACGTATCTCGGTTTCTCATGGAGATATGTCGACAATTCGATGCGCGTACTACTCCACATAAGCAGTCAAATACAGCGCACGTCATTCGGTTTGCGGTATGGCAACTCTGGGCCCTGTCAAATACAGCGTTGCTGCAGTTTTGCAGATTCTGTCTTAAATATTATATTGAGCGTATCTCATTGTTTATTCCTGTTATCTCGACAATTCGATGAGCGTGTTGAGTAGATGATACATTTACACTGTACATGTGAATGTGTGTGTAAGCGTGAGAGGGCGCCCAGGTCTTAGTTGAGACAAGAGACAGTTGCCGGATGTTAGAAGCTTCAGGAAGAGTCGGTCAACAACAAGCGTGCGTGTAAGAAGGTTATCGAGGTCTACAGAATGCAACATATATGTGTAGCTATTGTGTATAAAATAAAATAAACTATTTGTATTTCCGAATCCTTTCATTACCTTAACATGGTAGCAGAGCGTGGTTACTAGTTTTGCAAGCTATTGAGTTCGTGGTTACGATCTTGCGAGTGAGTTTAGTAAGGGAAGAAACCGTCAGAGGATAAAAAGAAAAAAATACTTCAAGCACGTAGGAATGCTTAAGTACAGGAAAAAAAACCAATTAAAATTGGTCGAAGACAAATGTAATGTTCTTGTAGTACTGCATACTCAGGATTCAATACATCATTGAACGTATATACACTGCTATTCGTTATATCCCGACAATTCGAAACGCGTTATACTCCGCATTCGCTGCCAAATACTACGCACATCAGCGAGTTTGCTCATTGTCAACTCTGTGTCCTGCCAAATACATTGTAATTGCAGTTTCTCATATTAGGCTCAAGTATTTATTTAAACGTATCTCCGCTGCCATTCGTGGTATGTCGACAAATCTATGCGCGTTATACTCCTCATTTGCCGCCAAATACAGCGCCCCTGCTCCTGTTTGCATTATGTCAACTCGGGACGAGCACTAATGGAATGTTGTTGTAGTACTGCATATACAGGATTCAAAACTTCATTAAATGTATCTACACTGCTATTGGTGATATCACAACAATTCGATGCGCGTGATACTCCACATTCCCTGGCAAATACAACGCACCTGCTCCTGTTTACATTATGTCAACTCGGATCGAGGACAAATGCAATGTTGTTGCAGTACAGCATATACAGGATTCAATATTTCATTGAACGTATATACACTGCCATGGTGATATCCCGACAATTCGATGCCCATGATACTCCACATTTCCTGCCAAATACAGCGCACCTGCTCCTGTTTACATTAAGTAATTCGGGTCGAGGACAGACGTATTGTTTTTGCAGTACATCATATAACGGATTCAATACTTCATTGAACGTAAATACACTGCTATTGGAGATATCCCGACAATTCGATGCGCATGATACTCCACATTTCCTGCCATATCAGCGCACCTGCTCCTGTTTACATTATGTCATTCGGGTCGAAGACAAATGCATTGTTTTTGCAGCACATCATATACCGGATTATATACTTCATTGAACGTAAATACACTGCTATTGGTGATATCCCGACAATTCCATGCGCGAGATACTCCACATTCCCTGCCAAATACAGCGCACCTGCTCCTGTTTACATTATGTCATTCGGGTCGAGGACAAACGCAATGTTGTTGCAGTACAGCATATTCAGGATTCAATATTTCATTGAACGTATATACACTGCAATTCGTGATATGCCGACAATTCGAAGCGCGTTACACTCCTCATTCGCTGCCAAATACTACGCACATCAGAGAACTGGCGCATTGTCAACTCTGTGTCCTGTCAAATACATTGTAATTGCAGTTTATCAGATTAGGCTCAAGTATTTATTTAAAAGTATCTCCGCTGCTATTCGTGGTACGTCGACAAATCTATGCGCCTTATGCTCCACAGTTGCAACCAAACAGCGGACCTGCTCCTGTTTATATTATGTCAACTGGGGTCGAGGACAAATACAATGTACTTGTAGTACTGCATACTCAGGATTCAATATTTCATTGAATGTATCTACACTGCTATTGGTGAAATCACGACAATTCGATACGCATGATACTCCACATTTCCTGCCAAATACAGCGTACCTGCTCCTCTTCACATTATGTCAACTCGGGTCGAGGACAAATGCAATACTGCTGCAGTACAGCATATTCAGGATTCAACATTTCATTGAGCGTATATACACTGCTATTGGTGATATCCCGACAAATCGATGCGCGTCATACTCCACATTTCCAGCCAAATACGGCGCATCTGCTCCTGTTTACATTATATCAACTGCTGTCGAAGACAAAGGCAATGTTCTTGTAGTACTGCATACTCAGGATTCAATACTTCATTGAACGTATCTACACTACTATTGGAGATATTTCGTCAACTCCATGAGCGTTATACTCCACAGCTGCCGCCAAACAGCGGGCCAGCTCTTGTTTACATTGTGTCAACTGTTTTCGAGGACAACTGCATTATTGTTGCAGTACAGCATAATCAGGATTCAATATTTCATTGAACGTATATACACTGCTATTCGTGATATCCCGACAATTCGATGCGCGTGATACTCCACATTCCCTGCCAAATACAGCGCACCTGCTCCTGTTTACATTATGTCAACTCGGGACGAGGACAAATGCCATGTTTTTGTAGTACTGCATATTCAGGATTCAATACTTCATTGAATGTATCTGCACTGCTATTGGAGATGTCACGACAATTCGATGCGCGTGATACTCAACATCCCCCCCCCAAATACAGCGTACCTGTTCCCGTTTACATTATGTCAACTGGGGTCGAGGACAATTGCAATGTTGTTGCAGTACAGCATATTCAGGTATCTGTATTTCATTGAACGTATATACACTGCGACTGGAGATATTTCGTCAACTCCATGCGTTTTGTTCTCCACATATCCTGCCGAATACAGCACTCCTGCTCCTGTTTACATTATGTCAACTCGGGTCGAGGACAAATGCAATGTTTTTGTAGAACAGCATATTCAGCGTTCAATATTTCATTCAACGTAAATACACTGCTATTGGTGATATCCCGACAATTCGATGCGCGTGATACTCCACATTCGATGCCAAATACAGCGCACCTGCTCCTGTTTACATTATGTCAACTCGGGTCGAGGACAATTGCAATGTTGTTGCAGTACTGCATGTTCAGGATTCAATATTTCATTGATCGTAAATTCACTGCTTTTGGTGAAATCCCCACAATCCGATGCGCGTGATACTCCACATTCCCTGCCAAATACAGCGCACCTGCTCCTGTTTACATTATGTCAACTCGGGTCGAGGACAAATGCCATGTTTTTGTAGTACTGCATATTCAGGATTCAATACTTCATTGAATGTATCTGCACTGCTATTGGTGATGTCACGACAATTCGATGCGCGTGATACTCAACATCCCCCCCCCAAATACAGCGTACCTGTTCCCGTTTACATTATGTCAACTGGGGTCGAGGACAATTGCAATGTTGTTGCAGTACAGCATATTCAGGTATCATTATTTCATTGAACGGATCTACACTGCTATTGGTGATATCTCGTCAATTCGATTCGCGGTGTACCACACAGCTGCTGCCAAATAGAGCGCAAATCAGCCACGTGGCGCTATGTCAACTCAGGTCCCTGCCTAATTCATTGTAATTGTAGTTTTGCATATTTAGGCTTATGTATTCAATTAATCGTATCTCCGGTGCTATTGGTGGTATGCCTACAATTCGATGCGCGATGTACTCCACAGTTGCCGCAAAACAGCGGACCTGCTCCTGTTTACATTATGTCCACTCGGTTCGAGGACTAATGGAATGTTGTTGCAGTACTGCATATTCAGGATTCAATACTTCATTGAACGGATCTACACTGCTATTGGTGATATCCCGACAACTCGATGCGCGTTGTACTCCTCATTTGCTGCCAAATACTACGCACATCTGCCGGTTTACGCATTGTCAACTCTGTATCCTGTCAAATACATTGTAATTGTAGTTTATCATATTAGGCTCAAACCTTTATTTAAACGTATCTCCGCTGCTATTCGTGGTATGTCGACAAATCTATGCGCGTTACACTCCTCATTTTCCGCCAAATACAGCGGACCTGCTCCTGTTTACATTATGTCATCTCGGGTCGAGGACAAATGCAATGTTCCTGCAGTACAGCATATTCAGGATTCAATGTTTCATTGAACGTATATACACTGCTATTCGTGATATCCCAACAATTCGATGCGTGTGATACTCCACATTCCCTGCCAAATACAGCGCACCTGCACCTGTTTACATTATGTCAACTCGGGTCGAGGAAAATGCAATGTTTTTGCAGTACAGCACATTCAGGATTCAATATTTCATTGAAGGTATATACACTGCGACTGGAGATATTTCGTCAACTCCATGCGTTTTGTTCTCCACATTTCCTGCCGAATACAGCACTCCTGCTCCTGTTTACATTACGTCAACTCGGGTCGAGGACAAATGCAATGTTTTTGTAGAACAGCATATTCAGCGTTCAATATTTCATTCAACGTAAATACACTGCTATTGGTGATATCCCGACAATTCGATGCGTGTGATACTCCACATTCGATGCCAAATACTACGCACATCAGCCGGTTTGCGCATTATCAACTCTGTGTCCTGTCAAATACTAATGTAATCGCAGTTTATCATATTAGGCTCAAGTATTTATTTAAACGTATCTCCGCTGCTATTCGTGGTATGTCGACAAATTTATGCGCGTTATACTTCTCACTTGCCGCCAAATACAGCGGATCTGTTCGTGTTTACATTATGTCAACTGGGGTCGAGGACAATTGCATTGTTGTTGTAGTACTGCATATTCAGGATTCAATACTTCATTGAACGGATCCAGACTGCTATTAGTGATATCCCGACAACTCGATGCGCGTTGTACTCCTCATTTGCTGCCAAATACAGCGCACATCAGCCGGTTTGCGCATTATCAACTCTGTGTCCTGTCAAATACTAATGTAATCGCAGTTTATCATATTAGGCTCAAGTATTTATTTAAACGTATCTCCGCTGCTATTCGTGGTATGTCGACAAATTTATGCGCGTTATACTTCTCACTTGCCGCCAAATACAGCGGATCTGTTCGTGTTTACATTATGTCAACTGGGGTCGAGGACAATTGCATTGTTTTTGCAGTACAGCATATACCGGATTCAATACTTCATTGAACGTATCTACACTGCTATTGGTGATATCACGACAATTCGATGCGCATGATACTCCACAGATCCTGCCAAATACAGCGCACCTGCTCCTGTTTACATTATGTCAACTCGGGTCGAGGACAAATGCTACGTTGTTGTAGTACTGCATATTCAGGATTCAATATTTCATAGAACGTATATACACTGCTATTCGTGATATCCCGACAATTCGATGCGCGTTGTGCTCCACAGTTGCCGCCAAACAGCGCACCTGCTCCTGTATACATTATGTCAACTCGGGTCGAGGACAAATGCTACGTTGTTGTACTACTGCATATTCAGGATTCAATTCTTCATTGAATGTATCTACACTGCTATTGGTGATATCACGACAATTCGATGCGCGTGATACCACACGTTCCCTGCCTAATACAGCGCACCTGCTCCTGTTTACATTATGTCAACTCGATTCCCGGACAAATGCCATGTTTTTGCAGTACAGCACATTCAGGATTCAATATTTCATTGAACGGATCTACACTGCTATTGGTCATATCTCGTCAATTCGATGCGCGGTATACCGCACACTTGCTGCCAAATAGAGCGCAAATCAGCCACTTTGCGCTATGTCAACTCTGCTCCCTGCCCAATTCATTGTAATTGTGGTTTAGCATATTTAGGCCTAAGTATTCAATTAAACGGATCTCCGGTTCTATTGGTGGTATGCCTACAATTCGATGCGCGTTATGCTCTACAGTTGCCGCCAAATACAGCATACCTGCCCCTGTTTACTTTATATCAACTTGGGTTGAGGACAAATGCAACGTTTTTGTAGTACTGCATATTCAGGATTCAATACTTCATTGAATGTATCTACACTGCTATTGGTGATATCACGACAATTCGATGCGCGTGATACTCCACATTCCCTGCCAAATACAGCGCACCTGCTCCTGTTTACATTATGTCAACTCGGGTCGGGGACAAATGCATTGTTTTTGCAGTATAGCACATACAGGATTCAATACTTCACAGAACATATATACACTGCTATTGGTGATATCCCGACAATTCCATGCGCGTGATACTCCACATTACCTGCCAAATACAGCGCACCTGCTCCTGTTTACATTATGTCAACTGGGGTCGAAGACAATTGCAATGTTGTTGCAGTACACCACATTCAGGATTCCGTATTTCATTGAACGTACATATCCTGCAATTTGTGATATCCCGACAATTCGATGCGCGTTATACTCCTCATTCGCTGCAGAATACTACGCACATCAGCCGGTTTGCGCATTGTCAACTCTGTGTCCTGTCAAATACATTGTAATTGCAGTTTATCATATTAGGCTCAAATTTTTATTTAAACGTATCTCCGCTGCTATTCGTGGTATGTCGACAAATCTATGCGCGTTATACTCCTCATTTTCCGCCAAATACAGCGGACCTGCTCCTGTTTACATTATGTCAACTCGGGTCGAGGACAATTGCAATGTTGTTGCAGTACTGCATGTTCAGGATTCAATATTTCATTGATCGTAAATTCACTGCTTTTGGTGAAATCCCCACAATCCGATGCGCGTGATACTCCACATTCCCTGCCAAATACAGCGCACCTGCTCCTGTTTACATTATGTCAACTCGGGTCGAGGACAAATGCCATGTTTTTGTAGTACTGCATATTCAGGATTCAATACTTCATTGAATGTATCTGCACTGCTATTGGTGATGTCACGACAATTCGATGCGCGTGATACTCAACATCCCCCCCCCCAAATACAGCGTACCTGTTCCCGTTTACATTATGTCAACTGGGGTCGAGGACAATTGCAATGTTGTTGCAGTACAGCATATTCAGGTATCATTATTTCATTGAACGGATCTACACTGCTATTGGTGATATCTCGTCAATTCGATTCGCGGTGTACCACACAGCTGCTGCCAAATAGAGCGCAAATCAGCCACGTGGCGCTATGTCAACTCAGGTCCCTGCCTAATTCATTGTAATTGTAGTTTTGCATATTTAGGCTTATGTATTCAATTAAACGTATCTCCGGTGCTATTGGTGGTATGCCTACAATTCGATGCGCGATGTACTCCACAGTTGCCGCAAAACAGCGGACCTGCTCCTGTTTACATTATGTCCACTCGGTTCGAGGACTAATGGAATGTTGTTGCAGTACTGCATATTCAGGATTCAATACTTCATTGAACGGATCTACACTGCTATTGGTGATATCCCGACAACTCGATGCGCGTTGTACTCCTCATTTGCTGCCAAATACTACGCACATCTGCCGGTTTACGCATTGTCAACTCTGTATCCTGTCAAATACATTGTAATTGTAGTTTATCATATTAGGCTCAAACCTTTATTTAAACGTATCTCCGCTGCTATTCGTGGTATGTCGACAAATCTATGCGCGTTACACTCCTCATTTTCCGCCAAATACAGCGGACCTGCTCCTGTTTACATTATGTCATCTCGGGTCGAGGACAAATGCAATGTTCCTGCAGTACAGCATATTCAGGATTCAATGTTTCATTGAACGTATATACACTGCTATTCGTGATATCCCAACAATTCGATGCGTGTGATACTCCACATTCCCTGCCAAATACAGCGCACCTGCACCTGTTTACATTATGTCAACTCGGGTCGAGGAAAATGCAATGTTTTTGCAGTACAGCACATTCAGGATTCAATATTTCATTGAAGGTATATACACTGCGACTGGAGATATTTCGTCAACTCCATGCGTTTTGTTCTCCACATTTCCTGCCGAATACAGCACTCCTGCTCCTGTTTACATTACGTCAACTCGGGTCGAGGACAAATGCAATGTTTTTGTAGAACAGCATATTCAGCGTTCAATATTTCATTCAACGTAAATACACTGCTATTGGTGATATCCCGACAATTCGATGCGTGTGATACTCCACATTCGATGCCAAATACTACGCACATCAGCCGGTTTGCGCATTATCAACTCTGTGTCCTGTCAAATACTAATGTAATCGCAGTTTATCATATTAGGCTCAAGTATTTATTTAAACGTATCTCCGCTGCTATTCGTGGTATGTCGACAAATTTATGCGCGTTATACTTCTCATTTGCCGCCAAATACAGCGGATCTGTTCGTGTTTACATTATGTCAACTGGGGTCGAGGACAATTGCATTGTTGTTGTAGTACTGCATATTCAGGATTCAATACTTCATTGAACGGATCCAGACTGCTATTAGTGATATCCCGACAACTCGATGCGCGTTGTACTCCTCATTTGCTGCCAAATACAGCGCACATCAGCCGGTTTGCGCATTATCAACTCTGTGTCCTGTCAAATACTATTGTAATCGCAGTTTATCATATTAGGCTCAAGTATTTATTTAAACGTATCTCCGCTGCTATTCGTGGTATGTCGACAAATTTATGCGCGTTATACTTCTCACTTGCCGCCAAATACAGCGGATCTGTTCGTGTTTACATTATGTCAACTGGGGTCGAGGACAATTGCATTGTTTTTGCAGTACAGCATATACCGGATTCAATACTTCATTGAACGCATCTACACTGCTATTGGTGATATCGCGACAATTCGATGCGCATGATACTCCACAGATCCTGCCAAATACAGCGCACCTGCTCCTGTTTACATTATGTCAACTCGGGTCGAGGACAAATGCTACGTTGTTGTAGTACTGCATATTCAGGATTCAATATTTCATTGAACGTATATACACTGCTATTCGTGATATCCCGACAATTCGATGCGCGTTGTGCTCCACAGTTGCCGCCAAACAGCGCACCTGCTCCTGTATACATTATGTCAACTCGGGTCGAGGACAAATGCTACGTTGTTGTACTACTGCATATTCAGGATTCAATTCTTCATTGAATGTATCTACACTGCTATTGGTGATATCACGACAATTCGATGCGCGTGATACCACACGTTCCCTGCCTAATACAGCGCACCTGCTCCTGTTTACATTATGTCAACTCGATTCCCGGACAAATGCCATGTTTTTGCAGTACAGCACATTCAGGATTCAATATTTCATTGAACGGATCTACACTGCTATTGGTCATATCTCGTCAATTCGATGCGCGGTATACCGCACACTTGCTGCCAAATAGAGCGCAAATCAGCCACTTTGCGCTATGTCAACTCTGCTCCCTGCCCAATTCATTGTAATTGTGGTTTAGCATATTTAGGCCTAAGTATTCAATTAAACGGATCTCCGGTTCTATTGGTGGTATGCCTACAATTCGATGCGCGTTATGCTCTACAGTTGCCGCCAAATACAGCATACCTGCCCCTGTTTACTTTATATCAACTTGGGTTGAGGACAAATGCAACGTTTTTGTAGTACTGCATATTCAGGATTCAATACTTCATTGAATGTATCTACACTGCTATTGGTGATATCACGACAATTCGATGCGCGTGATACTCCACATTCCCTGCCAAATACAGCGCACCTGCTCCTGTTTACGTTATGTCAACTCGGGTCGGGGACAAATGCATTGTTTTTGCAGTATAGCACATACAGGATTCAATACTTCACAGAACATATATACACTGCTATTGGTGATATCCCGACAATTCCATGCGCGTGATACTCCACATTACCTGCCAAATACAGCGCACCTGCTCCTGTTTACATTATGTCAACTGGGGTCGAAGACAATTGCAATGTTGTTGCAGTACACCACATTCAGGATTCCGTATTTCATTGAACGTACATATCCTGCTATTCGTGATATCCCGACAATTCGATGCGCGTTATACTCCTCATTCGCTGCAGAATACTACGCACATCAGCCGGTTTGCGCATTGTCAACTCTGTGTCCTGTCAAATACATTGTAATTGCAGTTTATCATATTAGGCTCAAATATTTATTTAAACGTATCTCCGCTGCTATTCGTGGTATGTCGACAAATCTATGCGCGTTATACTCCTCATTTTCCGCCAAATACAGCGGACCTGCTCCTGTTTATATTATGTCAACTGGTGTCGAAGACAAATGCAATGTTCTTGTAGTACTGCATACTCAGGATTCAATATTTCATTGAATGTATCTACACTGCTATTGGCGATATCACGACAATTCGATGCGCGTGATACTCCACATTCCCTGCCAAATACAACGCACCTGCTCTTGTTTACATTATGTCAACTCGGGTCGGGGACAAATGCATTGTTTTTGCAGTATAGCACATACAGGATTCAATACTTCACTGAACATATATACACTGCTATTGGTGATATCCCGAGAATTCCATGCGCGTGATACTCCACATTCCCTGCCAAATACAGCGCACCTGCTCCTGTTTACATTATGTCAACTCGGCTCGGGGACAAATGCAATGTTTTTGCAGTACTGCATATTCAGGATTCAATATTTCATTGACCGTATATACACTGCTATTGGTGATATCCCGACAATTCGATGCGCGTTATACTCCTCATTCGCTGCCAAATACAGCGCGCGTCATTCAATTCGATGCGCGTTCTACTCCACACTTGCTCTCGTATATAGCGCACCTGCTCCTGTTTAAATTATATCAACTCGGGTCATGGTCAAATCCAATGTTATTGCTGTACTGCATATTCAGGATTCAATATTCCCTTAATTGTTTATACACTGCTATTGGTGAAATCTCGACAATTCGACGTGCGTTACTCCACATATGCGGCCAAATTCAGCGCACGTCATTCGGTTTGCCCTATGTCAACTCTGGGCCCTGTCAAGTGCAGCGTAATTGCAATTTTGCAGAGTCTGTGTTAAATACTCAATTAAACGTATCCGCACTGTTATTGGTGATATCTAGACAAGTGGTCGAGCGTTAAATTCCTCATTCGCTGCGAAATTTAGCGGAGCTGCTCCAGTTTACATTATGTCAAATCGGGTCGAGGTCAAATCCAATGTTATTGCAGTACTGTATATTCAGCCTTCAATATTCAATTGAACGTTGCTTCGTTTCGATTGGAGATACGAAGAAAATTCGATGCGCGTTCTACTCCACAGATGCTGCCAAATACAGCGCACATCAACCGGTTTACTCAATGTCAACTCTGTGTCCTGTCAAATCCAGCGTAATTGCCGTTTTAAAATATTCTACCGTTAATATTCAATTAAACGTGTCTCCGCCGCTATTGGTGGTATGTCGACAATTCGAAGCGCTTTACACACCACATTTCCTGCCAAATACAGCGCACATGCTCCCGTTTACATTTTGCCAACTCGGGTCGAGGTCAAATCCAATGTTATTGCTATGCTGCTTATCCAGGCTTCAATTATCAATTGAACGAATCTGTACTACTATTGGTGATATGTCGACAATTCGATGCGCGCTATCCCGCACATTTGCTGCAAGAAATAGAGCACAGCAACCAGTTTGCGCAATGTCAACTCTGTGTCCTATCAAATACAGCGTTATTCCTGTGTTGCATAGTCAGTTTTAAATATTCATTTGAGCGTATTCCAGTTTCTACTCCAGATATCTCGATAGCTCGATACGCGTTAAACTCCACATTTGCTGCCAAATAGAGCGCACTTGCAACTGTTTACATTAAGTAATCTCGGATCGAGGTAAAATCCAATGCTATTGCTGTACTGCATATTCAGGAATCAATATTCCATTGAAATTTTCTACACTGCTATTGGTGATATCCCGACAATTCGATGCGCGTTATACTCCTTATTCGCTGCCAAATACTACGCACATCAGCCGGTTTTCGCATTGTCAACTCTGTGTCCTGTCAAATACATTGCAATCGCAGTTTATCATATTAGGCTCAATTATTTATTTAAACGTATCTCCGCTGCTATTCGTGGTATGTCGACAAATCTATGCGCGTTATACTCCTCATTTGCCGCCAAATACGGGGGACCTGCTCCTGTTCACATTATGTCAACTGGGGTCGAAGACAAATGCAATATTGTTCAGGTACTGCATATTCAGGATTCAATATTTCATTGAACGGATCTACACTGCTAATGGTGATATCTCGTCAATTCGATGCGCGTGATACTCCACTGTTCCTGCCAAATACGGCGCACCTGCTCCTGTTTACATTATGTCAACTCGGGTCGAGGACAAATCCAATGATTTTGCAGTACAGGATATTCAGGATTCAATATTTCATTGATCGTATATACACTGCTGTTAGTGATATCTTGGCAAATCTATGCGCGCTATACTCCTCATTTGCCGCCAAATAAAGCGGACCTGCTCCTGTTAACATTAAGTCAACTGGGGTCGAGGACAATTGCAATGTTGTTGCAGTAAAGCATATTCAGGAATCAATATTTCATTGAAGAGACCTACACTGCTATTTGTGATATCTCGTCAATTCGATGCGCGGTATGCCGCACAGTTGCTACCAAATAGAGCGCAAATCAGCCACTTTGCGCTATGTAAACTCAGGTCCGTGCCGAATTCATTGCAATTGTATTTTTCCATATTTAGGCTTATGTATTCAATTAAACGTATCTCCGGTGCAATAGGTGGTATGCCTACAATTCGATGCGCGTTATGCTCCACAGCTGCCGCCAAACAGCGCACCTGCTCCTGTTTACATTATGTCAACTCGGGTCGGGGACGTATCCAATGTTTTTGCCGTTCAGGATATTCAGGATTCAATATTTCATTGATCGTATATACACTGCCATTAGTGATATCCTGACAATTCGATGCGCGTTGTACTCCTCATTGGCTGCCAAATACTACGCAGATCAGCCGGTTTGCGCATTGTCAACTCTGTGTCCTGTCAAATACATTGTAATTGCAGATTATCATGTTAGGCTCAAGTATTTATTTAAACGTATCTCCGCTGCTATTAGTGGTATGTCGACAAATCTATGTGCGTCATACTCCTCATTTGCCGCCAAACAGCGCACCTGCTCCTGTTTACATTATGTCAACTCGGGTCGAGGACAATTGCAATGTTGCTGCAAGTACTGCATATTCAGGATTCAATATTTCATTGATCGTATATACACTGCCATTAGTGATATCCTGACAATTCGATGCGCGTTGTGCTCCTCATAGGCTGCCAAATACTACGCAGATCAGCCGGTTTGCGCATTGTCAACTCTGTGTCCTGTCAAATACATTGTAATTGCAGTTTATCATATTAGGTTCAGGTATTTATTAAAACGTATCTCCGCTGCTATTCGTGGTATCTCGACAAATCTATGCGCGTTATACTCCTCATTTGCCGCCAAATACAGCGCACCTGCTCCTGTTTACATTATATCAACTTGGGTCGAGGACAAATGCAACGTTTTTGAAGTACTGCATATTCTGGATTAAATACTTCATTGAACTTATATACACTGCTATTGGTGATATCCCGACAATTCGATGTACGTGAAACTATGCATTTCCTGCCAAATACGGCACACCTGCTCCTGTTTACATTATGTCAACTCGGGTCAAGGAAAAATGCAATGTTTTTGGAGTACAGCACATTCGGGACACAATATTTCATTGAACTGATCTACACTGCTATTTGTGATATCTCGTCAATTCCGTGCGCGGTATACCTCAAAGTTGCTGCCAAATAGAGCGCAAATCTGCCACTTTGCGCTATGCCAACTCCGGTCCCTGCCTAATTCATTGTAATTGTAGTTTAGCATATTTAGGCCTAAGTATTCAATTGAACGGATCTCCAGTGCTATTGGTGGTATGCCTACAATTCGATGCGCGTTATGCTCCACAGTTGCCGCCAAATACAGCGCTCCTGCTCCTGTTTACATTATGTCAACTCGGGCCGAGGACAAATCCAATGTTTTTGCAGTAGAGGATATTCAGGATTCAATATTTCATTGAACGTATATACACTGCTATTCGTGATATCCCGACAATTCGAAGCGCGTTATACTCCACATTCCCTGGCAAATACAGCGCACCTGCTCCTGTTTACATTATGTCAACTGGGGTCGAAGACAATTGCAATGTTGTTGCAGTACACCATATTCAGGATTCCGTATTTCATTGAACGTACATATCCTGCAATTTGTGATATCCCGACAATTCGATGCGCGTTATACTCCTCATTCGCTGCAGAATACTACGCACATCAGCCGGTTGGCGCATTGTCAACTCTGTGTCCTGTCAAATACATTGTAATTGCAGTTTATCATATTAGGCTCAAATTTTTATTTAAACGTATCTCCGCTGCTATTCGTGGTATGTCGACAAATCTATGCGCGTTATACTCCTCATTTTCCGCCAAATACAGCGGACCTGCTCCTGTTTACATTATGTCAACTGGTGTCGAAGACAAATGCAATGTTCTTGTAGTACTGCATACTCAGGATTCAATATTTCATTGAATGTATCTACACTGCTATTGGCGATATCACGACAATTCGATGCGCGTGATACTCCACATTCCCTGCCAAAGACAACGCACCTGCTCTTGTTTACATTATGTCAACTCGGGTCGGGGACAAATGCATTGTTTTTGCAGTATAGCACATACAGGATTCAATACTTCACTGAACATATATACACTGCTATTGGTGATATCCCGAGAATTCCATGCGCGTGATACTCCACATTACCTGCCAAATACAGCGCACCTGCTCCTGTTTACATTATGTCAACTCGGCTCGGGGACAAATGCAATGTTTTTGCAGTACTGCATATTCAGGATTCAATATTTCATTGACCGTATATACACTGCTATTGGTGATATCCCGACAATTCGATGCGCGTTATACTCCTCATTCGCTGCCAAATACAGCGCGCGTCATTCAATTCGATGCGCGTTCTACTCCACACTTGCTCTCGTATATAGCGCACCTGCTCCTGTTTAAATTATATCAACTCGGGTCATGGTCAAATCCAATGTTATTGCTGTACTGCATATTCAGGATTCAATATTCCCTTAATTGTTTATACACTGCTATTGGTGAAATCTCGACAATTCGACGTGCGTTACTCCACATATACGGCCAAATTCAGCGCACGTCATTCGGTTTGCCCTATGTCAACTCTGGGCCCTGTCAAGTGCAGCGTAATTGCAATTTTGCAGAGTCTGTGTTAAATACTCAATTAAACGTATCCGCACTGTTATTGGTGATATCTAGACAAGTGGTCGAGCGTTAAATTCCTCATTCGCTGCGAAATTTAGCGGAGCTGCTCCAGTTTACAATATGTCAAATCGGGTCGAGGTCAAATCCAATGTTATTGCAGTACTGTATATTCAGCCTTCAATATTCAATTGAACGTTGCTTCGTTTCGATTGGAGATACGAAGAAAATTCGATGCGCGTTCTACTCCACAGATGCTGCCAAATACAGCGCACATCAACCGGTTTACTCAATGTCAACTCTGTGTCCTGTCAAATCCAGCGTAATTGCCGTTTTAAAATATTCTACCGTTAATATTCAATTAAACGTGTCTCCGCCGCTATTGGTGGTATGTCGACAATTCGAAGCGCTTTACACACCACATTTCCTGCCAAATACAGCGCACATGCTCCCGTTTACATTTTGCCAACTCGGGTCGAGGTCAAATCCAATGTTATTGCTATGCTGCTTATCCAGGCTTCAATTATCAATTGAACGAATCTGTACTACTATTGGTGATATGTCGACAATTCGATGCGCGCTATCCCGCACATTTGCTGCAAGAAATAGAGCACAGCAACCAGTTTGCGCAATGTCAACTCTGTGTCCTATCAAATACAGCGTTATTCCTGTGTTGCATAGTCAGTTTTAAATATTCATTTGAGCGTATTCCAGTTTCTACTCCAGATATCTCGATAGCTCGATACGCGTTAAACTCCACATTTGCTGCCAAATAGAGCGCACTTGCAACTGTTTACATTAAGTAATCTCGGATCGAGGTAAAATCCAATGCTATTGCTGTACTGCATATTCAGGAATCAATATTCCATTGAAATTTTCTACACTGCTATTGGTGATATCCCGACAATTCGATGCGCGTTATACTCCTAATTCGATGCCAAATACTATGCACATCAGCCGGTTTGCGCATTATCAACTCTGTGTCCTGTCAAATACATTGCAATCGCAGTTTATCATATTAGGCTCAATTATTTATTTAAACGTATCTCCGCTGCTATTCGTGGTATGTCGACAAATCCATGCGCGTTATACTCCTCATTTGCCGCCAAATACGGGGGACCTGCTCCTGTTCACATTATGTCAACTGGGGTCGAAGACAAATGCAATATTGTTCAGGTACTGCATATTCAGGATTCAATATTTCATTGAACGGATCTACACTGCTAATGGTGATATCTCGTCAATTCGATGCGCGTGATACTCCACTGTTCCTGCCAAATACGGCGCACCTGCTCCTGTTTACATTATGTCAACTCGGGTCGAGGACAAATCCAATGATTTTGCAGTACAGGATATTCAGGATTCAATATTTCATTGATCGTATATACACTGCTGTTAGTGATATCTTGGCAAATCTATGCGCGCTATACTCCTCATTTGCCGCCAAATAAAGCGGACCTGCTCCTGTTAACATTAAGTCAACTGGGGTCGAGGACAATTGCAATGTTGTTGCAGTAAAGCATATTCAGGAATCAATATTTCATTGAAGAGACCTACACTGCTATTTGTGATATCTCGTCAATTCGATGCGCGGTATGCCGCACAGTTGCTACCAAATAGAGCGCAAATCAGCCACTTTGCGCTATGTAAACTCAGGTCCGTGCCGAATTCATTGCAATTGTATTTTTCCATATTTAGGCTTATGTATTCAATTAAACGTATCTCCGGTGCAATAGGTGGTATGCCTACAATTCGATGCGCGTTATGCTCCACAGCTGCCGCCAAACAGCGTACCTGCTCCTGTTTACATTATGTCAACTCGGGTCGGGGACGTATCCAATGTTTTTGCCGTTCAGGATATTCAGGATTCAATATTTCATTGATCGTATATACACTGCCATTAGTGATATCCTGACAATTCGATGCGCGTTGTACTCCTCATTGGCTGCCAAATACTACGCAGATCAGCCGGTTTGCGCATTGTCAACTCTGTGTCCTGTCAAATACATTGTAATTGCAGATTATCATGTTAGGCTCAAGTATTTATTTAAACGTATCTCCGCTGCTATTAGTGGTATGTCGACAAATCTATGTGCGTCATACTCCTCATTTGCCGCCAAACAGCGCACCTGCTCCTGTTTACATTATGTCAACTCGGGTCGAGGACAATTGCAATGTTGCTGCAAGTACTGCATATTCAGGATTCAATATTTCATTGATCGTATATACACTGCCATTAGTGATATCCTGACAATTCGATGCGCGTTGTGCTCCTCATAGGCTGCCAAATACTACGCAGATCAGCCGGTTTGCGCATTGTCAACTCTGTGTCCTGTCAAATACATTGTAATTGCAGTTTATCATATTAGGTTCAGGTATTTATTAAAACGTATCTCCGCTGCTATTCGTGGTATCTCGACAAATCTATGCGCGTTATACTCCTCATTTGCCGCCAAATACAGCGCACCTGCTCCTGTTTACATTATATCAACTTGGGTCGAGGACAAATGCAACGTTTTTGAAGTACTGCATATTCTGGATTAAATACTTCATTGAACTTATATACACTGCTATTGGTGATATCCCGACAATTCGATGCGCGTGAAACTATGCATTTCCTGCCAAATACGGCACACCTGCTCCTGTTTACATTATGTCAACTCGGGTCAAGGAAAAATGCAATGTTTTTGGAGTACAGCACATTCGGGACACAATATTTCATTGAACTGATCTACACTGCTATTTGTGATATCTCGTCAATTCCGTGCGCGGTATACCTCAAAGTTGCTGCCAAATAGAGCGCAAATCTGCCACTTTGCGCTATGCCAACTCCGGTCCCTGCCTAATTCATTGTAATTGTAGTTTAGCATATTTAGGCCTAAGTATTCAATTGAACGGATCTCCAGTGCTATTGGTGGTATGCCTACAATTCGATGCGCGTTATGCTCCACAGTTGCCGCCAAATACAGCGCACCTGCTCCTGTTTACATTATGTCAACTCGGGCCGAGGACAAATCCAATGTTTTTGCAGTAGAGGATATTCAGGATTCAATATTTCATTGAACGTATATACACTGCTATTCGTGATATCCCGACAATTCGAAGCGCGTTATACTCCACATTCCCTGGCAAATACAGCGCACCTGCTCCTGTTTACATTATGTCAACTGGGGTCGAAGACAATTGCAATGTTGTTGCAGTACACCATATTCAGGATTCAATATTTCATTGAACGTACATATCCTGCAATTTGTGATATCCCGACAATTCGATGCGCGTTATACTCCTCATTCGCTGCAGAATACTACGCACATCAGCCGGTTTGCGCATTGTCAACTCTGTGTCCTGTCAAATACATTGTAATTGCAGTTTATCATATTAGGCTCAAATAGTTATTTAAACGTATCTCCGCTGCTATTCGTGGTATGTCGACAAATCTATGCGCGTTATACTCCTCATTTTCCGCCAAATACAGCGGACCTGCTCCTGTTTATATTATGTCAACTGGTGTCGAAGACAAATGCAATGTTCTTGTAGTACTGCATACTCAGGATTCAATATTTCATTGAATGTATCTACACTGCTATTGGCGATATCACGACAATTCGATGCGCGTGATACTCCACATTCCCTGCCAAAGACAACGCACCTGCTCTTGTTTACATTATGTCAACTCGGGTCGGGGACAAATGCATTGTTTTTGCAGTATAGCACATACAGGATTCAATACTTCACTGAACATATATACACTGCTATTGGTGATATCCCGAGAATTCCATGCGCGTGATACTCCACATTACCTGCCAAATACAGCGCACCTGCTCCTGTTTACATTATGTCAACTCGGGTCAGGGACAAATGCAATGTTTCTGCAGTACAGCACATTCAGGAATCAATATTTCATTGAACGGATCTACACAGCTATTGGTGATATCCCGACAATACGATCCGCTTGATACTCCACATTTCCTGCCAAATACGGCACACCTGCTCCTGTTTACATTATGTCAACTCGGGTCGAGGACAAATGCAATGTTTTTGCAGTACTGCATATCCAGGATACAATACTTCATTGAACGTATCTACACTGCTGCTGGAGATATGTCGTCAATTCCATGCGCCTTGTACTCCACATTTCCTGCCAAATACTGCGCACCTGCTCCTGTCTACATTATGTCAACTGGGGTCCGCGGACAATTGCAATGTTGTTGCAGTACAGCACATTCAGGATTCAATATTTCGTTGAACGGATATACACTGCTATTGGTGATATCCCGACAATTCGATCCGCATTATACTCCTCATTGGCTGCCAAATACTATGCAGATCAGCCGGTTTGCGCATTGTCAACTCTGTGTCCTGTCAAATACATTGTAAGTGCAGATTATCATGTTAGGCTCAAGTATTTATTTAAACGTATCTCCGCCGCTATTAGTGGTATGTCGACAAATCTATGCTCGTTATACTCCTCATTTGCCGCCAAACAGCGCACCTGCTCCTGTTTACATTATGTCAACTGGGGTCGAAGACAATTGCAATGTTGTTGCAGTACACCATATTCAGGATTCAATATTTCATTGAACGTACATATCCTGCTATTGGTGATATCCCGACAATTCGATGCGCGTTATACTCCTCATTCGCTGCAGAATACTACGTACATCAGCCGGTTGGCGCATTGTCAACTCTGTGTCCTGTCAAATACATTGTAATTGCAGTTCATTATATTAGGCTCAAATATGTATTTAAACGTATCTCCGCTGCTATTCGTGGTATGTCGACAAATCTATGCGCGTTATACTCCTCATTTGCCGCCAAATACAGGGGACCTGCTCCTGTTCACATTATGTCAACTGGGGTCGAAGACAAATGCCATGTTGTTGTAGTACTGCATATTCAGGATTCACTATTTCATTGAACGGATCTACACTGCTAATGGTGATATCTCGTCAATTCGATGCGCGTGATACTCCACATTTCCTGCCAAATACGGCGCACCTGCTCCTGTTTACATTATGTCAACTCGGGTCGAGGACAAATCTAATGATTCTGCAGTACAGGATATTCAGGATTCAATATTTCATTGATCGTATATACACTACTATTAGTGATATCCTGACAAATCTATGCGCGTTATAATCCTCATTTGCCGCCAAATAAAGCGGACCTGCTCCTGTTTACATTAAGTCAACTGGGGTCGAGGACAATTGGAATGTTGTTGCAGTAAAGCATATTCAGGAATCAATATTTCATTGAACAGACCTACACTGCTATTTGTGATATCTCGTCAATTCGATGCGCGGTATGCCGCACGGTTGCTACCAAATAGAGCGCAAATCAGCCACTTTGCGCTATGTAAACTCAGGTCCCTGTCTAATTCATTGCAATTGTATTTTTGCATATTTAGGCTTATGTATTCAATTAAACGTATCTCCGGTGCTATAGGTGGTATGCCTACAATTCGATGCGCGTTATGCTCCACAGCTGCCGCCAAACAGCGCACCTGCTCCTGCTTACATTATGTCAACTCGGGTCGGGGACAAATATTATGTTATTGCCGTTCAGGATATTCAGGATTCAATATTTCATTGATCGTATATACACTGCCATTAGTGATATCCTGACAATTCGATGCGCGTTGTACTCTTCATTGGCTGCCAAATACTGAGCAGACCAGCCGGTTTGCGCATTGTCAACTCTGTGTCCTGTCAAATACATTGTAATTGCAGATTATCATGAGAGGCTCAAGTATTTATTTAAAAGTATCTCCGCTGCAATTAGTGGTATGTCGACAAATCTATGCGCGTTATACTCCTCATTTGCCGCCAAATACAGCGTACCTGCTCCTGTTTACATTATGGCAACTCGGGTCGACAACAAATGCAATGTTTCTGCGAGTAGAGCATATTCAGGATTCAATATTTCATTGAACGTAAATACACTGTTATTGGTTATATCCCGACAACTCGATGCGCGTGATACTCCACATTCCCTGCCAAATACAGCGCACCTGCTCTTGTTTACATTGTGTCAATTGTGGTCGAGGACAAATGCATTGCTTTTGCAGTACAGCATATACCGGATTCAATACTTCATTGAACGTATATACCCTGCTATTGGTGGTATCCCGACAATTAGATGCCCGTGATACTCCACATTTCCCGCCAATTACGGCGCACCTGCTCCTGTTTACATTATGTCAACTCGGGTCGTGGACAAATGCAATGTTGTTGCAGTACAGCATATTCAGGATTCAATATTTCATTGAACGTAAATTCACTGCTATTGGTGATATCCCGACAACTCGATGCGCGTTGTACTCCTCTTTCGCTGCCAAATACTACGCAGATCAGCCGGTTTGCGCATTGTCAACTCTGTGTCCTGTCAAATACATTGTAATTGCAGATTATCATATTAGGTTCAAGTATTTATTTAAACGTATCTCCGCTGCTATTAGTGGTATGTCGACAAATCTATGCGCGTTATACTCCTCATTTGCCGCCAAATACAGCGGTCCTGCTCCTGTTTACATTATGTCAACTGGGGTCGAGGACAAATCCAATGTTTTTGCAGTACAGGATATTCAGGATTCAATATTTCATTGAACGTAAATTCACTGCTATTGGTGATATCCCGACAACTCGATGCGCGTTGTACTCCTCTTTCGCTGCCAAATACTACGCAGATCAGCCGGTTTGCGCATTGTCAACTCTGTGTCCTGTCAAATACATTGTAATTGCAGATTATCATATTAGGTTCAAGTATTTATTTAAACGTATCTCCGCTGCTATTAGTGGTATGTCGACAAATCTATGCGCGTTATACTCCTCATTTGCCGCCAAATACAGCGGTCCTGCTCCTGTTTACATTATGTCAACTGGGGTCGAGGACAAATCCAATGTTTTTGCAGTACAGGATATTCAGGATTCAATATTTCATTGAACGTATATACACTGCTATTGGTGATATCCTGACAATTCGATGCGCGTGATACTCCACATTCCCTGGCAAATACTACGCTGAACAGCCGGTTTGCGCATTGTCAACTCTGTGTCCTGTCAAATACGTTGTAATTGCAGTTTATCGTATTAGGCTCAAGTATTTATTTAAACGTATCTCCGCTGCTATTAGTAGTATGTCGACAAATCTATGCGCGTTATACTCCTCATTTGCCGCCAAATACAGCGGTCCTGCTCCTGATTACATTATGTCAACCCGGGTCGAGGACAATTGCAATGTAGCTGTAGTACTGCATATTCAGGATTCAATACTTCATTGAATGTATCTACACTGCTATTGGCCATATCACGACAATCGGTGCGCGTGATACTCCACATTCCCAACCAAATACAGCGCACCTGCTCCTGTTTACATTATTTCAACTCGGGTCAAGGAAAAATGCAATGTTATTGCAGTACAGCACATTCAGGATTCGATATTTCATTGAACGGATCTACACTGCTATTTGTGATATCTCGTCAATTCGATGCGCGGTATACCGCACAGTTGCCGACAAATACAGCGCACCTGCCCCTGTTTACATTATATCAACTTGGGTCGAGGACAAATGCAACGATTTTGTAGTACTGCATATTCAGGATTCAATACTTCAATGAATGTATCTACTCTGCTATCGGTCATATCACGACAATTCGATGCGCGTGATACTCCATATTTGCTGACCAATACGGCGCACCTGCTCCTGTTTACATTATTTCAACTCGGGTCAAGGAAAAATGCAATGTTATTGCAGTACAGCACATTCAGGATTCGATATTTCATTGAACGGATCTACACTGCTATTTGTGATATCTCGTCAATTCGATGCGCGGTATACCGCACAGTTGCCGCCAAATACAGCGCACCTGCCCCTGTTTACATTATATCAACTTGGGTCGAGGACAAATGCAACGATTTTGTAGTACTGCATATTCAGGATTCAATACTTCAATGAATGTATCTACTCTTCTATCGGTCATATCACGACAATTCGATGCGCGTGATACTCCATATTTGCTGACCAATACGGCGCACCTGCTCCTGTTTACATTATGTCAACTCGGGTCGAGGGCAAATGGAATGTTGCTGTAGTGTTGCATATTCAGGATTTAATACTTCATTGAATGTATCTACACTGCAATTGGTCATATCACGACAATTCGATGCGCGTGATACACCACATTCCCTGCCAAATACAGCGCACCTGCTCTTGTTTACATTGTGTCAACCGTGGTCTTGGAAAAATGCATTGTTTTTGCAGTACAGCATATACCGGATTCAATACTTCATTGAACGTATATACACTGTTTTTGGTTATATCCCGACCATTCGATAAGCGTGGTACTACACGTTTCCTGCCAAATACGGCACACCTGCTCCTGTTTACATTATGTCAACTCGGGTCGAGGACAAATCCAATGTTTTTGCAGTACAGGATATTCAGGATTCAATATTTCATTGAACGTGTATACACTGCTATTTTTGATATCCTGACAATTCGATGCGCGTTATACTCCACATTCCCTGTCAAATACAGCGCACCTGCTCCTGTTTACATTATGTCAACTCGGGTGAAGGACAAATGCAATGTTTTTGCAGTACAGCACATTCAGGATTCAATATTTCATTGAACGAATCTACACTGCGACTGGAGATATCTCGTCTATTCGATGCACGGTATACCGCACACTTCCTGCCAAATAGAGCGCAAATCAGCCATTGTATGCTGAGTCAACCCAAGTCCCTGCCTAACTCATTGTAATTGTAGTTTTGCATATTTAGGCTTAAGTATTCAATTAAACGTATCTCCGGTGCTATTGGTGGTATGCCTACAACTCGATGCGCGTTATACTCCACAGTTCGCGCCAAATACAGCGCACGTGCTCTTGTTTACATTATGTCAACTCGGGTCGAGGACAAATGCAATGTTGTTGCAGTACTGCATATCCAGGTTTCAATACTTCATTGAACGTACCTACACTGCTATTGGAGATATATCGTCAATTCCAAGCGCCTTGTACTCCATATTTCCTGCCGAATACAGCACACCTGCTCCTGTTTACATTATGTCAACTCGGGTCGAGGACAAATGCAATCTTTTTGCAGAACAGCATATTCAGGATTCAATATTTCATTGAACGTAAATACACTGCTATTGGTGATATCCCGACAATTCGATGCGCGTTATACTCCTCATTCGCTGCTAAATACTACGCACATCAGCCGGTATGCGCATTGTCAACTCTGTGTCCCGTCAAATACATTGTAATTGCAGTTTATCATATTAGGCTCAAATATTTATTTAAACGTATCTCCGCTGCTATTCGTGGTATGTCGAAAAATCTATGTGTGTTATACTCCTCATTTGCCCCCAAATACTGCGGACCTGCTCCCGTTTACATTATGTCAACTCGGGTCGAGTACAAATGCAATGTTGTTGTAGTACTGCATATTCAGGATTCAATACTTCATTGAACGTAAATACACTGTTATTGGTGATATCCCGACAACTCGACGCGCGTGATACTCCACATTCCCTGGCAAATACAGCACACCTGCTCCTGGTTACATTATGTCAACACGGATCGAGGGCAAATGCTATGTTGTTGCAGTACAGCATATACAGGATTCATATTTCTTTGAGCGTATATACACTGCCATGGCGATATCCCGACAATTCGATGCGCATGATACTCCATATTTCCTGCCAAATACAGCGTACCTGCTCCTGTTTACATTATGTCAACTCGGGTCGACAACAAATGCAATGTTGCTACAAGTAGAGCATATTCAGGATTCAATATTTCATTGAACGTAAATACACAGTTATTGGTTATATCCCGACAACTCGATGTGCGTGATACTCCACATTCCCTGCCAAATACAGCGCAACTGCTCCTGTTTACATCATGTCAACTCGGGTCGAGGACAATTGCAATGTAGTTGTAGTACTGCATATTCAGGATTCAATTCTTCATTGAATGTATCTACACTGCTATTGGTCATATCACGACAATCGGTGCGCGTGATACTCCACATTCCCAACCAAATACAGCGCATCTGCTCCTGTTTACATTATTTCAACTCGGGTCGAGGAAAAATGCAATGTTTTTGCAGTTCAGCACATTCAGGATTCGATATTTCATTGAACGGATCCACATTGCTATTTGTGATATCTCGTCAATTCGATGCGCGGTATATCGCACAGTTGCAGCCAAATAGAGCGCAAACCAGCCACTTTGCGCTATGTCAACTCAGGTCCCTGCCCAGTTCATTGTAATTGTAGTTTTGCATACTTAGGCCTAAGTATTCAATTAAACGGATCTCCGGTGCTATTGGTGGTATGCCTACAATTCGATGCGCGTTATGTTCCACAGTTGCCGCCAAATACAGCGCACATGCCCCTGTTTACATTATGTCAACTGGGGTCGAAGACAATTGCAATGTTTTTGCAGTACACCATATTCAGGATTCAATATTTCATTGAACGTACATACACTGCTATTGGTGATATCCCGACAATTCGATGCGCGTTATACTCCTCATTCGCTGCAGAATACTACGCACATCAGCCGGTTGGCGCATTGTCAACTCTGTGTCCTGTCAAATACATTGTAATTGCAGTTTATCATATTAGGCTCAAGTATTTATTTAAACGTATCTCCGTTGCTATTCGTGGTATGTCGACAAATCTATGCGCGTTATACTCCTCATTTGCCGCCAAATACAGCGCACCTGCTCCCGTTTACATTATGTCAACTGCGGTCGAGGACAATTGCAATGTTGTGGCAGTACAGCACAGTCAGGATTCAATATTTCATTGAACGGATCTACACTGCTGTTTGTGATATCTCGTCAATTCGATGCGCGGTTTACCGCACAAGTGCTGCCAAATAGAGCGCATATCAGCCACTTTGCGCTGTGTCAACTCAGGTCCCTGCCTAATTCATTGTAATTGTATTTTTGCATATTTAGTCTTATGTATTCAATTAAACGTATCTGCTATAGGTGGTATGCCTACAATTCGATGCGCGTTATGCTTCACAGTTGCCGCCTAATACAGCGCACCTGCTCCTGTTTACATTATGTCAACTCGGGTCGAGGACATATGCAATGTTTTTGTAGTACAGCATATTCGGGATTCAATATTTCATTGAACGTATATACACTGCTATTGGTGATATCTCGACAATTCGAAGCGCCTTATACTCCTCATTCGCTGCCAAATACAACGCACATCAACCGGTTTGCGCAATATCAACTCTGTGTCCCTGTCAAATCCATTGGAATTGCAGTTTAGCATATTTAGGATTAAGTACTCAATTAAACGTATCTCCGCTGCTATTGGTGGTAAGTCCAGAATTTGGTGCGCGTTATACCCCACATTTGCTGCCAAATACAGCGCACGTGCTCTTGTTTACATTATGTCAACTCGGGTCGAGTACAAATGCAATGTTGTTGTAGTACTGCATATTCAGGATTCAATACTTCATTGAATGTATCTACACTGCTATTGGTTATATCCCGGCAATTTGAAGCGCGTTTTACTCCTCATTCGCTGCCATATGCTACGCACGTTAGAGAGTGTGGGCATTGTCAACTCTGTGTCCCGTCAAATACATTGTAATTGCAGTTTATCATATTAGGCTCAAGTATTTATTTAAACGCATCTCCGCTGCTAGTAGTAGTATGTCGACAAATCCATGCGCGTGATACTCCACATTCCCAACCAAATACAGCGCATCTGCTCCTGTTTACATTATTTCAACTCGGGTCGAGGAAAAATGCAATGTTATTGCATTTCAGCACATTCAGGATTCGATATTTCATTGAACGGATCCACATTGCTATTTGTGATATCTCGTCAATTCGATGCGCGGTATATCGCACAGTTGCTGCCAAATAGAGCGCAAACCAGCCACTTTGCGCTATGTCAACTCAGGTCCCTGCCCAATTCATTGTAATTGTAGTTTTGCATACTTAGGCCTAAGTATTCAATTAAACGGATCTCCGGTGCTATTGGTGGTATGCCTACAATTCGATGCGCGTTATGCTCCACAGTTGCCGCCAAATACAGCGCACGTGCTCTTGTTTACATTATGTCAAGTCGGGTCGAGTACAAATGCAATGTTGTTGTAGTACTGCATATTCAGGATTCAATACTTCATTGAACGTAAATACACTGTTATTGGTGATATCCCGACAACTCGACGCGCGTGATACTCCACATTCCCTGGCAAATACAGCACACCTGCTCCTGGTTACATTATGTCAACACGGATCGAGGGCAAATGCTATGTTGTTGCAGTACAGCATATACAGGATTCATATTTCTTTGAGCGTATATACACTGCCATGGCGATATCCCGACAATTCGATGCGCATGATACTCCATATTTCCTGCCAAATACAGCGTACCTGCTCCTGTTTACATTATGTCAACTCGGGTCGACAACAAATGCAATGTTGCTACAAGTAGAGCATATTCAGGATTCAATATTTCATTGAACGTAAATACACAGTTATTGGTTATATCCCGACAACTCGATGTGCGTGATACTCCACATTCCCTGCCAAATACAGCGCAACTGCTCCTGTTTACATCATGTCAACTCGGGTCGAGGACAATTGCAATGTAGTTGTAGTACTGCATATTCAGGATTCAATTCTTCATTGAATGTATCTACACTGCTATTGGTCATATCACGACAATCGGTGCGCGTGATACTCCACATTCCCAACCAAATACAGCGCATCTGCTCCTGTTTACATTATTTCAACTCGGGTCGAGGAAAAATGCAATGTTTTTGCAGTTCAGCACATTCAGGATTCGATATTTCATTGAACGGATCCACATTGCTATTTGTGATATCTCGTCAATTCGATGCGCGGTATATCGCACAGTTGCAGCCAAATAGAGCGCAAACCAGCCACTTTGCGCTATGTCAACTCAGGTCCCTGCCCAGTTCATTGTAATTGTAGTTTTGCATACTTAGGCCTAAGTATTCAATTAAACGGATCTCCGGTGCTATTGGTGGTATGCCTACAATTCGATGCGCGTTATGTTCCACAGTTGCCGCCAAATACAGCGCACATGCCCCTGTTTACATTATGTCAACTGGGGTCGAAGACAATTGCAATGTTTTTGCAGTACACCATATTCAGGATTCAATATTTCATTGAACGTACATACACTGCTATTGGTGATATCCCGACAATTCGATGCGCGTTATACTCCTCATTCGCTGCAGAATACTACGCACATCAGCCGGTTGGCGCATTGTCAACTCTGTGTCCTGTCAAATACATTGTAATTGCAGTTTATCATATTAGGCTCAAGTATTTATTTAAACGTATCTCCGTTGCTATTCGTGGTATGTCGACAAATCTATGCGCGTTATACTCCTCATTTGCCGCCAAATACAGCGCACCTGCTCCCGTTTACATTATGTCAACTGCGGTCGAGGACAATTGCAATGTTGTGGCAGTACAGCACAGTCAGGATTCAATATTTCATTGAACGGATCTACACTGCTGTTTGTGATATCTCGTCAATTCGATGCGCGGTTTACCGCACAAGTGCTGCCAAATAGAGCGCATATCAGCCACTTTGCGCTGTGTCAACTCAGGTCCCTGCCTAATTCATTGTAATTGTATTTTTGCATATTTAGTCTTATGTATTCAATTAAACGTATCTGCTATAGGTGGTATGCCTACAATTCGATGCGCGTTATGCTTCACAGTTGCCGCCTAATACAGCGCACCTGCTCCTGTTTACATTATGTCAACTCGGGTCGAGGACATATGCAATGTTTTTGTAGTACAGCATATTCGGGATTCAATATTTCATTGAACGTATATACACTGCTATTGGTGATATCTCGACAATTCGAAGCGCCTTATACTCCTCATTCGCTGCCAAATACAACGCACATCAACCGGTTTGCGCAATATCAACTCTGTGTCCCTGTCAAATCCATTGGAATTGCAGTTTAGCATATTTAGGATTAAGTACTCAATTAAACGTATCTCCGCTGCTATTGGTGGTAAGTCCAGAATTTGGTGCGCGTTATACCCCACATTTGCTGCCAAATACAGCGCACGTGCTCTTGTTTACATTATGTCAACTCGGGTCGAGTACAAATGCAATGTTGTTGTAGTACTGCATATTCAGGATTCAATACTTCATTGAATGTATCTACACTGCTATTGGTTATATCCCGGCAATTTGAAGCGCGTTTTACTCCTCATTCGCTGCCATATGCTACGCACGTTAGAGAGTGTGGGCATTGTCAACTCTGTGTCCCGTCAAATACATTGTAATTGCAGTTTATCATATTAGGCTCAAGTATTTATTTAAACGCATCTCCGCTGCTAGTAGTAGTATGTCGACAAATCCATGCGCGTGATACTCCACATTCCCAACCAAATACAGCGCATCTGCTCCTGTTTACATTATTTCAACTCGGGTCGAGGAAAAATGCAATGTTATTGCATTTCAGCACATTCAGGATTCGATATTTCATTGAACGGATCCACATTGCTATTTGTGATATCTCGTCAATTCGATGCGCGGTATATCGCACAGTTGCTGCCAAATAGAGCGCAAACCAGCCACTTTGCGCTATGTCAACTCAGGTCCCTGCCCAATTCATTGTAATTGTAGTTTTGCATACTTAGGCCTAAGTATTCAATTAAACGGATCTCCGGTGCTATTGGTGGTATGCCTACAATTCGATGCGCGTTATGCTCCACAGTTGCCGCCAAATACAGCGCACGTGCTCTTGTTTACATTATGTCAAGTCGGGTCGAGTACAAATGCAATGTTGTTGTAGTACTGCATATTCAGGATTCAATACTTCATTGAATGTATCTACACTGCTATTGGTGATATCCCGGCAATTTGAAGCGCGTTTTACTCCTCATTCGCTGCCATATGCTACGCACGTCAGAGAGTGTGGGCATTGTCAACTCTGTGTCCAGTCAAATACATTGTAATTGCAGTTTATCATATTAGGCTCAAGTATTTATTTAAACGTATCTCCGCTGCTATTAGTGGTATGTCGACAAATCTATGCGCGTTATACTCCTCATTTGCCGCCAAATACAGCGGACCTGCTCCTGTTTACATGATGTCAACTGGGGTCGAGGACAATTGCAATGTTGTTGCAGTACAGCATATTTAGGAATCAATATTTCATTGAACAGACCTACACAGCTATTTGTGATATCTCGTCAATTCGATGCGCGGTATGCCGCACAGTTGCTGCCAAATAGAGCGCAAATCAGCCACTTTGCGCCATGCGAACTCAGGTCCGTGCCTAATTCATTGTAATTGTATTTTTGCATATTTAGGCTTATGTATTCAAATTAAACGTATCTCCGGTGCTATAGGTTGTATGCCTACAATTCGATGCGCGTTATGCTCCACAGCTGCCGCCAAACAGCGCACCTGCTCCTGTTTACATTATGTCAACTCGGGTCGAGGACAAATCCAATGTTTTTGCAGTACAGGATATTCAGAATTCAATATTTCATTGATCGTATATACACTGCTATCAGTGATATCCTGACAATTCGATGCGCGTTGTACTCCTCATTCGCTGCCAAATACTACGCAGATCAGACGGTTTGCGCATTGTCAACTCTGTGTCCTGTCAAATACATTGTAATTGCAGCTTATCATATTAGGCTCAAGTATTTATTTAAACGTATCTCCGCTGCTATTAGTGGTATGTCGACAAATCTATGCGCGTTATACTCCTCATTTGCCGCCAAATACAGCGGACCTGCACCTGTTTACATTATGTCAACTGGGGTCGAGGACGAATCCAATGTTTTTGCAGTACAGGATATTCAGGATTCAATTCTTCATTGAATGTATCTACACTGCTATTGGTCATATCACGACAATCGGTGCGCGTGATACACCACATTCCCTGCCAAATACAGCGCACCTGCTCTTGTTTACATTGTGTCAACCGTGGTCGTGGACAAATGCATTGTTTTTGCAGTACAGCATATTCCGGATTCAATACTTCATTGAACGTATATACACTGTTTTTGGTTATATCCCGACCATTCGATGAGCGTGAAACTCCACATTTCCTGCCACATACGGCGCACCTGTTGCTGTTTACATTATATCAACTCGGGTCGAGGACTAATGCAATGTTTTGCAGTACAGCATATTCATGATTCAATATTCCATTGAACGGATCTACACTGCTATTGGTAATATCCCGACAATTCGATGCGCGTTATACTCCTCATTCGCTGCCAAATACTACGCAGATCAGACGGTTTGCGCATTGTCAACTCTGTGTCCTGTCAAATACATTGTAATTGCAGCTTATCATATTAGGCTCAAGTATTTATTTAAACGTATCTCCGCTGCTATTAGTGGTATGTCGACAAATCTATGCGCGTTATACTCCTCATTTGCCGCCAAATACAGCGGACCTGCACCTGTTTACATTATGCCAACTGGGGTCGAGGACGAATCCAATGTTTTTGCAGTACAGGATATTCAGGATTCAATTCTTCATTGAATGTATCTACACTGCTATTGGTCATATCACGACAATCGGTGCGCGTGATACACCACATTCCCTGCCAAATACAGCGCACCTGCTCTTGTTTACATTGTGTCAACCGTGGTCGTGGACAAATGCATTGTTTTTGCAGTACAGCATATTCCGGATTCAATACTTCATTGAACGTATATACACTGTTTTTGGTTATATCCCGACCATTCGATGAGCGTGAAACTCCACATTTCCTGCCACATACGGCGCACCTGTTGCTGTTTACATTATATCAACTCGGGTCGAGGACTAATGCAATGTTTTGCAGTACAGCATATTCATGATTCAATATTCCATTGAACGGATCTACACTGCTATTGGTAATATCCCGACAATTCGATGCGCGTTATACTCCTCATTCGCTGCAAAATACTACGCACATCAGCCGGTGTGCGCATTGACAACTCTATGCCCTGTCAAATACATTGTAGTTGCAGTTTATCATATTAGGCACAAGTATTTATTTAAACGTATCACCGCTGCTATTCGTGGTATGTCGACAAATCTATGCGCGTTATACTTCTCATTTGCCGCCAAATACGGCGCCCCTGCTCCTGTTTACATTATGTCAACTCGGGTCGAGGTCAAACGTTACGTTGTTGTAGTACTGCATATTCAGGATTCAATACTTCATTGAATGTATCTACACTGCTATTGGTGATATCACGACAATTCGATCTGCGTGATACTCCACATTCCCTGCCAAATACAGCGCATCTGATCCTGTTTACATTATGTCAACTCGGGTCGAGGACAAATGCTACGTTGTTGTAGTACTGCATATCAGGATTCAATTCTTCATTGAATGTATCTACACTACTATTGGTGATATCACGACAATACGATGCGCGTGATACTCCACATTTTCTGCCAAATACAGCGCACCTGCTCCTGTTTACATTATGTCAACTCGGGTCGAGGACAAATCCTACGTTGATGTAGTACTGCATATTCAGGATTCAATATTTCATAGAACGGATCTACACTACTATTGGTGATATCACGACAATACGATGCGCGTGATACTCCACATTTTCTGCCAAATACAGCGCACCTGCTCCTGTTTACATTATGTCAACTCGGGTCGAGGACAAATCCTACGTTGATGTAGTACTGCATATTCAGGATTCAATATTTCATTGAACGTATATACACCACTATTGGTGATATCCCGTCAATTTGAAGCGTGTCATACTCCTCATTCGCTGCCAAATACTACGCACATCAGAGAGGTTGTGCATTGTCAACTCTGTGTCCTGTCAAATACATTGTATTTGCAGTTTATCATATTATGCACAAGTATTTATTTAAACGTATCTCCGCTGCTATTCGTGGTATGTCGACAAATCTATGCGCGTTATACTCCTCATTTGCTGCCAAATACAGCGCACCTGCTCCGGTTTACATTATGTCAACTCGGATCGAGGACTAATGCAATGTTGTTATAGTATTGCATATTCAGGATTCAATACTTCATTGAATGTATCTACACTGCTATTGGTGATATCCCGACAATTCGATGCGCGTTATACTCCTCATTCGCTGCAGAATACTACGCACATCAGCCGCTTGGCGCATTGTCAACTCTGTGTCCTGTCAAATACATTGTAATTGCAGTTTATCATATTAGGCTCAAGTATTTATTTAAACGTATCTCCGCTGCTATTCGTGGTATGTCGACAAATCTATGCTCGTTATACTCCTCATTTGCCGCCAAATACAGCGCACCTGCTCCCGTTTACATTATGTCAACTGGGGTCCAGGTCAAATCCAATCGTTTTGCAGTACTGCAAATTCAGGATTCAATATCGCATTGAACGTTTCTACACTGCTATTGGTGATATCTCGACAATTCGAAGTGCGTTATACTCCTCATTCGCTGCCAAATACAACGCACATAAACCGGTTTGCGCAATATCAACTCTGTGTCCCTGCCAAATCCATTGTATTGCAGTTTAGCGTATTTAGGCTTAAGTATTCAATTAAACGTATCTCCGCTGCTATTGGTTGTAAGTCCAGACTTTGATGCGCGTTGAACCCCACATTTGCTGCCAAATACAGAGCACATTAACCGGTTTGCGCAATGTCAACTCTATACCCTGTCGAATACATTGTATTTGCAGTTTCGCCTATTTGGGCCTAAGTACTCAATTAAACCAATTTTCGCTGTTATTGGTGGTATCTCGACAACTCGATGCGCGTCAAACCCGACATTTTCTGCCAAATACAGCGGACCTGCTCTTGTTTACATTATGACATCTTCTGTCGAGGTCAAATCCAATCGTTTTGCAGTACTGCAAATTCAGGATTCAATATCCCATTGAACGTTTCTACACTGCTATTGGTGATATCTCGTCAATTCGATGCGCGTTATACTCCACAGTTCACGCCAAATACAGCGCACGTGCTCTTGTTTACATTATATCAACTCGGGTCGAGTACAAATGCAATGTTGTTGTAGTACTGCATATTCAGGATTCAATACTTCATTGAATGTATCTACACTGCTATTGGTGATATCCCGGCAATTTGAAGCGCGTTATACTCCTCATTCGCTGCCAAATGCTACGCACATTAGAGAGTGTGGGTATTGTCAACTCTGTGTCCTGTCAAATACATTGTAATTGCAGATTATCATATTAGGCTCAAGTATTTATTTAAACGTATCTCCGCTGCTATTAGTGGTATGTCGACAAATCTATGCGCGCTATACTCCTCATTTGCCGCCAAATACAGCGGACCTGCTCCTGTTTACATTAAGTCAACTGGAGTCGAGGACCATTGCAATGTTGTTGCAGTAAAGCATATTCAGGAATCAATATTTCATTGAACAGACCTACACTGCTATTTGTGATATCTCGTCAATTCGATGCGCGGTATGCCGCACAGTTGCTGCCAAATAGAGCCAAATCAGCCACTTTGCGCTATGTAAACTCAGGTCCGTGCCTCATTCATTGTAATTGTATTTTGCATATTTAGGCTTATGTATTCAAATTAAACGTATCTCTGGTGCTATAGGTGGTATGCCTACAATTCGATGCGCGTTATGCTCCACAGCTGCCGCCAAACAGCGCACCTGCTCCTGTTTACATTATGTCAACTCGGGTCGAGGACAAATCCGATGTTTTTGCAGTACAGGATATTCAGGATTCAATATTACATTGATCGTATATACACTGCTATCAGTGATATCCTGACAATTCGATGCGCGTTGTACTCCTCATTCGCTGCCAAATACTACGCAGATCAGCCGGTTTGCGCATTGTCAACTCTGTGTCCTGTCAAATACATTGTAATTGCAGATTATCATATTAGGCTCAAGTATTTATTTAAACGTATCTCCGCTGCTATTAGTGGTATGTCGACAAATCTATGCGCGCTATACTCCTCATTTGCCGCCAAATACAGCGGACCTGCTCCTGTTTACATTATGTCAACTGGGGTCGAGGACAATTGCAATGTTGTTGCAGTACAGCATATTTAGGAATCGGTATTTCATTGAACGTAAATACACTGTTATTGGTGATATCCCAACAACTCGACGCGCGTGATACTCCACATTCCCTGGCAAATACAGCGCTCCTGCTCCTGTTTACATTATGTCAACACGGATCGAGGGCAAATGCTATGTTGTTGCAGTACAGCATATACAGGATTCATATTTCTTTGAACGTATATACACTGCCATGGTGATGTCCCGACAATTCCATGCGCATGATACTGCACATTCCCTGCCAAATACAGCGGACCTGCTCCTGTTTACATTATGTCAACTGGGGTCGAGGACAATTGCAATGTTGTTGCAGTACAGCATATTTAGGAATCGGTATTTCATTGAACGTAAATACACTGTTATTGGTGATATCCCAACAACTCGACGCGCGTGATACTACACATTTCCTGGTAAAAACGGCACACCTGCTCCTGATTACATTATGTCAACTCGGGTCGAGGACAAATCCAATGTTTTTGCAGTACAGGATATTCAGGATTCAATATTTCATTGAACGTATATACACTGCTATTGGTGATATCCTGACAATTCGATGCGCGTTATACTCCTCATTCGCAGCAGAACACTACGTACATCAGCCCGTAGGCGCATTGTCAACTCTGAGTCCTGTCAAATACATTGTAATTGCAGTTTATCATATTAGGCTTAAGTATTTATTTAAACGTATCTCCGCTGCTATTCGTGGTATGTTGACAAATCTATGCGCGTTATACTCCTCATTTGGCGCCAAATACAGCGCACCTGCTCCTGTTTACATTATGTCAACTCGGGTCGAGGACAATTGCAATGTTATTGTAGTACTGCATATTCAGGATTCAATACTTCATTGAATGTATCTACAGTGCAATTAGTCATATCACGACAATTCGATGCGCGTGATACACCACATTCCCTGCCAAATACAGCGCACCTGCTCTTGTTTACATTGTGTCAACTGTGGGCGTGGACAAATGCAATGTTTTTGCAGTTATGCATATTCAGTATTCAATATTTCATTGAACAGATCTACACTGCTATTGGTGATATCGCCTCAATTCGATGCGCGGAATACCGCACACTTGCTGCCAAATAGAGCGCAAATCAGCCACTGTGCGCTATGTCAACTCAGGTCCCTGCCTAACTCATTGTAATTGTAGTTTTGCATATTTAGGCTTAAGTATTCAATTAAACGTATCTGCGGTGCTATTGGTGGTATGCCTACAATTCGACGCGCGATGTACTCCACATTTACCGCAAAACAGCGGACCTGCTCCTGTTTACATTATGTCAACTCTAGTCGAGGACAAATGCAATGAAGTTGCAGTACTGCATATTCGGGATTCAATACTTCATTGAATGTATCTACACTGCAATTAGTCATATCACGACAATTAGATGCGCGATATACTCTTCATTCGCTGCCAAATACAGCGTACCTGCTCTTGCTTACATTGTGTCAACTGTGGTCGAGGACAAATGCATTGTTTTTGCAGTACAGCATATACCGAATTCAATACTTCATTGAATATATCTACACTGCTATTTGGTGATATCTCGACAATTCGATGCGCGTGATACTCCACATTCGCTACCAAATACAGCGCACGTGCTCTTGTTTGCATTATGTCTTCTCGTGTCGAGGACAAACGCAATGTTGTTGCAGCACTGCTTTTCCTGGATTCAATACTTCATTGAACGTATCTACACTGCGACTGAAGATAATTCGTCAATTCTATGCGTCTTGTACTCCACATTTTCTGCCGAATACAGCACACCTGCTCCTGTTTACATTATGTCAACTCGGGTCAAGTACAAATGCAATGTTTTTGCGGAACAGCATATCCAGCATTCAATATTTCATTGAATGTATCTGCACTGCGATTGGTCATATCACGACAATGCGATGCGCGTGATACTCCACATTCCCTGCCAAATACAGCGCGTGCTCCTGTTTACATTATATCAACTCGGATCCAGGACAAATGCAATGTTGTTGGAGTACAGCATATACAGAACTCAATATTCCATTGAACGTATATACACTGCTATTCGTGATATGCCGACAATTCGAAGCGCGTTATACTCCTAATTCGCTGCCAAATACTACGCACATCAGAGAATTGGGGCATTGTCAACTCTGTGTCCTGTCAAATACATTGTAATTGCAGTTTATCACATTAGGCTCAAGTATTTCTTTAAAAGTATCTCCGCTGCTATTCGTGGTACGTCGACAAATCTATGCGCGTTATACTCCTCATTTGCCGCCAAATACAGCGCACCTGCTCCTGTTTACATTATGTCAACTCTAGTCGAGGACAAATGCAATGTTGTTGCAGTACGGCAAATTCAGGATTCAATATTTCATTGAACGTATATACACCGCTATTGGTGATATCCCGTCAATTTGAAGCGTGTCATACTCCTCATTCGCTGCCAAATACTACGCACATCAGAGAGGTTGTGCATTGTCAACTCTGTGTCCTGTCAAATACATTGTAATTGCAGTTTATCGTATTATGCACAAGTATTTATTTAAACGTATCTCCGCTGCTATTCGTGGTATGTCGACAAATCTATGCGCGTTATACTCCTCATTTGCTGCCAAATACAGCGCACCTGCTCCGGTTTACATTATGTCAACTCGGATCGAGGACTAATGCAATGTTGTTATAGTATTGCATATTCAGGATTCAATACTTCATTGCATGTATCTACACTGCTAATGGTGATATCACGACAACTCGATGCGCGTGATACTCCACGTTCCCTGCCAAATACAGCGCACCTGCTTCTGTTTACATTATGTCAACTCGGTTCCAGGACAAATGGAATGTTTTTGCAGTACAGCACATTCAGGATTCAATATTTCATTGAACGGATCTACACTGCTATTTGTGATATCTCGTCAATTCGATGCGTGGTATACCGCACAGCTGCTGCCAAATAGAGCGCAAATCAGCCACTGTGCGGTGTGTCAACTCAGGTCACTGCCTAATTCATTGTAATTGTATTTTTGCATATTTAGGCTGATGTATACAATTAAACTTACCTCCGGTGCTAGAGGTGGTATGCCTACAATTCGATGCGCGTTATGCTCCACAGTTGCCGCCAAATAGCGCACCTGCGCCTGTTTATATTATGTCAACTCGGGTCGAGGTCAAACGTTACGTTGTTGTAGTACTGCATATTCAGGATTCAATACTTCATTGAATGTATCTACACTGCTATTGGTGATATCACGACAATTCGATGCGCGTGATACTCCACATTCCCTGCCAAATACAGCGCACCTGCTCCTGTTTACATTATGTCAACTCGGGTCGAGGACAAATGCTACGTTGTTGTAGTACTGCATATTCAGGATTCAATATTTCATAGAACGGATCTACACTGCTATTTGTGATATCTCGTCAATTCGATGCGCGGTATACCGCACAGCTGCTGCCAAATAGAGCGCAAATCAGCCACTGTGCGCTGTGTCAACTGAGGTCCCTGCCTAATTCATTGTAATTGTAGTTTTGCATATTCAGGCTTAAGTATTCAATTAAACGTATCTCCGGTGCTATTGGTGGTACGCCTACAATTCGATGCGCGTTATGCTCCACAGTTGCCGCCAAAGAGCGCACCTGCTCCTGTATACATTATGTCAACTCGTTTCGAGGACAAATGCTACGTTGTTGTAGTACTGCACATTCAGGATTCAATTTTTCATAGAACGGATCTACACTGCTATTTGTGATATCTCGTCAATTCGATGTGCGGTATACCGCACAGCTGCTGCCAAATAGAGCGCAAATCAGCCACTGTGCGCTCTGTCAACTCAGGTCCCTGCCTAATTCATTGTAATTGTAGTTTTGCATATTTAGGCTTATGTATTCAATTAAACTTATCTCCGCTGCTATTCGTGGTATGTCGACAAATCCATGCGCGATAGACTCCTCATTTGCCGCCAAATACACCGGACCTGCTCCTGTTTACATTATGTCAACTGAGGTCGAGGACAATTGCAATGTTGTTGCAGTACGGCAAATTCAGGATTCAATATTTCATTGAACGTATATACACCGCTATTGGTGATATCCCGTCAATTTGAAGCGTGTCATACTCCTCATTCGCTGCCAAATACTACGCACATCAGAGAGGTTGTGCATTGTCAACTCTGTGTCCTGTCAAATACATTGTAATTGCAGTTTATCATATTATGCACAAGTATTTATTTAAACATATCTCCGCTGCTATTCGTGGTATGTCGACAAATCTATGCGCGTTATACTCCTCATTTGCTGCCAAATACAGCGCACCTGCTCCGGTTTACATTATGTCAACTCGGATCGAGGACTAATGCAATGTTGTTATAGTATTGCATATTCAGGATTCAATACTTCATTGAATGTATCTACACTGCTATTGGTGATATCACGACAACTCGATGCGCGTGATACTCCACGTTCCCTGCCAAATACAGCGCACCTGCTTCTGTTTACATTATGTCAACTCGGTTCCAGGACAAATGGAATGTTTTTGCAGTACAGCACATTCAGGATTCAATATTTCATTGAACGGATCTACACTGCTATTTGTGATATCTCGTCAATTCGATGCGTGGTATACCGCACAGCTGCTGCCAAATAGAGCGCAAATCAGACACCGTGCGCTGTGTCAACTCAGGTCACTGCCTAATTCATTGTAATTGTATTTTTGCATATTTAGGCTGATGTATACAATTAAACTTACCTCCGGTGCTAGAGGTGGTATGCCTACAATTCGATGCGCGTTATGCTCCACAGTTGCCGCCAAATAGCGCACCTGCGCCTGTTTATATTATGTCAACTCGGGTCGAGGTCAAACGTTACGTTGTTGTAGTACTGCATATTCAGGATTCAATACTTCATTGAATGTATCTACACTGCTATTGGTGATATCACGACAATTCGATGCGCGTGATACTCCACATTCCCTGCCAAATACAGCGCACCCGCTCCTGTTTACATTATGTCAACTCGGGTCGAGGACAAATGCTACGTTGTTGTAGTACTGCATATTCAGGATTCAATATTTCATAGAACGGATCTACACTGCTATATGTGATATCTCGTCCATTCGATGCGCGGTATACCGCACAGCTGCTGCCAAATAGAGCGCAAATCAGCCACTGTGCGCTGTGTCAACTCAGATCCCTGCCTAATTCATTGTAATTGTAGTTTTGCAAATTCAGGCTTTAGTATTCAATTAAACGTATCTCCGGTGCTATTGGTGGTATGCCTACAATTCGATGCACTTGATACTCCACATTCCCTGGCAAATACAGCGCACCTGCTCCTGTTTACATTATGTCAACTCGGGTCAAGGACAAATGCAATGTTTTTGCAGTACAGCACATTCTGGATTCAATATTTCATTGAACGGATCTACACAGCTATTGGTGATATCCCGACAATACGATGCGCTTGATACTCCACATTTCCTGCCAAATACGGCACACCTGCTCCTGTTTACATTATGTCAACTCGGGTCGAGGACAAATGCAATGTTTTTGCAGTACTGCATATACAGGATACAATACTTCATTGAACGTATCTACACTGCTACTGGAGATATTTCGTCGATTCCATGCGCCTTGTACTCCACATTTCCTGCCAAATACTGCGCACCTGCTCCTGTCTGCATTATGTCAACTGGGGTCCGCGGACAATTGCAATGTTGTTGCAGTACAGCACATTCAGGATTCAATATTTCGTTGAACGGATATACACTGCTATTGGTGATATCCCGACAATACGATGCGCTTGATACTCCACATTTCCTGCCAAATACGGCACACCTGCTCCTGTTTACATTATGTCAACTCGGGTCGAGGACAAATGCAATGTTTTTGCAGTACTGCATATCCAGGATACAATACTTCATTGAACGTATCTACACTGCTACTGGAGATACTTCGTCGATTCCATGCGCCTTGTACTCCACATTTCCTGCCAAATACAGCGCACCTGCTCCTGTTTACATTATGTCAACTCGGGTCAAGGACAAATGCAATGTTTCTGCAAGTAGAGCATATTCAGTATTCAATATTTCATTGAACGTACATACACTGCCATTGGTGATATCCCGACAATTCGATGCGCGTTATACTCCTCATTCGCTGCAGAATACTACGTACATCAGCCGGTTGGCGCATTGTCAACTCTGTGTCCTGTCAAATACATTGTAATTGCAATTCATTATATTAGGCTCAAATATGTATTTAAACGTATCTCCGCTGCTATTCGTGGTATGTCGACAAATCTATGCGCGTTATACTCCTCATTTGCCGCCAAATACAGGGGTCCTGCTCCTGTTCACATTATGTCAACTGGGGTCGAAGACAAATGCCATGTTGTTGTAGTACTGCATATTCAGGATTCACTATTTCATTGAACGGATCTACACTGCTAATGGTGATATCTCGTCAATTCGATGCGCGGTATACCGCACACTTGCTGCCAAATAGAGCGCAAATCAGCCACTGTGCGCTGTGTCAACTCAGATCCCTGCCTAATTCATTGCAATTGTAGTTTTGCAAATTCAGGCTTTAGTATTCAATTAAACGTATCTCCGGTGCAATTGGTGGTACGCCTACAGTCCGATGCGCGTGATACTCCGCATTCCCTGCCAAATACAGCGCACCTGCTCCTGTTTACATTATGTCAACTCGGGACAAGGACAAATGCAATGTTTTTGCAGTACTGCATATCCAGGATACAATACTTCATTGAACGTATCTACACTGCTACTGGAGATATTTCGTCTACTCCATGCGCCTTGTACTCCACATTTCCTGCCAAATACAGCGCACCTGCTCCTGTTTACATTATGTCAACTCGGGTCAAGGACAAATGCAATGTTTTTGCAGTACAGCACATTCAGGATTCAATATTTCAATGAACGTATATACACTGCTATTCGTGATATCCCGTCAATGTGAAGCGCGTTATACTCCTCATTCGCTGCCAAATACTACGCACATCAGAGTGTTTGCGCATTGTCAACTCTGTGTCCTGTCATATACATTGTAATTGCAGTTTATCATATTAGGCTCAAGTATTTATTTAAACGTATCTCCGCTGCTATTCGTGGTATGTTGACAAATCTATGCGCGTTATACTCCTCATTTGCCGCCAAATACAGCGCACCTGCTCCTGTGTACATTATGTCAACTAGGGTCCAGGACAAATGCAATGTTTTTGTAGTACTGCATATTCAGGATTCAACACTTCATTGAATGTATTTACACTGCTATTGGAGATATCACGACAATTCAATGCTCGTGATACTCCACGTTCCCTGCCAAATACAGCGCACCTGCTCCTGTTTACATTATGTCAACGCAGGTCGAGGACAAATGCTACGTTGTTGTAGTACTGCATATTCAGGATTCAATTCTTCATTGAATGTATCTACACTGCTATTCGTGATTCCGACAATTCGAAGCGCGTTATACTCCACATTTCCTGGCAAACACAGCGCACCTGCTCCTGTTTCCATTATGTCAACTCGGGTCAGGGACAAATGCAATGTTTCTGCAGTACAGCACATTCAGGATTCGATATTTCATTGAGCGAATCTATACTGCTATTTGTTATATCTCGTCAATTCGATGCGCGGTATACCGCACAGTTGCTGCCAAATAGAGCGCAAAGCAGCAACCTTGCGCTATGTCAATTCAGGTCACTGCCTAATTCATTGTAATTGTATTTTTACATATTTAGACTGATGTAATCAATTAAACGTATCTCCGGTGCTATTGGTGGTATGCCTACAATTCGATGCACTTGATACTCCACATTCCCTGGCAAATACAGCGCACCTGCTCCTGTTTACATTATGTCAACTCGGGTCAAGGACAAATGCAATGTTTTTGCAGTACAGCACATTCTGGATTCAATATTTCATTGAACGGATCTACACAGCTATTGGTGATATCCCGACAATACGATGCGCTTGATACTCCACATTTCCTGCCAAATACGGCACACCTGCTCCTGTTTACATTATGTCAACTCGGGTCGAGGACAAATGCAATGTTTTTGCAGTACTGCATATCCAGGATACAATACTTCATTGAACGTATCTACACTGCTACTGGAGATATTTCGTCGATTCCATGCGCCTTGTACTCCACATTTCCTGCCAAATACTGCGCACCTGCTCCTGTCTACATTATGTCAACTGGGGTCCGCGGACAATTGCAATGTTGTTGCAGTACAGCACATTCAGGATTCAATATTTCGTTGAACGGATATACACTGCTATTGGTGATATCCCGACAAATCGATCCGCGTTATACTCCTCATTGGCTGCCAAATACTATGCAGATCAGCCGGTTTGCGCATTGTCAACTCTGTGTCCTGTCAAATACATTGTAATTGCAGATTATCATGTTAGGCTCAAGTATTTATTTAAACGTATCTCCGCCGCTATTAGTGGTATGTCGACAAATCTATGCTCGTTATACTCCTCATTTGCCGCCAAACAGCGCACCTGCTCCTGTTTACATTATGTCAACTCGGGTCGGGGACAAATCCAATGTTATTGCCGTTCAGGATATTCAGGATTCAATATTTCATTGATCGTATATACACTGCCATTAGTGATATCCTGACAATTCGATGCGCGTTGTACTCTTCATTGGCTGCCAAATACTGCGCAGACCAGTCGGTTTGCGCATTGTCAACTCTGTGTCCTGTCAAATACATTGTAATTGCAGATTATCATGTGAGGCTCAAGTATTTATTTAAACGTATCTCCGCTGCTATTAGTGGTATGTCGACAAAGCTATGCGCGTTATACTCCTCATTTGCCGCCAAACAGCGCACCTGCTCCTGTTTACATTATGTCAACTCGGGTCGAGGACAAATGCAATGTTGCTGCAAGTACTGCATATTCAGGATTCTATATTTCATTGAACGTGAATACACTGTTATTGGTGACATCCCGACAACTCGATGCGCGTGATACTCCACATTCCCTGCCAAATATAGCGCACCTGCTCCTGTTTACATTATGTCAAAAGGGATCGAGGCAAATGCTATGTTGTTGCAGTACAGCATATACAGGATTCAATCTTTCATTGAACGTATATACACTGCCATGGTGATATCCCGACACTTCGATGCGCATGATACTCCATATTTCCTGCCAAATACAGCGTACCTGCTCCTGTTTACATTATGTCAACTCGGGTCGACAACAAATGCAATGTTTCTGCGAGTAGAGCATATTCAGTATTCAATATTTCATTGAACGTAAATACACTGTTATTGGTTATATCCCGACAACTCGATGCGCGTGATACTCCACATTCCCTGCCAAATACAGCGCACCTACTCCTGTTTACATTATGTCAACACGTATCGAGGGCAAATGCTATGTTGCTGCAAGTACAGGATATTCAGGATTCAATATTTCATTGAACGTATATACACTGCTATTGGTGATATTCTGAAAATTCGATGCGCGTTAAACTCCTCATTCGCTGCCAAATACTACGCACATCAACCGATTTGCACAATGTCAACTGTGTATCCCGTCAAATCCATTGTAGTTGCAGTAAATCATATTTAGGCTTAAGTATTCAATCAAACGTATCTCTACTGCTATTGGGGGTATGTCGATAATTCTATGCGCCTTCTACTCCACATCTGCTTCCAACTACAGCGCGCGTCAGCCGGATTTCACTATGTCAACCCTGGTCCCTGCCAAATCACTTGAAGTTGCAGTTTTGCATATTTAGGCTGCATTTTTCAATTAGACGTATCTCCGCAGCTATTGATGGCATGTGGAAAATTCGATGCGCGTTATACATCCCATTAGCTGAGAAAAACAGCGCCCTTCGGCCTGTTTGCGCTATGCTAACTCTGTGCTCTGTCAAATATAGCGTTACTGTAGTTTTGGAAATTCTGCTAGAAATATTCAATTGCGCTGATCTCAGATTTAATTCCAGATGTCTCAACAATTCTATGCGCGTTCCACTTCACATATGCTGCCAAATACAGCCCGCGTCATTCAATTCGATGCGCGTTCTACTCCACACTTGCTCTCTCACATAGCGCACCTGCTCCTGTTTAAATTATATCAACTCGGGTCATGGTCATATCCAATGTTATTGCTGTACTGCATATTCAGGATTCAATATTCCCTTAATTGTTTATACACTGCTATTGGTGAAATCTCGACAATTGGACGTGCGTTACTCCACATATGCGGCAAAATTCAGCGCACGTCATTCGGTTTGCCCTATGTCAACTCTGGGCCCTGTCAAGTGCAGCGTAATTGCAATTTTGCAGAGTCTGTGTTAAATACTCAATTAAACGTATCCGCACTGTTATTGGTGATATCTAGACAAGTGGTTGATCGTTAAACTCCTCATTCGCTGCGAAATTTAGCGGAGCTGCTACAGTTTACAATCTGTCAAATCGGGTCGAGGTCAAATCCAATGTTATTGCAGTACTGTATATTCAGCCATCAATATTCAATTGAACGTTGCTTCGTTTCGATGGGAGATACGAAGAAAATTCGATGCGCGTTCTACTCCACAGATGCTGCCAAATACAGCGCACATCAACCGGTTTACTCAATGTCAACTCTGTGTCCTGTCAAATCCAGTGTAATTGCCGTTTTAAAATATTCTACCGTTAATATTCAATTAAACGTGTCTCCGCCGCTATTGGCGGTATATCGACAATTCGAAGCGCTTTACACTCCACATTTGCTGCCAAATACAGCGCACATGCTCCCGTTTACATTTTGCCAACTCGGGTCGAGGTCAAATCCAATGTTATTGCTATGCTGCTTATCCAGGTTTCAATTACCAATTGAACGAATCTGTACTACTATTGGTGATATGTCGACAATTCGATGCGCACTATCCCGCACATTTGCTGCAAGAAATAGCGCACAGCAACCAGTTTGCGCAATGTCAACTCTGTGCCCTATCAAATACAGCGTTATTCCTGTTTTGCATATTCAGTTTTAGATATTCATTTGAGCGTATTCCAGTTTCTATTCCAGACATCTCGATAGTTCGATACGCGTTAAACTCCACATTTGCTGCGAAATAGAGCGCACTTGCAACTGTTTACATTAAGTAATCTCGGATCGAGGTCAAATCCAATGCTATTGCTGTACTGCATATTCAGGAATCAATATTCCATTGAAATTTTCTACAATGCTATTGGTGATATCCCGACAATTCGATGCGCGTTATACTCCTCATTCGCTGCAGAATACTACGTACAACAGCCGGTTGGCGCATTGTCAACTCTGTGTCCTTTCAAATACATTGTAATTGCAGTTCATTATATTAGGCTCAAATATTTATTTAAACGTATCTCCGCTGCTATTCCTGGTATGTCGACAAATCTATGCGCGTTATACTCCTCATTTGCCGCCAAATACAGGGGACCTGCTCCTGCTCACATTATGTCAACTGGGGTCGAGGACAAATGCAATGTTGTTGTAGTACTGCATATTCAGGATTCAATTCATCATTGATCGTATCTACACGGCTGTTGTTGATATAGCGACAATTCTATGCGCGTTGTACACCACGTTTCCTGCCAAATACAGCGCACCTTCTCCTGTTTACATTATGTCAGCTCGGGTCGAGGACAAATGCAATGTTTTTGCAGAACAGCATATCCAGGATTCAATATTTCATTCAATGTAAATACACTGCTGTTGTTGATATACCGACAATTCCATGCGCGTTGTACACCACGTTTCCAGCCAAATACAGCGCACCTTCTCCTGTTTACATTATGTGAGCGCGGATCGAGGACAAATGCAATGTTGTTGCAGTACAGCATATTCAGAATTCAATATTTTAATGAACGGATCTACTTTGCTATTGGTGATATCCCGACAATACGATGCTCGTTATACTCCTCATTCGCTGCCAAATGCTACGCACATCAGCCGGTTTGCGCATTGTCAACTCTGTGTCCTGTCAAATACATTATAGTTGCAGTTTATCATATAAAGCTCAAGTATTTATTTAAACGTATCACCGCTGCTACTCGAGGTTTATAGACAAATCCATGCGCGTTATACTCCTCATTTGCCGCCAAATAGAGCGCACCTGCTCCTGTTTACATTATGTCAACACCGATCGAGGACAAATGCAATGTTGTTGCAGTACAACATATTTAGGATTCAATATTTCATTGAACGGATATACACTGCCATTGGTGATATCCCGACAATACGTTGCGCTTGATACTCCTCATTTGCCGCCAAATACAGCGACCCTGCTCCTGTTTACATTATGTCAACTAGGGTCGAGGACAAATGCAATGTTGTTGTCGTACTGCATATTCAGAATTCAACACTTCATTGATTGTATTTACACTGCTATTGGAGATATCACGACAATTCGATGCGCGTTATACTCCACATACCTTGCCAAATACAGCGCTACTGCTCCTGTTTACATTATGTCAACTCGAGTCGAGAGCAAATGCAATATTGCTGCAGTACAGCATATTCAGGATTCAATATTTCATTGCACGTATATACACTGCTATTGGTGATATCCCGACAATTCGATTCGCGTTATACTCCACATTCGCTGCCAAATACTATGCACATCAGCCGGTTTGCGCATTGTTAACTCTGTGTCCTGTCAAATACATTGTAATTGCAGTTTATCATATTAGGCTCAAGTATTTATTTAAACGTATCTCCGCTGCTATGCGTGGTATGTCGACAAATCTATGCGCGCTATACTCCCCATTTGCCGCCAAATACAGCGCACCTCCTCCTGTTTACATTATGTCAACTCGGATCGAGGACAAATGCCATGTTGTTGCAGTACAGCATATACAGGATTCAATATTTCATTGAACGTATATACACTGCTATTCGTGATATCCCGACAATTCGAAGCGCGTTATACTCCACATTCCCTGGCAAATACAGCGCACCTTCTCCTGTCTACATTATGTCAACTCGGGTCAAGGACAAATGCAATGTTTTTGCAGTACAGCACATTCAGGATTCAATATTCCATTGAATGTATCTACAATTCTATTGCTGATATCACAATTCGATGCGTCTGATACTCCACATCCCCAGCCAAATACAGCGCACCTGCTCCTGTTTACATTATGTCAAATCGGGTCGAGAACAAATTCAATGTTTTTGCCGTTCAGGATATTCAGGATTCAATATTTCATTGAATGTATCTACACTGCCATTGATGTTATCACGACAATTCGATGCGCGTGATACTCCACATTCCTTGCCAAATACAGCGCTACTGCTCCTGTTTACATTATGTCAACTCGAGTCGAGAACAAATGCAATGTTGCTGCAGTACAGCATATTCAGGATTCAATATTTCATTGAACGTATATACACTGCTATTGGTGATATCCCGACAATTCGATGCGCGTTATAATCCACATTCGCTGCCAAATACTATGCACATCAGCCGGTTTGCGCATTGTTAACTCTGTGTCCTGTCAAATACATTGTAATTGCAGTTTATCATATTAGGCTCAAGTATTTATTTAAACGTATCTCCGCTGCTATTCGTGGTATGTCGACAAATCTATGCGCGCTATACTCCCCATTTGCCGCCAAATACAGCGCAGCTCCTCCTGTTTACATTATGTCAACTCGGATCGAGGACAAATGCCATGTTGTTGCAGTACAGCATATACAGGATTCAATATTTCATTGAACGTATATACACTGCCATGGTGATATCCCGACAATTCGATGAGCATGATACTCCACATTTCCTGCCAAATACAGCGCACCTGCTCCTGTTTACATTATGTCAACTCGGGTCGAAGACAAATGCAATCCTGCTGCAGTTCAGCATATTCAGGATTCAATATTTCATTGAACGTATATACACTGCTATTCGTGATATCCCGACAATTCGAAGCGCGTTATACTCCACATTCCCTGGCAAATACAGCGCACCTGCTCCTGTCTACATTATGTCAACTCGGGTCAAGGACAAATGCAATGTTTTTGCAGTACAGCACATTCAGGATTCAATATTCCATTGAATGTATCTACAATTCTATTGCTGATATCACGACAATTCGATGCGTCTGATACTCCACATCCCCAGCCAAATACAGCGCACCTGCTCCTGTTTACATTATGTCAAATCGGGTCGAGAACAAATTCAATGTTTTTGCCGTTCAGGATATTCAGGATTCAATATTTCATTGAATGTATCTACACTGCCATTGATGTTATCACGACAATTCGATGCGCGTGATACTCCACATTCCTTGCCAAATACAGCGCACCTGCTCCTGTTTACATTATGTCAACTCGGATCGAGGACAAGTGCCATGTTGTTGCAGTACACCATATACAGGATTCAATACTTCATTGAACGTATATGCACTGCCATGGTGATATCCCGACTATTCGATGCGCATGATACTCCACATTTCCTGCCAAATACAGCGCAACTGCTCCTGTTTACATTATGTCAACTCGAGTCGAGAACAAATGCAATGTTGCTGCAGTACAGCATATTCAGGAATCAATATTTCATTGAACGTATATACACTGCTATTCGTGATGTCCCGACAATTCGATGCGCGTGATACTCCACATTCCTTGCCAAATACAGCGCTACTGCTCCTGTTTACATTATGTCAACTCCAGTCGAGAACAAATGCAATGTTGCTGCAGTACAGCATATTCAGGATTCAATATTTCATTGAACGTATATACACTGCTATTGGTGATATCCCGACAATTCGATGCGCGTTATAATCCACATTCGCTGCCAAATACTATGCACATCAGCCGGTTTGCGCATTGTTAACTCTGTGTCCTGTCAAATACATTGTAATTGCAGTTTATCATATTAGGCTCAAGTATTTATTTAAACGTATCTCCGCTGCTATTCGTGGTATGTCGACAAATCTATGCGCGTTATACTCCCCATTTGCCGCCAAATACAGCGCAGCTGATCCTGTTTGCATTATGTCAACTCCAGTCGAGAACAAATGCAATGTTGCTGCAGTACAGCATATTCAGGATTCAATATTTCATTGAACGTATATACACTGCCATTTGTGATATCCCGACAATTCGATACGCGTGATACTCCACATTTCCTGCCACATACGACGCAACTGTTGCTGTTTACATTATGTCAACTCGGGTCGAGGACACATGCAATGTTGTTGCAGTACAGCATATTCAGGATTCAATATTCCATTGAACGGATCTACACTGCTATTGTTGATATCTCGACAATTCGATGCGCGCTATACCGCACAGTTGCTGCCAAATAGAGCGCAAATCAGCCACTTCGCGCTATGTCAACTCAGGTCCCTGCCTAATACATTGTAATTGTTTATTTGCATATTTAGGCTTATGTATTCAATTAAACGTATCTCCGCTGCTATTCGTGGTATGTCGACAAATCTATGCGCGTTATACTCCTCATTTGCTGCCAAATACAGCGCAGCTGATCCTGTTTGCATTATGTCAACTCGGGTCGAGGACAATTGCAATGTTGTTGTAGTACTGCATATTCAGGATTCAATATTTCATTGAACGTATATACACTGCCATGGTAATATCCCGACAATTCGATGCGCATGAAACTCCACATTTTCTGCCAAATACAGTGCACCTGCTCCTGTTTACATTATGTCAACTCGTTTCCAGGACAAATGCAATGTTTTTGCAGTACAGCACATTCAGGATTCAATATTTCATTGAACGGATCTACACTGCTATTGGTGATATCCCGATAATTCGAAGAGAGTTATACTCCACATTCCCTGTCAAATACAGCGATCCGGCTCCTGTTTACATTATGTCAACTCCGGTCGAGGACAAATGCAATGTTGCTGTAGTGTTGCATATTCAGGATTCAGTACTTCATTGAATGTATCTACACTGCTATTGGTCATATCACGACAATTCGATGCGCGTGTTACTCCACATTCCCTGCCGAATACAGCGCACCTGCTCTTGTTTACATTGTGTCAACTGTGTTCGAGGACAAATGCATTGTTTTTGCAGTACAGCACATTCAGGATTCAATATTTCATTGAACGGATCTACACTGCTATTTGTGATATCTCGTCAATTCGATGCGCGGTATACCGCACAGTTGCTGCCAAATAGAGCGCAAATCAGCCACTTTGCGCTATGTCAACTCAGGTCCGTGCCTAATTCATTGTAATTGTATTTTTGCATATTTTGGCATATGTATTCAAATTAAACGTATCTCCGGTGCTATAGGTGGTATGCCTACAATTCGATGCGCGTTATGCTCCACAGCTGCCGCCAAACAGCGCACATGCTACTGTTTGCATTACATCAACTCGGGACGAGGACAAATCCAATGTTTTGGCAGTACGGGATATTCAGGATTCAGTATTTCATTGATCGTAAATACACTGCTATTCCTGATATCCCGATAATTCGAAGAGAGTTATACTCCACATTCCCTGCCAAACACAGCGCACCTGCTCCTGTTTACATTATGTCAACTCGCGTCGAGGACAAATGCAATGTTGCTGCAGTACAGCATATTCAGGATTCAATATTGCCTTGAACGTATATACTGCTATTCCTGATATCCCGATAATTCGAAAAGAGTTATACTCCACATTCCCTGCCAAACACAGCGCACCTGCTCCTGTTTACATTATGTCAACTCGGGTCAAGGACAAATCTAATGTTTTTGCAGTACAGCACATTCAGCATTCAATATGTCATTGAACGTATATACACTGCTATTCGTGATATCCCGACAAATCGAAGCGCGTCATACTCCTCATTCGCTGCCAAATACTAAGCACATCAGAGAGTTTGCGCATTGACAACTCTGTTTCCTGTCAAATAAATTGTATTTGCTGTTTATCATGTTAGGCTCAAGTATTTAGTTAAACGTATCTCCGCTGCTATTCGTGGTATGTCGACAAATCTATGCGCGTTATACTCCACAGTTGCCGCCAAACAGCGCACCTGCTCCTGTTTACATTATGTCAACTGGGGTCGAGGACAATTGCAATGTTGTGGCAGTACAGCACAGTCAGGATTCAATATTTCATTGAACGGATCCACATTGCTATTTGTGATATCTCGTCAATTCGATGCGCGGTATATCGCACTGTTGCTGCCAAATAGAGCGCAAACCAGCCACTTTTCGCTATGTCAACTCAGGTCCCTGCCTAATTCATTGTAATTGTATTTTTGCATACTTAGGCTTATGTATTCAAATTAAACGTATCTCCGATGCTATTGGTGTTATGCCTACAACTCGATGCGCGTTATACTCCACAGTTCCCGCCAAATACAGCGCACGTGCTCTTGTTTACATTATGTCAACTCGGGTCGAGGACAAATGGAATGTTGTTGCAGTACTGCATATCCAGCATTCAATATTTCATTGAACGTATCTACACTGCTACTGGAGATATTTCGTCAATTCCATGCGTCTTGTACTCCACATTTCCTGCCAAATACAGCGCACCTGCTCCTGTTTACATTATGTCAACTCGGGTCGGGGACAAATGCAATCTTTTTGCAGAACAGCATATTCAGGATTCAATATTTGATTGAACGTAAATACACTGCAATTGGTGATATCCCGACAATTCGATGCGCGTTATACTCCTCATTTGCCGCCAAATACAGCGCACCTGCTCCCGTTTACATTATGTCAACTCGGGTCGAGGGCAAATGGAATGTTGTTGCAGTACTGCATATCCAGCATTCAATATTTCATCGAACGTATCTACACTGCTACTGGAGATATTTCGTCAATTCCATGCGTCTTGTACTCCACATTTCCTGCCAAATACAGCGCACCTGCTCCTGTTTACATTATGTCAAGTCGGGTCGAGGACAAATGCAATGTTGTTGCAGTACAGCACAAACAGAATTCAAAATTTCATTGAACGTATATACACTGCTATTGGTGATATCCCGACAATTCCATGCGCGTGATACTCCACATTCCCTGCCAAATACAGCGCACCTGCTCGTGTTTACATTATGTCAACTCGGATCGAGGACAAATGCAATCTTTTTGCAGTACTGGATATGCAGTATTCAATATTTCATCGAACGTATATGCACAGCTATTGGTGATATCCCGACAATTCGATGCGCGTGATACTCCACATTACCTGCCAAATACAGCGTACCTGCTCCTCTTCACATTATGTCAACTCGGGTCGAGGACAAATGCAATGTTGCTGCAGTACAGCATATTCAGGATTCAACATTTCATTGAACGTATATACACTGCTATTCGTGATATCCCGACAATTCGAAGCGCGTCATACTCCTCATTCGCTGCCAAATACTAAGCACATCAGAGAGTTTGCGCACTGTCAACTCTGTTTCCTGTCAAATAAATTGTATTTGCTGTTTGTCATGTTAGGCTCAAGTATTTAGTTAAACGTATCTCCGCTGCTATTCGTGGTATGTCGACAAATCTATGCGCGTTATACTCCACAGTTGCCGCCATACAGCGCACCTGCTCCTGTTTACATTATGTCATTCGGGTCGAGGACAAATGCATTGTTTTGGCAGTACATCATATACCGGATTCAATACTTGATTGAACGTACATACACTGCCATTGGTGATATCCCGACAATTCGATGCGCGTGATACTCCACATTACCTGCCAAATACGGCGCACCTACTCCTGTTTACATTATGTCAACACGGATCGAGGACAAATGCAATGTTGTTGCAGTACAGCATATACAGGATTCAATATTTCATTGAACGTATATACACTGCCATGGTGATATCCCGACAATTCGATTCGCATGATACTCCACATTTCCTGCCAAATACAGCGCACCTGCTCTTGTTTACATTGTGTCAACTGTGGTCGAGGACAAATGCATTGTTTTTGCAGTGCAGCACATACGGGATTCAGTACTTCATTCAACGTATATACACTGCCATGGTGATATCCCGACAATTCGATGCGCATGATACTCCACATTTCCTGCCATATCAGCGCACCTGCTCCTGTTTACATTGTGTCATTCGGGACGAAGACAAATGCATTGTTTCTGCAGTACATCATGTACCGGATTATATACTTCATTGAACGTAAATACACTGCTATTGGTGAAATCACGACAATTCGATGCGCGTGATAATCCACATACCCTGCCAAAGACAGCGCACCTGCTCCTGTTTACATTATGTCAACTCGGGTCGAGGACAAATGCAATGTTGTTGCAGTATAGCATATACAGAATTCAATATTTCATTGAACGTACATACACTGCCATTTGTGATATCCCGACAATTCGATACGCGTGATACTCCACATTTCCTGCCACATACGACGCAACTGTTGCTGTTTACATTATGTCAACTCGGGTCGAGGACACATGCAATGTTGTTGCAGTACAGCATATTCAGGATTCAATATTCCATTGAACGGATCTACACTGCTATTGTTGATATCTCGACAATTCGATGCGCGCTATACCGCACAGTTGCTGCCAAATAGAGCGCAAATCAGCCACTTCGCGCTATGTCAACTCAGGTCCCTGCCTAATACATTGTAATTGTTTTTTTGCATATTTAGGCTTATGTATTCAATTAAACGTATCTCCGGTGCTATTGGTGGTATGCCTATAATTCGATGTGCGTTATGCTCCACAGTTGCCGCCAAACAGCGGACCTGCTCATGTTTATATTATGTCAACTGGGTTCGAAGACAATTGCAATGTTGTTGTAGTACTGCATACTCAGGATTCAATATTTCATTGAACGTATATACACTGCCATGGTAATATCCCGACAATTCGATGCGCATGAAACTCCACATTTTCTGCCAAATACAGTGCACCTGCTCCTGTTTACATTATGTCAACTCGTTTCCAGGACAAATGCAATGTTTTTGCAGTACAGCACATTCAGGATTCAATATTTCATTGAACGGATCTACACTGCTATTGGTGATATCCCGACAATGTGAAGCGCGTTATACTCCTCATTCTCTGCCAAATACTACGCACATCAGAGTGTTTGCGCATTGTCAACTCTGTGTCCTGTCAAATTCATTGTAATTGCAGTTTATCATATTGGGCACAAGTATTTATTTAAACGTATCTCCGCTGCTATTCGTGGTATGTCGACAAATCTATGCGCGTTATACTCCTCATTTGCTGCCAAATACAGCGCAGCTGATCCTGTTTGCATTATGTCAACTCGGGTCGAGGACAATTGCAATGTTGTTGTAGTACTGCATATTCAGGATTCAATATTTCATTGAACGTATATACACTGCCATGGTAATATCCCGACAATTCGATGCGCATGAAACTCCACATTTTCTGCCAAATACAGTGCACCTGCTCCTGTTTACATTATGTCAACTCGTTTCCAGGACAAATGCAATGTTTTTGCAGTACAGCACATTCAGGATTCAATATTTCATTGAACGGATCTACACTGCTATTGGTGATATCCCGACAATGTGAAGCGCGTTATACTCCTCATTCTCTGCCAAATACTACGCACATCAGAGTGTTTGCGCATTGTCAACTCTGTGTCCTGTCAAATACATTGTAATTGCAGTTTATCATATTAGGCACAAGTATATATTTAAACGTATCTCCGCTGCTATTCGTGGTATGTCGACAAATCTATGCGCGTTATACTCCACAGTTGCCGCCAAACAGCGCACCTGCTCCTGTTTACATTATGTCAACTCGGGTCGAGGGCAAATGGAATGTTGTTGCAGTACTGCATATCCAGCATTCAATATTTCATTGGACGTATCTACACTGCTATTTGTGATATCTCGTCAATTCGATGCGCGGTATACCGCACAGTTGCTGCCAAATAGAGCGCAAATCAGCCACTTTGCGCTATGTCAACTCAGGTCCGTGCCTAATTCATTGTAATTGTATTTTTGCATATTTTGGCATATGTATTCAAATTAAACGTATTTCCGGTGCTATAGGTGGTATGCCTACAATTCGATGCGCGTTATGCTCCACAGCTGCCGCCAAACAGCGCACCTGCTACTGTTTACATTACATCAACTCGGGACGAGGACAAATCCAATGTTTTGGCAGTACGGGATATTCAGGATTCAATATGTCATTGAATGTATCTACACTGCTATTCCTGATATCCCGATAATTCGAAGAGAGTTATACTCCACATTCCCTGCCAAACACAGCGCACCTGCTCCTGTTTGCATTATGTCAACTCGGGTCGAGGACAATTGCAATGTTGTTGCAGTACAGTATATACAGAATTCAAAATTTCATTGAACGTATATACACTGCTATTGGTGATATCCCGACAATTCCATGCGCGTGATACTCCACATTCCCTGCCAAATACAGTGCACCTGCTCCTGTTTACATTATGTCAACTGCTGTCGAAGACAAAGGCAATGTTCTTGTAGTACTGCATACTCAGGATTCAATACTTCATTGAACGTATCTACACTACTATTGGAGATATTTCGTCAATTCCATGAGCGTTATACTCCACAGCTGCCGCCAAACAGCGGGCCAGCTCTTGTTTACATTGTGTCAACTGTTTTCGAGGACAACTGCATTATTGTTGCAGTACAGCATAATCAGGATTCAATATTTCATGGAACGTATATACACTGCTATTGGTGATATCCCGACAATGTGAAGCGCGTTATACTCCTCATTCTCTGCCAAATACTACGCACATCAGAGTGTTTGCGCATTGTCAACTCTGTGTCCTGTCAAATACATTGTAATTGCAGTTTATCATATTAGGCACAAGTATATATTTAAACGTATCTCCGCTGCTATTCGTGGTATGTCGACAAATCTATGCGCGTTATACTCCACAGTTGCCGCCAAACAGCGCACCTGCTCCTGTTTACATTATGTCAACTCGGGTCGAGGGCAAATGGAATGCTGTTGCAGTACTGCATATCCAGCATTCAATATTTCATTGGACGTATCTACACTGCTATTTGTGATATCTCGTCAATTCGATGCGCGGTATACCGCACAGTTGCTGCCAAATAGAGCGCAAATCAGCCACTTTGCGCTATGTCAACTCAGGTCCGTGCCTAATTCATTGTAATTGTATTTTTGCATATTTTGGCATATGTATTCAAATTAAACGTATTTCCGGTGCTATAGGTGGTATGCCTACAATTCGATGCGCGTTATGCTTCACAGCTGCCGCCAAACAGCGCACCTGCTCCTGTTTACATTATGTCAACTGCTGTCGAAGACAAAGGCAATGTTCTTGTAGTACTGCATACTCAGGATTCAATACTTCATTGAACGTATCTACACTACTATTGGAGATATTTCGTCAATTCCATGAGCGTTATACTCCACAGCTGCCGCCAAACAGCGGGCCAGCTCTTGTTTACATTGTGTCAACTGTTTTCGAGGACAACTGCATTATTGTTGCAGTACAGCATAATCAGGATTCAATATTTCATGGAACGTATATACACTGCTATTCGTGATATCCCGACAATTCGATGCGCGTTATACTCCTCATTCGCTGCCAAATACTACGCAGATCGGCCGGATTGCGCATTGTCAACTCTGTGTCCTGTCAAATACATTGTAATTGCAGTTTATCATATTAGGCTCAAGTATTTATTTAATCGTGTCTCTGCTGCTATTTGCGGTATGTCCACAAATCCATGCGCGTTATACTCCTCATATGCCGCCATATACAGCGCACCTGCTCTTGTTTACATTGTGTCAAATGTGGTCGAGTACAAATGCATTGTTTTTGCAGTACAGCACATACGGGATTCAGTACTTCATTCAACGTATATACACTGCTATTGGCGATATCACGACAAATCGATGCGCGTGATACTCCACATTCCCTGCCAAATACAGCGCACCTGCTCCTGTTTACATTATGTCAACTCGGATCGAGGACAAATGCAATGTTGTTGCAGTACAGTATATACAGAATTCAAAATTTCATTGAACGTATATACACTGCTATTGGTGATATCCCGACAATTCCATGCGCGTGATAGTCCACATTCCCTGCCAAATACAGCGCACCTGCTCGTGTTTACATTATGTCAACTCGGATCGAGGACAAATGCAATCTTTTTGCAGTACTGGATATGCAGTATTCAATATTTCATCGAACGTATATGCACTGCTATTGGTGATATCCCGACAATTCGATGCGCGTTATACTCCACATTACCTGCCAAATACAGCGTACCTGCTCCTCTTCACATTATGTCAACACGGGTCGAGGACAAATGCAATGTTGCTGCAGTACAGCATATTCAGGATTCAACATTTCATTGAACGTATATACACTGCTATTCGTGATATCCCGTCAATTCGAAGCGCGTCATACTCCTCATTCGCTGCCAAATACTAAGCACATCAGAGAGTTTGCGCATTGTCAACTCTGTTTCCTGTCAAATAAATTGTATTTGCTGTTTATCATGTTAGGCTCAAGTATTTAGTTAAACGTATCTCCGCTGCTATTCGTGGTATGTCGACAAATCTATGCGCGTTATACTCCACAGTTGCCGCCAAACAGCGCACCTGCTCCTGTTTACATTATGTCATTCGGGTCGAGGACAAATGCATTGTTTTGGCAGTACATCATATACCGGATTCAATACTTGATTGAACGTACATACACTGCCATTGGTGATATCCCGACAATTCGATGCGCGTGATACTCCACATTACCTGCCAAATATGGCGCACCTACTCCTGTTTACATTATGTCAACACGGATCGAGGACAAATGCAATGTTGTTGCAGTACAGTATATACAGAATTCAAAATTTCATTGAACGTATATACACTGCTATTGGTGATATCCCGACAATTCCATGCGCGTGATACACCACATTCGCTGAAAAATACAGCGCACCTGCTCGTGTTTACATTATGTCAACTCGGATCGAGGACAAATGCATTGTTTTTGCAGTACAGCACATACGGGATTCAGTACTTCATTCAACGTATATACACTGCTATTGGCAATATCACGACAAATCGATGCGCGTGATACTCCACATTCCCTGCCAAATACAGCGCACGTGCTCTTGTTTAAATTATGCCAACTCGGGTCGAGGACAAATGCAATTTTTGCCGTACTGCATATCCAGGATTCAATACTTCATTGAACGTAAATACACTGCTATTGGTGATATCCCGACAATTCCATGCGCGTGATACTCCACATTCCCTGCCAAATACAGCGCACTTGCTCGTGTTTACATTATGTCAACTCGGATAGAGGACAAATGCAATGCTGTTGCAGTACAGCATATACAGGATCCACTATTCCATTGAACGTATATACACTGCTATTCGTCATAGGCCCACAATTCGAAGCGCGTTATACTCCTCATTCGCTGCCAAATACTAAGCACATCAGAGAGTTTGCGCATTGTCAACTGTGTTTCCTGTCAAATAAATTGTATTTGCTGTTTATCATGTTAGGCTCAAGTATTTAGGTAAACGTATCTCCGCTGCTATTCGTGGTATGTCGACAAATCTATGCGCGTTTTACTCCACAGTTGCCGCCAAACAGCGCACCTGCTCCTGTTTACATTATGTCATTCGGGTCGAGGACAAATGCATTGTTTTGGCAGTACATCATATACCGGATTCAATACTTCATTGAACGTACATACACTGCCATTGGTGATATCCCGACAATTCGATGCGCGTGATACTCCACATTACCTGTCAAATACGGCGCACCTACTCCTGTTTATTATGTCAACACGGATCGAGGACAAATGCAATGTTGTTGCAGTACAGCATATACAGGATTCAATATTTCATTGAACGTATATACACTGCCATGGTGATATCCCGACAATTCGATTCGCATGATACTCCACATTTCCTGCCAAATACAGCGCACCTGCCCTTGTTTACATTGTGTCAACTGTGGTCGAGGACATATGCATTGCTTTTGCAGTACAGCACATACGGGATTCAGTACTTCATTCAACGTATATACACTGCCATGGTGATATCCCGACAATTCGATGCGCATGATACTCCACATTCCCTGCCAAATACAGCGCACGTGCTCTTGTTTAAATTATGCCAACTCGGGTCGAGGACAAATGCAATGTTTTTGCCGTACTGCATATCCAGGATTCAATACTTCATTGAACGTAAATACACAGCCATGGTGATATCCCGACAATTCGATGCGCATGATACTCCACATTCCCTGCCAAATACAGCGCACGTGCTCTTGTTTAAATTATGCCAACTCGGGTCGAGGACAACTGCAATGTTGTTGCAGTACAGCATATTCAGAATTCAATATTTCATTGAAAGGCTCTACACTGCTATTGTTGACATCTCGTCAATTCGATGCGCCGTATACCGCACAGATGCTGCCAAATTGAGCGCAAATGAGCCACTTTGCGCTATGTCAACTCAGGACCCTGACTAATTCATTGTAACTGTAGTTTTGCATATTTAGGCTTTTTTATTCAATTAAACGTATCCCCGGTGCTATTGGTGGTATGCCTACCATTCAATGCGCGCTATGCTCCACAGTTGCAACCAAACAGCGGACCTGTTCCTGTTTACATTATGTCAACTCGGGTCGAGGGCAAATGGAATGTTGTTGCAGTACTGCATATCCAGCATTCAATATTTCATTGAACGTATCTACACTGCTACTGGAGATATTTCGTCAATTCCATGCGTCTTGCACTCCACATTTCCTGCCAAATACTGCGCACCTGCTCCTGTTTACATTATGTCAACTCGGGTCGAGGACAAATGCAATGTTGTTGCAGTACAGCACAAACAGGATTCAATACTTCACTGAGCATATATACACTGCTCTTGGTGATATCCCGACAATCCGATGCGCGTGATACTCCACATTACCTGTCAAATACGGCGCAACTACTCCTGTTTACATTATGTCAACTCGTTTCGAGGACAAATGCAATGTTGCTGCAGTACAGCATATTCAGGATTCAACATTTCATTGAACGTATATACACTGCTATTCGTGATATCCCGACAATTCGATTCGCATGATACTCCACATTTCCTGCCAAATACAGCGCACCTGCCCTTGTTTACATTGTGTCAACTGTGGTCGAGGACATATGCATTGTTTTTCCAGTACAGCACATACAGGATTCTGTACTTCATTCAACGTATATACACTGCCATGGTGATATCCCGACAATTCGATGCGCATGATACTCCACATTCCCTGCCAAATACAGCGCACGTGCTCTTGTTTAAATTATGCCAACTCGGGTCGAGGACAAATGCAATGTTTTTGCCGTACTGCATATCCAGGATTCAATACTTCATTGAACGTAAATACACAGCCATGGTGATATCCCGACAATTCGATGCGCATGATACTCCACATTCCCTGCCAAATACAGCGCACGTGCTCTTGTTTAAATTATGCCAACTCGGGTCGAGGACAACTGCAATGTTGTTGCAGTACAGCATATTCAGGATTCAATATTTCATTGAAAGGCTCTACACTGCTATTGGTGACATCTCGTCAATTCGATGCGCCGTATACCGCACAGATGCTGCCAAATTGAGCGCAAATGAGCCACTTTGCGCTATGTCAACTCAGGACCCTGACTAATTCATTGTAACTGTAGTTTTGCATATTTAGGCTTTTTTATTCAATTAAACGTATCCCCGGTGCTATTGGTGGTATGCCTACCATTCATTGCGCGCTATGCTCCACAGTTGCAACCCAACAGCGGACCTGCTCCTGTTTACATTATGTCAACTCGGGTCGAGGGCAAATGGAATGTTGTTGCAGTACTGCATATCCAGCATTCAATATTTCATTGAACGTATCTACACTGCTACTGGAGATATTTCGTCAATTCCATGCGTCTTGCACTCCACATTTCCTGCCAAATACTGCGCACCTGCTCCTGTTTACATTATGTCAACTCGGGTCGAGGACAACTGCAATGTTGTTGCAGTACAGCATATTCAGGATTCAATATTTCATTGAAAGGCTCTACACTGCTATTGGTGATATCTCGTCAATTCGATGCGCGGTATACCGCACAGATGCTGCCCAATTGAGCGCAAATCAGCCACTTTGCGGTATGTCAACTCAGGACCCTGACTAATTCATTGTAACTGTAGTTTTGCATATTTAGGCTTTTTTATTCAATTAAACGTATCCCCGGTGCTATTGGTGGTATGCCTACCATTCAATGCGCGCTATGCTCCACAGTTGCAACCAAACAGCGGACCTGCTCCTGTTTCCATTATGTCAACTCGGGTCGAGGGCAAATGGAATGTTGTTGCAGTACTGCATATCCAGCATTCAATATTTCATTGGACGTATCTACACTGCTACTGGAGATATTTCGTCAATTCCATGCGTCTTGTACTGGACATTTCCTGCCAAATACAGCGCACCTGCTCCTGTTTACATTATGTCAACTCGGGTCGAGGACAAATGCAATGTTGTTGCAGTACAGCATACTCAGGATTCAATACTTCATTGAACGTATCTACACTACTATTGGAGATATTTCGTCAATTCCATGAGCGTTATACTCCACAGCTGCCGCCAAACAGCGGGCCAGCTCTTGTTTACATTGTGTCAACTGTTTTCGAGGACAACCGCATTATTGTTGCAGTACAGCATAATCAGGATTCAATATTTCATGGAACGTATATACACTGCTATTCGTGATATCCCGACAATTCGATGCGCGTTATACTCCTTATTCGCTGCCAAATACTACGCAGATCGGCCGGATTGCGCATTGTCAACTCTGTGTCCTGTCAAATACATTGTAATTGCAGTTTATCATATTAGGCTCAAGTATTTATTTAATCGTGTCTCTGCTGATATTTGTGGTATGTCCACAAATCCATGCGCGTTATACTCCTCATATGCCGCCATATACAGCTCACCTGCTCTTGTTTACATTGTGTCAACTGTGGTCGAGGACAATTGCATTGTTTTTGCAGTACAGCACATACGGGATTCAGTACTTCATTCAACGTATATACACTGCTATTGGCGATATCACGACAAATCGATGCGCGTGATACTCCACATTCCCTGCCAAATACAGCGCACCTGCTCCTGTTTACATTATGTCAACTCGGATCGAGGACAAATGCAATGTTGTTGCAGTACAGTATATACAGAATTCAAAATTTCATTGAACGTATATACACTGCTATTGGTGATATCCCGACAATTCCATGCGCGTGATACTCCACATTCCCTGCCAAATACAGCGCACCTGCTCGTGTTTACATTATGTCAACTCGGATCGAGGACAAATGCAATCTTTTTGCAGTACTGGATATGCAGTATTCAATATTTCATCGAACGTATATGCACTGCTATTGGTGATATCCCGACAATTCGATGCGCGTTATACTCCACATTACCTGCCAAATACAGCGTACCTGCTCCTCTTCACATTATGTCAACACGGGTCGAGGACAAATGCAATGTTGCTGCAGTACAGCATATTCAGGATTCAACATTTCATTGAACGTATATACACTGCTATTCGTGATATCCCGACAATTCGAAGCGCGTCATACTCCTCATTCGCTGCCAAATACTAAGCACATCAGAGAGTTTGCGCATTGTCAACTCTGTTTCCTGTCAAATAAATTGTATTTGCTGTTTATCATGTTAGGCTCAAGTATTTAGTTAAACGTATCTCCGCTGCTATTCGTGGTATGTCGACAAATCTATGCGCGTTATACTCCACAGTTGCCGCCAAACAGCGCACCTGCTCCTGTTTACATTATGTCATTCGGGTCGAGGACAAATGCATTGTTTTGGCAGTACATCATATACCGGATTCAATACTTCATTGAACGTACATACACTGCCATTGGTGATATCCCGACAATTCGATGCGCGTGATACTCCACATTACCTGTCAAATACGGCGCACCTACTCCTGTTTACATTATGTCAACACGGATCGAGGACAAATGCAATGTTGTTGCAGTACAGCATATACAGGATTCAATATTTCATTGAACGTATATACACTGCCATGGTGATATCCCGACAATTCGATTCGCATGATACTCCACATTTCCTGCCAAATACAGCGCACCTGCTCTTGTTTACATTGTGTCAACTGTGGTCGAGGACAAATGCATTGTTTTTGCAGTACAGCACATACGGGATTCAGTACTTCATTGAACGTATATACACTGCTATTCGTGATATCCCGACAATTCGATGCGCGTTATACTCCTCATTCGCTGCCAAATACTACGCAGATCGGCCGGATTGCGCATTGTCAACTCTGTGTCCTGTCAAATACATTGTAAGTGCAGTTTATCATATTAGGCACAAGTATTTATTTAAACGTATCTCCGCTGCTATTCGTGGTATGTCGACAAATCTATGCGCGTTATACTCCACAGTTGCCGCCAAACAGCGCACCTGCTCCTGTTTACATTATGTCAACTCGGGTCGAGGGCAAATGGAATGTTGTTGCAGTACTGCATATCCAGCATTCAATATTTCATTGGACGTATCTACACTGCTACTGGAGATATTTCGTCAATTCCATGCGTCTTGTACTCCACATTTCCTGCCAAATACAGCGCACCCGCTCGTGTTTACATTATGTCAACTCGGATCGAGGACAAATGCAATGTTGTGTGCAGTACAGTATATACAGAATTCAAAATTTCATTGAACGTATATACACTGCTATTGGTGATATCCCGACAATTCCATGCGCGTGATACTCCACATTCCCTGCCAAATACAGCGCACCTGCTCCTGTTTACATTGTGTCAACTCGGATCGAGGACAAATGCAATGTTGTGTGCAGTACAGTATATACAGAATTCAAAATTTCATTGAACGTATATACACTGCGATTGGTGATATCCCGACAATTCCATGCGCGTGATACTCCACATTCCCTGCCAAATACAGCGCACCTGCTCGTGTCTACATTATGTCAACTCGGATCGAGGACAAATGCAATCTTTTTGCAGTACTGGATATGCAGTATTCAATATTTCATCGAACGTATATGCACTGCTATTGGTGATATCCCGACAATTCGATGCGCGTGATACTCCACATTACCTGCCAAATACAGCGTACCTGCTCCTCTTCACATTATGTCAACTCGGGTCGAGGACAACTGCAATGTTGTTGCAGTACAGCATATACCGGATTAAATACTTGATTGAACGTACATACACTGCCATTGGTGATATCCCGACAATTCGATGCGCGTGATACTCCACATTACCTGCCAAATACGGCGCACCTACTCCTGTTTACATTATGTCAACACGGATCGAGGACAAATGCAATGTTGTTGCAGTACAGTATATACAGAATTCAAAATTTCATTGAACGTATATACACTGCTATTGGTGATATCCCGACAATTCCATGCGCGTGATACACCACATTCCCTGCCAAATACAGCGCACCTGCTCGTGTTTACATTATGTCAACTCGGATCGAGGACAAATGCATTGTTTTTGCAGTACAGCACATACGGGATTCAGTACTTCATTCAACGTATATACACTGCTATTGGCAATATCACGACAAATCGATGCGCGTGATACTCCACATTCCCTGCCAAATACAGCGCACGTGCTCTTGTTTAAATTATGCCAACTCGGGTCGAGGACAAATGCCATTTTTTGCCGTACTGCATATCCAGGATTCAATACTTCATTGAACGTAAATACACTGCTATTGGTGATATCCCGACAATTCCATGCGCGTGATACTCCACATTCCCTGCCAAATACAGCGCACTTGCTCGTGTTTACATTATGTCAACTCGGATAGAGGACAAATGCAATGCTGTTGCAGTACAGCATATACAGGATTCACTATTCCATTGAACGTATATACACTGCTATTCGTCATAGGCCCACAATTCGAAGCGCGTTATACTCCTCATTCGCTGCCAAATACTAAGCACATCAGAGAGCTTGCGCATTGTCAACTGTGTTTCATGTCAAATAAATTGTATTTGCTGTTTATCATGTTAGGCTCAAGTATTTAGTTAAACGTATCTCCGCTGCTATTCGTGGTATGTCGACAAATCTATGCGCGTTATACTCCACAGTTGCCGCCAAACAGCGCACCTGCTCCTGTTTACATTATGTCATTCGGGTCGAGGACAAATGGAATGTTGTTGCTGTACAGCATATACAGGATTCAATATTTCATTGAACGTATATACACTGCCATGGTGATATACCGACAATTCGATGCGCATGATACTCCACATTTCCTGCCAAATACAGCGTACCTGCTCCTCTTCACATTATGTCAACTCGGGTCGAGGACAAATGCAATACTGCTGCAGTACAGCATATTCAGGATTCAACATTTCATTGAACGTATATACACTGCTAATGGTGATATCCCGACAAATCGATGCGCGTCATACTCCACATTTCCACATAAATACGGCGCATCTGCTCCTGTTTACATTATATCAACGGCTGTCGAAGACAAAGGCAATGTTCTTGTAGTACTGCATACTCAGGTTTCAATACTTCTGTTACGCCGCGCGACCCTCTACCTAGACCAGGTCATACACCGCGGGCCAGACGGACGCCAGATGTCCATTCATCCTTACGGCGGACCCCCATTAAGCATAAGGGCCCATCATATATCCCAGTAATTTGCAGGCTAAGGTCCTTCAGACCCGACAAATAGCCTTTTTTAAAGCATTTTATAACGCCTATTGTTTACTACGGCTTGACAAGGGAAAGTTGGGTTTTCCCACTTGCGATGCTCCTACTAACAACCTTCTATCGAAGGCATTTAAGGCCTTCCTAATACAAACAGCAACAATACATATTACCCTCACTCTCCTGCCCCAGCTTTCCTCCGACATAGCATCGTCGCTGTGCCTCACTCTTCCTACTACATCAAGCGGGTCAGGACATCCACTCTTCCTAAGACATCACGCGGGTCAGGACGTCTACTGCTCCTATGACTTCAGGAGAGTCAACTACCAAGTCCAAATCTAACCCATAACGTCTACGCCTAAACTCTTTTCCTCTAGTGCTACGTCCACTAAGATCCTAAGTCCCATTCTAAGAGCCTTGCTCTATAGTGTATATTCAGACTCCTTCGGGAGACAAGTTGTGATCTGCGATTTATACCGACTCAACAGTGTAAAATAAGTGTTGAAAAATATATAATTTATAATTCTGTGAACCACAGTGTTATAATAATTGAATCACCCCTATTATCCTAAACGTAATCAGGGGATCGATCAATTCGTGGTGTCGATTGTTATAATCGTAACGGGAATTTACGACTCCCGTTGACGTCTCTCCTCGCGATTGCGTCTCCCCGCGATTGGTCGAAAATACAACTTCATTGAACGTATCTACACTACTATTGGAGATATTTCGTCAATTCCATGAGCGTTATAATCCACAGCTGCCGCCAAACAGCGGGCCAGCTCTTGTTTACATTGTGTCAACTGTTTTCGAGGACAACTGCATTATTGTTGCAGTACAGCATAATCAGGAATCAATATTTCATTGAACGTATATACACTGCTATTCGTGATATCCCGACAATTCGATGCGCGTTATACTCCTCATTCGCTGCGAAATACTACGCAGATCGGCCGGATTGCGCATTGTCAACTCCGTGTCCTGTCAAATACATTGTAATTGCAGTTTATCATATTAGGCTCAAGAATTTATTTAATCGTGCCTCTGCTGCTATTTGTGGTATGTCCACAAATCCATGCGCGTTATACTCCTCATATGCCGCCAAATACAGCGCACCTGCTCTTGTTTACATTGTGTCAACTGTGGTCGAGGACAAATGCATTGTTTTTGCAGTACAGCACATACGGGATTCAGTACTTCATTCAACGTATATACACTGCTATTGGCAATATCACGACAAATCGATGCGCGTGATACTCCACATTCCCTGCCAAATACAGCGCACGTGCTCTTGTTTAAATTATGCCAACTCGGGTCGAGGACAAATGCAATGTTTTTGGCGTACTGCATATCCAGGATTCAATACTTCATTGAACGTAAATACACTGCTATTGGTGATATCCCGACAATTCCATGCGCGTGATACTCCACATTCCCTGCCAAATACAGCGCACTTGCTCGTGTTTACATTATGTCAACTCGGATAGAGGACAAATGCAATGCTGTTGCAGTACAGCATATACAGGATTCAATATTTCATTGACCGTATATACACTGCCATGGTGATATCCCGACAATTCCATTCGCATGATACTCCACATTTCCTGCCAAATACAGCGCACCTGCCCTTGTTTACATTGTGTCAACTGTGGTCGAGGACATATGCATTGTTTTTGCAGTACAGCACATACGGGATTCAGTACTTCATTCAACGTATATACACTGCCATGGTGATATCGCGACAATTCGATGCGCATGATACTCCACATTCCCTGCCAAATACAGCGCACGTGCTCTTGTTTAAATTATGCCAACTCGGGTCGAGGACAAATGCAATGTTTTTGCCGTACTGCATATCCAGGATTCAATACTTCATTGAACGTAAATACACTGCCATGGTGATATCCCGACAATTCGATGCGCATGATACTCCACATTCCCTGCCAAATACAGCGCACGTGCTCTTGTTTAAATTATGCCAACTCGGGTCGAGGACAACTGCAATGTTGTTGCAGTACAGCATATTCAGGATTCAATATTTCATTGAAAGGCTCTACACTGCTATTGGTGACATCTCGTCAATTCGATGCGCCGTATACCGCACAGATGCTGCCAAATTGAGAGCAAATGAGCCACTTTGCGCTATGTCAACTCAGGACCCTGACTAATTCATTGTAACTGTGGTTTTGCATATTTAGGCTTTTTTATTCAATTAAACGTATCCCCGGTGCTATTGGTGGTATGCCTACCATTCAATGCGCGCTATGCTCCACAGTTGCAACCAAACAGCGGACCTGCTCCTGTTTCCATTATGTCAACTCGGGTCGAGGGCAAATGGAATGTTGTTGCAGTACTGCATATCCAGCATTCAATATTTCATTGGACGTATCTACACTGCTACTGGAGATATTTCGTCAATTCCATGCGTCTTGTACTGGACATTTCCTGCCAAATACAGCGCACCTGCTCCTGTTTACATTATGTCAACTCGGGTCGAGGACAAATGCAATGTTGTTGCAGTACAGCACAAACAGGATTCAATACTTCACTGAGCATATATACACTGCTCTTGGTGATATCACGACAATCCAATGCGCGTGATACTCCACATTACCTGCCAGATACAGCGTACCTGCTCCTCTTCACATTATGTCAACTCGTTTCGAGGACAAATGCAATGTTGCTGCAGTACAGCATATTCAGGATTCAACATTTCATTGGACGTATATACACTGCTATTCGTGATATCCCGACAATTCGAAGCGCGTTATACTCCTCATTCGCTGCCAAATACTAAGCACATCAGAGAGTTTGCGCATTGTCAACTCCGTTTCCTGTCAAATACATTGCATTTGCTGTTTATCATGTTAGGCTCAAGTATTTAGTTAAACGTATCTCCGCTGCTATTCGTGATATCCCGACAAATCTATGCGTGTTATTCTCCACAATTCCAGCCAAATACGGCGCATCTGCTCCTGTTTACATTATAACAACTGGGGTCGAAGACAAATGCAATGTTCTTGTAGTACTGCATACTCAGGACTCAATACTTCATTGAACGTATCTACACTACTATTGGTGATATTTCGTCAATTCCATGAGCGTGATACTCCACAGCTGCCGCCAAACAGCGGGCCAGCTCTTGTTTACATTGTGCCAACTGTTTTCGAGGTCAAATGCAATGTTGTTGCTGTACAGCATATACAGGATTCAATATTTCATTGAACGTATATACACTGCCATGGTGATATACCGACAAGTCGATGCGCATGATACTCCACATTTCCTGCCAAATACAGCGTTCCTGCTCCTCTTCACATTATGTCAACTCGGGTCGAGGACAAATGCAATACTGCTGCAGTACAGCATATTCAGGATTCAACATTTCATTGAACGTATATACACTGCTAATGGTGATATCCCGACAAATCGATGCGCGTCATACTCCACATTTCCACATAAATACGGCGCATCTGCTCCTGTTTACATTATATCAACGGCTGTCGAAGACAAAGGCATTGTTCTTGTAGTACTGCATACTCAGGATTCAATACTTCATTGAACGTATCTACACTACTATTGGAGATATTTCGTCAATTCCATGAGCGTTATACTCCACAGCTGCCGCCAAACAGCGGGCCAGCTCTTGTTTACATTGTGTCAACTGTTTTCGAGGACAACTGCATTATTGTTGCAGTACAGCATAATCAGGATTCAATATTTCATTGAACGTATATACACTGCTATTCGTGATATCCCGACAATTCGATGCGCGTTATACTCCTCATTCGCTGCGAAATACTACGCAGATGGGCCGGATTGCGCATTGTCAACTCTGTGTCCTGTCAAATACATTGTAATTGCAGTTTATCATATTAGGCTCAAGTATTTATTTAATCGTGCCTCTGCTGCTATTTGTGGTATATCCACAAATCCATGCGCGTTATACTCCTCATATGCCGCCAAATACAGCGCACCTGCTCTTGTTTACATTGTGTCAACTGTGGTCGAGGACAAATGCATTGTTTTTGCAGTACAGCACATACGGGATTCAGTACTTGATTCAACGTATATACACTGCTATTGGCAATATCACGACAAATCGATGCGCGTGATACTCCACATTCCCTGCCAAATACAGCGCACGTGCTCTTGTTTAAATTATGCCAACTCGGGTCGAGGACAAATGCAATGTTTTTGCCGTACTGCATATCCAGGATTCAATACTTCATTGAACGTAAATACACTGCTATTGGTGATATCCCGACAATTCCATGCGCGTGATACTCCACATTCCCTGCCAAATACAGCGCACTTGCTCGTGTTTACATTATGTCAACTCGGATAGAGGACAAATGCAATGCTGTTGCAGTACAGCATATACAGGATTCACTATTCCATTGAACGTATATACACTGCTATTCGTCATAGGCCCACAATTCGAAGCGCGTTATACTCCTCTTTCGCTGCCAAATACTAAGCACATCAGAGAGTTTGCGCATTGTCAACTGTGTTTCCTGTCAAATAAATTGTATTTGCTGTTTATCATGTTAGGCTCAAGTATTTAGTTAAACGTATCTCCTCTGCTATTCGTGGTATGTCGACAAATCTATGCGCGTTATACTCCACAGTTGCCGTCAAACAGCGCACCTGCTCATGTTTACATTATGTCATTCGGGTCGAGGACAAATGCATTGTTTTGGCAGTACATCATATACCGGATTCAATACTTCATTGAACGTACATACACTGCCATTGGTGATATCCCGACAATTCGATGCGCGTGATACTCCACATTACCTGCCTAATACGGCGCACCTACTCCTGTTTACATTATGTCAACACGGATCGAGGACAAATGCAATGTTGTTGCAGTACAGCATATACAGGATTCAATATTTCATTGAACGTATATACACTGCCATGGTGATATCCCGACAATTCGATTCGCATGATATTCCACATTTCCTGCCAAATACAGCGCACCTGCCCTTGTTTACATTGTGTCAACTGTGGTCGAGGACAAATGCATTGTTTTTGCAGTACAGCACATACGGGATTCAGTACTTCATTCAACGTATATACACTGCTATTGGTGATATCCCGACAATTCGATGCGCGTGATACTCCACATTACCTGCCAAATACAGCGTACCTGCTCCTCTTCACATTATGTCAACTCGGGTCGAGGACAAATGCAATGTTGCTGCAGTACAGCATATTCAGGATTCAACATTTCATTGAACGTATATACACTGCTATTCGTGATATCCCGACAATTCGAAGCGCGTCATACTCCTCATTCGCTGCCAAATACTAAGCACATCAGAGAGTTCGCGCATTGTCAACTCTGTTTCCTGTCAAATAAATTGTATTTGCTGTTTATCATGTTAGGCTCAAGTATTTAGTTAAACGTATCTCCGCTGCTATTCGTGGTATGTCGACAAATCTATGCGCGTTATACTCCACAGTTGCCGCCAAACAGCGCACCTGCTCCTGTTTACATTATGTCAACACGGATCGAGGACAAATGCAATGTCGTTGCAGTACAGCATATACAGGATTCAATTTTTCATTGAACGTATATACACTGCCATGGTGATATCCCGACAATTCGATTCGCATGATATTCCACATTTCCTGCCAAATACAGCGCACGTGCTCTTGTTTAAATTATGCCAACTCGGGTAGAGGACAAATGCAATGTTTTTGCCGTACTGCATATCCAGGATTCAACACTTCATTGAACGTAAATACACTGCCATGGTGATATCCCGACAATTCGATGCGCATGATACTCCACATTTCCTGCCAAATACAGCGTACCTGCTCCTCTTCACATTATGTCAACTCGGGTCGAGGACAAATGCAATACTGCTGCAGTACAGCATATTCAGGATTCATCATTTCATTGAACGTATATACACTGCTAATGGTGATATCCCGACAAAGCGATGCGCGTCATACTCCACATTTCCAGCCAAATACGGTGCATCTGCTCCTGTTTACATTATATCAACGGCTGTCGAAGACAAAGGCAATGTTCTTGTAGTACTGCATACTCAGGATTCAATACTTCATTGAACGTATCTACACTACTATTGGAGATATTTCGTCAATTCCATGAGCGTTATACTACACAGCTGCCGCCAAACAGCGGGCCAGCTCTTGTTTACATTGTGTCAACTGTTTTCGAGGACAACTGCATTATTGTTGCAGTACAGCATAATCAGGATTCAATATTTCATTGAACGTATATACACTGCTATTCGTGATATCCCGACAATTCGATGCGCGTTATACTCCACAGTTGCCGCCAAACAGCGCACCTGCTCCTGTTTACATTATATCATTCGGGTCGAGGACAAATGCATTGTTTTGGCAGTACATCATATACCGGATTCAATACTTCATTGAACTTACATACACTGCCATTGGTGATATCCCGACAATTCGATGCGCGTGATACTCCACATTACCTGCCAAATACGGCGCACCTACTCCTGTTTACATTATGTCAACACGGATCGAGGACAAATGCAATGTTGTTGCAGTACAGCATATACAGGATTCAATATCTCATTGAACGTATATACACTGCCATGGTGATATCCCGACAATTCGATGCGCATGATACTCCACATTTCCTGCCAAATACAGCGCACCTGCTCCTGTTTACATTATGTCATGCGGGTCGAGGACAAATGTATTGTTTTTGCAGTACATCATATAACGGATTCAATACTTCATTGAACGTAAATACACAGCTATTGGAGATATCCCGACAATTCGATGCGCATGATACTCCACATTTCCTGCCATATCAGCGCACCTGCTCCTGTTTACATTATGTCATTCGGGTCGAAGACAAATGCATTGTTTTTGCAGTACATCATATACCGGATTATATACTTCATTGAACGTAAATACACTGCTATTGGTGATATCCCGACAATTCCATGCGCGAGATACTCCACATTCCCTGCCAAATACAGCGCACCTGCTCCTGTTTACATTATGTCATTCGGGTCGAGGACAAACGCAATGTTGTTGCAGTACAGCATATTCAGGATTCAATATTTCATTGAACGTATATACACTGCTATTCGTGATATCCCGACAATTCGATGCGCGTTATACTCCTCATTCGCTGCGAAATACTACGCAGATCGGCCGGATTGCGCATTGTCAACTCCGTGTCCTGTCAAATACATTGTAATTGCAGTTTATCATATTAGGCTCAAGAATTTATTTAATCGTGCCTCTGCTGCTATTTGTGGTATGTCCACAAATCCATGCGCGTTATACTCCTCATATGCCGCCAAATACAGCGCACCTGCTCTTGTTTACATTGTGTCAACTGTGGTCGAGGACAAATGCATTGTTTTTGCAGTATAGCACATACGGGATTCAGTACTTCATTCAACGTATATACACTGCTATTGGCAATATCACGACAAATCGATGCGCGTGATACTCCACATTCCCTGCCAAATACAGCGCACGTGCTCTTGTTTAAATTATGCCAACTCGGGTCGAGGACAAATGCAATGTTTTTGGCGTACTGCATATCCAGGATTCAATACTTCATTGAACGTAAATACACTGCTATTGGTGATATCCCGACAATTCCATGCGCGTGATACTCCACATTCCCTGCCAAATACAGCGCACTTGCTCGTGTTTACATTATGTCAACTCGGATAGAGGACAAATGCAATGCTGTTGCAGTACAGCATATACAGGATTCAATATTTCATTGACCGTATATACACTGCCATGGTGATATCCCGACAATTCCATTCGCATGATACTCCACATTTCCTGCCAAATACAGTACACCTGCCCTTGTTTACATTGTGTCAACTGTGGTCGAGGACATATGCATTGTTTTTGCAGTACAGCACATACGGGATTCAGTACTTCATTCAACGTATATACACTGCCATGGTGATATCCCGACAATTCGATGCGCATGATACTCCACATTCCCTGCCAAATACAGCGCACGTGCTCTTGTTTAAATTATGCCAACTCGGGTCGAGGACAAATGCAATGTTTTTGCCGTACTGCATATCCAGGATTCAATACTTCATTGAACGTAAATACACTGCCATGGTGATATCCCGACAATTCGATGCGCATGATACTCCACATTCCCTGCCAAATACAGCGCACGTGCTCTTGTTTAAATTATGCCAACTCGGGTCGAGGACAACTGCAATGTTGTTGCAGTACAGCATATTCAGGATTCAATATTTCATTGAAAGGCTCTACACTGCTATTGGTGACATCTCGTCAATTCGATGCGCCGTATACCGCACAGATGCTGCCAAATTGAGAGCAAATGAGCCACTTTGCGCTATGTCAACTCAGGACCCTGACTAATTCATTGTAACTGTAGTTTTGCATATTTAGGCTTTTTTATTCAATTAAACGTATCCCCGGTGCTATTGGTGGTATGCCTACCATTCAATGCGCGCTATGCTCCACAGTTGCAACCAAACAGCGGACCTGCTCCTGTTTACAGTATGTCAACTCGGGTCGAGGGCAAATGGAATGTTGTTGCAGTACTGCATATCCAGCATTCAATATTTCATTGGACGTATCTACACTGCTACTGGAGATATTTCGTCAATTCCATGCGTCTTGCACTCCACATTTCCTGCCAAATACTGCGCACCTGCTCCTGTTTACATTATGTCAACTCGGGTCGAGGACAACTGCAATGTTGTTGCAGTACAGCATATTCAGGATTCAATATTTCATTGAAAGGCTCTACACTGCTATTGGTGATATCTCGTCAATTCGATGCGCGGTATACCGCACAGATGCTGCCAAATTGAGCGCAAATCAGCCACTTTGCGGTATGTCAACTCAGGACCCTGACTAATTCATTGTAACTGTAGCTTTGCATATTTAGGCTTTTTTATTCAATTAAACGTATCCCCGGTGCTATTGGTGGTATGCCTACCATTCAATGCGCGCTATGCTCCACAGTTGCAACCAAACAGCGGACCTGCTCCTGTTTCCATTATGTCAACTCGGGTCGAGGGCAAATGGAATGTTGTTGCAGTACTGCATATCCAGCATTCAATATTTCATTGGACGTATCTACACTGCTACTGGAGATATTTCGTCAATTCCATGCGTCTTGTACTGGACATTTCCTGCCAAATACAGCGCACCTGCTCCTGTTTACATTATGTCAACTCGGGTCGAGGACAAATGCAATGTTGTTGCAGTACAGCACAAACAGGATTCAATACTTCACTGAGCATATATACACTGCTCTTGGTGATATCCCGACAATCCAATGCGCGTGATACTCCACATTACCTGCCAGATACAGCGTACCTGCTCCTCTTCACATTATGTCAACTCGTTTCGAGGACAAATGCAATGTTGCTGCAGTACAGCATATTCAGGATTCAACATTTCATTGGACGTATATACACTGCTATTCGTGATATCCCGACAATTCGAAGCGCGTTATACTCCTCATTCGCTGCCAAATACTAAGCACATCAGAGAGTTTGCGCATTGTCAACTCCGTTTCCTGTCAAATACATTGCATTTGCTGTTTATCATGTTAGGCTCAAGTATTTAGTTAAACGTATCTCCGCTGCTATTCGTGATATCCCGACAAATCTATGCGTGTTATTTTCCACAATTCCAGCCAAATACGGCGCATCTGCTCCTGTTTACATTATATCAACTGGGGTCGAAGACAAATGCAATGTTCTTGTAGTACTGCATACTCAGGACTCAATACTTCATTGAACGTATCTACACTACTATTGGTGATATTTCGTCAATTCCATGAGCGTGATACTCCACAGCTGCCGCCAAACAGCGGGCCAGCTCTTGTTTACATTGTGCCAACTGTTTTCGAGGTCAAATGCAATGTTGTTGCTGTACAGCATATACAGGATTCAATATTTCATTGAACGTATATACACTGCCATGGTGATATACCGACAATTCGATGCGCATGATACTCCACATTTCCTGCCAAATACAGCGTACCTGCTCCTCTTCACATTATGTCAACTCGGGTCGAGGACAAATGCAATACTGCTGCAGTACAGCATATTCAGGATTCAACATTTCATTGAACGTATATACACTGCTAATGGTGATATCCCGACAAATCGATGCGCGTCATACTCCACATTTCCACATAAATACGGCGCATCTGCTCCTGTTTACATTATATCAACGGCTGTCGAAGACAAAGGCAATGTTCTTGTAGTACTGCATACTCAGGATTCAATACTTCATTGAACGTATCTACACTACTATTGGAGATATTTCGTCAATTCCATGAGCGTTATACTCCACAGCTGCCGCCAAACAGCGGGCCAGCTCTTGTTTACATTGTGTCAACTGTTTTCGAGGACAACTGCATTATTGTTGCAGTACAGCATAATCAGGATTCAATATTTCATTGAACGTATATACACTGCTATTCGTGATATCCCGACAATTCGATGCGCGTTATACTCCACAGTTGCCGCCAAACAGCGCACCTGCTCCTGTTTACATTATATCATTCGGGTCGAGGACAAATGCATTGTTTTGGCAGTACATCATATACCGGATTCAATACTTCATTGAACTTACATACACTGCCATTGGTGATATCCCGACAATTCGATGCGCGTGATACTCCACATTACCTGCCAAATACGGCGCACCTACTCCTGTTTACATTATGTCAACACGGATCGAGGACAAATGCAATGTTGTTGCAGTACAGCATATACAGGATTCAATATCTCATTGAACGTATATACACTGCCATGGTGATATCCCGACAATTCGATGCGCATGATACTCCACATTTCCTGCCAAATACAGCGCACCTGCTCCTGTTTACATTATATCAACTCGGGTCGAGGACCAATGCAATGAAGTTGAAGTACTGCATATTCAGGATTCAATACTTCATTGAATGTATCTACACTGCTATTGGTCCTATCACGACAATTCGATGCACGTGATGCTACACATACCCAGCCTAATACAGCGCACCTGCTCTTGTTTACAGTGTGTCAATTGTGGTCGAGGACAAATGCATTGTTTTTGCAGTACAGCATATACCGTATTCAATACTTCATTGAACGTATACACACTGCCATTGTTGATATCCCGACAATTCGATGCCCGTGATACTCTACATTTCCTGCCAAATACGGCGCACCAGCTCCTGTTTACATTATGTCAACTCAGGTCGAGGACAAATGCAATGTTCTTGTAGTACTGCATACTCAAGATTCAATATTTCATTGAACGTAAATACACTGCTATTGGTGAAATCCCGACAATTCGATGCGCGTTATACTCCTTATTCGCTGCCAAATACTACGCACATCAGCCGGTTTTCGCATTGTCAACTCTGTGTTCTGCTAAATACATTGTAATTGCAGTTTATCATATTAGGCTCAAGTAGTCATTTAAACGTATCTCCGCTGCTATTCGCGGTATGTCGACAAATCTATGCGCGTTATACTCGTCATTTGCCGCCAAATACAGCGCACCTGCTCCTGTTTACATTATGTCAACACGTATCGAGGGCAAATGCTATGTTGTTGCAGTACAGCATATTCAGGATTCAACCTTTCATTGAACGTATATACACTGCCATGGTGATATCCCGACAATTCGATGCGCATGATACTCCACATTTTCTGCCAAATACAGCGCACCTGCTCCTGTTTACATTATGTGAACACGTATCGAGGGCAAATGCAATGTTGCTGCAAGTACAGGATATTCAGGATTCAATATTTCATTGAACGGATCTACACTGCTATTGGTGATATCCCGACAATTCGATGCGCGTTATACCGCACAGTGGCTGCCGAATAGAGCGTAAATCAGCCACTTTGCGCTATGTCAACTCAGGTCCCTGCATAATTCATTGTAAATGTGGTTTTGCTTATTTAGGCTTATGTATTCAATTAAACCTAGGTCCTGTGCTATTGGTGGTATGCGTACAATTCTGCTAGAAATATTCAATTGCGCTGATCTCAGATTTTATTCCAGATGTCTCAACAATTCTATGCGCGTTCCACTCCACATATGCTGCCAAATGCAGCGCGCATCATTCAATTCCATGCGCGTTCTGCTCCACACTTGCTCTCGCATATAGCGCACCTGCTCCTGTTTATATTATATCAACTCGGGTCATGGTCAAATCCAATGTTATTGCTGTACTGCATATTCAGGATTCAATATTCCCTTAATTGTTTATACACTGCTATTGGTGAAATATCGACAATTCGACGTGCGTTACTCCACATATGCGGCCAAATTCAGCGCACGTCATTCGGTTTGCCCTATGTCAACTCTGGGCCCTGTCAAGTGCAGCGTAATAGCAATTTTGCAGAGTCTGTGTTAAATACTCAATTAAACGTATCCGCACTGTTATTGGTGATATCTAGACAAGTAGTTGAGCGTTAAACTCCTCATTCGCTGCGAAATTTAGCGGAGCTGCCTCCAGTTTACATTATGTCAAATCGGGTCGAGGTCAAATCCAATGTTATTGCAGTACTGTATATTCAGCCTTCAATATTCAATTGAACGTTGCTTCGTTTCGATTGGAGATACGAAGAAAATTCTATGCGCGTTCTACTCCACAGATGCTGCCAAATACAGCGCACATCAACCGGTTTACTCAATGTCAACTCTGTGTCCTGTCAAATCCAGCGTAATTGCCGTTTTAAAATATTCTACCGGAAATATTCAATTAAACGTGTCTCCGTCGCTATTGGTGGTATGTCGAAAATTCGAAGCGCTTTACACTCCACATTTGCTGCCAAATACAGCGCACATGCTCCCGTTTACATTTTGCCAACTCGGGTCGAGGTCAAATCCAATGTTATTGATATACTGCTTATCCAGGCTTCAATTATCAATTGAACGAATCTGTACTACTATTGGTGATATGTCGACAATTCGATGCGCGCTACCCCGCACATTTGCTGCAAGAAATAGCGCACAGCAACCAGTTTGCGCAATGTCAACTCTGTGCCCTATCAAATACAGCGTTATTCCTGTTTTGCATAGTCAGTTTTAAATATTCATTTGAGCGTATTCCAGTTTCTATTCCAGATATCTCGATAGCTCGATACGCGTTAAACTCCACATTTGCTGCCAAATAGAGCGCACTTGCAACTGTTTACATTAAGTAATCTCGGATCGAGGTCAAATCCAATGCTATTGCTGTACTGCATATTCAGGAATCAATACTCCATTGAAATTTTCTACACTGCTATTGGTGATATCCCGACAATTCGATGAGCGGTATACCGCACACTTGCTGCCAAATAGAGCGCAAATCAGCCACTGTGCGCTATGTCAACTCAGGCCCCTGCCTAATTCATTGTAATTGTAGTTTTGCATATTCGGGCTTAAGTATTCAATTAAACGTATCTCCGGTGCTATTGGTGGTATACCTACAATTCGTTGCGCGTGATACTCCACATTCCCTGCCAAATACAGCGAACCTGCTTCTGTTTACATTATGTCAACTCGGATCGAGGACAAATGCCATGTTGTTGCAGTACAGCATATTCAGGAATCAATATTTCATTGAACAGAAACTACACTGCTATTTGTGATATCTCGTCAATTCGATGCGCGGTATGCCGCACAGTTGCTACCAAATAGAGCGCAAATCAGCCACTTTGCGCTATGTAAACTCAGGTCCGTGCCGAATTCATTGCAATTGTATTTTTGCATATTTAGGCTTCTGTATTCAATTAAACGTATCTCCGGTGCAATAGGCGGTATGCCTACAATTCGATGCGCGTTATGCTCCACAGCTGCCGCCAAACAGCGCACCTGCTCCTGTTTACATTATGTCAACTCGGGTCGGGGACATATCCAATGTTTTTGCCGTTCAGGATATTCAGGATTCAATATTTCATTGATCGTATATATACTGCCATTAGTGATATCCTGACAATTCGATGGGCGTTGTGCTCCTCATTGGCTGCCAAATACTACGCAGATCAGCCGGTTTGCGCATTGTCAACTCTGTGTCCTGTCAAATACATTGTAATTGCAGATTATCATGTTACGCTCAAGTATTTATTTAAACGTATCTCCGCTGCTATTAGTGGTATGTCGACAACTCGATACGCGTGATACTCCACATTCCCTGCCAAACACAGCGTACCTGCTACTGTTTACATTTGTCAACTCGGGTCAAGGACAAATGCAATGTTTTTGCAGTACAGCACATTCAGGATTCAATATGTCATTGAATGTATCTACACTGCTATTCCTGATATCCCGATAAGTCGAAGAGAGTTATACTCCACATTCCCTGCCAAACACAGCGCACCTGCTCCTGTTTACATTATGTCAACTCACGTCGAGGACAAATCCAATGTTTTTGCAGTACAGGATATTCAGGATTCAATATTGCCTTGAACGTATATACTGCTATTCCTGATATCCCGATAATTCGAAGAGAGTTATACTCCACATTCCCTGTCAAATACAGCGATCCCGCTCCTGTTTACATTATGTCAACTCCGGTCGAGGACAAATGCAATGTTGCTGTAGTGTTGCATATTCAGGATTCAGTACTTCATTGAATGTATCTACACTGCTATAGGTCATATCACGACAATTCGATGCGCGTGTTACTCCACATTCCCTGCCGAATACAGCGCACCTGCTCTTGTTTACATTGTATCAACTGTGTTCGAGGACAAATGCATTGTTTTTGCAGTACAGCACATTCAGGATTCAATATTTCATTGAACGGATCTACACTGCTATTTGTGATATCTCGTCAATTCGATGCGCGGTATACCGCACAGTTGCTGCCAAATAGAGCGCAAATCAGCCACTTTGCGCTATGTCTACTCAGGTCCGTGCCTAATTCATTGTAATTGTATTTTTGCATATTTTGGCATATGTATTCAAATTAAACGTATCTCCGGTGCTATAGGTGGTATGCCTACAATTCGATGCGCGTTATGCTCCACAGCTTCCGCCAAACAGCGCACCTGCTACTGTTTACATTATGTCAACTCGGGTCGAGGACAAATCCAATGTTTTTGCAGTACAGGATATTCAGGATTCAATATTGCCTTGAACGTATATACTGCTATTCCTGATATCCCGATAATTCGAAGAGAGTTATACTCCACATTCCCTGTCAAATACAGCGATCCCGCTCCTGTTTACATTATGTCAACTCCGGTCGAGGACAAATGCAATGTTGCTGTGGTGTTGCATATTCAGGATTCAGTACTTCATTGAATGCATCTACACTGCTATTGGTCATATCACGACAATTCGATGCGCGTGTTACTCCACATTCCCTGCCGAATACAGCGCACCTGCTCTTGTTTACATTGTGTCAACTGTGTTCGAGGACAAATGCATTGTTTTTGCAGTACAGCACATTCAGGATTCAATATTTCATTGAACGGATCTACACTGCTATTTGTGATATCTCGTCAATTCGATGCGCGGTATACCGCACAGTTGCTGCCAAATAGAGCGCAAATCAGCCACTTTGCGCTATGTCAACTCAGGTCCGTGCCTAATTCATTGTAATTGTATTTTTGCATATTTTGGCATATGTATTCAAATTAAACGTATCTCCGGTGCTATAGGTGGTATGCCTACAATTCGATGCGCGTTATGCTCCACAGCTGCCGCCAAACAGCGCACCTGCTACTGTTTACATTATGTCAACTCGGGTCGAGGACAAATCCAATGTTTTTGCAGTACAGGATATTCAGGATTCAATATTGCCTTGAACGTATATACTGCTATTCCTGATATCCCGATAATTCGAAGAGAGTTATACTCCACATTCCCTGTCAAATACAGCGATCCCGCTCCTGTTTACATTATGTCAACTCCGGTCGAGGACAAATGCAATGTTGCTGTAGTGTTGCATATTCAGGATTCAGTACTTCATTGAATGTATCTACACTGCTATAGGTCATATCACGACAATTCGATGCGCGTGTTACTCCACATTCCCTGCCGAATACAGCGCACCTGCTCTTGTTTACATTGTGTCAACTGTGTTCGAGGACAAATGCATTGTTTTTGCAGTACAGCACATTCAGGATTCAATATTTCATTGAACGGATCTACACTGCTATTTGTGATATCTCGTCAATTCGATGCGCGGTATACCGCACAGTTGCTGCCAAATAGAGCGCAAATCAGCCACTTTGCGCTATGTCAACTCAGGTCCGTGCCTAATTCATTGTAATTGTATTTTTGCATATTTTGGCATATGTATTCAAATTAAACGTATCTCCGGTGCTATAGGTGGTATGCCTACAATTCGATGCGCGTTATGCTCCACAGCTGCCGCCAAACAGCGCACCTGCTACTGTTTACATTATGTCAACTCGGGTCGAGGACAAATCCAATGTTTTTGCAGTACAGGATATTCAGGATTCAATATTGCCTTGAACGTATATACTGCTATTCCTGATATCCCGATAATTCGAAGAGAGTTATACTCCACATTCCCTGTCAAATACAGCGATCCCGCTCCTGTTTACATTATGTCAACTCCGGTCGAGGACAAATGCAATGTTGCTGTAGTGTTGCATATTCAGGATTCAGTACTTCATTGAATGTATCTACACTGCTATTGGTCATATCACGACAATTCGATGCGCGTGTTACTCCACATTCCCTGCCGAATACAGCGCACCTGCTCTTTTTTACATTGTGTCAACTGTGTTCGAGGACAAATGCATTGTTTTTGCAGTACAGCACATTCAGGATTCAATACTTCATTGAACGTACCTACACTGCTATTGGAGATATATCGTCAATTCCAAGCGCCTTGCACTCCATATTTCCTGCCGAATACAGCACACCTGCTCCTGTTTACATTATGTCAACTCGGGTCGGGGACAAATGCAATCTTTTTGCAGTACAGCATATACAGGATTCATATTTCTTTGAACGTATATACACTGCCATGGCGATATCCCGACAATTCGATGCGCATGATACTCCATATTTCCTGCCAAATACAGCGTACCTGCTCCTGTTTACATTATGTCAACTCGGGTCGACAACAAATGCAATGTTGCTACAAGTAGAGCATATTCAGGATACAATATTTCATTGTACGTAAATACACTGTTATTGGTTATATCCCGACAACTCGATTCGCGTGATACTCCACATTCCCTGCCAAATACAGCGCACCTGCTCCTGTTTACATTATGTCAACTCGGGTCGAGGACAATTGCAATGTAGTTGTAGTACTGCATATTCAGGATTCAATTCTTCATTGAATGTATCTACACTGCTATTGGTGATATCCTGACAATTCGATGAGCGTGATACTCCACATTCCATGGCAAATACTACGCAGATCAGCCGTTTTGCGCATTGCCAACTCTGTGTCCTGTCAAATACATTGTAATTGCAGTTTATCATATTAGGCTCAAGTATTTATTTAAACGTATCTCCGCTGCTATTAGTGGTATGTCGACAAATCTATGCGCGTTATACTCCTCATTTGCCGCCAAATACAGCGCACGTGCTCCTGTTTACATTGTGTCAACTGCGGTCGAGAACAATTGCAATGTTGTGGCAGTACAGCACAGTCAGGATTCAATATTTCATTGAACGGATCTACACTGCTGTTTGTGATATCTCGTCAATTCGATGCGCGGTTTACCGCACAAGTGCTGCCAAATAGAGCGCATATCAGCCACTTTGCGCTGTGTCAACTCAGGTACCTGCCTAATTCATTGTAATTGTATCTTTGCATATTTAGTCTTATGTATTCAATTAAACGTATCTGCGGGGCTATTAGTGGTATGTCGACAAATCTATGCGCGTTATGCTTCACAGTTGCCGCCTAATACAGCGCACCTGCTCCTGTTTACATTATGTCAACTCGGGTCGAGGACATATGCAATGTTTTTGTAGTACAGCATATTCGGGATTCAATATTTCATTGAACGTATATACACTGCTATTGGTGATATCTCGACAATTCGAAGCGCCTTATACTCCTCATTCGCTGCCAAATACAACGCACATCAACCGGTTTGCACAATATCAACTCTATATCCTGTCGAATCCATTGTATTTGCAGTTTGGCCTATTTGGGCATAAGTACTCAATTAAACCTACTTTCGCTGTTATTGGTGGTATCTCGACAACTCGATGCGCGTTATACCCGACATTTTCTGCCAAATACAGCGCACGTGCTATTGTTTACATTATGTCAACTCGGGTCGAGTACAAATGCAATGTTTTTGTAGTACTGCATATTCAGGATTCAATACTTCATTGAATGTATCTACACTGCTATTGGTGATATCCCGGCAATTTGAAGCGCGTTTTACACCTCATTCGCTGCCATATGCTACGCACATCAGAGAGTGTGGGCATTGTCAACTCTGTGTCCCGTCAAATACATTGTAATTGCAGTTTATCATATTAGGCTCAAGTATTTATTTAAACGTATCTCCGCTGCTATTAGTGGTATGTCGACAAATCTATGCGCGTTATGCTCCACAGCTGCCGCCAAACAGCGCACCTGCTACTGTTTACATTATGTCAACTCGGGTCGAGGACAAACCCAATGTTTTTGCAGTACAGCATATACACGATTCAAAATTTCATTGAACGTATTTAAACTGCCATGGTGATATCCCGACAATTCGATGCGCATGATACTCCACATTCCCTGCAAAATACAGCGCACCTGCTCCCGTTTACATTATGTCAACTGGGGTCGAGGACAATTGCAATGTTGTGGCAGTACAGCACAGTCAGGATTCAATATTTCATTGAACGGATCTACACTGCTGTTTGTGATATCTCGTCAATTCGATGCGCGGTTTACCACACCCCTGCCAAATAGAGCGCATATCAGCCACTTTGCGCTGTGTCAACTCAGGTCCCTGCCTAATTCATTGTAATTGTATTTTTGCATATTTAGTCTGATGTATTCAATTAAACGCATCTGCGGAGATATAGGTGGTACGCCTACAATCCGATGCGCGTTATGCTCCACAGTTGCCGCCCAATACAGCGAACCTGCTCCTGTTTACATTATGTCAACTCGTGTCGAGGACATATGCAATGTTTTTGCAGTACAGCATATTCGGGATTCAATATTTCATTGAACGTATATACACTGCTATTGGTGATATCTCGACAAATCGAAGCGCGTTATACTCCTCATTCGCTGCCAAATACAACGCACATCAACCGGTATGCGCAATATCAACTCTGTGTCCCTGTCAAATCCATTAGAATTGCAGTTTAGCATATTTAGGATTAAGTATTCAATTAAACGTTTCTCCGCTGCTATTGGTGGTAAGTCCAGAATTTGCTGCGCGTTATACCTCACATTTGCTGCCAAATACAGAGCACATTAACCGGTTTACGCAATGTCAACTCTATATCCTGTCGAATCCATTGCATTAGCAGTTTGGCATATTTGGGCCTAAGTACTCAATTAAACCTATTTTCGCTGTTATTGGTGGTATCTCGACAACTGGATGCGCTTTGTACCCGACATTTTCTGCCAAATACAGTGGACCTGCTCCTGTTTACATTATGACATCTCCTGTCGTGGTCAAATCCAATCGTTTTGCAGTACTGCAAATTCAGGATTCAATATCCCATTGAACGTTTCTACACTGCTATTGGTGATATCTCGTCAATTCGATGCGCGGTATACCGCACACTTGCTGCCAAATAGGGCGCAAATCAGACACTGTGCGCTAAGTCAACCCAAGTCCCTGCCTAACTCATTGTAATTGTAGTTTTGCATATTTAGGCTTAAGTATTCAATTAAACGTATCTCCGGTGCTATTGGAGGTATGCCTAGAACTCGATGCGCGTTATACTCCACAGTTCACGCCAAATACAGCGCACGTGCTCTTGTTTACATTATATCAACTCGGGTCGAGTACAAATGCATTGTTTTGGCAGTACATCATATACCGGATTCAATACTTCATTGAACGTACATACACTGCCATTGGTGATATCCCGACAATTCGATGCGCGTGATACTCCACATTACCTGCCTAATACGGCGCACCTACTCCTGTTTACATTATGTCAACACGGATCGAGGACAAATGCAATGTTGTTGCAGTACAGCATATACAGGATTCAATATTTCATTGAACGTATATACACTGCCATGGTGATATCCCGACAATTCGATTCGCATGATATTCCACATTTCCTGCCAAATACAGCGCACCTGCCCTTGTTTTCATTGTGTCAACTGTGGTCGAGGACAAATGCATTGTTTTTGCAGTACAGCACATACGGGATTCAGTACTTCATTCAACGTATATACACTGCTATTGGTGATATCCCGACAATTCGATGCGCGTGATACTCCACATTACCTGCCAAATACAGCGTACCTGCTCCTCTTCACATTATGTCAACTCGGGTCGAGGACAAATGCAATGTTGCTGCAGTACAGCATATTCAGGATTCAACATTTCATTGAACGTATATACACTGCTATTCGTGATATCCCGACAATTCGAAGCGCGTCATACTCCTCATTCGCTGCCAAATACTAAGCACATCAGAGAGTTTGCGCATTGTCAACTCTGTTTCCTGTCAAATAAATTGTATTTGCTGTTTATCATGTTAGGCTCAAGTATTTAGTTAAACGTATCTCCGCTGCTATTCGTGGTATGTCGACAAATCTATGCGCGTTATACTCCACAGATGCCGCCAAACAGCGCACCTGCTCCTGTTTACATTATGTCATTCGGGTCGAGGACAAATGCATTGTTTTGGCAGTACATCATATACCGGATTCAATACTTGATTGAACGTACATACACTGCCATTGGTGATATCCCGACAATTCGATGCGCGTGATACTCCACATTACCTGCCAAATACGGCGCACCTACTCCTGTTTACATTATGTCAACACGGATCGAGGACAAATGCAATGTTGTTGCAGTACAGTATATACAGAATTCAAAATTTCATTGAACGTATATACACTGCTATTGGTGATATCTCGACAATTCCATGCGCGTGATACTCCACATTCCCTGCCAAATACAGCGCACTTGCTCGTGTTTACATTATGTCAACTCGGATACAGGACAAATGCAATGCTGTTGCAGTACAGCATATACAGGATTCACTATTCCATTGAACGTATATACACTGCTATTCGTCATAGGCCCACAATTCGAAGCGCGTTATACTCCTCAATCGCTGCCAAATACTAAGCACATCAGAGAGTTTGCGCATTGTCAACTGTGTTTCCTGTCAAATAAATTGTATTTGCTGTTTATCATGTTAGGCTCAAGTATTTAGTTAAACGTATCTCCGCTGCTATTCGTAGTATGTCGACAAATCTATGCGCGTTATACTCCACAGTTGCCGCCAAACAGCGCACCTGCTCCTGTTTACATTATGTCATTCGGGTCGAGGACAAATGCATTGTTTTGGCAGTACATCATATACCGGATTCAATACTTCATTGAACGTACATACACTGCCATTGGTGATATCCCGACAATTCGATGCGCGTGATACTCCACATTACCTGCCAAATACGGCGCACCTACTCCTGTTTACATTATGTCAACACGGATCGAGGACAAATGCATTGTTTTTGCAGTACAGCACATACGGGATTCAGTACTTCATTCAACGTATATACACTGCCATGGTGATATCCCGACAACTCGATGCGCATGATACTCCACATTCCCTGCCAAATACAGCGCACGTGCTCTTGTTTAAATTATGCCAACTCGGGTCGAGGACAAATGCAATGTTTTTGCCGTACTGCATATCCAGGATTCAATACTTCATTGAACGTAAATACACTGCCATGGTGATATCCCGACAATTCGATGCGCATGATACTCCACATTCCCTGCCAAACACAGCGCACGTGCTCTTGTTTAAATTATGCCAACTCGGGTCGAGGACAGCTGCAATGTTGTTGCAGTACAGCATATTCAGGATTCAATATTTCATTGAAAGGCTCTACACTGCTATTGGTGATATCTCGTCAATTCGATGCGCCGTATACCGCACAGATGCTGCCAAATTGAGCGCAAATCAGCCACTTTGCGCTATGTCAACTCAGGACCCTGACTAATTCATTGTAACTGTAGTTTTGCATATTTAGGTTTTTTTATTCAATTAAACGTATCCCCTGTGCTATTGGTGGTATGCCTACCATTCAATGCGCGCTATGCTCCACAGTTGCAACCAAACAGCGGACCTGCTCCTGTTTACATTATGTCAACTCGGGTCGAGGGCAAATGGAATGTTGTTGCAGTACTGCATATCCAGCATTCAATATTTCATTGAACGTATCTACACTGCTACTGGAGATATTTCGTCAATTCCATGCGTCTTGCACTCCACATTTCCTGCCAAATACTGCGCACCTGCTCCTGTTTACATTATGTCAACTCGGGTCGAGGACAACTGCAATGTTGTTGCAGTACAGCATATTCAGGATTCAATATTTCATTGAACGTATATACACTGCTATTCGTGATATCCCGACAATTCGAAGCGCGTTATACTCCTCATTCGCTGCCAAATACTAAGCACATCAGAGAGTTTGCGCATTGTCAACTCTGTTTCCTGTCAAATACATTGCATTTGCTGTTTATCATGTTAGGCTCAAGTATTTAGTTAAACGTATCTCCGCTGCTATTCGTGATATCCCGACAAATCTATGCGCGTTATTCTCCACATTTCCAGCCATATACGGCGCATCTGCTCCTGTTTACATTATATCAACTGGGGTCGAAGACAAATGCAATTTTCTTGTAGTACTGCATACTCAGGACTCAATACTTCATTGAACGTATCTACACTACTATTGGTGATATTTCGTCAATTCCATGAGCGTGATACTCCACAGCTTCCGCCAAACAGCGGGCCAGCTCTTGCTTACATTGTGCCAACTGTTTTCGAGGTCAAATGCAATGTTGTTGCTGTACAGCATATACAGGATTCAATATTTCATTGAACGTATATACACTGCCATGGTGATATACCGACAATTCGATGCGCATGATACTCCACATTTCCTGCCAAATACAGCGTACCTGCTCCTCTTCACATTATGTCAACTCGGGTCGAGGACAAATGCTATACTGCTGCAGTACAGCATATTCAGGATTCAACATTTCATTGAACGTATATACACTGCTAATGGTGATATCCCGACAAATCGATGCGCGTCATACTCCACATTTCCAGCCAAATACGGTGCATCTGCTCCTGTTTACATTATATCAACGGCTGTCGAAGACAAAGGCAATGTTCTTGTAGTACTGCATACTCAGTATTCAATACTTCATTGAACGTATCTACACTACTATTGGAGATATTTCGTCAATTCCATGAGCGTTATACTACACAGCTGCCGCCAAACAGCGGGCCAGCTCTTGTTTACATTGTGTCAACTGTTTTCGAGGACAACTGCATTATTGTTGCAGTACAGCATAATCAGGATTCAATATTTTATTGAATGTATATACACTGCTATTCGTGATATCCCGACAATTCGATGCGCGTTATACTCCTCATTCGCTGCCAAATACTACGCAGATCGGCCGGATTGCGCATTGTCAACTCTGTGTCCTGTCAAATACATTGTAATTGCAGTTTATCATATTAGGCTCAAGTATTTATTTAATCGTGTCTCTGCTGCTATTTGTGGTATGTCCACAAATCCATGCGCGTTATACTCCTCATATGCCGCCAAATACAGCGCACCTGCTCTTGTTTACATTGTGTCAACTGTGGTCGAGGACAAGTGCATTGTTTTTGCAGTACAGCACATACGGGATTCAGTACTTCATTCAACGTATATACACTGCTATTGGCAATATCACGACAAATCGATGCGCGTGATACTCCACATTCCCTGCCAAATACAGCGCACGTGATCTTGTTTACATTATGTCAACTCGGATAGAGGACAAATGCAATGTTTTTGCCGTACTGCATATCCAGGATTCAATACTTCATTGAACGTAAATACACTGCTATTGGTGATATCCCGACAATTCCATGCGCGTGATACTCCACATTCCCTGCCAAATACAGCGCACTTGCTCGTGTTTACATTATGTCAACTCGGATAGAGGACAAATGCAATGCTGTTGCAGTACAGCATATACAGGATTCAATACTTCACTGAACATATATACACTGCTATTGGTGATATCCCGACAACTCCATGCGCGTGATACTCCACATTACCTGCCAAATACAGCACACCTGCTCCTGTTTACATTATGCCCCACTCGGGTCGAGGGTAAATACAATGTTGTTGCAGTACTGCATATCCAGGATTCAATACTTCATTGAACGTATATACACTGCTATTCGTGATATGCCAACAATTCGAAGCGCGTTATACTCCTCATTCGCTGCCAAATACTACGCACATCAGAGAATTGGCGCATTGCCAACTCTGTGTCCTGTCAAATACATTGTAATTGCAGTTTATCATATTAGACTCAAGTATTTATTTAAAAGTATCTCCGCTGCTATTCGTGGTACGTCGACAAATCTATGCGCGTTATACTCCTCATCTGCCGCCAAATACAGCGCACCTGCTCCTGTTTACATTATGTCAACTCGGATCGAGGACAAATGCAATGTTGTTGCAGTACAGCATATACAGTATTCAATATTTCATTGAACGTATATACACTGCCATGGTGATATCCCGACAATTCGATGCCCATGATACTCCACATTTCCTGCCAAATACAGCGCACCTGCTCCTGTTTACATTATGTCATTCGGGTCGAGGACAAATGTATTGTTTTTGCAGTACATCATATAACGGATTCAATACTTCATTGAACGTAAATACACAGCTATTGGAGATATCCCGACAATTCGATGCGCATGATACTCCACATTTCCTGCCATATCAGCGTACCTGCTCCTGTTTACATTATGTCATTCGGGTCGAAGACAAATGCATTGTTTTTGCAGTACATCATATACCGGATTATATACTTCATTGATCGTAAATTCACTGCTTTTGGTGAAATCCCGACAATTCGATGCGCGTGATACTCCACATTCCCTGCCAAACACAGCGCACCTGCTCCTGTTTACATTAAGTCAACTGGGGTCGAAGGCAAATGCAATGATGTTGTAGTACTGCATATACAGGATTCAATACTTCATTGAATGTATCTGCACTGCTAATGGTGGTGTCACGACACTTCGATGCGCGTGATACTCAACATATCCCCCCAAATACAGCGTACCTGTTCCCGTTTACATTATGTCAACTGGGGTCGAGGACAATTGCAATGTTGTTGCAGTACAGCATATTCAGGTATCATTATTTCATTGAACGGATCTACACTGCTATTGGTGATATCTCGTCAATTCGATGCGCGGTGCACCACACAGCTGCTGCCAAATAGAGCGCAAATGAGCCACATGGCGCTATGTCAACTCAGGTCCCTGCCTAATTCATTGTAATTGTAGTTTTGCATATTTAGGCTTATGTATTCAATTAATCGTATCTCCGGTGCTATTGGTGGTATGCCTACAATTCGATGCGCGATGTACTCCACAGTTGCCGCAAAAAGCGGACCTGCTCCTGTTTACATTATGTCCACTCGGTTCGAGGACTAATGGAATGTTGTTGCAGTACTGCATATTCAGTATTCAATGCTTCATTGAACGGATCTACACTGCTATTGGTGATATCCCGACAACTCGATGCGCGTTGTACTCCTCATTTGCTGCCAAATACTACGCACATCAGCCGGTTTACGCATTGTCAACTCTGTGTCCTGTCAAATACATTGTAATTGTAGTTTATCATATTAGGCTCAAACCTTTATTTAAACGTATCTCCGCTGCTATTCGTGGTATGTCGACAAATCTATGCGCGTTATACTCCTCATTTTCCGCCAAATACAGCGGACCTGCTCCTGTTTACATTATGTCTTCTCGGGTCGAGGACAAATGTAATGTTCCTGCAGTACAGCATATTCAGGATTCAATGTTTCATTGAACGTATATACACTGCTATTCGCGATATCCCGACAATTCGATGCGTGTGATACTCCACATTCCCTGCCAAATACAGCGCACCTGCTCCTATTTACATTATGTCAACTCGGGTCGAGGGAAATGCAATGTTTTTGCAGTACAGCACATTCAGGATTCAATATTCCATTGAACGGATCTACACTGCTATTGGTGATATCTCGTCAATTCGGTGCGCGCTATATCGCACAGTTGCTGCCAAATAGAGCGCAAATCAGCCACTTTGCGCTATGTCAACTCAGGTCCCTGCCTAATTCATTGTAATTGTAGTTTTGCATATTTAAGCTTAAGTATTCAATTACACGTATCTCCGGTGCTATTGGTGGCATGCCTACAATTCGATGCGCGTTATACTCCACAGTAGCCGCCAAATACAGCGCACCTGCTCCTGTTTACATTATGACTACTCGGGTAGAGGACAAATGCAATGTTTTTGTAGTACTGCATATTCAGTATTCAATACTTCACTGAACATATATACACTGTTATTGGTGATATCCCGACACTTCGATGCGCCTGATACTCCACATTCCCTGCCAAATACGGAGCAACTGCTCCTGTTTGCGTTATGTCAACACGGGTCGAGGACAAATGCAATCTTTTTGCAGTCCGGGATATTCAGGATTCAATATTCCATTGAATGTATCTACACTGCTATTGGTGATATCACGACAATTCGATGCGCGTGATACTCCACATTCCCTGCCAAATACAGCGCACCTGCTCCTGTTTACATTATGTCCCACTCGGGTCGAGGACAAATGCCATGTTTTTGTATTACTGCATATTCAGGATTCAATATTTCATTGAATGTATCTACACTGCTATTGGCGATATCACGACAATTCGATGCGCGTGATACTCCTCATTCCCTGCCAAAGACAACGCACCTGCTCTTGTTTACATTATGTCAACTCGGGTCGGGGACAAATGCATTGTTTCTGCAGTATAGCACATACAGGATTCAATACTTCACTGAACATATATACACTGCTATTGGTGATATCCTGACAATTCCATGCGCGTGATACTCCACATTACCTGCCAAATACAGCGCACTTGCTCCTGTTTACATTATGTCAACTCGGCTCGGGGACAAATGCAATGTTTTTGCAGTACTGCATATTCAGCATTCAATATTTCATTGACCGTATATACACTGCTATTGGTGATATCCCGACAATTCGATGCGCGTTATACTCCTCATTCGCTGCCAAATACAGCGCGCGTCATTCAATTCGATGCGCGTTCTTCTCCACACTTGCTCTCGTATATAGCGCACCTGCTCCTGTTTAAATTATATCAACTCGGGTCATGGTCAAATCCAATGTTATTGCTGTACTGCATATTCAGGATTCAATATTCCCTTAATTGTTTATACACTGCTATTGGTGAAATCTCGACAATTCGACGTGCGTTACTCCACATATGCGGCCAAATTCAGCGCACGTCATTCGGTTTGCCCTATTTCAACTCTGGGCCCTGTCAAGTGCAGCGTAATTGCAATTTTGCAGAGTCTGTGTTAAATACTCAATTAAACGTATCCGCACTGTTATTGGTGATATCTAGACAAGTGGTTGAGCGTTAAACTCCTCATTCGCTGCGAAATTTAGCGGAGCTGCTCCAGTTTACAATATGTCAAATCGGGTCGAGGTCAAATCCAATGTTATTGCAGTACTGTATATTCAGCCTTCAATATTCAATTGAACGTTGCTTCGTTTCGATTGGAGATACGAAGAAAATTCGATGCGCGTTCTACTCCACAGATGCTGCCAAATACAGCGCACATCAACCGGTTTACTCAATGTCAACTCTGTGTCCTGTCAAATCCAGCGTAATTGCCGTTTTAAAATATTCTACCGTTAATATTCAATTAAACGTGTCTCCGCCGCTATTGGTGGTATGTCGACAATTCGAAGCGCTTTACACACCACATTTGCTGCCAAATACAGCGCACATGCTCCCGTTTACATTTTGCCAACTCGGGTCGAGGTCAAATCCAATGTTATTGCTATGCTGCTTATCCAGGCTTCAATTATCAATTGAACGAATCTGTACTACTATTGGTGATATGTCGACAATTCGATGCGCGCTATCCCGTAAATTTGCTGCAAGAAATAGCGCACAGCAACCAGTTTGCGCAATGTCAACTCTGTGTCCTATCAAATACAGCGTTATTCCTGTTTTGCATAGTCAGTTTTAAATATTCATTTGAGCGTATTCGAGTTTCTATTCCAGATATCTCGATAGCTCGATACGCGTTAAACTCCACATTTGCTGCCAAATAGAGCGCACTTGCAACTGTTTACATTAAGTAATCTCGGATCGAGGTCAAATCCAATGCTATTGCTGTACTGCATATTCAGGAATCAATATTCCATTGAAATTTTCTACACTGCTATTGGTGATATCCCGACAATTCGATGCGCGTTATACTCCTAATTCGATGCCAAATACTATGCACATCAGCCGGTTTGCGCATTGTTAACTCTGTGTCCTGTCAAATACATTGTAATTGCAGTTTATCATATTAGGCTCAAGTATTTATTTAATCGTGTCTCTGCTGCTATTTGTGGTATGTCCACAAATCCATGCGCGTTATACTCCTCATATGCCGCCAAATACAGCGCACCTGCTCTTGTTTACATTGTGTCAACTGTGGTCGAGGTCAAGTGCATTGTTTTTGCAGTACAGCACATACGGGATTCAGTACTTCATTGAACGGATCTACACTGCTGTTTGTGATATCTCGTCAATTCGATGCGCGGTTTACCGCACAAGTGCTGCCAAATAGAGCCCATATCAGCCACTTTGCGCTGTGTCAACTCAGGTCCCTGCCTAATTCATTGTAATTGTATTTTTGCATATTTAGTCTTATGTATTCAATTAAACGTATCTGCGGAGCTATAGGTGGTATGCCTACAATTCGATGCGCGTTATGCTTCACAGTTGCCGCCTAATACAGCGCACCTGCTCCTGTTTACATTATGTCAACTCGGGTCGTGGACATATGCAATGTTTTTGTAGTACAGCATATTCGGGATTCAACATATCATTGAACGTATATACACTGCTATTGGTGATATCTCGACAATTCGAAGCGCCTTATACTCCTCATTCGCTGCCAAATACAACGCACATCAACCGGTTTGCGCAATATCAACTCTGTCTCCCTGTCAGATCCATTGGAATTGCAGTTTAGCATATTTAGGATTAAGTATTCAATTAAACGTATCTCCGCTGCTATTGGTGGTAAGTCCAGAATTTGATGCGCGTTATACCCCACATTTGCTGCCAAATACAGCGCACGTGCTCCTGATTACATTATGTCAACCCGGGTCGAGGACAATTGTAATGTAGTTGTAGTACTGCATATTCAGGATTCAATTCTTCATTGAATGTATCTACACTACTATTGGTGATATCACGACAATCCGATGCGCGTGATACCCCACATTTCCTGCCAAATACAGCGCACCTGCTCCTGTTTACATTATGTCATTCGGGTCGAGGACAAATGCATTGTTTTTGGAGTACAGCATATACTGGATTCAATATTTCATTGAATGTATCTACACTGCTACTGGAGATATTTCGTCAATTCGATGCGCGCTATACCGCACAGTTGCTGCCAAATAGAACGCAAATCAGCCACTTTGCGCTATGTCAACTCAGGTACCTGCCTAATTCATTGTAATTGTAGTTTTGCATACTTAGGCTTATGTATTCAATTAAACGTATCTCCGGTGCTATTGGTGGTATGCCTACAATTCGATGCGCGTTATGCTCCACAGTTGCCGCCAAACAGCGGACCTGCTCCTGTTTACATTATGGCAACTGGGGACGAAGACAAATGCAAAGATCTTGTAGTACTGCATACTCAGGATTCAATACTTCATTGAATGTATCTACACTGCTATTGGTGATATCCCGACAATTCGATGCGCATGATACTCTACATTTCCTGCCAAATACAGCACACCTGCTCCTGTTTACATTATGTCATTCGGGTCGAGGACAAATGCATTGTTTTTGCAGTACATCTTATACCAGATTCAATACTTCATTGAACGTATATACACTGCTATTGGTGATATCCCGACAATTACATGCGCGTGATACTCCACATTCCCTGCCAAATACAGCGCACCTGTTGCTGTTTACATTATGTCAACTAGGGTCGAGGACACACGCAATGTTGTTGCAGTACAGCATATACCGAATTCAATATTCCATTGAACGGATCTACACTGCTATTGGTAATATCCCGACAATTCGATGCGCGTTATACTCCTCATTCGCTGCAAAATACTACGCACATCAGCCGGTGTGCGCATTGACAACTCTGTGCCCTGTCAAATACATTGTAGTTGCAGTTTATCATATTAGGCACAAGTATTTATTTAAACGTATCACCGCTGCTATTCGTGGTATGTCGACAAATCTATGCGCGTTATACTCCTCTTTTGCCGCCAAATACGGCGCCCCTGCTCCTGTTTACATTATGTCAACTCGGGTCGAGGTCAAACGTTACGTTGTTGTAGTACTGCATATTCAGGATTCAATTCTTCATTGAATGTATCTACACTACTATTGGTGATATCACGACAATACGATGCGCATGATACTCCACATTTTCTGCCAAATACAGCGCACCTGCTCCTGTTTACATTATGTCAACTCGGGTCGAGGACAAATCCTACGTTGATGTAGTACTGCATATCAGGATTCAATTCTTCATTGAATGTATCTACACTACTATTGGTGATATCACGACAATACGATGCGCATGATACTCCACATTTTCTGCCAAATACAGCGCACCTGCTCCTGTTTACATTATGTCAACTCGAGTCGAGGACAAATCCTACGTTGATGTAGTACTGCATATTCAGGATTCAATATTTCATAGAACGGATCTACACTGCTATTGGTGATATGCCGACAATTCGATGCGCGTGATACTCCACATTCCCTGCCAAATACAGCGCACCTGCTCCTGTTTACATTATGTCAACTGGGGTCGAGGACACACGCAATGTTGTTGCAGTACTGCATATTCAGGATTCAATATTTCATTGAACGTATATACACCGCTATTGGTGATATCCCGTCAATTTGAAGCGTGTCATACTCCTCATTCGCTGCCAAATACTACGTACATCGGAGAGGTTGTGCATTGTCAACTCTGTGTCCTGTCAAATACATTGTATTTGCAGTTTATCATATTATGCATAAGTATTTATTTAAACGTATCTCCGCTGCTATTCGTGGTATGTCGACAAATCTATGCGCGTTATACTCCTCATTTGCTGCCAAATACAGCGCACCTGCTCCGGTTTACATTATGTCAACTCGGATCGAGGACTAATGCAATGTTGTTATAGTATTGCATATTCAGGATTCAATACTTCATTGAACGGATCTACACTGCTATTTGTGATATTATCGTCAATTCGATGCGCGGTATACCGCACAGTTGCCGCCAAATACAGCGCACCTGCCCCTGTTTACATTATATCAACTTGGGTCGAGGACAAATGCAACGATTTTGTAGTACTGCATATTCAGGATTCAATACTTCAATGAATGTATCTACACTGCTATCGGTCATATCACGACAATTCGATGCGCGTGATACACCACATTCCCTGCCAAATACAGCGCACCTGCTCTTGTTTACATTGTGTCAACCGTGGTCGTGGACAAATGCATTGTTTTTGCAGTACAGCATATACCGGATTCAATACTTCATTGAACGTATATACACTGTTTTTGGTTATATCCCGACCATTCGATGCGCGTTATACTCCTCATTCGCTGCAAAATACTACGCACATCAGCCGGTGTGCGCATTGACAACTCTGTGCCCTGTCAAATACATTGTAGTTGCAGTTTATCATATTAGGCACAAGTATTTATTTAAACGTATCACCGCTGCTATTCGTGGTATGTCGACAAATCTATGCGCGTTATACTCCTCTTTTGCCGCCAAATACGGCGCCCCTGCTCCTGTTTACATTATGTCAACTCGGGTCGAGGTCAAACGTTACGTTGTTGTAGTACTGCATATTCAGGATTCAATTCTTCATTGAATGTATCTACACTACTATTGGTGATATCACGACAATACGATGCGCATGATACTCCACATTTTCTGCCAAATACAGCGCACCTGCTCCTGTTTACATTATGTCAACTCGGGTCGAGGACAAATCCTACGTTGATGTAGTACTGCATATCAGGATTCAATTCTTCATTGAATGTATCTACACTACTATTGGTGATATCACGACAATACGATGCGCATGATACTCCACATTTTCTGCCAAATACAGCGCACCTGCTCCTGTTTACATTATGTCAACTCGGGTCGAGGACAAATCCTACGTTGATGTAGTACTGCATATTCAGGATTCAATATTTCATAGAACGGATCTACACTGCTATTGGTGATATGCCGACAATTCGATGCGCGTGATACTCCACATTCCCTGCCAAATACAGCGCACCTGCTCCTGTTTACATTATGTCAACTGGGGTCGAGGACACACGCAATGTTGTTGCAGTACTGCATATTCAGGATTCAATATTTCATTGAACGTATATACACCGCTATTGGTGATATCCCGTCAATTTGAAGCGTGTCATACTCCTCATTCGCTGCCAAATACTACGTACATCGGAGAGGTTGTGCATTGTCAACTCTGTGTCCTGTCAAATACATTGTATTTGCAGTTTATCATATTATGCATAAGTATTTATTTAAACGTATCTCCGCTGCTATTCGTGGTATGTCGACAAATCTATGCGCGTTATACTCCTCATTTGCTGCCAAATACAGCGCACCTGCTCCGGTTTACATTATGTCAACTCGGATCGAGGACTAATGCAATGTTGTTATAGTATTGCATATTCAGGATTCAATACTTCATTGAACGGATCTACACTGCTATTTGTGATATTATCGTCAATTCGATGCGCGGTATACCGCACAGTTGCCGCCAAATACAGCGCACCTGCCCCTGTTTACATTATATCAACTTGGGTCGAGGACAAATGCAACGATTTTGTAGTACTGCATATTCAGGATTCAATACTTCAATGAATGTATCTACACTGCTATCGGTCATATCACGACAATTCGATGCGCGTGATACACCACATTCCCTGCCAAATACAGCGCACCTGCTCTTGTTTACATTGTGTCAACCGTGGTCGTGGACAAATGCATTGTTTTTGCAGTACAGCATATACCGGATTCAATACTTCATTGAACGTATATACACTGTTTTTGGTTATATCCCGACCATTCGATGAGCGTGGTACTACACGTTTCCTGCCAAATACGGCGCACCTGCTCCTGTTTACATTATGTCAACTCGGGTCGAGGACAAATCCAATGTTTTTGCAGTACAGCACATTCAGGATTCAATATTTCATTGAACGGATCTACACTGCGACTGGAGATATCTCGTCTATTCGATGCGCGGTATACCGCACACTTCCTGCCAAATAGAGCGCAAATCAGCCATTGTGCGCTGTGTCAACACAGGTCCTTGCCAAATTCATTGTAATTGTCGTTTTGCATATTTAGGCCTAAGTATTCAATTAAACGGATCTCCGGTGCTATTGGTGGTATGCCTACAATTCGATGCGCGTTATGCTCCACAGTTGCCGCCAAACAGCGGACCTGCTCCTGTTTACATTATGGCAACTGGGGACGAAGACAAATGCAAAGATCTTGTAGTACTGCATACTCAGGATTCAATACTTCATTGAATGTATCTACACTGCTATTGGTGATATCCCGACAATTCGATGCGCATGATACTCTACATTTCCTGCCAAATACAGCGCACCTGCTCCTGTTTACATTATGTCATTCGGGTCGAGGACAAATGCATTGTTTTTGCAGTACATCATATACCGGATTCAATACTTCATTGAACGTATATACACTGCTATTGGTGATATCACAACAATTCGATGCGCGTGATACTCCACGTTCCCTGCCAAATACAGCGCACCTGCTCCTGTTTACATTATGTCAACTCGGGTCGAGGACACACGCAATGTTGTTGCAGTACAGCATATACCGAATTCAATATTTCATTGAACGTATATACACTGCTATTCGTGATATGCCGACAATTCGAAGCGCGTTATACTCCTCATTCGCTGCGAAATACTACGCACATCAGAGAATTGGCGCATTGTCAACTCTGTGTCCTGTCAAATACATTGTATTTGCTGTTTATCATGTTAGGCTCAATTATTTAATTAAGCGTATCTCCGCTGCAATTCGTGGTATGTCGACAAATCTATGCGCGCTATACTCCGCAGTTGCAGCCAAACAGCGCACCTGCTTCTGTTCACATTATGTCATTCGGGTCGAGTACAAATGCATTGTTTTTGCAGTACATCATATACCGAATTCAATACTTCATTGAACGTACATACACTGCCATTGGTGGCATCCCGACAATTCGATACGCGTGAAACTCCACATTTCCTGCCACATACGGCGCACCTGTTGCTGTTTACATTATATCAACTCGGGTCGAGGACTAATGCAATGAAGTTGAAGTACTGCATATTCAGGATTCAATACTTCATTGAATGTGTCTACACTGCTATTGGTCCTATCACGACAATTCGATGCGCGTGATACTCCACATTCCCTGCCAAATACAGCGCACCTGCTCTTGTTTACATTATGTCAATTGTGGTCGAGGACAAATGCATTGCTTTTGCAGTACAGCATATACCGGATTCAATACTTCATTGAACGTACATACACTGCCATTGGTGGCATCCCGACAATTCGATACGCGTGAAACTCCACATTTCCTGCCACATACGGCGCACCTGTTGCTGTTTACATTATATCAACTCGGGTCGAGGACTAATGCAATGTTGTTGCAGTACAGCATATTCATGATTCAATATTCCATTGAGCGGATCTACACTGCTATTGGTAATATCCCGACAATTCGATGCGCGTTATACTCCTCATTCGCTGCAAAATACTACGCACATCAGCCGGTGTGCGCATTGACAACTCTGTGCCCTGTCAAATACATTGTAGTTGCAGTTTATCATATTAGGCACAAGTATTTATTTAAACGTATCACCGCTGCTATTCGTGGTATGTCGACAAATCTATGCGCGTTATACTCCTCATTTGCCGCCAAATACGGCGCCCCTGCTCCTGTTTACATTATGTCAATTGGGGTCCAGGTCAAATCCAATCGTTTTGCAGTACTGCAAATTCAGGATTCAATATCGCATTGAACGTTTCTACACTGCTATTGGTGATATCTCGACAATTCGAAGTGCGTTATACTCCTCATTCGCTGCCAAATACAACGCACATCAACCGGTTTGCGCAATATCAACTCTGTGTCCCTGCCAAATCCATTGTATTGCAGTTTAGCGTATTTATGCTTAAGTATTCAATTAAACGTATCTCCGCTGCTATTGGTTGTAAGTCCAGAATTTGATGCGCGTTAAACCCCACATTTGCTGCCAAATACAGAGCACATTAACCGGTTTGCGCAATGTCAACTCTATACCCTGTCGAATACATTGTATTTGCAGTTTCGCCTATTTGGGCCTAAGTACTCAATTAAACCTATTTTCGCTGTTATTGGTGGTATCTCGACAACTCGATGCGCGTCAAACCCGACATTTTCTGCCAAATACAGCGGACCTGCTCTTGTTTACATTATGACATCTTCTGTCGAGGTCAAATCCAATCGTTTTGCAGTACTGCAAATTCAGGATTCAATATCCCATTGAACGTTTCTACACTGCTATTGGTGATATCTCGTCAATTCGATGCGCGGTATACCGCACACTTGCTGCCAAATAGGGCGCAAATCAGACACTGTGCGCTGTGTCAACCCAGGTCCCTGCCTAAATCATTGTAATTGTAGTTTTGCATATTTAGGCTTATGTATTCAATTAAACGTATCTCCGGTGCTATTGGAAGTATGCCTAGAACTCGATGCGCGTTATACTCCTCATTCGCTGCCAAATGCTACGCACATTAGAGAGTGTGGGCATTGTCAACTCTGTGTCCCGTCAAATACATTGTAATTGCAGTTTATCATATTAGGCTCAAGTATTAATTTAAACGTATCTCCGCTGCTATTCGTGGTATGTCGAAAAATCTATGCGCGTTATACTGCTCATTTGCCGCCAAATACAGCGCACCTGCTCCTGTTTACATTAAGTCGACTGGAGTCGAGGACAATTGCAATGTTGTTGCAGTAAAGCATATTCAGGAATCAATATTTCTTTGAACAGACCTACACTGCTATTTGTGATATCTCGTCAATTCGATGCGCGGTATGCCGCACAGTTGCTGCCAAATAGAGCCAAATCAGCCACTTTGCGCTATGTAAACTCAGGTCCGTGCCTCATTCATTGTAATTGTATTTTTGCATATTTAGGCTTATGTATTCAAATTAAACGTATCTCTGGTGCTATAGGTGGTATGCCTACAATTCGATGCGCGTTATGCTCCACAGCTGCCGCCAAACAGCGCACCTGCTCCTGTTTACATTATGTCAACTGGGGTCGAGGACAATTGCAATGTTGTTGCAGTACGGCAAATTCAGGATTCAATATTTCATTGAACGTATATACACCGCTATTGGTGATATCCCGTCAATTTGAAGCGTGTCATACTCCTCATTCGCTGCCAAATACTACGCACATCAGAGAGGTTGTGCATTGTCAACTCTGTGTCCTGTCAAATACATTGTAATTGCAGTTTATCATATTATGCACAAGTATTTATTTAAACGTATCTCCGCTGCTATTCGTGGTATGTCGACAAATCTATGCGCGTTATACTCCTCATTTGCTGCCAAATACAGCGCACCTGCTCCGGTTTACATTATGTCAACTCGGATCGAGGACTAATGCAATGTTGTTATACTATTGCATATTCAGGATTCAATACTTCATTGAATGTATCTACACTGCTATTGGTGATATCACGACAACTCGATGCGCGTGATACTCCACGTTCCCTGCCAAATACAGCGCACCTGCATCTGTTTACATTATGCCAACTCGGTTCCAGGACAAATGCAATGTTTTTGCAGTTCAGCACATTCAGGATTTAATATTTCGTTGAACGGATCTACACTGCTATTTGTGATATCTCGTCAATTCGATGTGCGTTATACCGCACAGTTGCTGCCAAATGGAGCGCAAATCAGCCACTTTGCGCTATGACAACTCAGGTCCCCTGCCTAATTCATTGTAATTGTAGTTTTGCATATTTAGGCTTATGTATTCAATTAAACGTATCTGCGGTGCTATAGGTGGTATGCCTAAAATTCGATGCGCGTTATGCTCCACAGTTGCCGCCAAACAGCGCACCTGCTCCTGTTTACATTATGTCAACTCGGGTCGGGGACAAATGCAATGTTGCTGCAGTACTGCATATCCAGGATTCAATACTTCATTGAATGTATCTACACTGCCATTGGTGTTCTCACGGCAATTCGATGCGCGTGATACTCCACAATCCTTGCCAAATACAGAGCAACTGCTCCTGTTTCCATTATCTCAACTCGGGTCGAAGACAAATGCTATGTTGTTGCAGTACTGCATATCCAGGATTCAATACTTCTTTGAATGTATCTACACTGGTATTGGTGATAACCCGACAATTCGATGCGCGTGATACTCCACATTCCCTTCCAAATACAGCGCACCTGCTCCTGTTTACATTATGTCAACTCAGGTCGAGGACAAATGCTATGTTGTTGCAGTACTGCATATCCAGGATTCAATACTTCATTGAATGTATCTACACTGCTATTGGTGATATCCCGGCAATTCGATGCGCGTGATACTCCACATTCCCTGCCAAATAGAGCGCTCCTGCTCCTGTTTACATTATGTCAACTCAGGTCGAGGACAAATGCTATGTTGTTGCAGTACTGCGTATCCAGGATTCAATACTTCATTGAATGTATCTACACTGCTATTGGTGATATCACGACAATTCGATGCACGTGATACTCCACATTCCCTGCCAAATACAGCGCACCTGCTCCTGTTTACATTATGTCAACTCGGGTCGAGGACTAATGGAATGTTGTTACAGTACTGCATATTCAGGATTCAATATTTCATTGAACGGATATACACTGCTATTGGTGATATCGTGTCAATTCGATGGGCGGCATACCGCACAGATGCTGCCAAATAGAGCGCAAATCAGCCACTTTGCGCTATGTCAACTCAGGTCCCTGTCTAAATCATTATATTTGTACTTTCGCATATTTAGGCCTATGTATTCAATAAAACGTATCTCCGGTGCTATTGGTGGTATGCCTACCATTCGATGCGCGTTATGCTCCACAGTTACAACCAAACAGCGGACCTGCTCCTGTTTATATTATGTCAACTGGGTTCGAAGACAAATGCAATGTTCTTGTAGTACTACATACTCTTGATTCACTACTTCATTGAACGGATCTACACTGCTATTGGCGATGTCACGACAATTCGAAGCGCGTTATACTCCACATTTGCCGCCAAATACAGCGTACCTGCTCCTGTTTACATTATATCAACTAGGGTCGAGGACACATGCAATGCTATTGTAGTACTGCATATTCAGGATTCAACACTTCATTCAATGTATTTACACTGCTATTGGAAATATCACGACAATTCAATGCTCGTGATACTCCACATTCCCTGGCATATACAGCGCACCTGCCCCTGTCTACATTATGTCAACTGAGGTCGAGGACAAATGCAATGTTGCTGCAGTACAGTATATTCAGGACTCAATATTTCACTGAACGCATTACACTGTTATTCTGATATCCCGACAATTTGAAGCGCGTCATGCTCCTCATTCGCTGCAAAATACTACGCACATCAGCCGGTTTGCGCATTGTCAACTCTGTGTCCCGTCAAATACACTGTAATTGCAGTTTATCATATTAGGCACAAGTATTTATTTAAACGTATCTCCGCTGCTATTCGTGGTATGTCGACAAATCTATGCGCGTTATACTCCTCATTTGCTGCCAAATACAGCGCACCTGCTCCCGTTTACATTATGTCAACTCGGGACGAGGACTAATGCATTGTTGTTGTAGTACTGCATATACAGGATTCAATACTTCATTGAATGTATCTACACTGCTATTGGTGATATCACAACAATTCGATGCGCGTGATACTCCACGTTCCCTGCCAAATACAGCGCACCTGCTCCTGTTTACATTATGTCAATTCGGTTCCAGGACAAATGCAATGTTTTTGCAGTACAGCACATTCATGGTTCAATATTTCATTGAACGGATCTACACTGCTATTGGTGATATCTCGTCAATTCGATGCGCGGTATACCGCACAGATGCTGCCAAATAGAGCGCAAATCAGTCACTGTGCGCTATGACAACTCAGGTCCCTGCCTAATTCATTGTAATTGTAGTTTTGCATATTTAGGCTTATGTATTCAATTAAACGTATCTGCGGTGCTATAGGTGGTATGCCTAAAATTCGATTCGCGTTATGCTCCACAGTTGCCGCCAAATACAGCGCACCTGCTCCTGTTTACATTATGTCAACTGGGGTCGAAGACAAATGTAATGTTCTTGTAGTACTGCATACTCAGGATTCAATACATCATTGAACGTATATACACTGCTATTCGTTATATCCCGACAATTCGAAACGCGTAATACTCCTCATTCGCTGCCAAATACTACGCACATCAGCGAGTTTGCTCATTGTCAACTCTGTGTCCTGTCAAATACATTGTAATTGCAGTTTCTCATATTAGGCTCAAGTATTTATTTAAACGTATCTCCGCTGCCATTCTTGGTATGTCGACAAATCTATGCGCGTAATACTCCTCATTTGCCGCCAAATACAGCGCCCCTGCTCCTGTTTGCATTATGTCAACTCGGGTCGAGGACAATTGCAATGTTGTTGTAGTACTACATATTCAGGATTCAATATTTCATTGAACTTATATACACTGCCATGGTAATATCCCGACAATTCGATGCGCATGAAACTCCACATTTTCTGCCCAATACAGTGCACTTGCTCCTGTTTATATTATGTCAACTCGTTTCGAGGACAAATGCAATGTTGCTGCAGTGCAGCAAATTCATGATTCAATATTTCATTGAACGTATATACACTGCTATTCGTGATATCCCGACAATGCGAAGCGCGTTATACTCCTCATTCGCTGCAAAATACTACGCACATCAGCCGGTTTGCGCATTGTCAACTCTGTGTCCTGTCAAATACACTGTAATTGCAGTTTATCATATTAGGCACAAGTATTTATTTAAACGTATCTCCGCTGCTATTCGTGGTATGTCGACAAATCTATGCGCGTTATACTCCTCATTTGCTGCCAAATACAGCGCACCTGCTCCCGTTTACATTATGTCAACTCGGGACGAGGACTAATGGAATGTTGTTGTAGTACTGCATATACAGGATTCAAAACTTCATTAAATGTATCTACACTGCTATTGGTAATATCACAACAATTCGATGCGCGTGATACTCCACGTTCCCTGCCAAATACAGCGCACCTGCTCCTGTTTACATTATGTCAACTCGGTTCCAGGACAAATGCAATGTTTTTGCAGTACAGCACATTCATGATTCAATATTTCATTGAACGGAGCTACACTGCTATTGGTGATATCTCGTCAATTCGATGCGCGGTATACCGCACACTTGCTGCCAAATACAGCGCAAATCAGTCACTGTGCGCTATGACAACTCAGGTCCCTGCCTAATTCATTGTAATTGTAGTTTCGCATATTTAGGCTTATGTATTCAATTAAACGTATCTGCGGTGCTATAGGTGGAATGCCTAAAACTCGATGTGCGTTATGCTCCACAGTTGCCGCCAAATACAGCGCACCTGCTCCTGTTTACATTATGTCAACTGGGGTCGAAGACAAATTTAATGCTCTTGTAGTACTGCATACTCAGGATTCAATACATCATTGAACGTATATACACTGCTATTCGTTATATCCCGACAATTCGAAACGCGTTATACTCCTCATTCGCTGCCAAATACTACGCACATCAGAGAGTTTGCTCATTGTCAACCCTGTGTCCTGTCAAATACATTGTAATTGCAGTTTCTCATATTAGGCTCAAGTATTTATTTAAACGTATCTCCGCTGCCATTCGTGGTATGTTGACAAATCTATGCGCGTTATACTCCACATTTGCCGCCAAATACAGCGTACCTGCTCCTGTTTACATTATGTCAACTGGGGTCGAGGACACATGCAATGCTGTTGTAGTACTGCATATTCAGGATTCAACACTTCATTCAATGTATTTACACTGCTATTGGAAATATCACGACAATTCAATGCTCGTGATACTCCACATTCCCTGGCATATACAGCGCACCTGCTCCTGTTTACATTATGTCAACTCGGGTCAAGGACAAATGCAATGTTTTTGCAGTACAGCACATTCAGGATTCAATATTTCATTGAACGAATCTACACAGCTATTGGTGATATCCCGACAATACGATGCGCTTGATACTCCACATTTCCTGCCAAATAAGGCACACCTGCTCCTGTTTACATTATGTCAACTCGGGTCGAGGACAAATGCAATGTTTTTGCAGTACTGCATATCCAGGATACAATACTTCATTGAACGTATCTACACTGCTACTGGAGATATTTCGTCTATTCCATGCGCCTTGTACTCCACATATCCTGCCAAATACAGCGCACCTGCTCCTGTCTACATTATGTGTACTGGGGTTCGCGGGCAATTGCAATGTTGTTGTAGTACTGCATATTCAGGATTCAATATTTCATAGAACGGATCTACACTGCTATTTGTGATATCTCGTCAATTCGATGCGCGGTATACCGCACGGCTGCTGCCAAATAGAGCGCAAATCAGCCACTGTGCGCTGTGTCATCTCAGGTCCCTGCCTAATTCATTGTAATTGTAGTGTTGCATATTCAGGCTTAAGTATTCAGATAAACGTATCTCCGGTGCTATTGGTGGTATGCCTACAATTCGATGCGCGTTATGCTCCACAGTTGCCGCCAAACAGCGCACCTGCTCCTGTATACATTATGTCAACTCGTTTCAAGGACAAATGCAATGTTGCTGCAGTACAGCACATTCAGGATTCAATATTTCATTGAACGTATATACACTGCTATTCGTGATATCCCGACAATTCGAAGCGCATGATACTCCACATTCCCTGCCAAATACGGCACACCTGCTCCTGTTTACATTATGTCAACTCGGGTCAAAGACAAATGCAACGTTTTTGCAGTACAGCACATTCAGGATTCAATATTTCATTGAACGGATCTACACTGCTATTTGTGATATTATCGTCAATTCGATGCGCGGTATACCGCACAGTTGCCGCCAAATACAGCGCACCTGCCCCTGTTTACATTATATCAACTTGGGTCGAGGACAAATGCAACGATTTTGTAGTACTGCATATTCAGGATTCAATACTTCAATGAATGTATCTACACTGCTATCGGTCATATCACGACAATTCGATGCGCGTGATACACCACATTCCCTGCCAAATACAGCGCACCTGCTCTTGTTTACATTGTGTCAACCGTGGTCGTGGACAAATGCATTGTTTTTGCAGTACAGCATATACCGGATTCAATACTTCATTGAACGTATATACACTGTTTTTGGTTATATCCCGACCATTCGATGAGCGTGGTACTACACGTTTCCTGCCAAATACGGCGCACCTGCTCCTGTTTACATTATGTCAACTCGGGTCGAGGACAAATCCAATGTTTTTGCAGTACAGCACATTCAGGATTCAATATTTCATTGAACGGATCTACACTGCGACTGGAGATATCTCGTCTATTCGATGCGCGGTATACCGCACACTTCCTGCCAAATAGAGCGCAAATCAGCCATTGTGCGCTGTGTCAACACAGGTCCTTGCCAAATTCATTGTAATTGTCGTTTTGCATATTTAGGCCTAAGTATTCAATTAAACGGATCTCCGGTGCTATTGATGGTATGCCTACAATACGATGCGCGTTATACTCCACATTCCCTGCCAAATACAGCGCACCGGCTCCTGTTTACATTATGTCAACTGGGGTCGAAGACAAATGCAATGTTCTTGTAGTACTGCATACTCAGGACTCAATACTTCATTGATCGTATCTACACTGCGACTGGAGATATTTCGTCAATTCCATGCGTCTTGTACTCCACATTCCCTGCCAAATACAGCGCACCGGCTCCTGTTTACATTATGTCAACTCGGGTCGCGGACACATGCAATGTTGTTGCAGTACAGCATACTCAGGACTCAATACTTCATTGAACGTATCTACACTACTATTGGTGATATCATGACAATCCGAGGCGCGTGATACCCCACATTTCCTGCCAAATACAGCGCACCTGCTCCTGTTTACATTATGTCATTCGGGTCGAGGACAAATGCATTGTTTTTGGAGTACAGCATATACTGGATTCAATATTTCATTGAATGTATCTACACTACTACTGGAGATATTTCGTCAATTCGATGCGCGCTATACCGCACAGTTGCTGCCAAATAGAACGCAAATCAGCCACTTTGCGCTATGTCAACTCAGGTACCTGCCTAATTCATTGTAATTGTAGTTTTGCATACTTAGGCTTACGTATTCAATTAAACGTATCTCCGGTGCTATTGGTGGTATGCCTACAATTCGATGCGCGTTATGCTCCACAGTTGCCGCCAAACAGCGGACCTGCTCCTGTTTACATTATGGCAACTGGGGACGAAGACAAATGCAAAGATCTTGTAGTACTGCATACTCAGGATTCAATACTTCATTGAATGTATCTACACTGCTATTGGTGATATCCCGACAATTCGATGCGCATGATACTCTACATTTCCTGCCAAATACAGCGCACCTGCTCCTGTTTACATTATGTCATTCGGGTCGAGGACAAATGCATTGTTTTTGCAGTACATCATATACCGGATTCAATACTTCATTGAACGTATATACACTGCTATTGGTGATATCCCGACAATTACATGCGCGTGATACTCCACATTCCCTGCCAAATACAGCGCACCTGTTGCTGTTTACATTATGTCAATTCGGGTCGAGGACACACGCAATGTTGTTGCAGTAGAGCATATACCGAATTCAATATTTCATTGAACGTATATACACTGCTATTCGTGATATGCCGACAATTCGAAGCGCGTTATACTCCTCATTCGCTGCGAAATACTACGCACATCAGAGAATTGGCGCATTGTCAACTCTGTGTCCTGTCAAATACATTGTATTTGCTGTTTATCATGTTAGGCTCAATTATTTAATTAAGCGTATCTCCGCTGCAATTCGTGGTATGTCGACAAATCTATGCGCGCTATACTCCGCAGTTGCAGCCAAACAGCGCACCTGCTTCTGTTCACATTATGTCATTCGGGTCGAGTACAAATGCATTGTTTTTGCAGTACATCATATACCGAATTCAATACTTCATTGAACGTACATACACTGCCATTGGTGGCATCCCGACAATTCGATACGCGTGAAACTCCACATTTCCTGCCACATACGGCGCACCTGTTGCTGTTTACATTATATCAACTCGGGTCGAGGACTAATGCAATGAAGTTGAAGTACTGCATATTCAGGATTCAATACTTCATTGAATGTATCTACACTGCTATTGGTCCTATCACGACAATTCGATGCGCGTGATACTCCACATTCCCTGCCAAATACAGCGCACCTGCTCTTGTTTACATTATGTCAATTGTGGTCGAGGACAAATGCATTGCTTTTGCAGTACAGCATATACCGGATTCAATACTTCATTGAACGTACATACACTGCCATTGGTGGCATCCCGACAATTCGATACGCGTGAAACTCCACATTTCCTGCCACATACGGCGCACCTGTTGCTGTTTACATTATATCAACTCGGGTCGAGGACTAATGCAATGTTGTTGCAGTACAGCATATTCATGATTCAATATTCCATTGAGCGGATCTACACTGCTATTGGTAATATCCCGACAATTCGATGCGCGTTATACTCCTCATTCGCTGCAAAATACTACGCACATCAGCCGGTGTGCGCATTGACAACTCTGTGCCCTGTCAAATACATTGTAGTTGCAGTTTATCATATTAGGCACAAGTATTTATTTAAACGTATCACCGCTGCTATTCGTGGTATGTCGACAAATCTATGCGCGTTATACTCCTCATTTGCCGCCAAATACGGCGCCCCTGCTCCTGTTTACATTATGTCAACTCGGGTCGAGGTCAAACGTTACGTTGTTGTAGTACTGCATATTCAGGATTCAATTCTTCATTGAATGTATCTACACTACTATTGGTGATATCACGACAATACGATGCGCGTGATACTAAACATTTTCTGCCAAATACAGCGCACCTGCTCCTGTTTACATTATGTCAACTCGGGTCGAGGACAAATCCTACGTTGATGTAGTACTGCATATTCAGGATTCAATATTTCATAGAACGGATCTACACTGCTATTGGCGATATCATGACAATTCGATGCGCGTGATACACCACATTCTCTGCCAAATACAGCGCACCTGCTCCTGTTTACATTATGTCAACTGGGGTCGAGGACACACGCAATGTTGTTGCAGTACTGCATATTCAGGATTCAATATTTCATTGAACGTATATACACCGCTATTGGTGATATCCCGTCAATTTGTAGCGTGTCATACTCCTCATTCGCTGCCAAATACTACGCACATCAGAGAGGTTGTGCATTGTCAACTCTGTGTCCTGTCAAATACATTGTATTTGCAGTTTATCATATTATGCACAAGTATTTATTTAAACGTATCTCCGCTGCTATTCGTGGTATGTCGACAAATCTATGCTCGTTATACTCCTCATTTGCTGCCAAATACAGCGCACCTGCTCCGGTTTACATTATGTCAACTCGGATCGAGGACTAATGCAATGTTGTTATAGTATTGCATATTCAGGATTCAATACTTCATTGAATGTATCTACACTGCTATTGGTGATATCCCGACAATTCGATGCGCGTTATACTCCTCATTCGCTGCAGAATACTACGCACATCAGCCGGTGTGCGCATTGACAACTCTGTGTCCTGTCAAATACATTGTAATTGCAGTTTATCATATTAGGCTCAAGTATTTATTTAAACGTATCTCCGCTGCTATTCGTGGTATGTCGACAAATCTATGCTCGTTATACTCCTCATTTGCCGCCAAAAACAGCGCACCTGCTCCCGTTTACATTATGTCAATTGGGGTCCAGGTCAAATCCAATCGTTTTGCAGTACTGCAAATTCAGGATTCAATATCGCATTGAACGTTTCTACACTGCTATTGGTGATATCTCGACAATTCGAAGTGCGTTATACTCCTCATTCGCTGCCAAATACAACGCACATCAACCGGTTTGCGCAATATCAACTCTGTGTCCCTGCCAAATCCATTGTATTGCAGTTCAGCGTATTTATGCTTAAGTATTCAATTAAACGTATCTCCGCTGCTATTGGTTGTAAGTCCAGAATTTGATGCGCGTTAAACCCCACATTTGCTGCCAAATACAGAGCACATTAACCGGTTTGCGCAATGTCAACTCTATACCCTGTCGAATACATTGTATTTGCAGTTTCGCCTATTTGGGCCTAAATACTCAATTAAACCTATTTTCGCTGTTATTGGTGGTATCTCGACAACTCGATGCGCGTCAAACCCGACATTTTCTGCCAAATACAGCGGACCTGCTCTTGTTTACATTATGACATCTTCTGTCGAGGTCAAATCCAATCGTTTTGCAGTACTGCAAATTCAGGATTCAATATCCCATTGAACGTTTCTACACTGCTATTGGTGATATCTCGTCAATTCGATGCGCGGTATACCGCACACTTGCTGCCAAATAGGGCGCAAATCAGACACTGTGCGCTGTGTCAACCCAGGTCCCTGCCTAAATCATTGTAATTGTAGTTTTGCATATTTAGGCTTAAGTATTCAATTAAACGTATCTCCGGTGCTATTGGAAGTATGCCTAGAACTCGATGCGCGTTATACTCCTCATTCGCTGCCAAATGCTACACACATTAGAGAGTGTGGGCATTGTCAACTCTGTGTCCCGTCAAATACATTGTAATTGCAGTTTATCATATTAGGCTCAAGTATTAATTTAAACGTATCTCCGCTGCTATTCGTGGTATGTCGAAAAATCTATGCGCGTTATACTCCTCATTTGCCGCCAAATACAGCGCACCTGCTCCTGTTTACATTAAGTCAACTGGAGTCGAGGACAATTGCAATGTTGTTGCAGTAAAGCATATTCAGGAATCAATATTTCTTTGAACAGACCTACACTGCTATTTGTGATATCTCGTCAATTCGATGCGCGGTATGCCGCACAGTTGCTGCCAAATAGAGCCAAATCAGCCACTTTGCGCTATGTAAACTCAGGTCCGTGCCTCATTCATTGTAATTGTATTTTTGCATATTTAGGCTTATGTATTCAAATTAAACGTATCTCTGGTGCTATAGGTGGTATGCCTACAATTCGATGCGCGTTATGCTCCACAGCTGCCGCCAAACAGCGCACCTGCTCCTGTTTACATTATGTCAACTGGGGTCGAGGACAATTGCAATGTTGTTGCAGTACGGCAAATTCAGGATTCAATATTTCATTGAACGTATATACACCGCTATTGGTGATATCCCGTCAATTTGAAGCGTGTCATACTCCTCATTCGCTGCCAAATACTACGCACATCAGAGAGGTTGTGCATTGTCAACTCTGTGTCCTGTCAAATACATTGTAATTGCAGTTTATCATATTATGCACAAGTATTTATTTAAACGTATCTCCGCTGCTATTCGTGGTATGTCGACAAATCTATGCGCGTTATACTCCTCATTTGCTGCCAAATACAGCGCACCTGCTCCGGTTTACATTATGTCAACTCGGATCGAGGACTAATGCAATGTTGTTATACTATTGCATATTCAGGATTCAATACTTCATTGAATGTATCTACACTGCTATTGGTGATATCACGACAACTCGATGCGCGTGATACTCCACGTTCCCTGCCAAATACAGCGCACCTGCATCTGTTTACATTATGCCAACTCGGTTCCAGGACAAATGCAATGTTTTTGCAGTTCAGCACATTCAGGATTTAATATTTCGTTGAACGGATCTACACTGCTATTTGTGATATCTCGTCAATTCGATGTGCGTTATACCGCACAGTTGCTGCCAAATGGAGCGCAAATCAGCCACTTTGCGCTATGACAACTCAGGTCCCCTGCCTAATTCATTGTAATTGTAGTTTTGCATATTTAGGCTTATGTATTCAATTAAACGTATCTGCGGTGCTATAGGTGGTATGCCTAAAATTCGATGCGCGTTATGCTCCACAGTTGCCGCCAAACAGCGCACCTGCTCCTGTTTACATTATGTCAACTCGGGTCGGGGACAAATGCAATGTTGCTGCAGTACTGCATATCCAGGATTCAATACTTCATTGAATGTATCTACACTGCCATTGGTGTTCTCACGGCAATTCGATGCGCGTGATACTCCACAATCCTTGCCAAATACAGAGCAACTGCTCCTGTTTCCATTATCTCAACTCGGGTCGAAGACAAATGCTATGTTGTTGCAGTACTGCATATCCAGGATTCAATACTTCTTTGAATGTATCTACACTGGTATTGGTGATAACCCGACAATTCGATGCGCGTGATACTCCACATTCCCTTCCAAATACAGCGCACCTGCTCCTGTTTACATTATGTCAACTCAGGTCGAGGACAAGTGCTATGTTGTTGCAGTACTGCATATCCAGGATTCAATACTTCATTGAATGTATCTACACTGCTATTGGTGATATCCCGGCAATTCGATGCGCGTGATACTCCACATTCCCTGCCAAATAGAGCGCTCCTGCTCCTGTTTACATTATGTCAACTCAGGTCGAGGACAAATGCTATGTTGTTGCAGTACTGCGTATCCAGGATTCAATACTTCATTGAATGTATCTACACTGCTATTGGTGATATCACGACAATTCGATGCGCGTGATACTCCACATTCCCTGCCAAATACAGCGCACCTGCTCCTGTTTACATTATGTCAACTCGGGTCGAGGACTAATGGAATGTTGTTACAGTACTGCATATTCAGGATTCAATATTTCATTGAACGGATATACACTGCTATTGGTGATATCGTGTCAATTCGATGGGCGGCATACCGCACAGATGCTGCCAAATAGAGCGCAAATCAGCCACTTTGCGCTATGTCAACTCAGGTCCCTGTCTAAATCATTATATTTGTACTTTCGCATATTTAGGCCTATGTATTCAATAAAACGTATCTCCGGTGCTATTGGTGGTATGCCTACCATTCGATGCGCGTTATGCTCCACAGTTACAACCAAACAGCGGACCTGCTCCTGTTTATATTATGTCAACTGGGTTCGAAGACAAATGCAATGTTCTTGTAGTACTGCATACTCTTGATTCACTACTTCATTGAACGGATCTACACTGCTATTGGCGATGTCACGACAATTCGAAGCGCGTTATACTCCTCATTTGCCGCCAAATACAGCGTACCTGCTCCTGTTTACATTATATCAACTAGGGTCGAGGACACATGCAATGCTATTGTAGTACTGCATATTCAGGATTCAACACTTCATTCAATGTATTTACACTGCTATTGGAAATATCACGACAATTCAATGCTCGTGATACTCCACATTCCCTGGCATATACAGCGCACCTGCCCCTGTCTACATTATGTCAACTGAGGTCGAGGACAAATGCAATGTTGCTGCAGTACAGTATATTCAGGACTCAATATTTCACTGAACGCATTACACTGTTATTCTGATATCCCGACAATTTGAAGCGCGTCATGCTCCTCATTCGCTGCAAAATACTACGCACATCAGCCGGTTTGCGCATTGTCAACTCTGTGTCCCGTCAAATACACTGTAATTGCAGTTTATCATATTAGGCACAAGTATTTATTTAAACGTATCTCCGCTGCAATTCGTGGTATGTCGACAAATCTATGCACGTTATACTCCTCATTTGCTGCCAAATACAGCGCACCTGCTCCCGTTTACATTATGTCAACTCGGGACGAGGACTAATGCATTGTTGTTGTAGTACTGCATATACAGGATTCAATACTTCATTGAATGTATCTACACTGCTATTGGTGATATCACAACAATTCGATGCGCGTGATACTCCACGTTCCCTGCCAAATACAGCGCACCTGCTCCTGTTTACATTATGTCAATTCGGTTCCAGGACAAATGCAATGTTTTTGCAGTACAGCACATTCATGGTTCAATATTTCATTGAACGGATCTACACTGCTATTGGTGATATCTCGTCAATTCGATGCGCGGTATACCGCACAGATGCTGCCAAATAGAGCGCAAATCAGTCACTGTGCGCTATGACAACTCAGGTCCCTGCCTAATTCATTGTAATTGTAGTTTTGCATATTTAGGCTTATGTATTCAATTAAACGTATCTGCGGTGCTATAGGTGGTATGCCTAAAATTCGATTCGCGTTATGCTCCACAGTTGCCGCCAAATACAGCGCACCTGCTCCTGTTTACATTATGTCAACTGGGGTCGAAGACAAATGTAATGTTCTTGTAGTACTGCATACTCAGGATTCAATACATCATTGAACGTATATACACTGCTATTCGTTATATCCCGACAATTCGAAACGCGTAACACTCCTCATTCGCTGCCAAATACTACGCACATCAGCGAGTTTGCTCATTGTCAACTCTGTGTCCTGTCAAATACATTGTAATTGCAGTTTCTCATATTAGGCTCAAGTATTTATTTAAACGTATCTCCGCTGCCATTCTTGGTATGTCGACAAATCTATGCGCGTAATACTCCTCATTTGCCGCCAAATACAGCGCCCCTGCTCCTGTTTGCATTATGTCAACTGGGGTCGAGGACACATGCAATGCTGTTGTAGTACTGCATATTCAGGATTCAACACTTCATTCAATGTATTTACACTGCTATTGGAAATATCACGACAATTCAATGCTCGTGATACTCCACATTCCCTGGCATATACAGCGCACCTGCTCCTGTTTACATTATGTCAACTCGGGTCAAGGACAAATGCAATGTTTTTGCAGTACAGCACATTCAGGATTCAATATTTCATTGAACGAATCTACACAGCTATTGGTGATATCCCGACAATACGATGCGCGTGATACTCCACATTTCCTGCCAAATAAGGCACACCTGCTCCTGTTTACATTATGTCAACTCGGGTCGAGGACAAATTGCAATGTTTTTGCAGTACTGCATATCCAGGATACAATACTTCATTGAACGTATCTACACTGCTACTGGAGATATTTCGTCTATTCCATGCGCCTTGTACTCCACATATCCTGCCAAATACAGCGCACCTGCTCCTGTCTACATTATGTGTACTGGGGTTCGCGGGCAATTGCAATGTTGTTGTAGTACTGCATATTCAGGATTCAATATTTCATAGAACGGATCTACACTGCTATTTGTGATATCTCGTCAATTCGATGCGCGGTATACCGCACGGCTGCTGCCAAATAGAGCGCAAATCAGCCACTGTGCGCTGTGTCATCTCAGGTCCCTGCCTAATTCATTGTAATTGTAGTGTTGCATATTCAGGCTTAAGTATTCAGATAAACGTATCTCCGGTGCTATTGGTGGTATGCCTACAATTCGATGCGCGTTATGCTCCACAGTTGCCGCCAAACAGCGCACCTGCTCCTGTATACATTATGTCAACTCGTTTCAAGGACAAATGCAATGTTGCTGCAGTACAGCACATTCAGGATTCAATATTTCATTGAACGTATATACACTGCTATTCGTGATATCCCGACAATTCGAAGCGCATGATACTCCACATTCCCTGCCAAATACGGCACACCTGCTCCTGTTTACATTATGTCAACTCGGGTCAAAGACAAATGCAACGTTTTTGCAGTACAGCACATTCAGGATTCAATATTTCATTGAACGGATCTACACAGCTATTGGTGATATCCCGACAATTCGATGCGCGTTATACTCCTCATTCGCTGCAAAATACTACGCACATCAGCCGGTTTGCGCATTGTCAACTCTGTGTCCTGTCAAATACATTGTAATTGCAGTTTATCATATTAGGCACAAGTATTTATTTAAACGTATCTCCGCTGCTATTCGTGGTATGTCGACAAATCTATGCGCGTAATACTCCTCATTTACCGCCAAATAAAGCGCCCCTGCTCCTGTTTACATTATGTCAACTCGGGACGAGGACTAATGCAATGTTGTTGTAGTAATGCATATTCAGGATTCAATACTTCATTGAATGTATCTACACTGCTATTGGTGATATCACGACAATTCGATGCGCGTGATACTCCACGTTCCCTTCCAAATACAGCGCACGTGCTCTTGTTTGCATTATCTCAACTCGGGTCGAGGACTAATGGAATGTTGTTGCAGTACTGCATATTCAGGATTCAATATTTCATTGAACGGATATACACTGCTATTGGTGATATCGTGTCAATTCGATGAGCGGCATACCGCACAGATGCTGCCAAATAGAGCGCAAATCAGCCACTTTGCGCTATGTCAACTCAGGTCCCTGCCTAATTCATTGTAATTGTAGTTTTGCATGCTTAGGCTTATGTATTCAATTAAACGTATCTCCGGTGCTATTGGTGGTATGCCTACAATTCGATGCGCGTTATGCTCCACAGTTGCCGCCAAACAGCGGACCTGCTCCTGTTTACATTATGGCAACTGGGGACGAAGACAAATGCAAAGATCTTGTAGTACTGCATACTCAGGATTCAATACTTCATTGAATGTATCTACACTGCTATTGGTGATATCCTGACAATTCGATGCGCATGATACTCTACATTTCCTGCCAAATACAGCGCACCTGCTCCTGTTTACATTATGTCATTCGGGTCGAGGACAAATGCATTGTTTTTGCAGTACAGCATATACCGGATTGAATACTTCATTGAACGTATATACACTGCTATTGGTGATATCCCGACAATTACATACGCGTGATACTCCACATTCCCTGCCAAAGACAGCGCACCTGCTCCTGTTTATATTATGTCAGCTGGGCTCGAAGACAAATGCAATGTTCTTGTAGTACTGCATACTCAGGATTCAATATTTCATTGAATGTATCTACACTGCTATTGGTGATATCCTGACAATTCGATGCGCATGATACTCTACATTTCCTGCCAAATACAGCGCACCTGCTCCTGTTTACATTATGTCATTCGGGTCGAGGACAAATGCATTGTTTTTGCAGTACAGCATATACCGGATTGAATACTTCATTGAACGTATATACACTGCTATTGGTGATATCACGACAATTCGATGCGCGTGATACTCCACATTCCCTGCCAAAGACAGCGCACCTGCTCTTGTTTACATTATGTCAACTCGGGGCGGGGACAAATGCATTGTTTTTGCAGTACAGCACAAACAGGATTCAATACTTCACTGAGCATATATACACTGCTCTTGGTGATATCCCGACAATTCGATGCGCGTGATACTCCACATTACCTGCCAGATACAGCGTACCTGCTCCTCTTCACATTATATCAACTCGGGTCGAGGACAAATGCAATGTTGCTGCAGTACAGCACAAACAGGATTCAATACTTCACTGAGCATATATACACTGCTCTTGGTGATATCCCGACAATTCGATGCGCGTGATACTCCACATTACCTGCCAGATATAGCGTACCTGCTCCTCTTCACATTATATCAACTCGGGTCGAGGACAAATGCAATGCTGCTGCAGTACAGCATATTCAGGATTCAACATTTCATTGAACGTATATAAACTGCTATTCGTGATATCCCGACAATTCGATGCGCGTTATACTCCTCATTCGCTGCCAAATACTAAGAACATCAGAGAGCTTGCGCATTGTCAACTCTGTTTCCTGTCAAATACTTCGCATTTGCTGTTTATCATCTTAGGCACAAGTATTTAGTTAAACGTATCTCCGCTGCTATTCGTGATATTCCGAAAAATCTATGCGCGTTATTCTCCACATTTCCAGCCAAATACGGCGCATCTGCTCCTGTTTACATTATATCAACTGGGGTCGAAGACAAATGCAATGTTCTTGCAGTACTGCATACTCTGGACTCAATACTTCATTGAACGTATCTACACTACTATTGGTGATATTTCGTCAATTCCATGAGCGTGATACTCCACAGCTGCCGCCAGACAGCGGGCCAGCTCTTGTTTACTTTGTGCCAACTGTTTTCGAGGTCAAATGCAATGTTGTTGCAGTACAGCATATACAGGATTCAATATTTCATTGAACGTATATACACTGCCATGGTGATATCCCGACAATTCGATGCGCATGATACTCCACATTTCCTTCCAAATACAGCGCACCTGCTCCTGTTTACATTATGTCATTCGGGTCGAGGACAAATGCATTGCTTTTGCAGTACAGAATATACCGGATTCAATACTTCATTGAACGTATATACACTGCTATTGGTGATATCCCGACAATTCCATGCGCGTGATACTCCACATTCCCTGCCAAATACAGCGCACCTGCTCGTGTTTACATTATGCCAACTCGGATCGAGGACAAATGCAATCTTTTTGCAGTACTGGATATGCAGTATTCAATATTTCATCGAACGTATATGCACTGCTATTGGTGATATCCCGACAATTCGATGCGCGTGATACTCCACATTACCTGCCAAATACAGCGTACCTGCTTCTCTTCACATTATGTCAACTCGGGTCGAGGACAAATGCAATGTTTTTGCCGTACTGCATATCCAGGATTCAATACTTCATTGAACGTAAATACACTGCTACTGGAGATATTTCGTCAATTCCATGCGTCTTGCACTCCACATTTCCTGCCAAATACTGCGCACCTGCTCCTGTTTACATTATGTCAACTCGGGTCGAGTACAACTGCAATGTTGTTGCAGTACAGCATATTCAGGATTCAATATTTCATTGAAAGGCTCTACACTGCTATTGGTGATATCTCGTCAATTCGATGCGCGGTATACCGCACAGATGCTGCCAAATTGAGCGCAAATCAGCCACTTTGCGCTATGTCAACTCAGGCCCCTGACTAATTCATTGTAACTGTAGTTTTGCATATTTAGGCTTTTTTATTCAATTAAACGTATCCCCGGTGCTATTGGTGGTATGCCTACCATTCAATGCGCGTTATACTCCTCATTTGCCATCAAATACAGGGGACCTGCTCCTGTTCACATTATGTCAACTGGGGTCGAAGACAATTGCAATGTTGTTGTAGTACTGCATATTCAGGATTCAATATTTCATTGATCGTATATACACTGCTAGTAGTGATATCCTGACAAATCTAAGCGCAATTGCAATGTTGTTGCAGTAAAGCATATTCAGGAATCAATATTTCATTGAACTGACCTACACTGCTATTTGTGATATCTCGTCAATTCGATGCGCGGTATGCCGCACAGTTGCTACCAAATAGAGCGCAAATCAGCCACTTTGCGCTATGTAAACTCAGGTCCCTGCCTAATTCATTGCAATTGTATTTTTGCATATTTAGGCTTATGTATTCAATTAAACGTATCTCCGGTGCTATAGGTGGTATGCCCAGAATTCGATGCGCGTTATGCTCCACATATGCTGCCAAATGCAGCGCACGTCATTCGGTTTGCGTTATGTTAACTCTAGGTGCTGTCAAATACGGAGATATTGGTGCTTTGCAGATTCTATCTTAAATATTCAATTGAGAGTGCCTCAGTTTCCATTCCAGATATCTCGACAAATCGATTCGCGTTATACTCCACACTTGCTGCCAAATACACCGCGCATCAGCCGGTTTGCGCAATGTCAACTCTGTGTCCTGTCAAATCCATTGTAGTTACAGTTTAGCATATTTAGGCTGAAGTATTCAATTAAACGTATCTCCGCTGCTATTGGTGGTATGTCGAGAATTCCATGCGCGTTATACCCCACATTTGCTGCCAAATACAGTGGACCTGCTCCTGCTTACATTATGTCAAGCCGGGTCGTGGACAAATCCAATGTTATTGATGTATTGCTTATTCAGTCTTGAATATTCAATTGAACGTATCTCAGTTTCGATTGGTGATATCTCCACAATTCAATGCGCGTTATACTCCAAATTTGCTGCCAAATACAGCGCATATCAACAGGTTTGCGCAATGTCAACTCTGTGTCCTGTCGAATCCGGCATAATTACTGTTTTGGAGATTCTGCCGGAGATATTCAATTGAACGTATCTCCGTTTGCATTGGAGATAGGTCAACAATTCGATGCGCGCAATAATCTACATATGCTGCCATATACAGCGTACGTCAACCGGTTTGCGCAATGTCAACTCTGTGTCCTGTCAAATCCAATGTTACTTTTGTTGAACATATTTAGGCCTAAGTATTCAATTAAACGTATCCGCTGCTATTGGTGTTATGTCGACAATTCGGTGCGCGCGGTACTCCACATTTTCCGCCAAATGCAGCTGACCTGCTCCTCTTTACATTATGTCAACTCGGGTCGAGGTTAAATGCAATGTTACTGCAGTACTGCATATCCAGGATTCAATACTCCATTGAACGTATCTACACTGCTATTGGTGATATCTCGAAATTTCGACCCGTGTTATACGCCACATTTGCTGCCAAATACTGCGCACATCAGCCGGTTTGCGCTATGTCAACTCAGGCCCTGTCATATCCAGCGTAATTGGCGTTTTGGAGATTCTGCCGGGAATATTCAATTGAACGTATCTCGGTTTCTCATGGAGATATGTCGACAATTCGATGCGCGTACTACTCCACATAAGCAGTCAAATACAGCGCACGTCATTCGGTTTGCGTTATGGCAACTCTGGGCCCTGTCAAATATAGCGTTGCTGCAGTTTTGCAGATTCTGTCTTGAATATTATATTGAGCGTATCTCATTGTTTATTCCTGTTATCTCGACAATTCGATGAGCGTGTTGAGTAGATGATACATTTACACTGTACATGTGAATGTGTGTGTAAGCGTGAGAGGGCGCCCAGGTCTTAGTTGAGGCAAGAGACAGTTGCCGGATGTCAGAAGCTTCAGGAAGAGTCGGTCAACAACAAGCGTGCGTGTAAGAAGGTTATCGAGGTCTACAGAGTGCAACATATATGTGTAGCTATTGTGTATAAAATAAAATAAACTATTTGTATTTCCGAATCCTTTCATTACCTTAACATGGTAACAGAGCGTGGTTACTAGTTTTGCAAGCTATTGAGTGCGTGGTTACGATCTTGCGAGTGAGTTTAGTAAGGGAAGAAACCGTCAGAGGATAAAAAGAAAAAAAATACTTCAAGCACGTAGGAATGATTAAGTACAGGAAAAAAAATCAATTAAAATGGAGAGATCGGAAATCATGATACCTGTATTCGATGGTCAGGATTATGGAATGTGGAAGCAAAGAACACGATGTTTCTCAAGTATAAGGAATGCAAGGTTGTTACAACTAGAATTAAGACCGAAAGAGACAATGAAGATTGGGACAAAAAGGATTTGAGGGCGATAAATATAATTTACAGTGCCATCACAAATAGACAATTGGGGTATGTTAGGGAAGAAAAAACGGCATATAATATAATAAAAAGGTTTGATGAAATGTACTTGATGTTGCGACACACAAACTAACTAACGACCAGTCAGGCACAACTGATCGGTTGGTATCGCGAACCTTGAACGTTATTTGCGCTCAAGGGTGAGGATTATAATAAGTGTAAAGAGCGAGATTTAGTTCACCTTATTTATTCCACTCAATACTCTGGTTACAACTGTCTTGATATGTACTGAATTCCTCTTACTACTATGAATACACTGAACTTAAATTACTGATTCTCCTGTTCACTGACTGACGACTGGTAGGTGTTGACTCTTAGAAGACTGGCGCAAGAGTCCCTGATTAACCTCTTCCCTGACTGAAGACTGGTAGGTGTTGACTCTTCGAAGACTGGTGCAAGAGTGATTCTTGGGGATGTTGCTGTCGTAGCGGAAGATTCGTGGTGGGGGTGTCCCAAGTCTGTTCCTAATTGCTCATTGGGTAAAGACATATGTTTTGGAATGGGCTGGCTGCCTGCGCAGGTGACCTTACCGTTGGGGAAAACCCGCGTGTTCGGTCTTCCTGAGGTGTAGCATAAACAATAAAGAGATTTCGTGTTTTATGGGTCTTTTCCGTGAGGTCCTAAAGTACCTTGACTGTACGATAGGTCCACTGTATATGAGGGGTCCGCATTAGGGTACCCTTAACGGTCGTCCTGCCCGCGGGTCGTATGGTCCCTTAAACCGCCGCGGCAATTACCAGACGGCCACTCCAAATCTCGAACACTTGAAAGAGTCGACGGCACTGCAGATCGTATGCAGAAGGAGATTGGAAAACATAAGACTGGAGAACTACAGTGAATCAGAGTCATTTTTTTGTGCGTTTTAAAAATTAATAAACGAATTAAAAGGTGCCGGCGCACAAGTGAGTGGGGGGGGGGGAAAGCTAAATTACATGCTGAATACGTTACCCGAAGAATACAGCTACATAGCGGACCTAATTCTTTGTAATTGCTGTTTTGCATACTTAGGCTTCAGTATTCAATTAAACTAATCCCCGCTGTTATTGATAGAATGTCAACAATTGGACGCGCGTTATACTCCTCATTTGCCGCCAAATACAGCGGACCTGCTCCTGTTTACATTATGTCAACTCCTGTCGAGGTCAAATCCAATGTTTTTGCAGTACTGCATATTCAGGCTTCAATATTCATTTGAACGTATCGCCGTTTCCCTTGGAGATATGTCGACAATTTGATGCGCTTTCTACTCCACATTTGCTGCGAAATACAGCGCACATCAACCGATTTGCACAATGCCAACTGTGTATCCTGTCAAATCCATTGTAGTTGCAGTAAAGCATATTTAGGCTGAAGTATTCAATCAAACGTATCTCTACTGCTATTGGGGGTATGTTGATAATTCTATGCGCCTTCTACTCCACATCTTCTGCCAACTACAGCGCGCGTCAGCCGGATTTCACTATGTCAACCCTGGTCCCTGCCAAATCACTTGAAGTTGCAGTTTTGCATATTTAGGCTGCATTTTTCAATTAAACGTATCTCCGCAGCTATTGATGGCATGTCGAAAATTCGATGTGCGTTATACATCCCATTAGCTGAGAAAAACAGCGCCCTTCGGCCGGTTTGCGCTATGCTAACTCTGTGCTCTGTCAAATATAGCGTTACTGTAGTTTTGGAAATTCTGCCAGAAATATTCAATTGCGCTGATCTCAGATTTTATTCCAGATGTCTCAACAATTCTATGCGCGTTCCACTCCACATATGCTGCTAAATACAGCGCGCGTCATTCAATTCGATGCGCGTTCTACTCCACACTTGCTCTCGCATATAGCGCACCTGCTCCTGTTTAAATTATATCAACTCGGGTCATGGTCAAATCCAATGTTATTGCTGTACTGCATATTCAGGATTCAATATTCCCTTAATTGTTTATACACTGCTATTGGTGAAATCTCGACAATTCGACGTGCGTTACTCCACATATGCATCCAAATTCAGCGCACGTCATTCGGTTTGCCCTATGTCAACTCTGGGCCCTGTCAAGTGCAGCGTAATTGCAATTTTGCAGAATCTCTGTTAAATACTCAATTAAAGTATCCGCACTGTTATTGGTGATATCTAGACAAGTGGTTGAGCGCTAAACTCCTCATTCGCTGCGAAATTTAGCGGAGCCGCTCCAGTCTACATTATGTCAAATCGTGTCGAGGTCAAATCCAATGTTATTGCAGTACTGTATTTTCAGTCTTCAATATTCAATTGAACGTTGCTTCGTTTCGATTGGAGATACGAAGAAAATTCGATGCGCGTTCTACTACACAGATGCTGCCAAATACAGCGCACATCAACCGGTTTACTCAATGTCAACTCTGTGTCCTGTCAAATCCAGCGTAATTGCCGTTTTAAAATATTCTACCGGAAATATTCAATTAAACGTGTCTCCGCCGCTATTGGTGGTATGTCGACAATTCGAAGCGCTTTACACCCCACATTTGCTGCCAAATACAGCGCACATGCTCCCGTTTACATTTTGCCAACTCGGGTCGAGGTCAAATCCAATGTTATTCCTATGCTGCTTATCCAGGCTTCAATTATCAATTGAACGAATCTGTACTACTATTGGTGATATGTCGACAATTCGATGCGCGCTACCCCGCACATTTGCTGCAAGAAATAGCGCACAGCAACCAGTTTGCGCAATGTCAACTCTGTGCCCTATCAAATACAGCGTTATTCCTGTTTTGCATATTCAGATTTAAATATTCATTTGAGCGTATTCCAGTTTCTGTTCCAGACATCTCAATAGTTCGATACGCGTTGAACTCCACATTTCCTACCAAATACAGCGCACCTGCTCCTGTTTACATTATGTCAACTGGGGTCGAAGACAAATGCAATGTTCTTGTAGTACTGCATACTCAGGATTCACTACTTCATTGAACGGATCTACACTGCTATTGGTGATATCTCGTCAATTGGATGAGCGGTATACCGCACACTTGCTGCCAAATAGAGCGCAAATCAGCCACTGTGCGCTATGTCAACTCAGGTCCCTGCCTAATTCATTGTAATTGTAGTTTTGCATATTCAGGCTTAAGTATTCAATTAAACGTATCTCCGGTGCTATTGGTGGTATGCCTACAATTCGTTGCGCGTGATACTCCACATTCCCTGCCAAATACAGCGCACCTGCTTCTGTTTACATTATGTCAACTCGGATCGAGGACAAATGCCATGTTGTTGCAGTACAGCATATACAGGATTCAATATTTCATTGAACGTATATACACTGCCATGGTGATATCCCGACAATTCGATGAGCATGATACTCCACATTTCCTGCCAAATACAGCGCACCTGCTCCTGTTTACATTATGTCAATTCGGGTCGAAGACAAATGCAATGTTGCTGAAGTACGGCATATTCAGGATTCAATATTTCATTGAACGTACATACACTGCTATTCGTGATATCCCGACAATTCGAAGCGCGTTATACTCCACATTCCCTGACAAATACAGCGCACCTCCTCCTGTTTACATTATGTCAACTCGGGTCAAGGACAAATGCAATGTTTTTGCAGAACAGCACATTCAGGATACAATATTCCATTGAATGTATCTACAATTCTATTGCTGATATCACGACAATTCGATGCGTGTGATACTCCACATTCCCAGCCAAATACAGCGCACCTGCTCCTGTTTACATTATGTCAACTCGGATGGAGGACAAGTGTCATGTTGTTGCAGTACAGCACATACGGGATTCAATATTTCATTGAACGTATATACACTGCCATGGTGATATCCCGACAATTCGATGAGCATGATACTCCACATTTCCTGCCAAATACAGCGCACCTGCTCCTGTTTACATTATGTCAATTCGGGTCGAAGACAAATGCAATGTTGCTGAAGTACGGCATATTCAGGATTCAATATTTCATTGAACGTACATACACTGCTATTCGTGATATCCCGACAATTCGAAGCGCGTTATACTCCACATTCCCTGACAAATACAGCGCACCTCCTCCTGTTTACATTATGTCAACTCGGGTCAAGGACAAATGCAATGTTTTTGCAGAACAGCACATTCAGGATACAATATTCCATTGAATGTATCTACAATTCTATTGCTGATATCACGACAATTCGATGCGTGTTATACTCCACATTCCCAGCCAAATACAGCGCACCTGCTCCTGTTTACATTATGTCAACTCGGATGGAGGACAAGTGTCATGTTGTTGCAGTACAGCACATACGGGATTCAATATTTCATTGAACGTATATACGCTGCCATGGTAATATCCCGACAATTCGACGCGCATGATACTCCACATTTCCTGCCAAATACAGTGCACCTGCTCGTGTATATATTATGTCAACTCGGATGGAGGACAAGTGTCATGTTTTTGCAGTACAGCACATTCAGGATTCATTATTTCATTGAATGTATTACACTGCTATACGTGATATCCCGACAATTCGAAGCGCGTTCTACTCCACATTCCCTGGCAAATACAGCGCACCTGCTCCTGTTTACATTATGTCAACTCGGGTCAAGGACAAATGCAATGTTTTTGCAGTACAGCACATTCCGGATTCAATATTTCATTGAACGGATATACACTGCTATTGGTGATATCCCGACAATTCGATCCGCGTTATACTCCTCATTCGCTGCCAAATGCAACGCACATCAGCCGGTTTGCGCATTGTCAACTCTGTGTCCAGTCAAATACATTGTAATTGCATTTTATCATATTATGCACAAGTATTTATTTAAACGTATCTCCGCTGCTATTCCTGGTATGTCGACAAATCTATGCGCGTTATACTCCTCATTTGCCGCCAAACAGCGCACCTGCTCCTGTTTGCATTATGTCAACTCGGGTCGAGGACAAATGCAATGTTGCTGCAAGTACTGCATATTCAGGATTCAATATTTCATTGAACGTGAATACACTGTTATTGGTGACAACCCGACATCTCGATGCGCGTGATACTCCACATTGCCTGCCAAATACAGCGCACCTGCTCCTGTTTACATTATGTCAACTCGGATGGAGGACAAGTGTCATGTTGTTGCAGTACAGCACATACGGGATTCAATATTTCATTGAACGTATATACACTGCCATGGTGATATCCCGACAATTCGATGAGCATGATACTCCACATTTCCTGCCAAATACAGCGCACCTGCTCCTGTTTACATTATGTCAATTCGGGTCGAAGAGAAATGCAATGTTGCTGAAGTACGGCATATTCAGGATTCAATATTTCATTTAACGTACATACACTGCTATTCGTGATATCCCGACAATTCGAAGCGCGTTATACTCCACATTCCCTGGCAAATACAGCGCACCTGCTCCTGTTTACACTATGTCAACTCGGGTCAAGGACAAATGCAATGTTTTTGCAGTACAGCACATTCCGGATTCAATATTTCATTGAACGGATATACACTGCTATTGGTGATATCCCGACAATTCGATCCGCGTTATACTCCTCATTCGCTGCCAAATGCAACGCACATCAGCCGGTTTGCGCATTGTCAACTCTGTGTCCTGTCAAATACATTGTAATTGCAGTTCATTATATTAGGCTCAAATATTTATTTAAACGTATCTCCGCTGCTATTCGTGGTATGTCGACAAATCTATGCGCGTTATACTCCTCATTTGCCGCCAAAAACAGGGGACCTGCTCCTGTTCACATTATGTCAACTGGGGTCGAAGACAAATGCAATGTTGTTGTAGTACTGCATATTCAGGATTCAATATTTCATTGAACGGATCTACATTGCTAATGGTGATATCTCGTCAATTCGATGCGCGGTATGCCGCACAGTTGCTACCAAATAGTGCGCAAATCAGCCACTTTGCGCTATGTAAACGCAGGTCCCTGCCGAATTCATTGCAACTGTGTTTTTGCATATGTAGGCTTATGTATTCTATTAAACGTATCTCCGGTGCAATAGGTGGTATGCCTACATTTCGATGCGCGTTATGCTCCACAGCTGCCGCCAAACAGCGCACCTGCTCCTGTTTACATTATGTCAACTCGGGTCGGGGACGAATCCAATGTTTTTGCCGTTCAGGATATTCCAGATTCAATATTTCATTTATCGCATATACACTGTCATTAGTGATATCCTGACAATTCGATTCGCGTTATACTCCTCATTCGCGGCAGAATACTACGTACATCAGCCGGTTGGCGCATTGTCAACTCTGTGTCCTGTCAAATACATTGTAATTGCAGTTCATTATATTAGGCTCAAGTATTTATTTAAACGTATCTCCGCTGCTATTAGTGGTATGTCGACAAATCTATGCGCGCTATACTCCTCATTTGCCGCCAAATACAGCGGACCTGCTCCTGTTTACATTATGTCAACTCGGGACGAGGACTAATGCAATGTTGTTGTAGTACTGCATATACAGGATTCAATACTTCATTGAATGTATCTACACTGCTATTGGTGATATCACGACAATTCGATGCGCGTGATACTCCACGTTCCCTGCCAAATACAGCGCACCTGCTCCTGTTTACATTATGTCAACTCGGTTCCAGGACAACTGCAATGTTGCTGCAGTAGGGCATATTCAGGATTCAATATTTCATTGAACGTATATACACTGCGACTGGAGATATTTCGTCAACTCCATGCGTTTTGTTCTCCACATTTCCTGCCGAATACAGCACTCCTGCTCCTGTTTACATTATGTCAAATCGGGTCGAGGACAAATGCAATGTTTTTGTAGAACAGCATATTCAGCGTTCAATATTTCATTCAACGTAAATACACTGCTATTGGTGATATCCCGACAATTCGATGCGCGTGATACTCCACATTCGATGCCAAATACTACGCACATCAGCCGGTTTGCGCATTATCAACTCTGTGTCCTGTCAAATACATTGTAATTGCAGTTCATTATATTGGGCTCAAATATTTATTTAAATGCTTCTCCGCTGCTATTCGTGGTATGTCGACAAATTTATGCGCGTTATACTTCTCATTTGCCGCCAAATATAGCGGTTCTGCTGCTGTTTACATTATGTCATCTCGGGTCGAGGACAAATGCAATGGTGTTGTAGTACTGCATATTCAGGATTCACTATTTCATTGAACGGATCTACACTGCTAATGGTGATATCTCGTCAATTCGATACGCGTGATACTCCACATTTCCTGCCAAATACGGCGCACCTGCTCCTGTTTACATTATGTCAACTCGGGTCGAGGACAAATGCAATGTTTTTGCAGTACAGTACATTCATGATTCAATATTTCATTGAACGGATCTACACTGCTATTGGTGATATCTCGTCAATTCGATGCGCGGTATACCGCACACTTGCTGCCAAATAGAGCGCAAATCAGCCACTGTGCGCTGTGTCATCTCAGGTCCCTGCCTAATTCATTGTAATTGTAGTGTTGCATATTCAGGCTTAAGTATTCAGATAAACGTATCTCCGGTGCTATTGGTGGTATGCCTACAATTCGATGCGCGTTATGCTCCACAGTTGCCGCCAAACAGCGCACCTGCTCCTGTATACATTATGTCAAATAGGCTCGAGGACAAATGCAATGTTGCTGCAGTACATCATATTCAGGATTCAATACTTCATTGAACGGATCTACACTGCTATTGGTGATATCCCGACAACTCGATGCGCGTTGTACTCCTCATTTGCTGCCAAATACAGCGTACCTGTTCCCGTTTACACTATGTCAACTGGGGTCGAGGACAATTGTAATGTTGTTGCAGTACAGTATATTCAGGTATCATTATTTCATTGCACGTACATACACTGCCATTGGTGATATCCCGACAATTCGATGCGCGTTATACTCCTCATTCGCTGCAGAATACGACGTACATCAGCCGGTTTGCGCATTGTCAACTCTGTTTCCTGTCAAATATATTGTAATTGCAGTTCATTATATTAGGGTCAAATATTTATTTAAACGTATCTCCGCTGCTATTCGTGGTATGTCGACAAATTTATGCGCGTTATACTTCTCATTTGCCGCCAAATATAGCGGTTCTGCTCCTGTTTACATTATGTCATCTCGGGTCGAGGACAAATGCAATGGTGTTGCAGTACAGCATATACAGGATTCAATATTTCAATGACGTATATACACTGCAATTCGTGATATCCCGACAATTCGATGTGCGTTATACTCCACAGTTGCCGCCAAATACATCGCACCTGCTCCTGTTTACATTATGTCAAATAGGCTCGAGGACAAATGCAATGTTGTTGTAGTACTGCATATACAGGATTCAATACTTCATTGAATGTATCTACACTGCTATTGGTGATATCACAACAATTCGATGCGCGTGATACTCCACGTTCCCTGCCAAATACAGCGCACCTGCTCCTGTTTACATTATGTCAACTCGGTTCCAGGACAAATGCAATGTTTTTGCAGTACAGTACATTCATGATTCAATATTTCATTGAACGGATCTACACTGCTATTGGTGATATCTCGTCAATTCGATGCGCGGTATACCGCACACTTGCTGCCAAATAGAGCGCAAATCAGCCACTGTGCGCTGTGTCATCTCAGGTCCCTGCCTAATTCATTGTAATTGTAGTGTTGCATATTCAGGCTTAAGTATTCAGATAAACGTATCTCCGGTGCTATTGGTGGTATGCCTACAATTCGATGCGCGTTATGCTCCACAGTTGCCGCCAAACAGCGCACCTGCTCCTGTATACATTATGTCAACTCGTTTCGAGGACAAATGCAATGTTGCTGCAGTACAGCACATTCAGGATTCAATATTTCATTGAACGTATATACACTGCTATTCGTGATATCCCGACAATTCGAAGCGCATGATACTCCACATTTCCTGCCAAATACGGCACACCTGCTCCTGTTTACATTATGTCAACTCGGGTCGAGGACAAATACAATGTTGTTGCAGTACTGCATATCCAGCATTCAATATTTCATTCAACGTATCTACACTGGTACTGGAGATATTTCGTCAATTCCATGCGTCTTGCACTCCACATTTCCTGCCAAATACTGCGCACCTGCTCCTGTTTACATTATGTCAACTCGGGTCGAGGACAAATGCAATGTTTTTGCAGTACAGCACATTCAGGATTCAATATTTCATTGAAAGAATCTATACTGCTATTTGTTATATATCGTCAACTCGATGCGCGGTATACCGCACAGTTGCTGCCAAATAGAACGCAAAACAGCGACCTTGCGCTATGTCAACTCAGGTCACTGCCTAATTCATTGCAATTGTATTTTTGCATATTTCGGCTTATGTATTCAATTAAACGTATCTCCGGTGCTATTGGTGGTACGCCTACAATTCGATGCGCCTTATGCTCCACAGTTGCGGCCAAACAGCGGACCTGCTCCTGTTTACATTATGGCAACTGGGGTTGAAGACAAAAGCAATGTTCTTGTGGTACTGCATACTCCGGATTCAATACTTCATTGAATGTATCTACACTGCTATTGGCGATATCACGACAATTCGATGCGCGTGATACTCCACATTCCCTGCCAAAGACAACGCACCTGCTCTTGTTTACATTATGTCAACTCGGGTCGGGGACAAATGCATTGTTTTTGCAGTACAGCACATACAGGATTCAGTACTTCACTGAACATATGTACACTGCTATTGGTGATATCCCGAAAACTCCATGCGCGTGATACTCCACATTACCTGCCACATACAGCACACCTGCTCCTGTTTACATTATGTCCCACTCGGGTCGAGGATAAATACAATGTTGTTGCAGTACTGCATATCCAGGATTCAATACTTCATTGAACGTATATACACTGCTATTCGTGATATGCCAACAATTCGAAGCGCGTTATACTCCTCATTCGCTGCCAAATACTACGCACATCAGATAATTGGCGCATTGTCAACTCTGTGTCCTGTCAAATACATTGTAATTGCAGTTTATCATATTAGGCTCAAGTATTTATTTAAACGAATCTCCGCTGCTATTCGTGGTATATACACTGACATGGTGATATCGCCACAATTCGATGCGCATGATACTCCACATTACCTGCCAAATACGGCGCACCTGCTCCTGTTTACATTATGTCATTCGGGTCGAGGACAAATGCAATGTTTTTGCAGTACAGCACATCCAGGATTCAATATTTCATTGGACGGATCTACACTGCTATTGGTGATATCCCGACAATGTGAAGCGCGTTATACTCCTCATTCTCTGCCAAATACTACGCACATCAGAGTGTTTGCGCATTCTCAACTCTGTGTCCTGTCAAATTCATTGTAATTGCAGTTTATCATATTAGGCACAAGTATTTATTTAAACGTATCTCCGCTGCTATTCGTGGTATGTCGACAAATCTATGCGCGTTATACTCCTCATTTGCTGCCAAATACGGCGCACCTGCTCCTGTTTGCATTATGTCAACTCGGGTCGAGGACAATTGCAATGTTGTTGTAGTACTGCATATTCAGGATTCAATATTTCATTGAACGTATATACACTGCCATGGTAATATCCCGACAATTCGATGCGCATGAAACTCTTCATTTTCTGCCAAATACAGTGCACCTGCTCCTGTTTACATTATGTCAACTCGTTTCCAGGACAAATGCAATGTTTTTGCAGTACAGCACATTCAGGATTCAATATTTCATTGAACGGATCTACACTGCTATTGGTGATATCCCGACAATGTGAAGCGCGTTATACTCCTCATTCGCTGCCAAATACTACGCACATCAGAGTGTTTGCGCATTGTCAACTCTGTGTCCTGTCAAATACATTGTAATTGCAGTTTATCATATTAGGCACAAGTATTTATTTAAACGTATCTCCGCTGCTATTCGTGGCATGTCGACAAATCTATGCGCGTTATACTCCTCATTTGCTGCCAAATACAGCGCACCTGCTCCCGTTTACATTATGTCAACTCGGGACGAGGACTAATGCAATGTTGTTGTAGTACTGCATATTCAGGATTCAATACTTCATTGAATGTATCTACACTGCTATTGGTGATATCACGACAATTCGATGCGCATAATACTCCACGTTCCCTGCCAAATACAGCGCACCTGCTCTTGTTTACATTATGTCAACTCGGGTCGGGGACAAATGCATTGTTTTTGCAGTACAGCACAAACAGGATTCAATACTTCACTGAGCATATATACACTGCTCTTGGTGATATCCCGACAATTCGATGCGCGTGATACTCCACATTACCTGCCATATACAGCGTACCTGTTCCTCTTCACATTATATCAACTCGGGTCGAGGACAAATGCAATGTTGCTGCAGTACAGCATATTCAAGATTCAACATTACATTGAACGTATATACATTGCTATTCGTGATATCCCGACAATTCGATGCGCGTTATACTCCTCGTTCGCTGCCAAATACTAAGAACATCAGAGAGTTTGCGCATTGTCAACTCTGTTTCCTGTCAAATACATTGCATTTGCTGTTTATCATGTTAGGCTCAAGTATTTAGTTAAACGTATCTCCGCTGCTATTCGTGATATTCCGACAAATCTAAGCGCGTTATTCTCCACATTTCCAGCCAAATACGGCGCATCTGCTCCTGTTTACATTATATCAACTGGGGTCGAAGACAAATGCAATGTTCTTGTAGTACTGCATACTCTGGACTCAATACTTCATTGAACGTATCTACACTACTATTGGTGATATTTCGTCAATTCCATGAGCGTGATACTCCACAGCTGCCGCCAAACAGCAGGCCAGCTCTTGTTTACATTGTGCCAACTGTTTTCGAGGTCAAATGCAATGTTGTTGCAGTACAGCATATACAGGATTCAATATTTCATTGAACGTATATACACTGCCATGGTGATATCGCGACAATTCGATGCGCATGATACTCCACATTTCCTTCCAAATACAGCGCACCTGCTCCTGTTTACATTATGTCATTCGGGTCGAGGACAAATGCATTGTTTTTGCAGTACAGAATATACCGGATTCAATACTTCATTGAACGTATATACACTGCTATTCGTGATATCCCGACAATTCGAAGCGCATGATACTCCACATTTCCTGCCAAATACGGCACACCTGCTCCTGTTTACATTATGTCACCTCGGGTCGAGGACAAATACAATGTTGTTGCAGTACTGCATATCCAGCATTCAATATTTCATTCAACGTATCTACACTGGTACTGGAGATATTTCGTCAATTCCATGCGTCTTGCACTCCACATTTCCTGCCAAATACTGCGCACCTGCTCCTGTTTACATTATGTCAACTCGGGTCGAGGACAAATGCAATGTTTTTGCAGTACAGCACATTCAGGATTCAATATTTCATTGAAAGAATCTATACTGCTATTTGTTATATATCGTCAACTCGATGCGCGGTATACCCCACAGTTGCTGCCAAATAGAACGCAAAACAGCGACCTTGCGCTATGTCAACTCAGGTCACTGCCTAATTCATTGCAATTGTATTTTTGCATATTTCGGCTTATGTATTCAATTAAACGTATCTCCGGTGCTATTGGTGGTACGCCTACAATTCGATGCGCCTTATGCTCCACAGTTGCGGCCAAACAGCGGACCTGCTCCTGTTTACATTATGGCAACTGGGGTCGAAGACAAAAGCAATGTTCTTGTAGTACTGCATACTCCGGATTCAATACTTCATTGAATGTATCTACACTGCTATTGGCGATATCACGACAATTCGATGCGCGTGATACTCCACATTCCCTGCCAAAGACAACGCACCTGCTCTTGTTTACATTATGTCAACTCGGGTCGGGGACAAATGCATTGTTTTTGCAGTACAGCACATACAGGATTCAGTACTTCACTGAACATATATACACTGCTATTGGTGATATCCCGAAAACTCCATGCGCGTGATACTCCACATTACCTGCCACATACAGCACACCTGCTCCTGTTTACATTATGTCCCACTCGGGTCGAGGATAAATACAATGTTGTTGCAGTACTGCATATCCAGGATTCAATACTTCATTGAACGTATATACACTGCTATTCGTGATATGCCAACAATTCGAAGCGCGTTATACTCCTCATTCGCTGCCAAATACTACGCACATCAGATAATTGGCGCATTGTCAACTCTGTGTCCTGTCAAATACATTGTAATTGCAGTTTATCATATTAGGCTCAAGTATTTATTTAAACGTATCTCCGCTGCTATTCGTGGTATATACACTGACATGGTGATATCGCCACAATTCGATGCGCATGATACTCCACATTACCTGCCAAATACGGCGCACCTGCTCCTGTTTACATTATGTCATTCGGGTCGAGGACAAATGCAATGTTTTTGCAGTACAGCACATTCAGGATTCAATATTTCATTGGACGGATCTACACTGCTATTGGTGATATCCCGACAATGTGAAGCGCGTTATACTCCTCATTCTCTGCCAAATACTACGCACATCAGAGTGTTTGCGCATTCTCAACTCTGTGTCCTGTCAAATTCATTGTAATTGCAGTTTATCATATTAGGCACAAGTATTTATTTAAACGTATCTCCGCTGCTATTCGCGGTATGTCGACAAATCTATGCGCGTTATACTCCTCATTTGCTGCCAAATACGGCGCACCTGCTCCTGTTTGCATTATGTCAACTCGGGTCGAGGACAATTGCAATGTTGTTGTAGTACTGCATATTCAGGATTCAATATTTCATTGAACGTATATACACTGCCATGGTAATATCCCGACAATTCGATGCGCATGAAACTCTTCATTTTCTGCCAAATACAGTGCACCTGCTCCTGTTTACATTATGTCAACTCGTTTCCAGGACAAATGCAATGTTTTTGCAGTACAGCACATTCAGGATTCAATATTTCATTGAACGGATCTACACTGCTATTGGTGATATCCCGACAATGTGAAGTGCGTTATACTCCTCATTCGCTGCCAAATACTACGCACATCAGAGTGTTTGCGCATTGTCAACTCTGTGTCCTGTCAAATACATTGTAATTGCAGTTTATCATATTAGGCACAAGTATTTATTTAAACGTATCTCCGCTGCTATTCGTGGCATGTCGACAAATCTATGCGCGTTATACTCCTCATTTGCTGCCAAATACAGCGCACCTGCTCCCGTTTACATTATGTCAACTCGGGACGAGGACTAATGCAATGTTGTTGTAGTACTGCATATTCAGGATTCAATACTTCATTGAATGTATCTACACTGCTATTGGTGATATCACGACAATTCGATGCGCATAATACTCCACGTTCCCTGCCAAATACAGCGCACCTGCTCTTGTTTACATTATGTCAACTCGGGTCGGGGACAAATGCATTGTTTTTGCAGTACAGCACAAACAGGATTCAATACTTCACTGAGCATATATACACTGCTCTTGGTAATATCCAGACAATTCGATGCGCATGAAACTCCACATTTTCTGCCCAATACAGTGCACTTGCTCCTGTTTATATTATGTCAACTCGTTTCGAGGACAAATGCAATGTTGCTGCAGTACAGCATATTCAGGATTCAACATTTCATTGAACGTATATACACTGCTATTCGTGATATCCCGACAATTCGAAGCGCGTTATACTCCTCATTCGCTGCCAAATACTAAGCACATCAGAGAGTTTGCGCATTGTCAACTCTGTTTCCTGTCAAATACATTGTAATTGCAGTTTATCATATTAGGCACAAGTATTTATTTAAACGTATCTCCGCTGCTATTCGTGGCATGTCGACAAATCTATGCGCGTTATACTCCTCATTTGCTGCCAAATACAGCGCACCTGCTCCCGTTTACATTATGTCAACTCGGGACGAGGACTAATGCAATGTTGTTGTAGTACTGCATATTCAGGATTCAATACTTCATTGAATGTATCTACACTGCTATTGGTGATATCACGACAATTCGATGCGCATAATACTCCACGTTCCCTGCCAAATACAGCGCACCTGCTCCTGCTCACATTATATCAACTGGGGTCGAAGACAAATGCAATGCTCTTGTAGTACTGCATATTCAGGACTCAATACTTCATTGAACGTATCTACACTACTTTTGGTGATATTTCGTCAATTCCATGAGCGTGATACTCCACAGCTGCCGCCAAACAGCGGGCCAGCTCTTGTTTACATTGTGCCAACTGTTTTCGAGGTCAAATGCAATGTTGTTGCTGTACAGCATATACAGGATTCAATATTTCATTTAACGTATATACACTGCCATGGTGATATACCGACAATTCGATGCGCATGATACTCCACATTTCCTGCCAAATACAGCGTACCTGCTCCTCTTCACATTATGTCAACTCGGGTCGAGGACAAATGCAATACTGCTGCAGTACAGCATATTCAGGATTCAACATTTCATTGAGCGTATATACACTGCTATTGGTGATATCCCGACAAATCGATGCGCGTCATACTCCACATTTCCAGCCAAATACGGCGCATCTGCTCCTGTTTACATTATATCAACTGCTGTCGAAGACAAAGGCAATGTTCTTGTAGTACTGCATACTCAGGATTCAATACTTCATTGAACGTATCTACACTACTATTGGAGATATTTCGTCAACTCCATGAGCGTTATACTCCACAGCTGCCGCCAAACAGCGGGCCAGCTCTTGTTTACATTGTGTCAACTGTTTTCGAGGACAACTGCATTATTGTTGCAGTACAGCATAATCAGGATTCAATATTTCATTGAACGTATATACACTGCTATTCGTGATATCCCGACAATTCGATGCGCGTTATACTCCTCATTCGCTGCCAAATACTACGCAGATCGGCCGGATTGCGCATTGTCAACTCTGTGTCCTGTCAAATACATTGTAATTGCAGTTTATCATATTAGGCTCAAGTATTTATTTAATCGTGTCTCTGCTGCTATTTGTGGTATGTCCACAAATCCATGCGCGTTATACTCCTCATATGCCGCCAAATACAGCGCACCTGCTCTTGTTTACATTGTGTCAACTGTGGTCGAGGACAAATGCATTGTTTTTGCAGTACAGCACATACGGGATTCAGTACTTCATTCAACGTATATACACTGCTATTGGCGATATCCCGACAAATCGATGCGCGTGATACTCCACATTCCCTGCCAAATACAGCGCACCTGCTCCTGTTTACATTATGTCAACTCGGATCGAGGACAAATGCAATGTTGTTGCAGTACAGTATATACAGAATTCAAAATTTCATTGAACGTATATACACTGCTATTGGTGATATCCCGACAATTCCATGCGCGTGATACTCCACATTCCCTGCCAAATACAGCGCACCTGCTCGTGTTTACATTATGTCAACTCGGATCGAGGACAAATGCAATGTTGCTGCAGTACAGCATATTCAGGATTGAACATTTCATTGAACGTATATACACTGCTATTCGTGATATCCCCACAATTCGAAGCGCGTCATACTCCTCATTCGCTGCCAAATACTAAGCACATCAGAGAGTTTGCGCATTGTCAACTCTGTTTCCTGTCAAATAAATTGAATTTGCTGTTTATCATGTTAGGCTCAAGTATTTAGTTAAACGCATCTCCGCTGCTATTCGTGGTATGTCGACAAATCTATGCGCGTTATACTCCACAGTTGCAGCCAAACAGCGCACCTGCTCCTGTTTACATTATGTCATTCGGGTCGAGGACAAATGCATTGTTTTGGCAGTACATCATATACCGGATTCAATACTTCATTCAACGTATATACACTGCTATTGGCAATATCACGACAAATCGATGCGCGTGATACTCCACATTCCCTGCCAAATACAGCGCACGTGCTCTTGTTTAAATTATGCCAACTCGGGTCGAGGACAAATGCAATGTTTTTGCCGTACTGCATATCCAGGATTCAATACTTCATTGAACGTAAATACACTGCTATTGGTGATATCCCGACAATTCCAAGCGCGTGATACTCCACATCCCCTGCCAAATACAGCGCACTTGCTCGTGTTTACATTATGTCAACTCGGATAGAGGACAAATGCAATGCTGTTGCAGTACAGCATATACAGGATTCAATATTCCATTAAACGTATATACACTGCTATTCGTCATAGGCCCACAATTCGAAGCGCGTTATACTCCTCATTCGCTGCCAAATACTAAGCACATCAGAGAGTTTGCGCATTGTCAACTGTGTTTCCTGTCAAATAAATTGTATTTGCTGTTTATCATGTTAGGCTCAAGTATTTAGTTAAACGTATCTCCGCTGCTATTCGTGGTATGCCGACAAATCTATGCGCGTTATACTCCACAGTTGCCGCCAAACAGCGCACCTGCTCCTGTTTACATTATGTCATTCGGGTCGAGGTCAAATGCATTGTTTTGGCAGTACATCATATACCGGATTCAATACTTCATTGAACGTACATACACTGCCATTGGTGATATCCCGACAATTCGATGCGCGTGATACTCCACATTACCTGCCAAATACGGCGCACCTACTCCTGTTTACATTATGTCCACACGGATCGAGGACAAATGCAATGTTGTTGCAGTACAGCATATACAGGATTCAATATTTCATTGAACGTATATACACTGCCATGGTGATATCCCGACAATTCGATTCGCATGATACTCCACATTTCCTGCCAAATACAGCGCACCTGCCCTTGTTTACATTGTGTCAACTGTGGTCGAGGACAAATGCATTGTTTTTGCCGTACTGCATATCCAGGATTCAGTACTTCATTCAACGTATATACACTGCTATTGGTGATATCCCGACAATTCGATGCGCGTGATACTCCACATTACCTGCCAAATACAGCGCACCTGCTCCTCTTCACATTATGTCAACTCGGGTCGATGACAAATGCAATGTTGCTGCAGTACAGCATATTCAGGATTCAACATTTCATTGAACGTATATACACTGCTATTCGTGATATCCCGACAATTCGAAGCGCGTCATACTCCTCATTCGCTGCCAAATAATAAGCACATCAGAGAGTTTGCGCATTGTCAACTCTGTTTCCTGTCAAATAAATTGTATTTGCTGTTTATCATGTTAGGCTCAAGTATTTAGTTAAACGTATCTCCGCTGCTATTCGTGGTATGTCGACAAATCTATGCGCGTTATACTCCACAGTTGCCGCCAAACAGCGCACCTGCTCCTGTTTACATTATGCCATTCGGGTCGAGGACAAATGCATTGTTTTGGCAGTACATCATATACCGGATTCAATACTTGATTGAACGTACATACACTGCCATTGGTGATATCCCGACAATTCGATGCGCGTGATACTCCACATTACCTGCCAAATACGGCGCACCTACTCCTGTTTACATTATGTCAACACGGATCGAGGACAAATGCAATGTTGTTGCAGTACAGTATATACAGAATTCAAAATTTCATTGAACGTATATACACAGCTATTGGTGATATCCCGACAATTCCATGCGCGTGATACACCACATTCCCTGCCAAATACAGCGCACCTGCTCGTGTTTACATTATGTCAACTCGGATCGAGGACAAATGCATTGTTTTTGCAGTACAGCACATACGGGATTCAGTACTTCATTCAACGTATATACACTGCTATTGGCAATATCACGACAAATCGATGCGCGTGATACTCCACATTCCCTGCCAAATACAGCGCACGTGCTCTTGTTTAAATTATGCCAACTCGGGTCGAGGACAAATGCAATGTTTTTGCCGTACTGCATATCCAGGATTCAATACTTCATTGAACGTAAATACACTGCTATTGGTGATATCCCGACAATTCCATGCGCGTGATACTCCACATTCCCTGCCAAATACAGCGCACTTGCTCGTGTTTACATTATGTCAACTCGGATAGAGGACAAATGCGCTGCTGTTGCAGTACAGCATATACAGGATTCACTATTCCATTGAACGTATATACACTGCTATTCGTCATAGGCCCACAATTCGAAGCGCGTTATACTCCTCATTCGCTGCCAAATACTAAGCACATCAGAGAGTTTGCGCATTGTCAACTGTGTTTCCTGTCAAATAAATTGTATTTGCTGTTTATCACGTTAGGCTCAAGTATTTAGTTAAACGTATCTCCGCTGCTATTCGTGGTATGTCGACAAATCTATGCGCGTTATACTCCACAGCTGCCGCCAAACAGCGCACCTGCTCCTGTTTACATTATGTCATTCGGGTCGAGGACAAATGCATTGTTTTGGCAGTACATCATATACCGGATTCAATACTTCATTGAACGTACATACACTGCCATTGGTGATATCCCGACAATTCGATGCGCGTGATACTCCACATTACCTGCCAAATACGGCGCACCTACTCCTGTTTACATTATGTCAACACGGATCGAGGACAAATGCAATGTTGTTGCAGTACAGCATATACAGGATTCAATATTTCATTGAACGTGTATACACTGCCATGGTGATATCCCGACAATTCGATTCGCATGATACTCCACATTTCCTGCCAAATACAGCGCACCTGCCCTTGTTTACATTGTGTCAACTGTGGTCGAGGACAAATGCATTGTTTTTGCAGTACAGCACATACGGGATTCAGTACTTCATTCAACGTATATACACTGCCATGGTGAAATCCCGACAATTCGATGCGCATGATACTCCACATTCCCTGCCAAATACAGCGCACGTGCTCTTGTTTAAATTATGCCAACTCGGGTCGAGGACAAATGCAATGTTTTTGCCGTACTGCATATCCAGGATTCAATACTTCATTGAACGTAAATACACTGCTATTGGTGATATCCCGACAATTCCATGCGCGTGATACTCCACATTCCCTGCCAAATACAGCGCACTTGCTCGTGTTTACATTATGTCAACTCGGATACAGGACAAATGCAATGTTGTTGCAGTACAGCATATACAGGATTCACTATTCCATTGAACCTATATACACTGCTATTCGTCATATGCCCACAATTCGAAGCGCGTTATACTCCTCATTCGCTGCCAAATACTACGCACAACAGAGAGTTTGAGCATTGTCAACTCTGTGTCCTGTCAAATACATTGTAATTGCAGTTTATCATATTAGGCACAAGTATTTATTTAAACGTATCTCCGCTGCTATTCGTGGTATGTCGACAAATCTATGCGCGTAATACTCCTCATTTGCCGCCAAATACAGCGCCCCTGCTCTTGTTTACATTGTGTCAATTTTGGTCGAGGACAGATGCAGTGTTTTTGCAGTACAGCATATACTGGATTCAATACTTCATTGAACGTATATACACTGCTATTGGTGATATCCCGACAAATCGATGCGCGTGACATTCCACATTTCCTGCCAAATACGGCGCACCTGCTCCTGTTTACATTATGTCAACTCGGGTCGAGGACAAATCCAATGATTTTGCAGTACAGGATATTCAGGATTCAATATTTCATTGATCGTATATACACTGCTGTTAGTAATATCTTGACAAATCTATGCGCGCTATACTCCTCATTTGCCGCCAAATAAAGAGGACCTGCTCCTGTTTACATTAAGTCAACTGGGGGCGAGGACAAATGCAATGTTGTTGCAGTACAGCATATACAGAATTCAATATTTCATTGAACGTACATACACTGCCATTGTTGATATCTCGACAATTCGATGCGCGCTATACCGCACAGTTGCTGCCAAACAGAGCGCAAATCAGCCACTTCGCGCTATGTCAACTCAGGTCCCTGCCTAATTCATTGTAATTGTTTTTTTGCGTATTTAGGCTTATGTATTCAATTAAACGTATCTCCGGTGCTATTGGTGGTATGCCTACAATTCGATGCGCGTTATGCTCCACAGTTGCCGCCAAACAGCGGACCTGCTCCTGTTTATATTATGTCAACTGGGGTCGAAGACAGATGCAATGTTCTTGTAGTACTGCATACTCAGGATTCAATATTTCATTGAATGTATCTACACTGCTGTTGGTGATATCACGACAATTCGATGCGCGTGATACTCCATATTTCCTGCCAAATACAGCGCACCTGCTCCTGTTTACATTATGTCAACTCGGCTCAAGGACAAATGCAATGTTTTTGCAGTACAGCACATTCAGGATTCAATATTTCATTGAACGGATATACACTGCTATTGGTGATATCCCGACAATTCGATCCGCGTTATACTCCTCTTACGCTGCCAAATACTACGCACATCAGCCGGTTTGCGCATTGTCAACTCTGTGTCCTGTCAAATACATTGTAATTGCAGTTCATTATATTAGGCTCAAATATTTATTTAAACGTATCTCCGCTGCAATTCGTGGTATGTCGACAAATCTATGCGCGTTATACTCCTCATTTGCCGCCAAATACAGGGACCTGCTCCTGTTCACATTATGTCAACTGCGGTCGAAGACAAATGCAATGTTGTTGCAGTACACCATGTTCAGGATTCAATATTTCATTGAACGTACATATCCTGCTATTGGTGATATCCCGACAAATCTATGCGCGTTATACTCCCCATTTGCCGCCAAACAGCGCACCTGCTCCTGTTTACAATATGTCAACTCGGGTCGAGGGCAAACGCTATGTTGTTGTAGTACAGCCTATACAGGATTCATATTTCATTGAATACATCTACACTGCTATTGATGAGACCTCGTCAAATCGATGCGCGGTATATCGCACAGTTGCTGCAAAACAGAGCGCAAATCAGCCACTTTGCGATATGTCAACTCAGGTCCCTGTCTAATTCATTGTAATTGTGGCTTTGCATATTTAGGCTTAAGTATTCAATTAAACGTATCTCCGCTGCTATTGGCGGTATGCCTACAATTCGATGTGTGTGATACTCCACATTCCCTGCCAAATACAGCGCACCTGCTCTTGTTTACATTATGTCAACTCCGATCCAGGACAAATGCAATGTTGTTAAAGTACTGCATATCCAGGATTCAATACTTCATTGAACGTATCTACACTGCTACTCGAGATATTTCGACAATTCCATGCGCCTTGTACTCCACAATTCCTGCAGAATACAGCGCATCTGCTCCCGTTTACATTATGTCAACTGGGGTCGAGGACAAATGCAATGTTTTGCAGAACAGCATATTCAGGATTCAATATTTCATTGAACGTATCTACACTGCTATTGGTGATATTCCAACAATTCGATGCGCGTGATACTCCACATTCCCTGCCAAACACAGCGCACCTGCTCCTGTTTACATTAAGTCAACTGGTGTCGAAGGCAAATGCAATGATGTTGTAGTACTGCATATACAGGATTCAATATTTCATTGAACGTAAATACACTGCTATTGGTGAAATACCGACAACTGGATGCGCGTGATACACCACATTCCCAGCCAAATACAGCGCACCTACTCCTGTTTACATTATGTCAACTCGGGTCGAGAACAACTGCAATGTTGCTGCAGTAGGGCATATTCAGGATTCAATATTTCATTGAAGGTATATACACTGCGACTGGAGATATTTCGTCAACTCCATGCGTTTTGTTCTCCACATTTCCTGCCGAATACAGCACTCCTGCTCCCGTTTACATTATGTCAACTCGGGTCGAGGACAAATGCAATGTTTTTGTAGAACAGCATATTCAGCGTTCAATATTTCATTCAACGTAAATACACTGCTATTGGAGATATCCCGACAATTCGATGCGCGTGATACTCCACATTCGATGCCAAATACTACGCACATCAGCCGGTTTGCGCATTATCAACTCTGTGTCCTGTCAAATACATTGTAATTGCAGTTCATTATATTAGGCTCAAATATTTATTTAAACGTATCTCCGCTGCTATTCGTGGTATGTCGACAAATTTATGCGCGTTATACTTCTCATTTGCCGCCAAATATAGCGGTTCTGCTCCTGTTTACATTATGTCATCTCGGGTCGAGGACATATGCAATGGTGTTGCAGTACAGCATATACAGGATTCAATATTTCAATGAACGTATATACACTGCTATTCGTGATATCCCGACAATTCGATGTGCGTTATACTCCACAGTTGCCGCCAAATACATCGCACCTGCTCCTGTTTACATTATGTCAAATAGGCTCGAGGACAAATGCAATGTTGCTGCAGTACATCATATTCAGGCTTCAATACTTCATTGAACGGATCTAGACTGCTATTAGTGATATCCCGACAACTCGATGCGCGTTGTACTCCTCATTTGCTGCCAAATACAGCGCACATCAGCCGGTTTGCGCATTATCAACTCTGTGTCCTGTCAAATACTAATGTAATCGCAGTTTATCATATTAGGCTCAAGTATTTATTTAAACGTATCTCCGCTGCTACTCGTGGTATGTCGACAAATTTATGCGCGTTATACTTCTCATTTGCCGCCAAATACAGCGGATCTGTTCGTGTTTACATTATGTCAACTGGGGTCGAGGACAATTGCAATGTTGTTGCAGTACTGCATATTCAGGATTCAATGCTTCATTGAACGGATCTACACTGCTATTGGTGATATCCCGACAACTCGATGCGCGTTGTATTCCTCATTTGCTGCCAAATACTACGCACATCACCCGGTTTACGCATTGTCAACTCTGTGTCCTGTCAAATACATTGTAATTGTAGTTTATCATATTAGGCTCAAACCTTTATTGAAACGTATCTCCGCTGCTATTCGTGGTATGTCGACAAATCTATGCGCGCTATACTCCTCATTTTCCGCCAAATACAGCGGACCTGCTCCTGTTTACATTATGTCATCTCGGGTCGAGGACAAATGTAATGTTCCTGCAGTACAGCATATTCAGGATTCAATGTTTCATTGAACGTATATACACTGCTATTCGTGATATCCCGACAATTCGATGCGTGTGATACTCCACATTCCCTGCCAAATACAGCGCACCTGCTCCTGTTTAAATTATGTCAACTCGGGTCGAGGAAAATGCAATGTTTTTGCAGTACAGCACATTCAGGATTCAATATTCCATTGAACGGATCTACACTGCTATTGGTGATATCTCGTCAATTCGATGCGCGCTATATCGCATAGTTGCTGCCAAATAGAGCGCAAATCAGCCACTTTGCGCTATGTCAACTCAGGTCCCTGCCTAATTCATTGTAATTGTAGTTTTGCATATTTAAGCTTAAGTATTCAATTACACGTATCTCCGGTGCTATTGGTGGTATGCCTACAATTCGATGCGCGTTATACTCCACAGTAGCCGCCAAATACAGCGCACCTGCTCCTGTTTACATTATGACTACTCGGGTAGAGGACAAATGCAATGTTTTTGTAGTACTGCATATTCAGGATTCAATACTTCACTGAACATATATACACTGTTATTGGTGATATCCCGACACTTCGATGCGCCTGATACTCCACATTCCCTGCCAAATACGGCGCAACTGCTCCTGTTTGCGTTATGTCAACACGGGTCGAGGACAAATGCAATCTTTTTGCAGTGCAGGATATACAGGATTCAATATTCCATTGAATGTACCTACACTGCTATTGGTGATATCACGACAATTCGATGCGCGTGATACTCCACATTCCCTGCCAAATACAGCGCACCTGCTCCTCTTTACATTATGTCCCACTCGGGTCGAGGACAAATGCAATGTTGTTGCAGTACTGCATATCCAGGATTCAATATTTCATGGAACGGATATACACTGCTATTGGTGATATCGTGTCAATTCGATGAGCGGCATACCGCACAGATGCTGCCAAATAGAGCGCAAATCAGCCACTTTGCGCTATGTCAACTCAGGTCCCTGCCTAATTCATTGTATTTGTACTTTTGCATATTTAGGCCTATGTATTCAATAAAACGTATCTCCGGTGCTATTGGTGGTATGCCTACAATTCGATGCGCATGATACTCCACATTTCCTGCCAAATACAGCGCACCTGCTCCTGTTTACATTATGTCAACTCGGGTCGAAGACAAATGCAATGTTGCTGCAGTACAGCATATTCAGGTTTCGACATTTATTGAACGTATATACACTGCTATTCGTGATATCCCGACAATTCGAAGCGCGTTACACTCCACATCCCCAGCCAAATACAGCGCACCTGCTCCTGTTTATATTATTTCAACTCGGGTCAAGGACAAATGCAATGTCTTTGCAGTACAGCACATTCAGGATTCAATATTTCATTGAATGTATATACACTGCTATTCGTGATATCCCGACAATTCGAAGCGCGTTGTACTCCACATTCCCTGGCAAATACAACGCACCTGCTCCTGTTTACATTATGTCAACTCGGCTCAAGGACAAATGCAATGTTTTTGCAGTACAGCACATTTAGGATTCAATATTTCATTGAACGGATATACACTGCTATTGGTGATATCCCGACAATTCGATCCGCGTTATACTCCTCATACGCTGCCAAATACTACGCACATCAGCCGGTTTGCGCATTGTCAACTCTGTGTCCTGTCAAATACATTGTAATTGCAGTTCATTATATTAGGCTCAAATATTTATTTAAACGTATCTCCGCTGCAATTCGTGGTATGTCGACAAATCTATGCGCGTTATACTCCTCATTTGTCGCCAAATACAGGGACCTGATCCTGTTCACATTATGTCAACTGCGGTCGAAGACAAATGCAATGTTGTTGCAGTACACCATGTTCAGGATTCAATATTTCATTGAACGTACATATCCTGCTATTGGTGATATCCAAACAAATCTATGCGCGTTATACTCCTCATTTGCCGCCAAACAGCGCACCTGCTTCTGTTTACAATATGTCAACTCGGGTCGAGGGCAAATGCTATGTTGTTGTAGTACAGCCTATACAGGATTCATATTTCATTGAATACATCTACACTGCTATTGATGAGACCTCGTCAATTCGATGCGCGGTATATCGCGCAGTTGCTGCAAAACAGAGCGCAAATCGGCCACTTTGCGATATGTCAACTCAGGTCCCTGTCTAATTCACTGTAATAGTGGCTTTGCATATTTAGGCTTAAGTATTCAATTACACGTATCTCCGCTGCTATTGGTGATATTCCAACAATTCGAAGCGCGTGATACTCCACATTCCCTGCCAAACACAGCGCACCTGCTCCTGTTTACATTAAGTCAACTGGGGTCGAAGGCAAATGCAATGTTGCTGCAGTACAGCATATTCAGGTTTCGACATTTATTGAACGTATATACACTGCTATTCGTGATATCCCGACAATTCGAAGCGCGTTATACTCCACATCCCCAGCCAAATACAGCGCACCTGCTCCTGTTTATATTATTTCAACTCGGGTCAAGGACAAATGCAATGTTTTTGCAGTACAGCACATTCAGGATTCAATATTTCATTGAATGTATATACACTGCTATTCGTGATATCCCGACAATTCGATGCGCGTGATACTCCACATTCCCTGCCAAACACAGCGCACCTGCTCCTGTTTACATTAAGTCAACTGGGGTCGAAGGCAAATGCAATGATGTTGTAGTACTGCATATGCAGGATTCAATATTTCATTGAACGTATATACACTGCGACTGGAGATATTTCGTCAACTCCATGCGTTTTGTTCTCCACATATCCTGCCGAATACAGCACTCCTGCTCCTGTTTACATTATGTCAACTCGGGTCGAGGACAAATGCAATGTTTTTGTAGAACAGCATATTCAGCGTTCAATATTTCATTCAACGTAAATACACTGCTATTGGTGATATCCCGACAATTCGATGCGCGTGATACTCCACATTCGATGCCAAATACAGCGCACCTGCTCCTGTTTACATTATATCAACTCGGGTCGAGGACAAATGCCATGTTTTTGTAGTACTGCATATTCAGGATTCAATACTTCATTGAATGTATCTGCACTGCTATTGGTGATGTCACGACAATTCGATGCGCGTGATACACAACATCCCTCCCCCCCAAATACAGCGTACCTGTTCCCGTTTACATTATGTCAACTGGGGTCGAGGACAATTGCAATGTTGTTGCAGTACAGCATATTCAGGTATCATTATTTCATTGAACGGATCTACACTGCTATTGGTGATATCTCGTCAATTCGATGCGCGCTGTACCACACAGCTGCTGCCAAATAGAGCGCAAATCAGCCACGTGGCGCTATGTCAACTCAGGTCCCTACCTAATTCATGTAATTGTAGTTTTGCATATTTAGGCTTATGTATTCAATTAATCGTATCTCCGGTGCTATTGGTGGTATGCCTACAATTCGATGCGCGATGTACTCCACAGTTGCCGCTAAACAGCGGACCTGCTCCTCTTTACATTATGTCCACTCGGTTCGAGGACTAATGGAATGTTGTTGCAGTACTGCATATTCAGGATTCAATGCTTCATTGAACGGATCTACACTGCTATTGGTGATATCCCGACAATTCGATCCGCGTTATACTCCTCATACGCTGCCAAATACTACGCACATCAGCCGGTTTGCGCATTGTCAACTCTGTGTCCTGTCAAATACATTGTAATTGCAGTTCATTATATTAGGCTCAAATATTTATTTAAACGTATCTCCGCTGCAATTCGTGGTATGTCGACAAATCTATGCGCGTTATACTCCTCATTTGCCGCCAAATATAGCGGTTCTGCTCCTGTTTACATTATGTCATCTCGGGTCGAGGACAAATGCAATGGTGTTGCAGTACAGCATATACAGGATTCAATATTTCAATGAACGTATATACACTGCTATTCGTGATATCCCGACAATTCGATGTGCGTTATACTCCACAGTTGCCGCCAAATACATCGCACCTGCTCCTGTTTACATTATGTCAAATAGGCTCGAGGACAAATGCAATGTTGCTGCAGTACATCATATTCAGGATTCAATACTTCATTGAACGGATCTAGACTGCTATTAGTGATATCCCGACAACTCGATGCGCGTTGTACTCCTCATTTGCTGCCAAATACAGCGCACATCAGCCGGTTTGCGCATTATCAACTCTGTGTCCTGTCAAATACTAATGTAATCGCAGTTTATCATATTAGGCTCAAGTATTTATTTAAACGTATCTCCGCTGCTATTCGTGGTATGTAGACAAATTTATGCGCGTTATACTTCTCACTTGCCGCCAAATACAGCGGATCTGTTCGTGTTTACATCATGTCAACTGGGGTCGAGGACAATTGCATTGTTGTTGCAGTACAGCATATACCGGATTCAATACTTCATTGAACGTATATACCCTGCTAGTGGTGGTATCCCGACAATTCGATGGCCGCGGTACTCCACATTTCCTGCCAAATACGGTGCACCTGCTCCTGTTTACATTATGTCAACTCGGGTCGAGGACAATTGCAATGTTGTTGCAGTACTGCATATTCAGGATTCAATACTTCATTGAATGTATCTGCACTGCTATTGGTGGTGTCACGACAATTCGATGCGCGTGATACTCAACATCCCCCCCAAATACAGCGTACCTGTTCCCGTTTACATTATGTCAACTGGGGTCGAGGACAATTGCATGTTGTTGCAGTAGAGCATATTCAGGTATCATTATTTCATTCAACGGATCTACACTGCTATTGGTGATATCTCGTCAATTCGATGCGCGGTGCACCGCACAGCTGCTGCCAAATAGAGCGCAAATCAGAAAACGTGGCGCTATGTCAACTCAGGTCCCTGCCTAATTCATTTTAATTGTAGTTTTGCATATTTAGGCTTATGTATTCAATTAATCGTATCTCCGGTGCTATTGGTGGTATGCCTACAATTCGATGCGCGATGTACTCCACAGTTGCCGCAACAAGCGGACCTGCTCCTGTTTACATTATGTCCACTCGGTTCGAGGACTAATGGAATGTTGTTGCAGTACTGCACATTCAGGATTCAATGCTTCATTGAACGGATCTACACTGCTATTGGTGATATCGCGACAACTCGATGCGCGTTGTACTCCTCATTTGCTGCCAAATACTACGCACATCAGCCGGTTTACGCATTGTCAACTCTGTGTCCTGTCAAATACATTGTAATTGTAGTTTATCATATTAGGCTCAAACATTTATTTAAACGTATCTCCGCTGCTATTCGTGGTATGTCGACAAATCTATGCGCGTTATACTCCTCATTTTCCGCCAAATACAGCGGACCTGCTCCTGTTACATTATGTCATCTCGGGTCGAGGACAAATGTAATGTTCCTGCAGTACAGCATATTCAGGATTCAATGTTTCATTGAACGGATCTACACTGCTATTGGTGATATCTCGTCAATTCGGTGCGCGCTATATCGCACAGTTGCTGCCAAATAGAGCGCAAATCAGCCACTTTGCGCTATGTCAACTCAGGTCCCTGCCTACTTCATTGTAATTGTAGTTTTGCATACTTAGGCTTATGTATTCAATTAAACGTATCTCCGGTGCTATTGGTGGTATGCCTACAGTTCTATGCGCGTTATGCTCCACAGTTGCCGCCAAACAGCAGACCTGCTCCTGTTTACATTATGTCAACTCGGATCGAGGACAAATGCAATGTTGTTGCAGTACAGCATATACAGGATTCAATATTTCATTGAACGTATATACACTGCCATGGTGATATCCCGACAATTCGATGCCCATGATACTCCACATTTCCTGCCAAATACAGCGCACCTGCTCCTGTTTACATTATGTCATTCGGGTCGAGGACAAATGTATTGTTTTTGCAGTACATCATATAACGGATTCAATACTTCATTGAACGTAAATACACTGCTATTGGAGATATCCCGACAATTCGATGCGCATGACACTCCATATTTCCTGCCATATCAGCGCACCTGCTCCTGTTTACATTATGTCATTCGGTTCGAAGACAAATGCATTGTTTTTGCAGCACATCATATACCGGATTATATACTTCATTGAACGTAAATACACTGCTATTGGTGATATCCCGACAATTCCATGCGCGAGATACTCCACATTCCCTGCCAAATACAGCGCACCTGCTCCTGTTTACATTATGTCATTCGGTTCGAGGACAGACGCAATGTTGTTGCAGTACAGCATATTCAGGATTCAATATTTCATTGAACGTATATACACTGCAATTCGTGATATGCCGACAATTCGAAGCGCGTTACACTCCTCATTCGCTGCCAAATACTACGCACATCAGAGAACTGGCGCATTGTCAACTCTGTGTCCTGTCAAATACATTGTAATTGCAGTTTATCACATTAGGCTAAAGTATTTATTTAAAAGTATCTCCGCTGCTATTCGTGGTACGTCGACAAATCTATGCGGCTTATGCTCCACAGTTGCAACCAAACAGCGGACCTGCTCCTGTTTATATTATGTCAACTGGGGTCGAGGACAAATACAATGTTCTAGTAGTACTGCATACTCAGGATTCAATATTTCATTGAATGTATTTACACTGCTATTGGTGAAATCGCGACAATTCGATGCGCGTGATACTCCACATACCCTGCCAAAGACAGCGCACCTGCTCCTGTTTACATTATGTCAACTCGGGGCGAGGACAAATGCAATGTTGTTGCAGTACAGCATATACAGAATTCAATATTTCATTGAACGTACATACACTGCCATTGGTGATATCCCGACAATTCGATACGCGTGATACTCCACATTTCCTGCCACATACGACGCAACTGTTGCTGTTTACATTATGTCAACTCGGGTCGAGGACACATGCAATGTTGTTGCAGTACGGCATATTCAGGATTCAATATTCCATTGAACGGATCTACACTGCTATTGTTGATATCTCGACAATTCGATGCGCGCTATACCGCACTGTTGCTGCCAAATAGAGCGCAAATCAGCCACTTCGCGCTATGTCAACTCAGGTCCCTGCCTAATTCATTGTAATTGTTTTTTTGCATATTTAGGCTTATGTATTCAATTAAACGTATCTCCGGCGCTATTGGTGGTATGCCTACAATTCGATGCGCGTTATGCTCCACAGTTGCCGCCAAACAGCGGACCTGCTCCTGTTTATATTATGTCAACTGGGGTCGAAGACAGATGCAATGTTCTTGTAGTACTGCATACTCAGGATTCAATATTTCATTGAATGTATCTACACTGCTGTTGGTGATATCACGACAATTCGATGCGCGTGATACTCCATATTTCCTGCCAAATACAGCGCACCTGCTCCTGTTTACATTATGTCAACTCGGCTCAAGGACAAATGCAATGTTTTTGCAGTACAGCACATTCAGGATTCAATATTTCATTGAACGGATATACACTGCTATTGGTGATATCCCGACAATTCGATCCGCGTTATACTCCTCTTACGCTGCCAAATACTACGCACATCAGCCCGTTTGCGCAATGTCAACTCTGTGTCCTGTCAAATACATTGTAATTGCAGTTCATTATGTTAGGCTCAAATATTTATTTAAACGTATCTCCGCTGCAATTCGTGATATCCCGACAAATCTATGCGCGTTATACTCCTCATTTGCCGCCAAACAGCGCACCTGTTCCTGTTTACAATATGTCAACTCGGGTCGAGGGCAAATGCTATGTTGTTGTAGTACAGCCTATACAGGATTCATATTTCATTGAATACATCTACACTGCTATTGATGAGACCTCGTCAAATCGATGCGCGGTATATCGCACAGTTGCTGCAAAACAGAGCGCAAATCAGCCACTTTGCGATATGTCAACTCAGGTCCCTGTCTAATTCATTGTAATTGTGGCTTTGCATATTTAGGCTTAAGTATTCAATTAAACGTATCTCCGCTGCTATTGGCGGTATGCCTACAATTCGATGTGTGTGATACTCCACATTCCCTGCCAAATACAGCGCACCTGCTCTTGTTTACATTATGTCAACTCCGATCCAGGACAAATGCAATGTTGTTAAAGTACTGCATATCCAGGATTCAATACTTCATTGAACGTATCTACACTGCTACTCGAGATATTTCGACAATTCCATGCGCCTTGTACTCCACAATTCCTGCAGAATACAGCGCATCTGCTCCCGTTTACATTATGTCAACTGGGGTCGGGGACAAATGCAATGTTTTGCAGAACAGCATATTCAGGATTCAATATTTCATTGAACGTATCTACACTGCTGTTGGTGATATCTGCTCAATTCGATGCGCGGAATACCGCACAATTGCTACCAAATAGAGCGCAAATCAGCCACTGTGCGCTATGTCAACTCAGGTCCCTGCCTAACTCATTGTAATTGTAGTTTTGCATATTTAGGCTTAAGTATTCAATTACACGTATCTCCGCTGCTATTGGTGATATTCCAACAATTCGATGCGCGTGATACTCCACATTCCCTGCCAAACACAGCGCACCTGCTCCTGTTTACATTAAGTCAACTGGGGTCGAAGGCAAATGCAATGATGTTGTAGTACTGCATATACAGGATTCAATATTTCATTGAATGTATCTACACTGCTATTGGTCATATCACGACAATTCGATGCGCGTGATACTCCACATTCCCAACCAAATACAGCGCATCTGCTCCTGTTTACATTATGTCAACACGGATCGAGGACAAATGCCATGTTGTTGCAGTGCAGCATATACAGGATTCAATGTTTGATTGAACGTATATACACTGCCGTGGTGATATCCCGACAATTCGATGCGCATGATACTCCACATTTCCTGCCAAATACAGCGCACCTGCTCCTGTTTACAATATGTCAACTCGGGTCGAGGACAAATGCAATGTTGCTGCAGTACAGCATATTCAGGATTCAATGTTTGATTGAACGTATATACACTGCCGTGGTGATATCCCGACAATTCGATGCGCATGATACTCCACATTTCCTGCCAAATACAGCGCACCTGCTCCTGTTTACAATATGTCAACTCGGGTCGAGGACAAATGCATTGTTTTTGCAGTACAGCACATTCAGGATTCAATATTTCATTGAACGGATCTACACTGCTATTTGTGATATCTCGCCAATTCGATGCGCGGTATACCGAACAGTTGCTGCCAAATAGAGCGCAAATCAGCCACTGTGCGCTATGTCAACTCAGGCCCCTGCCTAATTCATTGTAATTGTAGTTTTGCATGTTTAGGCTTAAGTATTCAATTAAACGTATCTCCGGTGCTATTGGTGGTATGCCTACAATTTGATGCGCGTTATACTCCACAGTTGCCGCCGAATACAGCGCTCCTGCCTCTGTTTACATTATGTCAACTTGGGTCGAGGACAAAAGCAACGTTGTTGTAGTACTGCATTTTCAGGATTCAATACTTCATTGAATGTATCTACACTGCTATTGGTCATATCACGACAATTCGATGCGCGTGATACTACACATTTCCTGCCAAATACGGCACACCTGCTCCTGTTTACATTATGTGAACTCGGGTCGAGGACAAATCCAATGTTTTTGCAGTACAGGATATTCAGGATTGAATATGTCATTGGACGTATATACACTGCTATTGGTGATATCCTGACAATTCGATGCGCCTTATACTCCTCATTCGCTGCCAAATACTACGCACATCAGCCGGTTTGCGCTGTCAACTCTGTGTCCTGTCAAATACATTGTAATTGCAGTTTATCATATTAGGCTCAAGTATTTATCTAAACGTATCTCCGCTGCTATACGTGGTATGTCGACAAATCTATGCGCGTTATACTCCTCATTTGCCGCCATATACAGCGCACCTGCTCCTGTTTACATTATGTCAACTCGGGTCGAGGACAATTCCAATGTTGTTGTAGTACTGCTTATTCAGGATTCAATACTTCATTGAATGAATCTACACTGCTATTTGTGATATCTCGTCAATTCGATGCGCGGTATACCGCACAGTTGCTGCCAAATAGAACGCAAATCAGCCACTTTGCGCTATGTCAACTCAGGTCCCTGCCTAATTCATTGTGTTACGACCGTCCGCGGAGAGACGCGGTCGCTAGGAATACGCGTCAGCGAGAGGCGTAAATTCTCGCTACGATTCAGTTAATCGACGCCGCGAAGTAGTCGCTCCCCTGTTTCGTTTAGGACAACAGAGGTGGTTGATTGAATATACACGTTGTAAGAAGTTGCAAATCGCCGTTTATTCTAACCACTTGTAAGGACGATAGCTACGTCGGTGCGTAAGTACAAGATGGCTGAGTAAGCCGGGCGAAGGATGTTGCCTGGACGACGGATAGCAAAACAGTCCAGTTCGGTGTCGATGTCGTAGCGGACGAGAATGTAGTATGCCGACTGACTTGCGTGGATCCTTGATGTAGACTCCAATTGCTTGACGTGTAGAGTGAGTAGAGTTGACTTGAGAAGAGTACCAAGACGAGACTGAGTCGAGACTCAGACCAGACTAATAATAAACTGAGGTACAGCGACGATGTTGTGTCATAGGAAAGCTAGCGATGAGTGTTTCTAGCGTACAGGACCATCGGATTTGTTGGCGACGGTTTCGCCTCTGAGGGTGAGGGAGGTAGGCTTCGTTGTTAATTGGTTAAACGAAGGTTGATGGCCTAGGAAGGGTCTTAGCTGCCCTCGATAGAAAGTGGCTATTAAAAGAAAGGTTGTATCGTATGTTAGAAAAACTAACTTTCCCGGGTCAAGCCGTAGTAGACAATAATCGTAAAAAAGGCGATTTAAAAAAGGCTATTTGTTGGGTCTGAAGGACCTTCGCTTGCAAATTACTGGGATTTATGATGGGCCCTTATGCTTAATGGGGGTCCGCCGTAAGGATGAATGGACATCTGGCGTCCGTCTGGCCCGCGATGTATGACCTGGTCTAGGTAGAGGGTCGCGCGGCGTAACACATTGTAATTGTAGTTTTGCATATTTAGGCTTAAGTATTCAACTAAACGGATCTCCGGTGCTATTGATGGTATGCCTACAATTCGATGCGCGTTATACTCCACATTCCCTGCCAAATACAGCGCACCTGCTCCTGTTAACATTATGTCAACTCGGATCGAGGACAAATGCCATGATGTTGCATTACAGCATATACAGGATTCAATATTTAATTGAACGTATATACACATCCATGGTGATATCCCGACAATTCGATGCGCATGATACTCCACATTTCCTGCCAAATACAACGCACCTGCTCCTGTTTACATTATGTCAACTGGGGTCGAGGACAATTGCAATGTTGTTGCAGTACAGCATATTTTGGAATCGATATTTCATTGAACGTAAATACAGTGTTATTGGTGATATCCCGACAACTCGACGCGCGTGATACTCCACATTCCCTGCCAAATACAGCGCACCTGCTCCTGTTTACATTATGACAACCCGGGTCGAGGACAAATGCTACGTTGTTGTACTACTGCATATTCAGGATTCAATTCTTCATTGAATGTATCTACACTGATATTGGTGATATCACTACAATTCGATGCGCGTGATACTCCACATTCCCTGCCATATACAGCGCACCTGCTCCTGTTTACATTATGTCAACTCGGGTCGAGGACAAATCCAATGTTTTTGCAGTACAGCACATTCAGGATTCAATATTTCATTGAACGGATCTACACTGCGACTGGAGATATCTCGTCTATTCGATGAGCGGTATACCGCACACTTCCTGCCAAATAGAGCGCAAATCAGCCATTGTGCGCTGAGTCAACCCAAGTCCCTTCCTAACTCATTGTAATTGTAGTTTTGCATATTTAGGCTTAAGTATTCAATTAAACGTATCTCTGATGCTATTGGTGGTATGCCTACAACTCGATGCGCGTTATACTCCACAGTTCCCGCCAAATACAGCGCACGTGCTCTTGTTTACATTATGTTAACTCGGGTCGAGGACAAATGCAATGTTGTTGCAGTACTGCATATCCAGGTTTCAATACTTCATTGAACGTACCTACACTGCTATTGGAGATATATCGTCAATTCCAAGCGCCTTGTACTCCATATTTCCTGCCGAATACAGCACACCTGCTCCTGTTTACATTATGTCAACTCGGGTCGGGGACAAATGCAATCTTTTTGCAGAACAGCATATTCAGGATTCAATATTTCATTGAACGTAAATACACTGCTATTGGTGATTTCCCGACAATTCGATGCGCGTTATACTCCTCATTCGCTGCTAAATACTACGCACATCAGCCGGTATGCGCATTGTCAACTCTGTGTCCCGTCAAATACATTGTAATTGCAGTTTATCATATTAGGCTCAAATATTTATTTAAACGTGTCTCCGCTGCTATTCGTGGTATGTCGAAAAATCTATGCGCGTTATACTCCTCATTTGCCGACAAATACAGCGCACCTGCTCCTGGTTACATTAAGTCAACTGGAGTCGAGGACAGTTGCAATGTTGTTGCAGTAAAGCATATTCAGGAATCAATATTTCATTGAACAGACCTACACTGCTATTTGTGATATCTCGTCAATTCGATGCGCGGTATGCCGCACAGTTGCTGCCAAATAGAGCGCAAATCAGCCACTTTGCGCTATGTAAACTGAGGTCCGTGCCTAATTCATTGTAATTGTATTTTTGCATACTTAGGCTTATGTATTCAAATTAAACGTATCTCCGGTGCCATAGGTGGTATGCCTACAATTCGATGCGCGTTATGCTCCACAGCTGCCGCCAAACAGCGCACCTGCTACTGTTTACATTATGTCAACTCGGGTCGAGGACGAATCCAATGTTTTTGCAGTACAGGATATTCAGGATTCAATATTTCATTGATCGTAAATACACTGCTATTGGTGATATCCCGACAATTCGATGCGCGTGATACTCCACATTCCCTGCCAAATGCAGCGCACCTGCTCCTGTTTACATCATGTCAACTGGGGTCGAGGACAATTGCAATGTTGTTGCAGTACAGCATATTTAGGAACCGATATTTCATTGAACGTAAATACACTGTTATTGGTGATATCCCGACAAATCGACGCGCGTGATACTCCACATTCCCTGCCAAATACAGCGCACCTGCTCCTGTTTACATAATGTTAACTGGGGTCGAGGACAATTGCAATCTTGTTGCAGTACAGCATATTTAGGAACCGATATTTCATTGAACGTAAATACACTGTTATTGGTGATATCCCGACAACTCGACGCGCGTGATACTCCACAGTCCCTGGCAAATACAGCACACCTGCTCCTGGTTACATTATGTCAACACGGATCGAGGGCAAATGCTATGTTGTTGCAGTACAGCATATACAGGATTCATATTTCTTTGAACGTATATACACTGCCATGGCATATCCCGACAATTCGATGCGCATGATACTCCATATTTCCTGCCAAATACAGCGTACCTGCTCCTGTTTACATTATGTCAACTCGGGTCGACAACAAATGCAATGTTGCTACAAGTAGAGCATATTCAGGATTCAATATTTCATTGAACGTAAATACACTGTTATTGGTCATATCACGACAATCGGTGCGCGTGATACTCCACATTCCCAACCAAATACAGCGCATCTGCTCCTGTTTACATTATGTCAACTCGGGTCGACAACAGATGCAATGTTGCTACAAGTAGAGCATATTCAGGATTCAATATTTCATTGAACGTAAATACACTGTTATTGGTCATATCACGACAATCGGTGCGCGTGATACTCCACATTCCCAACCAAATACAGCGCATCTGCTCCTGTTTACATTATTTCAACTCGGGTCGAGGAAAAATGCAATGTTTTTGCAGTTCAGCACATTCAGGATTCGATATTTCATTGAACGGATCCACATTGCTATTTGTGATATCTCGTCAATTCGATGCGCGGTATATCGCACAGTTGCTGCCAAATAGAGCGCAAACCAGCCACTTTGCGCTATGTCAACTCAGGTCCCTGCCCAGTTCATTGTAATTGTAGTTTTGCATACTTAGGCCTAAGTATTCAATTAAACGGATCTCCGGTGCTATTGGTGGTATGCCTACAATTCGATGCGCGTTATGTTCCACAGTTGCCGCCAAATACAGCGCACATGCCCCTGTTTACATTATGTCAACTCGGGTCGAGGACATATGCAATGTTTTTGTAGTACAGCATATTCGGGATTCAATATTTCATTGAACGTATATACACTGCTATTGGTGATAACTCGACAATTCGAAGCGCCTTATACTCCTCATTCGCTGCCAAATACAACGCACATCAACCGGTTTGCGCAATATCAACTCTGTGTCCCTGTCAAATCCATTGGAATTGCAGTTTAGCATATTTAGGATTAAGTATTCAATTAAACGTATCTCCGCTGCTATTGGTGGTAAGTCCAGAATTTGATGGGCGTTATACCCCACATTTGCTGCCAAATACAGCGCACGTGCTCTTGTTTACATTATGTCAACTCGGGTCGAGTACAAATGCAATCTTTTTGCAGAACAGCATATTCAGGATTCAATATTTCATTGAACGTAAATACACTGCTATTGGTGATATCCTGACAATTCGATGCGCGTGATGCTCCACATTCCCAGGCAAATACTACGCAGATCAGCCGGTTTGCGCATTGTCAACTCTGTGTCCTGTCAAATACGTTGTATTTGCAGTTTATCATATTAGGCTCAAGTATTTATTTAAATGTATCTCCGCTGCTATTAGTAGTATGTCGACAAATCTATGCGCGTTATACTCCTCATTTGCCGCCAAATACAGCGGACCTGCTCCTGTTTACATGATGTCAACTGGGGTCGAGGACAATTGCAATGTTGTTGCAGTACAGCATATTTAGGAATCAATATTTCATTGAACAGACCTACACAGCTATTTGTGATATCTCGTCAATTCGATGCGCGGTATGCCGCACAGTTGCTGCCAAATAGAGCGCAAATCAGCCACTTTGCGCCATGCAAACTCAGGTCCGTGCCTAATTCATTGTAATTGTATTTTTGCATATTTAGGCTTATGTATTCAAATTAAACAGATCTCCGGTGCTATAGGTTGTATGCCTACAATTCGATGCGCGTTATGCTCCACAGCTGCCGCCAAACAGCGCACCTACTCCTGTTTACATTATGTCAACTCGGGTCGAGGACAAATCCAATGTTTTTGCAGTACAGGATATTCAGAATTCAATATTTCATTGATCGTATATACACTGCTATCAGTGATATCCTGACAATTCGATGCGCGTTGTACTCCTCATTCGCTGCCAAATACTACGCAGATCAGCCGGTTTGCGCATTGTCAACTCTGTGTCCTGTCAAATACATTGTAATTGCAGCTTATCATATTAGGCTCAAGTATTTATTTAAACGTATCTCCGCTGCTATTAGTATTATGTCGACAAATCTATGCGCGTTATACTCCTCATTTGCCGCCAAATACAGCGGACCTGCACCTGTTTACATTATGTCAACTGGGGTCGAGGACGAATCCAATGTTTTTGCAGTACAGGATATTCAGGATTCAATATTTCATTGAACGTATATACACTGCTATTGGTGATATCCTGACAATTCGATGCGCGTGATGCTCCACATTCCCAGGCAAATACTACGCAGATCAGCCGGTTTGCGCATTGTCAACTCTGTGTCCTGTCAAATACGTTGTATTTGCAGTTTATCATATTAGGCTCAAGTATTTATTTAAATGTATCTCCGCTGCTATTAGTAGTATGTCGACAAATCTATGCGCGTTATACTCCTCATTTGCCGCCAAATACAGCGGACCTGCTCCTGATTATATTATGTCAACCCGGGTCGAGAACAATTGTAATGTAGTTGTAGTACTGCATATTCAGGATTCAATTCTTCATTGAATGTATCTACACTGCTATTGGTCATATCACGACAATCGGTGCGCGTGATACTCCACATTCCCAACCAAATACAGCGCACCTGCTCCTGTTTACATTATTTCAACTCGGGTCAAGGAAAAATGCAATGTTTTTGCAGTACAGCACATTCAGGATTCGATATTTCATTGAACGGATCTACACTGCTATTTGTGATATCTCGTCAATTCGATGCGCGGTATACCGCACAGTTGCCGCCAAATACAGCGCACCTGCCCCTGTTTACATTATATCAACTTGGGTCGAGGACAAATGCAACGATTTTGTAGTACTGCATATTCAGGATTCAATACTTCAATGAATGTATCTACACTGCTATCGGTCATATCACGACAATTCGATGCGCCTGATACACCACATTCCCTGCCAAATACAGCGCACCTGCTCTTGTTTACATTGTGTCAACCGTGGTCGTGGACAAATGCATTGTTTTTGCAGTACAGCATATACCGGATTCAATACTTCATTGAACGTATATACACTGTTTTTGGTTATATCCCGACCATTCGATGAGCGTGAAGCTCCACATTTCCTGCCACATACGCCGCACCTGTTGCTGTTTACATTATATCAACTCGGGTCGAGGACTAATGCAATGTTGTTGCAGTACAGCATATTCATGATTCAATATTCCATTGAACGGATCTACACTGCTATTGGTGATATCATGACAATTCGATGCGCGTGATACACCACATTCCCTGCCAAATACAGCGCACCTGCTCCTGTTTACATTATGTCAACTGGGGTCGAGGACACACGCAATGTTGTTGCAGTACTGCATATTCAGGATTCAATATTTCATTGAACGTATATACACCGCTATTGGTGATATCCCGTCAATTTGAAGCGTGTCATACTCCTCATTCGCTGCCAAATTCTACGCACATCAGAGAGGTTGTGCATTGTCAACTCTGTGTCCTGTCAAATACATTGTATTTGCAGTTTATCATATTATGCACAAGTATTTATTTAAACGTATCTCCGCTGCTATTCGTGGTATGTCGACAAATCTATGCGCGCTATACTCCTCATTTGCCGCCAAATACAGCGGACCTGCTCCTGTTTACATTATGTCAACTGGGGTCGAGGACAATTGCAATGTTGTTGCAGTACAGCATATTTAGGAATCGATATTTCATTGAACGTAAATACACTGTTATTGGTGATATCCCGACAACTCGACGCGCGTGATACTCCACATTCCCTGGCAAATACAGCGCTCCTGCTCCTGTTTACATTATGTCAACACGGATCGAGGGCAAATGCTATGTTGTTGCAGTACAGCATATACAGGATTCATATTTCTTTGAACGTATATACACTGCCATGGTGATATCCCGACAATTCCATGCGCATGATACTGCACATTCCCTGCCAAATACAGCGCACCTGCTCCTGCTTACATTATGTCAACTCGGGTCGAGGACAAATGCAATGTTGCTGTAGTGTTGCATATTCAGGATTCAATACTTCATTGAATGTATATACACTGCTATTGGTGATATCCCGACAATTCGATGTGCGTGATACTACACATTTCCTGGTAAAAACGGCACACCTGCTCCTGTTTACATTATGTCAACTCGGGTCGAGGACAAATCCAATGCTTTTGCAGTACAGGATATTCAGGATTCAATATTTCATTGAACGTATATACACTGCTATTGGTGATATCCTGACAATTCGATGCGCGTTATACTCCTCATTCGCAGCAGAACACTACGTACATCAGCCCGTTGGCGCATTGTCAACTCTGAGTCCTGTCAAATACATTGTAATTGCAGTTTATCATATTAGGCTTAAGTATTTATTTAAACGTATCTCCGCTGCTATTCGTGGTATGTTGACAAATCTATGCGCGTTATACTCCTCATTTGCCGCCAAATACAGCGCACCTGCTCCTGTTTACATTATGTCAACTCGGGTCGAGGACAATTGCAATGTTATTGTAGTACTGCATATTCAGGATTCAATACTTCATTGAATGTATCTACAGTGCAATTAGTCATATCACGACAATTCGATGCGCGTGATACACCACATTCCCTGCCAAATACAGCGCACCTGCTCCTGTTTACATTATGTCAACTCGGGTCAAGTACAAATGCAATGTTTTTGCGGAACAGCATATCCAGCATTCAATATTTCATTGAATGTATCTGCACTGCGATTGGTCATATCACGACAATGCGATGCGCGTGATACTCCACATTCCCTGCCAAATACAACGCGTGCTCCTGTTTACATTATATCAACTCGGATCCAGGACAAATGCAATGCTGTTGGAGTACAGCATATACAGAACTCAATATTCCATTGAACGTATATACACTGCTATTCGTGATATGCCGACAATTCGAAGCGCGTTATACTCCTCATTCGCTGCCAAATACTACGCACATCAGAGAATTGGGGCATTGTCAACTCTGTGTCCTGTCAAATACATTGTAATTGCAGTTTATCATATTAGGCTCAAGTATTTCTTTAAAAGTATCTCCGCTGCTATTCGTGGTACGTCGACAAATCTATGCGCGTTATACTCCTCATTTGCCGCCAAATACAGCGCACCTGCTCCTGTTTACATTATGTCAACTCGGGTCGAGGACACATGCAATGTTGTTGCAGTACAGCATACTCAGGACTCAATACTTCATTGAACGTATCTACACTACAATTGGTGATATCACGACAATCCGATGCGCCTGATACCCCACATTTCCTGCCAAATACAGCGCACCTTCTCCTGTTTACATTATGTCATTCGGGTCGAGGACAAATGCATTGTTTTTGGAGTACAGCATATACTAGATTCAATATTTCATTGAATGTATCTACACTGCTATTGGTGATACCTCGACAATTCGATGCGCAGTATACCGCACAGTTGCTGCCAAATAGAGCGGAAATCAGCCACTGTGCGCTATGACAACTCAGGTCCCTGCCTAATTCATTGTAATTGTAGTTTTGCATATTTAGGCTTATGTATTCAATTAAACGTATCTGCGGTGCTATAGGTGGTCTGCCTACAATTCGATGCGCGTTATGCTCCACAGTTGCCGCCAAATACAGCGCACCTGCTCCTGTTTACATTATGTCAACTCGGGTCGGGGACAAATGCAATGTTGCTGCAGTCTGCATATCCAGGATTCAATACTTCATTGAATGTATCTACACTGCCATTGGTGTTATCACGGCAATTCGATGCGCGTGATACTCCACATTCCTTGCCAAATACAGAGCAACTGCTCCTGTTTCCATTATCTCAACTCGGGTCGAAGACAAATGCTATGTTGTTGCAGTACTGCATATCCAGGATTCAATACTTCATTGAATGTATCTACACTGGTATTGGTGATATCCCGACAATTCGATGCGCGTGATACTCCACATTCCCTACCAAATAGAGCGCTCCTGCTCCTGTTTACATTATGTCAACTCAGGTCGAGGACAAATGCTATGTTGTTGCAGTACTGCGTATCCAGGATTCAACACTTCATTGAATGTATCTACACTGCTATTGGTGATATCACGACAATTCGATGCGCGTGATACTCCACATTCCCTGCAAAATACAGCGCACCTGCTCCTGTTTACATTATGTCAACTCGGGTCGAGGACTAATGGAATGTTGTTACAGTACTGCATATTCAGGATTCAATATTTCATTGAACGGATATACACTGCTATTGGTGATATCGTGTCAATTCGATGAGCGGCATACCGCACAGATGCTGCCAAATAGAGCGCAAATCAGCCACTTTGCGCTATGTCAACTCAGGTTCCTGTCTAATTCATTATATTTGTACTTTCGCATATTTAGGCCTATGTATTCAATAAAACGTATCTCCGGTGCTATTGGTGGTATGCCTACCATACGATGCGCGTTATGCTCCACAGTTACAACCAAACAGCGGACCTGCTCCTGTTTATATTATGTCAACTGGGTTCGAAGACAAATGCAATGTTCTTGTAGTACTGCATACTCTTGATTCACTACTTCATTGAACGGATCTACACTGCTATTGGCGATATCACGACAATTCAAAGCGCGTTATACTCCTCATTTGCCGCCAAATACAGCGTACCTGCTCCTGTTTACATTATATCAACTAGGGTAGAGGACACATGCAATGCTGTTGTAGTACTGCATATTCAGGATTCAACACTTCATTCAATGTATTTACACTGCTATTGGAAATATCACGACAATTCAATGCTCGTGATACTGCACATTCCCTGGCATATACAGCGCACCTGCTCCTGTCTACATTATGTCAACTGAGGTCGAGGACAAATGCAATATTGCTGCAGTACAGTATATTCAGGACTCAATATTTCATTGAACGTATATACACTGTTATTCTGATATCCCGACAATTTGAAGCGCGTCATGCTCCTCATTCGCTGCCAAATACTACGCAGATCAGAGAGTTTGCGCATTGTCAACTCTGTGTCCTGTCAAATACATTGTAATTGCAGTTTATCATATTAGGCACAAGTATTTATTTAAACGTATCTCCGCTGCTATTCGTGGTATGTCGACAAATCTATGAGCGTAATACTCCTCATTTGCCGCCAAATACAGCGCCCCTGCTCCTGTTTGCATTATGTCAACTCGGGTCGAGGACAATTGCAATGTTGTTGTAGTACTGCATATTCAGGATTCAATATTTCATTGAACTTATACACACTGCCATTGTAATATCCCGACAATTCGATGCGCATGAAACTCCACATTTTCTGCCAAATACAGCGCACTTGCTCCTGTTTATATTATGTCAACTCGTTTCGAGGACAAATGCAATGTTTCTGCAGTGCAGCAAATTCAGGATTCAATATTTCATTGAACGTATATACACTGCTATTCGTGATATCCCGACAATGTGAAGCGCGTTATACTCCTCATTCGCTGCAAAATACTACGCACATCAGCCGGTTTGCGCATTGTCAACTCTGTGTCCTGTCAAATACACTGTAATTGCAGTTTATCATATTAGGCACAAGTATTTATTTAAACGTATCTCCGCTGCTATTCGTGGTATGTCGACAAATCTATGCGCGTTATACTCCTCATTTGCTGCCAAATACAGCGCACCAGCTCCCGTTTACATTATGTCAACTCGGGACGAGGACTAATGCAATGTTGTTGTAGTACTGCATATACAGGATTCAATACTTCATTGAATGTATCTACACTGCTATTGGTGATATCACAACAATTCGATGCGCGTGATACTCCACGTTCCCTGCCAAATACAGCGCACCTGCTCCTGTTTACATTATGTCAACTCGGTTCCAGGACAAATGCAATGTTTTTGCAGTACAGCACATTCATGGTTCAATATTTCATTGAGCGGATCTACACTGCTATTGGTGATATCTCGTCAATTCGATGCGCGGTATACCGCACACTTGCTGCCAAATAGAGCGCAAATCAGTCACTGTGCGCTATGACACCTCAGGTCCCTGCCTAATTCATTGTAATTGTAGTTTTGCATATTTAGGCTTATGTATTCAATTAAACGTATCTGCGGTGCTATAGGTGGTATGCCTAAAATTCGATGCGCGTTATGCTCCACAGTTGCCGCCAAATACAGCGCACCTGCTCCTGTTTACATTATGTCAACTGGGGTCGAAGACAAATGTAATGTTCTTGTAGTACTGCATACTCAGGATTCAATACATCATTGAACGTATATACACTGCTATTCGTTATATCCCGACAATTCGAAACGCGTTATACTCCTCATTCGCTGCCAAATACTACGCACATCAGCGAGTTTGCTCATTGTCAACTCTGTGTCCTGTCAAATACATTGTAATTGCAGTTTCTCATATTAGGCTCAAGTATTTATTTAAACGTATCTCCGCTGCCATTCGTGGTATGTCGACAAATCTATGCGCGTTATACTCCTCATTTGCTGCCAAATACAGCGCACCTGCTCCCGTTTACATTATGTCAACTCGGGACGAGGACTAATGGAATGTTTTTGTAGTACTGCATATACAGGATTCAATACTTCATTGAACTTATATACACTGCTATTGGTGATATCACAACAATTCGATGCGCGTGATACTCCACGTTCCCTGCCAAATACAGCGCACCTGCTCCTGTTTACATTATGTCAACTCGGTTCCAGGACAAATGCAATGTTTTTGCAGTACAACACATTCATGGTTCAATATTTCATTGAACGGATCTACACTGCTATTGGTGATATCTCGTCAATTCGATGCGCGGTATACCGCACACTTGCTGCCAAATAGAGCGCAAATCAGTCACTGTGCGCTATGACAACTCAGGTCCCTGCCTAATTCATTGTAATTGTAGTTTTGCATATTTAGGCTTATGTATTCAATTAAACGTATCTGCGGTGCTATAGGTGGTATGCCTACAATTCGATGCGCGTTATACTCCACAGTTGCCGCCAAATACAGTGCACCTGCTCCTGTTTACATTATGTCAACTGGGGTCGAGGACAAATGCAATGTTTTTGCAGTACAGGATATTCAGGATTCAATATTTCATTGAACGTATATACACTGCTATTGGTGATATCCTGACAATTCGATGCGCGTGATGCTCCACATTCCCAGGCAAATACTACGCAGATCAGCCGGTTTGCGCATTGTCAACTCTGTGTCCTGTCAAATACGTTGTATTTGCAGTTTATCATATTAGGCTCAAGTATTTATTTAAATGTATCTCCGCTGCTATTAGTAGTATGTCGACAAATCTATGCGCGTAATACTCTTCATTTGCCGCCAAATACAGCGCCCCTGCTCCTGTTTGCATTATGTCAACTCGGGTCGAGGACAATTGCAATGTTGTTGTAGTACTGCATATTCAGGATTCAATATTTCATTGAACTTATATACACTGCCATGGTAATATCCCGACAATTCAATGCGCATGAAACTCCACATTTTCTGCCCAATACAGTGCACTTGCTCCTGTTTATATTATGTCAACTCGTTTCGAGGACAAATGCAATGTTGATGCAGTGCAGCAAATTCATGATTCAATATTTCATTGAATGTATCTACACTGCTATTGGTGATATCACGACAATTCGATGCGCGTGATACTCCACGTTCCCTGCCAAATACAGCGCACGTGTTCTTGTTTGCATTATCTCAACTCGGGTCAAGGACAAATGCGATATTGCTGCAGTACAGCACATTCAGGATTCAATATTTCATTGAACGGATATACACTGCTATTGGTGATATCCTGACAATTCGATGCGCGTGATGCTCCACATTCCCAGGCAAATACTACGCAGATCAGCCGGTTTGCGCATTGTCAACTCTGTGTCCTGTCAAATACGTTGTATTTGCAGTTTATCATATTAGGCTCAAGTATTTATTTAAATGTATCTCCGCTGCTATTAGTAGTATGTTGACAAATCTATGCGCGTAATACTCTTCATTTGCCGCCAAATACAGCGCCCCTGCTCCTGTTTGCATTATGTCAACTCGGGTCGAGGACAATTGCAATGTTGTTGTAGTACTGCATATTCAGGATTCAATATTTCATTGAACTTATATACACTGCCATGGTAATATCCCGACAATTCAATGCGCATGAAACTCCACATTTTCTGCCCAATACAGTGCACTTGCTCCTGTTTATATTATGTCAACTCGTTTCGAGGACAAATGCAATGTTGATGCAGTGCAGCAAATTCATGATTCAATATTTCATTGAATGTATCTACACCGCTATTGGTGATATCACGACAATTCGATGCGCGTGATACTCCACGTTCCCTGCCAAATACAGCGCACGTGTTCTTGTTTGCATTATCTCAACTCGGGTCAAGGACAAATGCAATATTGCTGCAGTACAGCATATTCAGGATTCAATATTTCATTGAACGTATATACAGTGCTATTCGTGATATCCCGACAATTCGAAGCGCGTTGTACTCCACATTCCCTGGCATATACAGCGCACCTGCTCCTGTTTACATTATGTCAACTCGGGTAAGGACAAATGCAATGTTTTTGCAGTACTGCACATTCAGGATTCAATATTTCATTGAACGGATATACACTGCTATTGGTGATATCCCGACAATTCAATGCGCATGATACTCCACATTTCCTGCCAAATACAGCGCACCTGCTCCTGTATATATTATGTCAACTCGGGTCGAGGACACACGCAATGTTGTTGCAGTACAGCATATACCGAATTCAATATTTCATTGAACGTATATACACTGCTATTCGTGATATGCCGACAATTCGATGCGCATGATACTCCACATTTCCTGCCAAATACAGCGCACCTGCTCCTGTTTAGATTATGTCAACTCGGGTCAAGGACAAATGCAATATTGCTGCAGTACAGCATATTCAGGATTCAATATTTCATTGAACGTATATTCACTGCTATTCGTGATATCCCGACAATTCGAAGCGCGTTGTACTCCACATTCCCTGGCATATACAGCGCACCTGCTCCTGTTTACATTATGTCAACTCGGGTAAGGACAAATGCAATGTTTTTGCAGTACAGCACATTCAGGATTCAATATTTCATTGAACGGATATACACTGCTATTGGTGATATCCCGACAATTCTATCCGCGTTATACTCCTAATTCGCTGCCAAATACTACGCACATCAGCCGGTTTGCGCATTGTCAACTCTGTGTCCTGTCAAATACATTGTAATTGCATTTTATCATATTATGCACAAGTATTTATTTAAACGTATCTCCGCTGCTATTCCTGGTATGTCGACAAATCTATGCGCGTTATACTCCTCATTTGCCGCTATATACAGCGCACCTGCTCCTGTTTATATTATGTCAACTGGGGTCGAGGACAAATGCAATGTTGTTGCAGTACAGCATATTCAGGATTCAATATTTCATTGAACGTATATACACTGTTTTTGGTTATATCCCGACAATTTGATGCGCGTGATACTACACATTTCCTGCCAAATACGGCACACCTGCTCCTGTTTACATTATGTCAACTCGGGTCGAGGACAAATCCAATGTTTTTGCAGTACAGGATATTCAGGATTCAATATTTCATTGAACGTATATACACTGCTATTGGAGATATCCTGACAATTCGATGCGCGTTGTACTCCACATTCGCTGCCAAATACAGCGGATCTGCTCTGGTTTACATTATGTCAACTCGTTTCGAGGACAAATGCAATGTTGCTGCAGTACTGCATATTCAGGATTCAATATTTCATTGATCGTATATACACTGCTATTAGTGATATCCTGACAAATCTAAGCGCGTTATACTCCTCATTTGCCGCCAAATAAAGCGGACCTGCTCCTGTTTACATTAAGTCAACTGCGGTCGAGGACAATTGCAATGTTGTTGCAGTAAAGCATATTCAGGAATCAATATTTCATTGAACAGACCTACACTGCTATTTGTGATATCTCGTCAATTCGATGCGCGGTATGCCGCACAGTTAATACCAAATAGAGTGCAAATCAGCCACTTTGCGCTATGTAAACTCAGGTCCCTGCCTAATTCATTGCAATTGTATTTTTGCATGTTTAGGCTTATGTATTCAATTAAGCGTATCTCCGGTGCTATTGGTGGTATGCCTACAATTCGATGCGCGTGATACGCCACATTCCCTGCCATATACAGCGCACCTGCTCCTATTTACATTATGTCAACCCGGGTCAAGGACAAATGCAATGTTGTTGCAGTACAGCACATTCAGGATTCAATATTTCATTGAACAGACCTACACTGCTATTTGTGATATCTCGTCAATTCGATGCGCGGTATGCCGCACAGTTGCTACCAAATAGAGCGCAAATCAGCCACTTTGCGCTATGTAAACTCAGGTCCCTGCCTAATTCATTGCAATTGTATTTTTGCATATTTAGGCTTATGTATTCAATTAAACGTATCTCCGGTGCTATAGGTGGTATGCCTACAATTCGATGCGCGTTATGCTCCACAGCTGCCGCCAAACAGCGCACCTCCTCCTGTTTACATTATGGCTAATCTGGTCGAGGTCATATGCAATGTTGTTGCAGTACTGCATATTCAGGATTCAATATTTCATTGAACGGATCTACACTGCTATTGGTGATATCTCGACATTTCGACCCGTGTTATACGCTACATTTGCTGCCAAATACTGCGCACATCAGCCGGTTTGCGCTATGTCAACTCAGGCCCTGTCATATCCAGCGTAATTGGCGTTTTGGAGATTCTGCCGGGAATATTCAATTGAACGTATCTCGGTTTCTCATGGAGATATGTCGACAATTCGATGCGCGTACTACTCCACATAAGCAGTCAAATACAGCGCACGTCATTCGGTTTGCGGTATGGCAACTCTGGGCCCTGTCAAATACAGCGTTGCTGCAGTTTTGCAGATTCTGTCTTAAATATTATATTGAGCGTATCTCATTGTTTATTCCAGATATCTCGACAATTCGATGAGCGTGTTGAGTAGATGATACATTTACACTGTACATGTGAATGTGTGTGTAAGCGTGAGAGGGCGCCCAGGTCTTAGTTGAGACAAGAGACAGTTGCCGGATGTTAGAAGCTTCAGGAAGAGTCGGTCAACAACAAGCGTGCGTGTAAGAAGGTTATCGAGGTCTACAGAGTGCAACATATATGTGTAGCTATTGTGTATAAAATAAAATAAACTATTTGTATTTCCTAATCCTTTCATTACTTTAACATGGTAGCAGAGCGTGGTTACTAGTTTTGCAAGCTATTGAGTGCGTGGTTACGATCTTGCGAGTGAGTTTAGTAAGGGAAGAAACCGTCAGAGGATAAAAAGAAAAAAAATACTTCAAGCACGTAGGAATGCTTAAGTACAGGAAAAAAATCAATTAAAATGGAGAGATCGGAAATCATGATACCTGTATTCGATGGTCAGGATTATGGAATGTGGAATCTAAGAACACGATGTTTCTCAAGTATAAGGAATGCAAGGTTGTTACAACTAGAATTAAGACCGAAAGAGACAATGAAGATTGGGACAAAAAGGATTTGAGGGCGATAACTATAATTTACAGTGCCATCACAAATAGACAATTGGGGTATGTTAGGGAAGAAAAAACGGCATATAATATAATAAAAAGGTTTGATGAAATGTACTTGATGTTGCGACACCCAAACTAACTAACGACCAGTCAGGCACAACTGATCGGTTGGTATCGCGAACCTTGAACGTTATTTGCGCTCAAGGGTCAGGATTATAATAAGTGTAAAGAGCGAGATTTAGTTCACCTTATTTATTCCACTCAATACTCTGGTTACAACTGTCATGATATGTACTGAATTCCTCTTACTAGTATGAATACACTGAACTTAAGTTACTGATTCTCCTGTTCACTGACTGACGACTGGTAGGTGTTGACTCTTAGAAGACTGGCGCAAGAGTCCCTGATTAACCTCTTCCCTGACTGAAGACTGGTAGGTGTTGACTCTTCGAAGACTGGTGCAAGAGTGATTCTTGGGGATGTTGCTGTCGTAGCGGAAGATTCGTGGTGGGGGTGTCTCAAGTCTGTTCCTAATTGATCATTGGGTAAAGACGTATGTTTTGGAATGGGCTGGCTGCCTGCGCAGGTGACCTTACCCTTGGGGAAAACCCGCGTGTTCGGTCTTCCTGAGATGTAGCATAAACAATAAAGAGATTTCGTGTTTTATGGGTCTTTTCCGTGAGGTCCTAAAGTACCTTGACTGTACGATAGGTCCACTGTTTATGAGGGGTACGCATTAGGGTACCCTTAACGGTCGTCCTGCCCGCGGGTCGTATGGTCCCTTAAACCGCCGCGGCAATTACCAGGCGGCCACTCCAAATCTCGAACACTTGAAAGAGTCGACGGCACTGCAGATCGTATGCAGAAGGAGATTGGAAAACATAAGACTGGAGAACTACAGTGAATCAGAGTCATTTTTTTGTGAGTATTAAAAATTAATAAACGAATTAAAAGGTGCCGGCGAACAAGTGAGTGAGGGGGAAAAGCTAAATTACATGCTGAATACGTTACCCGAAGAATACAGCTACATAGCGGACCTAATTCTTTGTAATTGCTGTTTTGCATACTTAGGCTTCAGTATACAATTAAACTAATCCCCGCTGTTATTGATAGAATGTCAACAATTCGACGCGCGTTATACTCCTCATTTGCCGCTAAATACAGGGGACCTGCTCCTGTTTACATTATGTCAACTCCTGTCGAGGTCAAATCCAATGTTTTTGCAGTACTGCATATACGGGATTCAATATTTCATTGAACGTATATACACTGCTATTGGTGATATCTCGGCAATTCGATGCGCGTGATACTCCACGTTCCCTGCCAAATACAGCGCACCTGCTCCTGTTTAGATTATGTCAACTCGGGTCGAGGAGAAATGCAATGTTGCTGCAGTACAGCATGTTCAGGATTCAATATTTCATTGAACTTATATACACTGCCATGGTAATATCCCGACAATTCAATGCGCATGAAACTCCTCATTTTCTGCCCAATACAGTGCACTTGCTCCTGTTTATATTATGTCAACTCGTTTCGAGGACAAATGCAATGTTGATGCAGTGCAGCAAATTCATGATTCAATATTTCATTGAATGTATCTACACCGCTATTGGTGATATCACGACAATTCGATGCGCGTGATACTCCACGTTCCCTGCCAAATACAGCGCACGTGTTCTTGTTTGCATTATCTCAACTCGGGTCAAGGACAAATGCAATATTGCTGCAGTACAGCATATTCAGGATTCAATATTTCATTGAACGTATATACAGTGCTATTCGTGATATCCCGACAATTCGAAGCGCGTTGTACTCCACATTCCCTGGCATATACAGCGCACCTGCTCCTGTTTACATTATGTCAACTCGGGTAAGGACAAATGCAATGTTTTTGCAGTACAGCACATTCAGGATTCAATATTTCATTGAACGGATATACACTGCTATTGGTGATATCCCGACAATTCAATGCGCATGATACTCCACATTTCCTGCCAAATACAGCGCACCTGCTCCTGTATATATTATGTCAACTCGGGTCGAGGACACACGCAATGTTGTTGCAGTACAGCATATACCGAATTCAATATTTCATTGAACGTATATACACTGCTATTCGTGATATCCCGACAATTTGATGCGCGTGATACTACACATTTCCTGCCAAATACGGCACACCTGCTCCTGTTTACATTATGTCAACTCGGGTCGAGGACAAATCCAATGTTTTTGCAGTACAGGATATTCAGGATTCAATATTTCATTGAACGTATATACACTGCTATTGGAGATATCCTGACAATTCGATGCGCGTTGTACTCCACATTCGCTGCCAAATACAGCGGATCTGCTCTGGTTTACATTATGTCAACTCGTTTCGAGGACAAATGCAATGTTGCTGCAGTACTGCATATTCAGGATTCAATATTTCATTGATCGTATATACACTGCTATTAGTGATATCCTGACAAATCTAAGCGCGTTATACTCCTCATTTGCCGCCAAATAAAGCGGACCTGCTCCTGTTTACATTAAGTCAACTGCGGTCGAGGACAATTGCAATGTTGTTGCAGTAAAGCATATTCAGGAATCAATATTTCATTGAACAGACCTACACTGCTATTTGTGATATCTCGTCAATTCGATGCGCGGTATGCCGCACAGTTAATACCAAATAGAGTGCAAATCAGCCACTTTGCGCTATGTAAACTCAGGTCCCTGCCTAATTCATTGCAATTGTATTTTTGCATGTTTAGGCTTATGTATTCAATTAAGCGTATCTCCGGTGCTATTGGTGGTATGCCTACAATTCGATGCGCGTGATACGCCACATTCCCTGGCATATACAGCGCACCTGCTCCTGTTTACATTATGTCAACTCGGGTCAAGGACAAATGCAATGTTTTTGCAGTACAGCACATTCAGGATTCAATATTTCATTGAACAGACCTACACTGCTATTTGTGATATCTCGTCAATTCGATGCGCGGTATGCCGCACAGTTAATACCAAATAGAGCGCAAATCAGCCACTTTGCGCTATGTAAACTCAGGTCCCTGCCTAATTCATTGCAATTGTATTTTTGCATATTTAGGCTTATGTATTCAATTAAACGTATCTCCGGTGCTATAGGTGGTATGCCTACAATTCGATGCGCGTTATGCTCCACAGCTGCCGCCAAACAGCGCACCTCCTCCTGTTTACATTATGGCTAATCTGGTCGAGGTCATATGCAATGTTGTTGCAGTACTGCATATTCAGGATTCAATATTTCATTGAACGGATCTACACTGCTATTGGTGATATCTCGACATTTCGACCCGTGTTATACGCTACATTTGCTGCCAAATACTGCGCACATCAGCCGGTTTGCGCTATGTCAACTCAGGCCCTGTCATATCCAGCGTAATTGGCGTTTTGGAGATTCTGCCGGGAATATTCAATTGAACGTATCTCGGTTTCTCATGGAGATATGTCGACAATTCGATGCGCGTACTACTCCACATAAGCAGTCAAATACAGCGCACGTCATTCGGTTTGCGGTATGGCAACTCTGGGCCCTGTCAAATACAGCGTTGCTGCAGTTTTGCAGATTCTGTCTTAAATATTATATTGAGCGTATCTCATTGTTTATTCCAGATATCTCGACAATTCGATGAGCGTGTTGAGTAGATGATACATTTACACTGTACATGTGAATGTGTGTGTAAGCGTGAGAGGGCGCCCAGGTCTTAGTTGAGACAAGAGACAGTTGCCGGATGTTAGAAGCTTCAGGAAGAGTCGGTCAACAACAAGCGTGCGTGTAAGAAGGTTATCGAGGTCTACAGAGTGCAACATATATGTGTAGCTATTGTGTATAAAATAAAATAAACTATTTGTATTTCCTAATCCTTTCATTACTTTAACATGGTAGCAGAGCGTGGTTACTAGTTTTGCAAGCTATTGAGTGCGTGGTTACGATCTTGCGAGTGAGTTTAGTAAGGGAAGAAACCGTCAGAGGATAAAAAGAAAAAAAATACTTCAAGCACGTAGGAATGCTTAAGTACAGGGAAAAAATCAATTAAAATGGAGAGATCGGAAATCATGATACCTGTATTCGATGGTCAGGATTATGGAATGTGGAATCTAAGAACACGATGTTTCTCAAGTATAAGGAATGCAAGGTTGTTACAACTAGAATTAAGACCGAAAGAGACAATGAAGATTGGGACAAAAAGGATTTGAGGGCGATAACTATAATTTACAGTGCCATCACAAATAGACAATTGGGGTATGTTAGGGAAGAAAAAACGGCATATAATATAATAAAAAGGTTTGATGAAATGTACTTGATGTTGCGACACACAAACTAACTAACGACCAGTCAGGCACAACTGATCGGTTGGTATCGCGAACCTTGAACGTTATTTGCGCTCAAGGGTCAGGATTATAATAAGTGTAAAGAGCGAGATTTAGTTCACCTTATTTATTCCACTCAATACTCTGGTTACAACTGTCATGATATGTACTGAATTCCTCTTACTAGTATGAATACACTGAACTTAAGTTACTGATTCTCCTGTTCACTGACTGACGACTGGTAGGTGTTGACTCTTAGAAGACTGGCGCAAGAGTCCCTGATTAACCTCTTCCCTGACTGAAGACTGGTAGGTGTTGACTCTTCGAAGACTGGTGCAAGAGTGATTCTTGGGGATGTTGCTGTCGTAGCGGAAGATTCGTGGTGGGGGTGTCTCAAGTCTGTTCCTAATTGATCATTGGGTAAAGACGTATGTTTTGGAATGGGCTGGCTGCCTGCGCAGGTGACCTTACCCTTGGGGAAAACCCGCGTGTTCGGTCTTCCTGAGATGTAACATAAACAATAAAGAGATTTCGTGTTTTATGGGTCTTTTCCGTGAGGTCCTAAAGTACCTTGACTGTACGATAGGTCCACTGTTTATGAGGGGTACGCATTAGGGTACCCTTAACGGTCGTCCTGCCCGCGGGTCGTATGGTCCCTTAAACCGCCGCGGCAATTACCAGGCGGCCACTCCAAATCTCGAACACTTGAAAGAGTCGACGGCACTGCAGATCGTATGCAGAAGGAGATTGGAAAACATAAGACTGGAGAACTACAGTGAATCAGAGTCATTTTTTTGTGAGTATTAAAAATTAATAAACGAATTAAAAGGTGCCGGCGAACAAGTGAGTGAGGGGGAAAAGCTAAATTACATGCTGAATACGTTACCCGAAGAATACAGCTATATAGCGGACCTAATTCTTTGTAATTGCTGTTTTGCATACTTAGGCTTCAGTATACAATTAAACTAATCCCCGCTGTTATTGATAGAATGTCAACAATTCGACGCGCGTTATACTCCTCATTTGCCGCTAAATACAGGGGACCTGCTCCTGTTTACATTATGTCAACTCCTGTCGAGGTCAAATCCAATGTTTTTGCAGTACTGCATATACGGGATTCAATATTTCATTGAACGTATATACACTGCTATTGGTGATATCTCGGCAATTCGATGCGCGTGATACTCCACGTTCCCTGCCAAATACAGCGCACCTGCTCCTGTTTAGATTATGTCAACTCGGGTCGAGGAGAAATGCAATGTTGCTGCAGTACAGCATGTTCAGGATTCAATATTTCATTGAACGTATCTACACTGCTATTCGTGATATCCCGACAATTCGAAGCGCGTTGTACTCCACATTCCCTGGCAAATACAGCGCACCTGCTCCTGTTTACATTATGTCAACTCGGGTCAAGGACAAATGCAATGTTTTTGCAGTACAGCACATTCAGGATTCAATATTTCATTGAATGTATATACACTGCTATTCGTGACATCCCGACAATTCGAAGCGCGTTGTACTCCACATTCCCTGGCAAATGTAGCGCACCTGCTCCTGTTTACATTATGTCAACTCGGGTCAAGGACAAATGCAATATTGCTGCAGTACTGCATATTCAGGGTTCAATATTTCAATGAACGTATATACACTGCTATTCGTGATATCCCGACAATTCGAAGCGCGTTGTACTCCACATTCCCTGGCAAATACAGCGCACCTGCTCCTGTTTACATTATGTCAACTCGGGTCAAGGACAAATGCAATGTTTTTGCAGTACTGCATATCCAGGATACAATACTTCATTGAAAGTATCTACACTGCTACTGGAGATATTTCGTCTATTCCAAGCGCCTTGTACTCCACATTTTCTGCCAAATACTGCGCACCTGCTCCTGTCTACATTATGTCAACTGGGGTCCGCGGACAATTGCAATGTTGTTGCAGTACACCATATTCAGGATTCAATATTTCATTGAACGTACATATCCTGCTATTGGTGATATCCCGACAATTCGATGCGCGTTATACTCCTCATTCGCTGCAGAATACTACGTACATCAGCCGGTTGGCGCATTGTCAACTCCGTGTCCTGTCAAATACATTGTAATTGCAGTTCATTATATTAGGCTCAAATATTTATTTAAACGTATCTCCGCTGCTATTCGTGGTATGTCGACAAATCTATGCGCGTTATACTCCTCATTTGCCGCCAAATACAGGGGACCTGCTCCTGTTCACATTATGTCAACTGGGGTCGAAGACAAATGCAATGTTGTGTCTGTCTGTAAAATGTCTGTAAAAAAATCGTACCTCGTAACACTTTTAACGAAGATAACTCCAAAAAACACGTTCGGTGCGAAAATTTTCTAAGTTCGAACGTCCGGACGCATAGGTCCGATCTTAAAAAATGTTTCCAGACGGGAAAAAACCATTAATCCCGACGTAGTTTATCGAGTTACGTCGATTTATGCAAAAATATTCGTACCTCGTAACACTTTTAACGAAGATAACTCGAAAAAAACACGTTCGGTGCGAAAATTTTCTAAGTTCGAACGACCGGACGCATAGGTCCGATCGTAAAAAATGTTTTCAGACGGAAAAGACCATTAATCCCGACGTAGTTTATCGAGTTACGTCGATTTATGCAAAAATATTCGTACCTCGTAACACTTTTAACGAAGATAACTCGAAAAAACACGTTCGGTGCGAAAATTTTCTAAGTTCGAACGACTGGACGCATAGGTCCGAACGTAAAAAATGTTTTCAGACGGAAGAAAACCATTAACCTCGACGTTGTTTATCGAGTTACGTCGATTCCTGTAAAAAAAATCGTACCTCGTAACACTTTTAACGAAGATAACTCGAAAAAACACGTTCGGTCCTAAAATTTTCTAAGTTCGCTATCTACTCCACATTTGCTGCGAAATACAGCGCACATCAACCGATTTGCACAATGTCAATTGCGTATCCTGCCAAATCCATTGTAGTTCCAGTAAAGCATATTTGGGCTTAAGTATTCAATCAAACGTATCTCTACTGCTATTGGGGGTATGTCGATAATTCTATGCGCCTTCTACTCCACATCTGCTGCCAACTACAGCGCGCGTCAGCCGGATTTCACTATGTCAACCCTGGTCCCTGCCAAATCACTTGAAGTTGCAGTTTTGCATATTTAGGCTGCATTTTCCAATTAAACGTATCTCCGCAGCTATTGATGGCATGTCGAAAATTCGATGCGCGTTATACATCCCATTAGCTGAGAAAAGCAGCGCCCTTCGGCCGGTTTGCGCTATGCTAACTCTGTGCTCTGTCAAATATAGCGTTACTGTAGTTTAGGAAATTCTGCCAGAATTATTCAATTGCGCAGATCTCAGATTTTATTCCAGATGTCTCAACAATTCTATGCGCGTTCCACTCCACATATGCTGCCAAATACAGCGCGCGTCATTCAATTCGATGCGCGTTCTACTCCACACTTGCTCTCGCATATAGCGCACCTGCTCCTGTTTAAATTATATCAACTCGGGTCATGGTCAAATCCAATGTTATTGCTGTACTGCATATTCAGGATTCAATATTCCCTTAATTGTTTATACACTGCTATTGGTGAAATCTCGACAATTCGACGTGCGTTACTCCACATATGCGCCCAAATTCAGCGCACGTCATTCGGTTTGCCCTATGTCAACTCTGGGCCCTGTCAAGTGCAGGGTAATTGCAATTTTGCAGAGTCTGTGTTAAATACTCAATTAAACGTATCCGCACTGTTATTGGTGATATCTACACAAGTAGTTGAGCGTTAAACTCCTCATTCGCTGCGAAATTTAGCGGAGCTGCTCCAGTTTACATTATGTCAAATCGGATCGAGGTCAAATCCAATGTTATTGCAGTACTGTATATTCAGCCTTCAATATTCAATTGAACGTTGCTTCGTTTCGATTGGAGATACGAAGAAAATTCTATGCGCGTTCTACTCCACAGATGCTGCCAAATACAGCGCACATCAACCGGTTTACTCAATGTCAACTCTGTGTCCTGTCAAATCCAGCGTAATTGCCGTTTTAAAATATTCTACCGGAAATATTCAATTAAACGTGTCTCCGTCGCTATTGGTGGTATGTCGACAATTCGAAGCGCTTTACACTCCACATTTGCTGCCAAATAGAGCGCACTTGCAACTGTTTACATTAAATAATCTCGGATCGAGGTCAAATCCAATGCTATTGCTGTACTGCATATTCAGGAATCAATACTCCATTGAAATTTTCTACACTGCTATTAGTGATATTTCGTCAATTCGATGCGCGGTATATCGCACACTTGCTGCCAAATAGAGCGCAAATCAGCCACAGTGCGCTATGTCAACTCAGGTCCCTGCCTAATTCATTGTAATTGTAGTTTTGCATATTCAGGCTTAAGTATTCAATTAAACGTATCTCCGGTGCTATTGGTGGTATACCTACAATTCGTTGCGCGTGATACTCCACATTCCCTGCCAAATACAGCGAACCTGCTTCTGTTTACATTATGTCAACTCGGATCGAGGACATATGCCATGTTGTTGCAGTACAGAATATACAGGATTCAATATTTCATTGAACGTATATACACTGCCATGGTGATATCCCGACAATTCGATGAGCATGATACTCCACATTTCCTGCCAAATACAGCGCACCTGCTCCTGTTTACATTATGTCAACTCGGGTCGAAGACAAATGCAATGTTGCTGAAGTACACCATATTCAGGATTCAATATTTCATTGAACGTATATACACTGCTATTCGTGATATCCCGACAATTCGAAGCGCGTTATACTCCACATTCCCTGGCAAATACAGCGCACCTGCTCCTGTTTACATTATGTCAACACGGGTCAAGGACAAATGCAATGTTTTTGCAGTACAGCACATTCAGGATTCAATATTCCATTGAATGTATCTACAATTCTATTGGTGATATCACGACAATTCGATGCGTGTGATACTCCACATCCCCAGCCAAATACAGCGCACCTGCTCCTGTTTACATTATGTCAACTCGGATGGAGGACAAGTGTCATGTTGTTGCAGTACAGCATATACGGGATTCAATATTTCATTGAACGTATATACGCTGCCATGGTAATATCCCGACAATTCGAGGCGCATGATACTCCACATTTCCTGCCAAGTACAGTGCACCTGCTCGTGTATATATTATGTCAACTCGTTTCGAGGACAAATGCAATGTTGCTGCAGTACAGCATATTCAGGATTCAAAATTTCATTGAACGTATACACACTGCTATTCGTGATATCCCGACAATTCGAAGCGCGTTGTACTCCACATTCCCTGGCAAATGCAGCGCACCTGCTCCTGTTTACATTATGTCAACTCGGGTCAAGGACAAATGCAATGTTTTTGCAGTACAGCACATTCAGGATTCAGTATTTCATTGAATGTATTACACTGCTATTCGTGATATCCCGACAATTCGGAGCGCGTTGTACTCCACATTTCCTGGCAAATACAGCGCACCTGCTCGTGTATATATTATGTCAACTCGGGTCGAGGACAAATGCAATGTTGCTGCAAGTACTGCATATTCAGGATTCAATATTTCATTGAACGTGAATACACTGTTATTGGTGACATCCCGACAACTCGATACGCGTGATACTCCACATTCCCTGCCAAATACAGCGCACCTGCTCCTGTTTGCATTATGTCAACTGGGGCCGAAGACGATTGCAATGTTGTTGCAGTACACCATATTCAGGATCCAATATTTCATTGAACGTACATACACTGCCATTGGTGATATCCCGACAATTCGATGCGCGTTATACTCCTCATTCGCTGCAGAGTACTACGTACATCAGCCGGTTGGCGCATTGTCAACTCTGTGTCCTGTCAAATACATTGTAATTGCAGTTCATTATATTAGGCTCAAATATTTATTTAAACGTATCTCCGCTGCTATTCGTGGTATGTCGACAAATCTATGCGCGTTATACTCCTCATTTGCCGCCAAATACGGGGGACCTGCTCCTGTTCACATTATGTCAACTGGGGTCGAAGACAAATGCAATGTTGTTGTAGTACTGCATATTCAGGATTCAATATTTCATTGAACGGATCTACACTGCTAATGGTGATATCTCGTCAGTTCGATGCGCGTGATACTCCACTGTTCCTGCCAAATACGGCGCACCTGCTCCTGTTTACATTATGTCAACTCGGGTCGAGGACAAATCCAATGATTTTGCAGTACAGGAAATTCAGGATTCAATATTTCATTGATCGTATATACACTGCTATTAGTAATATCTTGACAAATCTATGCGCGCTATACTCCTCATTTGCCGCCAAATAAAGAGGACCTGCTCCTGTTTACATTAAGTCAACTGGGGTCGAGGACAATTGCAATGTTGTTGCAGTAAAGCATATTCAGGAATCAATATTTCATTGAAAAGACCTACACTGCTATTTGTGATATCTCGTCAATTCGATGCGCGGTATGCCACACAGTTGCTACCAAATAGAGAGCAAATCAGCCACTTTGCGCTATGTAAACTCAGGTCCGTGCCGAATTCATTGCAATTGTATTTTTGCATATTTAGGCTTATGTATTCAATTAAACGTATCTCCGGTGCAATAGGTGGTATGCCTACAATTCGATGCGCGTTATGCTCCACAGCTGCCGCCAAACAGCGCACCTGCTCCTGTTTACATTATGTCAACTCGGGTCGGGGACATATCCAATGTTTTTGCCGTTCAGGATATTCAGGATTCAATATTGCATTGATCGTATATACACTGCCATTAGTGATAACCTGACAATTCGATGGGCGTTGTGCTCCTCATTGGCTGCCAAATACTACGCAGATCAGCCGGTTTGCGCATTGTCAACTCTGTGTCCTGTCAAATACATTGTAATTGCAGATTATCATGTTACGCTCAAGTATTTATTTAAACGTATCTCCGCTGCTATTAGTGGTATGTCGACAAATCTATGCGCGTCATACTCCTCATTTGCCGCCAAACAGCGCACCTGCTCCTGTTTACATTATATCAACTCGGGTCGAGGACAATTGCAATGTTGCTGCAAGTACTGCATATTCAGGATTCAATATTTCATTGATCGTATATACACTGCCATTAGTGATATCGTGACAACTCGATGCGCGTTGTGCTCCTCATTGGCTGCCAAATACTACGCAGATCAGCCGGTTTGCGCATTGTCAACTCTGTGTCCTGTCAAATACATTGTAATTGCAGTTTATCATATTAGGTTCAAGTATTTATTAAAACCTATCTCCGCTGCTATTCGTGGTATCTCGACAAATCTATGCGCGTGAAACTACGCATTTCCTGCCAAATACGGCACACCTGCTCCTGTTTACATTATGTCAACTCGGGTCAAGGAAAAATGCAATGTTTTTGGAGTACAGCACATTCGGGATACAATATTTCATTGAACAGATCTACACTGCTATTTGTGATATCTCGTCAATTCCATGCGCGGTATACCTCACAGTTGCTGCCAAATAGAGCGCAAATCTGTCACTTTGCGCTATGCCAACTCCGGTCCCTGCCTAATTCATTGTAATTTTAGTTTTGCATATTTAGGCCTAAGTATTCAATTGAACGGATCTCCAGTGCTATTGGTGGTATGCCTACAATTCGATGCGCGTTATGCTCCACAGTTGCCGCCAAATACAGCGCACCTGCTCCTGTTTACATTATCTCAATACGGATCGAGGGCAAATGCATTGTTTTTGCAGTACTGCATATACAGGATTAAATACTTCATTGAACGTATATACACTGCTATTCGTCATATCCCGACAGTTCGATGCGAGTTGTACTCCGCATTCCCTGCCAAGTACTACGTTCATCAGAGAGTTTGCGCATTGTCAACTCTGTGTCCTGTCAAGTACATTGTAATTGCAGATTGTCATATTAGGCTCAATTATTTATTTAAACGTATCTACGCTGCTATTCCTGGTATGTCGACAAATCTGTGCGCGTTATATTCCTCATTTGCCGCCAAATACAGCGCACCTGCTCCTGTTTACATTGTATCAACTGTGGTCGAGGACAAATGCATTGTTTTTGCAGTACAGCACATTCAGGATTCAATATTTCATTGAACGGATCTACACTGCTATTTGTGATATCTCGCCAATTCGATGCGCGGTATACCGAACAGTTGCTGCCAAATAGAGCGCAAATCAGCCACTGTGCGCTATGTCAACTCAGGCCCCTGCCTAATTCATTGTAATTGTAGTTTTGCATATTCAGGCTCAAGTATTCAATTAAACGTATCTCCGATGCTATTGGTGGTATGCCTACAATTCGATGCGCGTTATGCTCCACAGTAGCCGCCAAATATAGCGCACCTGCCCCTGTTTACATTGTATCAACTTGGGTCGAGGACAAATGCAACGCTTTGTAGTACTGCATATTCAGGATTCAATACTTCATTGAATGAATCTACACTGCTATTTGTGATATCTCGTCAATTCGATGCGCGGTATACCGCACAGTTGCTGCCAAATAGAGCGCAAATCAGCCACTGTGCGCTATGTCAACTCAGGTCCCAGCCTAATTCATTGTAATTGTAGTTTTGCATATTTAGGCCTAAGTATTCAATTAAACGGGTCTCCGGTGCTATTGATGGTATGCCTACAATTCGATGCGCGTTATACGCCACAGTTGTCGCCAAATACAGCGCACCTGCTCCTGTTTACATTATGTCAACTCGGGTCGAGGACAAATGCAAGGTATTTGCAGAACAGCATATTCAGGATCCAATATTGCATTAAACGTAAATACGCTACTATTGGTGATATCCCGACAATTCGATGCGCCTGATACTCCACATTTCCTGCCCAATACAGCGCACCTGCTCCTGTTTACATTATGTCAACTCGGGACGAGGACAAATGCAATGTTGCTGCAGTACAGCATATTCAGGATTCAATATTGCATTGAACGTTTCTACACTGCTATTGGTGATATCTCGTCAATTCGATGCGCGGTATACCGCACACTTGCTGCCAAATAGGGCGCAAATCAGACACTGTGCGCTGTGTCAACCCAGGCCCTGCCTAAATCATTGTAATTATAGTTTTGCACATTTCCGCTTAATGTATTCAATTAAACATATCTCCGGTGCTATTGGTGGTATGCCTACTATTCGATGCGCGTTATGCTCCACAGTTGCCACCAAATAGCGCACCTGCTCCTGTTTATATTATATCAACTCGGGACAAGGACAAATGCAATGTTTTTGCAGTACAGCACATTCAGGATTCAATATTTCATTGAACGGATCTACACAGCTATTGGTGATATCCCGACAATACGATGCGCTTGATACTCCACATTTCCTGCCAAATACGGCACACCTCCTCCTGTTTACATTATGTCAACTCGGGTCGAGGACAAATGCAATGTTTTTGCAGTACTGCATATCAAGGATACAATACTTCATTGAACGTATCTACACTGCTACTGGAGATATTTCGTCTACTCCATGCGCCTTGTACTCCACAGTTCCTGCCAAATACAGCGCACCTGCTCCTGTTTACATTATGTCAACGCAGGTCGAGGACAAATGCTACGTTGTTGTAGTACTGCATATTCAGGATTCATTTCTTCATTGAATGTATCTACACTGCTATTCGTGATTCCGACAATTCGAAGCGCGTTATACTCCACATTCCCTGGCAAACACAGCGCACCTGATCCTGTTTACATTATGTCAACTCGGGTCAGGGACAAATGCAATGTTTCTGCAGTACAGCATATTCAGGATTCAATATTTCATTGAACGAATCTATACTGCTATTTGTTATATTCTCGTCAATTCGATGCGCGGTATACCGCACAGTTGCTGCCAAATAGAGCGCAAAGCAGCGACCTTGCGCTATGTCAATTCAGGTCACTGCCTAATTCATTGTAATTGTATTTTTTTTCATATTTAGACTGATGTAATCAATTAAACGTATCTCCGGTGCTATTGGTGGTATGCCTACAATTCGATGCACTTGATACTCCGCATTCCCTGGCAAATACAGCGCCCCTGCTCCTGTTTACATTATGTCAACTCGGGTCAAGGACAAATGCAATGTTTTTGCAGTACAGCACATTCAGGATTCAATATTTCATTGAACGGATCTACACAGCTATTGGTGATATCCCGACAATACGATGCGCTTGATACTCCACGTTTCCTGCCAAATACGGCACACCTGCTCCTGTTTACATTATGTCAACTCGGGTCGAGGACAAATGCAATGTTTTTGCAGTACTGCATATCCAGGATACAATACTTCATTGAAAGTATCTACACTGCTACTGGAGATATTTCGTCTATTCCAAGCGCCTTGTACTCCACATTTTCTGCCAAATACTGCGCACCTGCTCCTGTCTACATTATGTCAACTGGGGTCCGCGGACAATTGCAATGTTGTTGCAGTACACCATATTCAGGATTCAATATTTCATTGAACGTACATATCCTGCTATTGGTGATATGCCGACAATTCGATGCGCGTTATACTCCTCATTCGCTGCAGAATACTACGTACATCAGCCGGTTGGCGCATTGTCAACTCTGTGTCCTGTCAAATACATTGTAATTGCAGTTCATTATATTAGGCTCAAATATGTATTTAAACGTATCTCCGCTGCTATTCGTGGTATGTCGACAAATCTATGCGCGTTATACTCCTCATTTGCCGCCAAATACAGGGGTCCTGCTCATGTTCACATTATGTCAACTGGGGTCGAAGACAAATGCCATGTTGTTGTAGTACTGCATATTCAGGATTCACTATTTCATTGAACGGATCTACACTGCTAATGGTGATATCTCGTCAATTCGATGCGCGTGATACTCCACATTTCCTGCCAAATACGGCGCACCTGCTCCTGTTTACATTATGACAACTCGGGTCGAGGACAAATGCTACGTTGTTGTACTACTGCATATTCAGGATTCATTTCTTCATTGAATGTATCTACACTGCTATTCGTGATTCCGACAATTCGAAGCGCGTTATACTCCACATTCCCTGGCAAACACAGCGCACCTGCTCCTGTTTACATTATGTCAACTCGGGTCGAGGACAAATGCTACGTTGTTGTAGTACTGCATATTCAGGATTCAATTCTTCATTGAATGTATCTACACTGCTATGGGTGACATCACGACAATTCGATGCGCCTGATACTCCACATTCCCTGCCAAATACAGCGCACCTGCTACTGTTTACATTATGTCAACTCGGGTCGAGGACAAATGCTACGTTGTTGTAGTACTGCATATTCAGGATTCAATATTTCATAGAACGGATCTACACTGCTATTTGTGGTATCTCGTCAATTCGATGCGCGGTATACCGCACAGCTGCTGCCAAATAGAGCGCAAATCAGCCACTGTGCGCTGTGTCAACTCAGGTCACTGCCTAATTCATTGTAATTTTATTTTTGCATATTCAGGCTTAAGTATTCAATTAAACGTACCTCCGGTGCTAGAGGTGGTATGCCTACAATTCGATGCGCGTTATGCTCCACAGTTGCCGCCAAATAGCGCACCTGCGCCTGTTTACATTATGTCAACTCGGGTCGAGGACAAATGCAACGTTGTTGTAGTACTGCTTATTCAGGATTCAATACTTCATTGAATGTATCTACACTGCTATTGGTGATATCACGACAATCCGATGCGCGTGATACTCCGCATACACTGCCAAATACAGCGCACCTGCTCCTGTTTACATTATGTCAACTCGGGTCGAGGACAAATGCTACGTTGTTGTACTACTGCATATTCAGGATTCATTTCTTCATTGAATGTATCTACACTGTTATTGGTGATATCACGACAATTCGATGCGTGTGATACTCCACATTCCCTGCCAAATACAGCGCACCTGCTCCTGTTTACATGATGTCAACTCGATTCCAGGACAAATGCAATGTTTTTGCAGTACAGCACATTCAGGATTCAATATTTCATTGAACGGATCTACACTGCTATTGGTGATATCTCGTCAATTCGATGCGCGGTATACCGCACACTTGCTGCCAAATAGAGCGCAAGTCAGCCACTGTGCGCTATGACACCTCAGGTCCCTGCCTAATTCATTGTAATTGTAGTTTTGCATATTTAGGCTTATGTATTCAATTAAACGTATCTGTGGTGCTATAGGTGGGATGCCTAAAATTCGATGTGCGTTATGCTCCACAGTTGCCGCCAAACAGCGCACCTGCTCCTGTTTACATTATGTCAACTGGGGTCGAAGACAAATGTAATGTTCTTGTAGTACTGCATACTCAGGATTCAATACTTCATTGCATGTATCTACACTGCTACTGGTGATATCACTACAATTCGATACGCGTGGTACTCCACATTTCCTGCCAAATACAGCGCACCTACTCCTGTTTACATTATGTCAATTCGGGTCGAGGACAAATGCTACGTTGTTGTACTACTGCATATTCAGGATTCAATTCTTCATTGAATGTATCTACACTGCTATTCGTGATATCACGACAATTCGATGCGCGTGATACCCCACGCTCGCTGCCAAATACAGCGCACCTGCTCCTGTTTACATTATGTCAACTCGATTCCCGGACAAATGCCATGTTCAGCAGTACAGCACATTCAGGATTCAATATTTCATTGAACGGATCTACACTGCTATTGGTGATATCTCGTCAATTCGATGCGCGGTATACCGCACACTTGCTGCCAAACAGAGCGCAAGTCAGCCACTGTGCGCTATGACAACTCAGGTCCCTGCCTAATTCACTGTAATAGTAGTTTTGCATATTTAGGCTTATGTATTGAATTAAACGTATCTGTGGTGCTATAGGTGGGATGCCTAAAATTCGATGTGCGTTATGCTCCACAGTTGCCGCCAAACAGCGCACCTGCTCCTGTTTACATTTTGTCAACTGGGGTCGAAGACAAATGCAACGTTGTTGTAGTAATGCTTATTCAGGATTCAATACTTCATTGAATGTATCTACACTGCCGTTGGTGATATCACGACAATCCGATGCTCGTGATACTCCGCATTCCCTGCCAAATACAGCGCACCTGCTCCTGTTTACATTATGTCAACTCGGGTCGAGGACAAATCCAATGTTTTTGCAGTACAGGATATTCAGGATTCAATATTTCATTGAACGTGTATACACTGCTATTGGTGATATCCTGACAATTCGATGCGCGTTATACTCCACATTTCCTGCCAAATACAGCGCATCTGCTCCTGTTTACATTATTTCAACTCGGGTCGAGGAAAAATGCAATGTTTTTGCAGTTCAGCACATTCAGGATTCGATATTTCATTGAACGGATCCACATTGCTATTTGTGATATCTCGTCAATTCGATGCGCGGTATATCGCACAGTTGCTGCCAAATAGAGCGCAAACCAGCCACTTTGCGCTATGTCAACTCAGGTCCCTGCCCAATTCATTGTAATTGTAGTTTTGCATACTTAGGCCTAAGTATTCAATTAAACGGATCTCCGGTGCTATTGGTGGTATGCCTACAATTCCATGCGCGTTATGCTCCACAGTTGCCGCCAAATACAGCGCACATGCCCCTGTTTACATTATATCAACTGGGGTCGAAGACAATTGCAATGTTGTTGCAGTACACCATATTCAGGATTCAATATTTCATTGAACGTACATACACTGCTATTGGTGATAGCCCGACAATTCGATGAGAGTTATACTCCACATTCCCTGGCAAATACTACGCGGAACAGCCTTTTTGCGCATTGTCAACACTGTGTCCTGTCAAATACGTTGTAATTGCAGTTTATCATATTAGGCTCAAGTATTTATTTAAACGTATCTCCGCTGCTATTAGTAGTATGTCGACAAATCTATGCGCGTTATACTCCTCATTTGCCGCCAAATACAGCGGACCTGCTCCTGATTACATTATGTCAACCCGGGTCGAGGAGAATTGCAATGTAGTTGTAGTACTGCATATTCAGGATTCAATACTTCATTGAATGTATCTACACTGCTATTGGTGATATCCCGGCAATTTGAAGCGCGTTTTACTCCTCATTCGCTGCCATATGCTACGCACATCAGAGAGTGTGGGCATTGTCAACTCTGTGTCCCGTCAAATACATTGTAATTGCAGTTTATCATATTAGGCTCAAGTATTTATTTAAACGTATCTCCGCTGCTATTAGTGGTATGTCGACAAATCTATGCGCGTTATACTCCTCATTTGCCGCCAAATACAGCGGACCTGCTCCTGTTTACATGATGTCAACTGGGGTCGAGGACAATTGCAATGTTTTTGCAGTACAGCATATTTAGGAATCAATATTACATTGAACAGACCTACACAGCTATTTGTGATATCTCGTCAATTCCATGCGCGATATGCCGCACAGTTGCTGCCAAATAGAGCGCAAATCAGCCACTTTGCGCTATGCAAACTCAGGTCCGTGCCGAATTCATTGTAATTGTATTTTTGCATATTTAGGCTTATGTATTCAAATTAAACGTATCTCCGGTGCTATACGTGGTATGCCTACAATTCTATGCGCGTTATGCTCCACAGCTGCCGCCAAACAGCGCACCTGCTCCTGTTTACATTATGTCAACTCGGGTCGAGGACAAATCCAATGTTTTTGCAGTACAGGATATTCAGGATTCAATATTTCATTGAACGTATATACACTGCTATTGGTGATATCCTGACAATTCGATGCGCGTGATACTCCACATTCCCTGGCAAATACTACGCGGAACAGCCGGTTTGCGCATTGTCAACACTGTGTCCTGTCAAATACGTTGTAATTGCAGTTTATCATATTAGGCTCAAGTATTTATTTAAACGTATCTCCGCTGCTATTAGTAGTATGTCGACAAATCTATGCGCGTTATACTCCTCATTTGCCGCCAAATACAGCGGACCTGCTCCTGATTACATTATGTCAACCCGGGTCGAGGAGAATTGCAATGTAGTTGTAGTACTGCATATTCAGGATTCAATTCTTCATTGAATGTATCTACACTGCTATTGGTCATATCACGACAATCGGTGCGCGTGATACTCCACATTCCCAACCAAATACAGCGCACCTGCTCCTGTTTACATTATTTCAACTAGGGTCAAGGAAAAATGCAATGTTTTTGCAGTACAGCGCATTCAGGATTCGATATTTCATTGAACGGATCTACACTGCTATTTGTGATATCTCGTCAATTCGATGCGCGGTATACCGCACAGTTGCCGCCAAATACAGCGCACCTGCCCCTGTTTACATTATATCAACTTGGGTCGAGGACAAATGCAACGATTTTGTAGTACTGCATATTCAGGATTCAATACTTCACTGAATGTATCTACACTGCTATCGGTCATATCACGACAATTCGATGCGCGTGATACTCCATATTTCCTGACCAATACGGCGCACCTGCTCCTGTTTACATTATGTCAACTCGGGTCGAGGACAATTGCAACGTTGTGGCAGTACACCATATTCAGGATTCAATATTTCATTGAACGGATCTACACTGCTGTTTGTGATATCTCGTCAATTCGATGCGCGGTATACCGCACAGTTGCCGCCAAATACAGCGCACCTGCCCCTGTTTACATTATATCAACTTGGGTCGAGGACAAATGCAATGTTTTTGTAGTACTGCATATTCCGAATTCAATACTTCATTGAATGTATCTACACTGCTATTGGTGATATCCCGGCAATTCGAAGCGCGTTTTACTCCTCATTCGCTGCCATATGCTACGCACATCAGAGAGTGTGGGCATTGTCAACTCTGTGTCCCGTCAAATACATTGTAATTGCAGATTATAATATTAGGCTCAAGTATTTATTTAAACGTATCTCCGCTGCTATTAGTGGTATGTCGACAAATCTATGCGCGTTATACTCCTCATTTGCCGCCAAATACAGCGGACCTGCTCCTGCTTGCATTATGTCAACTGGGGTCGAGGACAAATCCAATGTTTTTGCAGTACAGGATATTCAGGATTCAATATTTCATTGAACGTATATACACTGCTATTGGTGATATCCTGACAATTCGATGCGCGTGATACTCCACATTCCCTGGCAAATACTACGCGGAACAGCAGGTTTGCGCATTGTCAACACTGTGTCCTGTCAAATACGTTGTAATTGCAGTTTATCATATTAGGCTCAAGTATTTATTTAAACGTATCTCCGCTGCTATTAGTACTATGTCGACAAATCTATGCGCGTTATACTCCTCATTTGCCGCCAAATACAGCGGACCTGCTCCTGATTACATTATGTCAACCCGGGTCGAGGAGAATTGCAATGTAGTTGTAGTACTGCATATTCGGGATTCAATTCTTCATTGAATGTATCTACACTGCTATTGGTCATATCACGACAATCGGTGCGCGTGATACTCCACATTCCCTGGCAAATACAGCGCACCTGCTCCTGTTTACATTATGTCAACACGGATCGAGGGCAAATGCTATGTTGTTGCAGTACAGCATATACAGGATTCATATTTCTTTGAACGTATATACACTGCCATGGTCATATCCCGACAATTCGATGCGCATGATACTCCATATTTCCTGCCAAATACAGCGTACCTGCACCTGTTTACATTATGTCAACTCGGGTCGACAACAAATGCAATGTTGCTACAAGTAGAGCATATTCAGGATTCAATATTTCATTGAACGTAAATACACTGTTATTGGTTATATCCCGACAACTCGATGCGCGTGATACTCCACATTCCCTGCCAAATACAGCGCACCTGCTCCTGTTTACATTATGTCAACTCGGGTCGAGGACAATTGCAATGTAGTTGTTGTACTGCATATTCAGGATTCAATTCTTCATTGAATGTATCTACACTGCTATTGGTCATATCACGACAATCGGTGCGCGTGATACTCCACATTTCCTGCCCAATTCGGCGCACCTGCTCCTGTTTACATTATGTCAACTCGGGTCGAGGACACATGCAACGTTTCTGTAGTGTTGCATATTCAGGATTCAATACTTCATTGAATGTATATACACTGCTATTGGTGATATCCTGACAATTCGATGCGCGTGATACTCCACATTCCCTGGCAAATACTACGCAGATCAGCCGGTTTGCGCATTGTCAACTCTGTGTCCTGTCAAATACATTGCCATTGCAGTTTATCATATTAGGCTCAAGTATTTATTTAAACGTATCTCCGCTGCTATTAGTAGTATGTCGACAAATCTATGCGCGTTATACTCCTCATTTGCCGCCAAATACAGCGGACCTGCTCCTGTTTACATTATGTCAACTCGGGTCGAGGACAATTGCAATGTAGTTGTAGTACTGCATATTCAGGATTCAATTCTTCATTGAATGTATCTACACTGCTATTGGTCATATCACGACAATCGGTGCGCGTGATACTCCACATTCCCAACCAAATACAGCGCATCTGCTCCTGTTTACATTATTTCAACTCGGGTCGAGGAAAAATGCAATGTTTTTGCAGTTCAGCACGTTCAGGATTCGACATTTCATTGAACGGATCCACATTGCTATTTGTGATATCTCGTCAATTCGATGCGCGGTATATCGCACAGTTGCTGCCAAATAGAGCGGAAACCAGCCACTTTGCGCTATGTCAACTCAGGTCCCTGCCCAATTCATTGTAATTGTAGTTTTGCATACTTAGGCCTAAGTATTCAATTAAACGGATCTCCGCTGCTATTAGTGGTATGTCGACAAATCTATGCGCGTTATACTTCTCATTTGCCGCCAAATACAGCGGACCTGCTCCTGTTTACATTATGTCAACTGGGGTCGAGGACAATTGCAACGTTGTGGCAGTACACCATATTCAGGATTCAATATTTCATTGAACGGATCTACACTGCTGTTTGTGATATCTCGTCAATTCGATGCGCGGTTTACCGCACAAGTGCTGCCAAATAGAGCGCATATCAGCCATTTGCGCTGTGTCAACTCAGGTCCCTGCCTAATTCATTGTAATTGTATTTTTGCATATTTAGTCTTATGTATTCAATTAAACGTATCTGCGGAGCTATAGGTGGTATGCCTACAATTCGATGCGCGTTATGCTTCACAGTTGCCGCCTAATACAGCGCACCTGCTCCTGTTTACATTATGTCAACTCGGGTCGAGGACATATGCAATGTTTTTGTAGTACAGCATATTCGGGATTCAATATTTCATTGAACGTATATACACTGCTATTGGTGATATCTCGACAATTCGAAGCGCCTTATACTCCTCATTCGCTGCCAAATACAACGCACATCAACCGGTTTGCACAATATCAACTCTGTGTCCCTGTCAAATCCATTGGAATTGCAGTTTAGCATATTTAGGATTAAGTATTCAATTAAACGTATCTCCGCTGCTAATGGTGGTAAGTCCAGAATTTGATGCGCGTTATACCCCACATTTGCTGCCAAATACAGAGCACATTAACCGGTTTACGCAATGTCAACTCTATATCCTGTCGAATCCATTGTATTTGCAGTTTGGCCTATTTGGGCCTAAGTACTCAATTAAACCTATTTTCGCTGCTATTGGTGATATCCCGGCAATTCGATGCGCGTTTTACTCCTCATTCGCTGCCATATGCTACGCACATCAGAGAGTGTGGGCATTGTCAACTCTGTGTCCCGTCAAATACATTGTAATTGCAGTTTATCATATTAGGCTCAAGTATTTATTTAAACGTATCTCCGCTGCTATTAGTGGTATGTCGACAAATCTATGCGCGTTATACTCCTCATTTGCCGCCAAATACAGCGGACCTGCTCCTGTTTACATGATGTCAACTGGGGTCGAGGACAATTGCAATGTTTTTGCAGTACAGCATATTTAGGAATCAATATTTCATTGAACAGACCTACACAGCTATTTGTGATATCTCGTCAATTCGATGCGCGATATGCCGCACAGTTGCTGCCAAATAGAGCGCAAATCAGCCACTTTGCGCTATGCAAACTCAGGTCCGTGCCAAATTCATTGTAATTGTATTTTTGCATATTTAGGCTTATGTATTCAAATTAAACGTATCTCCGGTGCTATACGTGGTATGCCTACAATTCTATGCGCGTTATGCTCCACAGCTGCCGCCAAACAGCGCACCTGCTCCTGTTTACATTATGTCAACTCGGGTCGAGGACAAATCCAATGTTTTTGCAGTACAGGATATTCAGGATTCAATATTTCATTGATCGTATATACACTGCTATCAGTGATATCCTGACAATTCGATGCGCGTAGTACTCCTCATTCGCTGCCAAATACTACGCAGATCAGCCGGTTTGCGCATTGTCAACTCTGTGTCCTGTCAAATACATTGTAATTGCAGATTATAATATTAGGCTCAAGTATTTATTTAAACGTATCTCCGCTGCTATTAGTGGTATGTCGACAAATCTATGCGCGTTATACTCCTCATTTGCCGCCAAATACAGCGGACCTGCTCCTGTTTACATTATGTCAACTGGGGTCGAGGACAAATCCAATGTTTTTGCAGTACAGGATATTCAGGATTCAATATTTCATTGAACGTATATATACTGCTATTGGTGATATCCTGACAATTCGATGCGCGTGATACTCCACATTCCCTGGCAAATACTACGCGGAACAGCCGGTTTGCGCATTGTCAACACTGTGTCCTGTCAAATACGTTGTAATTGCAGTTTATCATATTAGGCTCAAGTATTTATTTAAACGTATCTCCGCTGCTATTAGTAGTATGTCGACAAATCTATGCGCGTTATACTCCTCATTTGCCGCCAAATACAGCGGACCTGCTCCTGATTACATTATGTCAACCCGGGTGGAGGAGAATTGCAATGTAGTTGTAGTACTGCATATTCAATATTCAATTCTTCATTGAATGTATCTACACTGCTTTTGGTCATATCACGACAATCGGTGCGCGTGATACTCCACATTCCCAACCAAATACAGCGCACCTGCTCCTGTTTACATTATTTCAACTCGGGTCAAGGAAAAATGCAATGTTTTTGCAGTACAGCACATTCAGGATTCGATATTTCATTGAACGGATCTACACTGCTATTTGTGATATCTCGTCAATTCGATGCGCGGTATACCGCACAGTTGCCGCCAAATACAGCGCACCTGCCCCTGTTTACATTATATCAACTTGGGTCGAGGACAAATGCAACGATTTTGTAGTACTGCATATTCAGGATTCAATACTTCAATGAATATATCTACACTGCTATCGGTCATACCACGACAATTCGATGCGCGTGATACTCCATATTTCCTGACCAATACGGCGCACCCGCTCCTGTTTACATTATGTCAACTCGGGTCGAGGACAAATGGAATGTTGCTGTAGTGTTGCATATTCAGGATTTAATACTTCATTGAATGTATCTACACTGCAATTGGTCTTATCACGACAATTCGATGCGCGTGATACACCACATTCCCTGCCAAATACAGCGCACCTGCTCTTGTTTACATTGTGTCAACCGTGGTCGTGGACAAATGCATTGTTTTTGCAGTACAGCATATACCGGATTCAATACTTCATTGAACGTATATACACTGTTTTTGGTTATATCCCGGCCATTCGATGAGCGTGGTACTACACGTTTCCTGCCAAATACGGCACACCTGCTCCTGTTTACATTATGTCAACTCGGGTCGAGGACAAATCCAATGTTTTTGCAGTACAGGATATTCGGGATTCAATATTTCATTGAACGTATATACACTGCTATTGGTGATATCCTGACAATTCGATGCGCGTTATACTCCACATTCCCTGCCAAATACAGCGCACCTGCTCCTGTTTACATTATGTCAACTCGGGTGAAGGACAAATGCAATGTTTTTGCAGTACAGCACATTCAGGGTTCAATATTTCATTGAACGGATCTACACTGCGACTGGAGATATCTCGTTTATTCGATGCGCGGTATACCGCACACTTCCTGCCAAATATAGCGCAAATCAGCCATTGTGCGCTGAGTCAACCCAAGTCCCTGCCTAACTCATTGTAATTGTAGTTTTGCATATTTAGGCTTAAGTATTCAATTAAACGTATCTCCGATGCTATTGGTGGTATGCCTACAACTCGATGCGCGTTATACTCCACAGTTCCCGCCAAATACAGCGCACGTGCTCTTGTTTACATTATGTCAACTCGGGTCGAGGACAAATGCAAAGTTGTTGCAGTACTGCATATCCAGGTTTCAATACTTCATTGAACGTACCTACACTGCTATTGGAGATATATCGTCAATTCCAAGCGCCTTGTACTCCATATTTCCTGCCGAATACAGCACACCTGCTCCTGTTTACATTATGTCAACTCGGGTCGGGGACAAATGCAATCTTTTTGCAGAACAGCATATTCAGGATTCAATATTTCATTGAACGTAAATACACTGCTATTGGTGATATCCCGGCAATTCGATGCGCGTTATACTCCTCATTTGCCGCCAAATACAGCGCACCTGCTCCTGGTTACATTAAGTCAACTGGAGTCGAGGACAGTTGCAATGTTGTTGCAGTAAAGCATATTCAGGAATCAATATTTCATTGAACAGACCTACACTGCTATTTGTGATATCTCGTCAATTCGATGCGCGGTATGCCGCACAGTTGCTGCCAAATAGAGCGCAAATCAGCCACTTTGCGCTATGTAAACTGAGGTCCGTGCCTAATTCATTGTAATTGTATTTTTGCATACTTAGGCTTATGTATTCAAATTAAACGTATCTCCGGTGCTATAGGTGGTATGCCTACAATTCGATGCGCGTTATGCTCCACAGCTGCCGCCTAACAGCGAACCTGCTACTGTTTACATTATGTCAACTCGGGTCGAGGACAAATCCAATGTTTTTGCAGTACAGGATATTCAGGATTCAATATTTCATTGATCGTAAATACACTGCTATTGGTGATATCCCGACAATTCGATGCGCGTGATACTCCACATTCCCTGCCAAATGCAGCGCACCTGCTCCTGTTTACATTATGTCAACTGGGGTCGAGGATAATTGCAATGTTGTTGCAGTACAGCATGTTTACGAACCGATATTTCATTGAACGTAAATACACTGTTATTGGTTATATCCCGACAACTCGATGCGCGTGATACTCCACATTCCCTGCCAAATACAGCGCACCTGCTCCTGTTTACATTATGTCAACTCGGGTCGAGGACAATTGCAATGTAGTTGTAGTACTGCATATTCAGGATTCAATTCTTCATTGAATGTATCTACACTGCTATTGGTCATATCACGACAATCGGTGCGCGTGATACTCCACATTTCCTGCCCAATTCGGCGCACCTGCTCCTGTTTACATTATGTCAACTGGGGTCGAGGATAATTGCAATGTTGTTGCAGTACAGCATGTTTACGAACCGATATTTCATTGAACGTAAATACACTGTTATTGGTGATATCCCGACAACTCGACGCGCGTGATACTCGACATTCCCTGGCAAATACAGCGCACCTGCTCCTGTTTACATTATGTCAACACGGATCGAGGGCAAATGCTATGTTGTTGCAGTACAGCATATACAGGATTCATATTTCTTTGAACGTATATACACTGCCATGGCGATATCCCGACAAATCGATGCGCATGATACTCCATATTTCCTGCCAAATACAGCGTACCTGCTCCTGTTTACATTATGTCAACTCGGGTCGACAACAAATGCAATGTTGCTACAAGTAGAGCATATTCAGGATTCAATATTTCATTGAACGTAAATACACTGTTATTGGTTATATCCCGACAACTCGATGCGCGTGATACTCCACATTCCCTGCCAAATACAGCGCACCTGCTCCTGTTTACATTATGTCAACTCGGGTCGAGGACAATTGCAATGTAGTTGTAGTACTGCATATTCAGGATTCAATTCTTCATTGAATGTATCTACACTGCTATTGGTCATATCACGACAATCGGTGCGCGTGATACTCCACATTTCCTGCCCAATTCGGCGCACCTGCTCCTGTTTACATTATGTCAACTCGGGTCGAGGACACATGCAACGTTTCTGTAGTGTTGCATATTCAGGATTCAATACTTCATTGAATGTATATACACTGCTATTGGTGATATCCTGACAATTCGATGCGCGTGATACTCCACATTCCCTGGCAAATACTACGCAGATTAGCCGGTTTGCGCATTGTCAACTCTGTGTCCTGTCAAATACATTGCCATTGCAGTTTATCATATTAGGCTCAAGTATTTATTTAAACGTATCTCCGCTGCTATTAGAAGTATGTCGACAAATCTATGCGCGTTATACTCCTCATTTGCCGCCAAATACAGCGGACCAGCTCCTGTTTACATTATGTCAACTCGGGTCGAGGACAATTGCAATGTAGTTGTAGTACTGCATATTCAGGATTCAATTCTTCATTGAATGTATCTACACTGCTATTGGTCATATCATGACAATCGGTGCGCGTGATACTCCACATTTCCTGCCCAATTCGGCGCACCTGCTCCTGTTTACATTATGTCAACTCGGGTCGAGGACACATGCAACGTTTCTGTAGTGTTGCATATTCAGGATTCAATATTTCATTGAACGTATATACACTGCTGTTGGTGATATCCCGACAATTCGATGCGCGTGATACTCCACATTCGATGCCAAATACTACGCACATCAGCCGGTTTGCGCATTATCAACTCTGTGTCCTGTCAAATACATTGCAATCGCAGTTTATCATATTAGGCTCAAGTATTCATTTAAACGTATCTCCGCTGCTATTCGCGGTATGTCGACAAATCTATGCGCGTTATACTCGTCATTTGCCGCCAAATACAGCGCACCTGCTCCTGTTTACATTATGTGAACACGTATCGAGGGCAAATGCAATGTTGCTGCAAGTACAGGATATTCAGGATTCAATATTTCATTGAACGGATCTACACTGCTATTGGTGATATCCCGACAAATCGATGCGCGTTATACTCCTCATTCGCTGCAGAATACTACGTACATCAGCCGGTTGGCGCATTGTCAACTCTGTGTCCTGTCAAATACATTGTAATTGCAGTTCATTATATTAGGCTCAAATATTTATATAAACGTATCTCCGCTGCTATTCGTGGTATGTCGACAAATCTATGCGCGTTATACTCATCATTTGCCGCCAAATACGGGGGACCTGCTCCTGTTTACATTATGTCAACTGGGGTCGAGGACAATTGCAATGTTGTTGCAGTAAAGCATATTCAGGAATCAATATTTCATTGAACGGATCTACACTGCTATTTGTGATATCTCGTCAATTCGATGCGCGGTATGCCGCACAGTTGCTACCAAATAGAGCGCAAATCAGCCACTTTGCGCTATGTAAACTCAGGTCCGTGCCGAATTCATTGCAATTGTATTTTTGCATATTTAAGCTTCTGTATTCAATTAAACGTATCTCCGGTGCAATAGGTGGTATGCCTACAATTCGATGCGCGTTATGCTCCACAGCTGCCGCCAAACAGCGCACCTGCTCCTGTTTACATTATGTCAACTCGGGTCGGGGACATATCCAATGTTTTTGCCGTTCAGTATATTCAGGATTCAATATTTCATTGATCGTATATACACTGCCATTAGTGATATCCTGACAATTCGATGGGCGTTGTACTCCTCATTGGCTGCCAAATACTACGCAGATCAGCCGGTTTGCGCATTGTCAACTCTGTGTCCTGTCAAATACATTGTAATTGCAGATTATCATGTTACGCTCAAGTATTTATTAAAACGTATCTCCGCTGCTATTCGTGGTATCTCGACAAATCTATGCGCGCTATACTCCTCATTTGCCGCCAAATACAGCGCACCTGCTCCTGTTTACATTATATCAACTTGGGTCGAGGGCAAATGCAACGTTTTTGTAGTACTGCATATACTGGATTAAATACTTCATTGAACGTATATACACTGCTATTGGTGATATCCCGACAATTCGAAGCGAGTTATACTCCAAATTCCCTGCCAAACACAGCGCACCTGTTCTTGTTTACATTATGTCAACTCTGGTCGAGGACAAATGCAATGTTTTTGCAGTACAGCACATTCAGGATTCAATATTTCATTTGACGGATCTACACTGCTATTTGTGATATCTCGTCAATTCCATGCGCGGTATACCTCACAGTGGCTGCCAAATAGAGCGCAAATCTGCCACTTTGCGCTATGCCAACTCCGGTCCCTGCCTAATTCATTGTAATTGTAGTTTTGCATATTTAGGCCTAAGTATTCAATTGAGCGGATCTCCAGTGCTATTGGTGGTATGCCTACAATTCGATGCGCGTTATGCTCCACAGTTGCCGCCAAATACAGCGCACCTGCTCATGTGTACATTATGTCAACTCGGGTCGAGGACAAATCCAATATTTTTGCAGTAGAGGATATTCAGGATTCAATATTTTATTGAACGTATATACACTGCTATTCGTGATATCCCGACAATTCGAAGCGCGTTATACTCCACATTCCCTGGCAAATACAGCGCACCTGCTCCTGTTTACATTATGTCAACTCGGGTCAAGGACAAATGCAATGTTTTTGCAGTACAGCACATTCAGGATTCAATATTTCATTTGACGGATCTACACTGCTATTGGTGATATCTCGTCAATTCGATGCGCGGTATACAGCACGCTTGCTGCCAGATAGAGCGCAAATCAGCCACTGTGCGCTATGTCAACTCAGGTCCCTGAGTAATTCATTGTAATTGTAGTTTTGCATATGCAGGCTTAAGTATTCAATTAAACGGATCTCCGGTGATATTGGTGGTATGCCTACAAATCGATGCGCGTTATGCTCTACAGTTGCCGCAAAATACAGCATACCTGCCCCTGTTTACTTTATATCAACTTGGGTTGAGGACAAATGCAACGTTTTTGTAGTACTGCATATTCAGGATTCAATACTTCATTGAATGTATCTATATTGCTATTGGTCATATCACGACAATTCGAAGCGAGTTGTACTCCAAATTCCCTGCCAAACACAGCGCACCTGTTCTTGTTTACATTATGTCAACTCCGGTCGAGGACAAATCCAATGTTTTTGCAGTACAGGATATTCGGGATTCAATATTTCATTGAACGTATATACACTGCTATTGGTGATATCCTGACAGTTCGATGCGCGTTAAACTCCTCATTCGCTGGCAAATACTACGCACATCAGCCGGTTTGCGCATTGTCAACTCTGTGGCCTGTTAAATACATTGTAATTGCAGTTTACCATATTAGGTTCAAGTATTTATTAAAACGTATCTCCGCTGCTATTCGTGGTATCTCGACAAATCTATGCGCGATATACTCCTCACTTGCCGCCAAATACAGCGCACCTGCTCCTGTTTACATTATGTCAACTCGGGTCGAGGACAATTGCAATGTTGTTGTAGTACTGCATTTTCAGGATTCAATACTTCATTGAATGTATCTTCACTGCTATTGGTCATATCACGACAATTCGGTACGCGTGATACTCCACATTCCCAACCAAATACAGCGCATCTGCTCCTGTTTACATTATGTCAACTCGGGTCAAGGAAAAATGCAATGTTTTTGCAGTACAGCACATTCAGGATTCAATATTTCATTGAATGTATCTACACTGCAATTGGTCATATCACGACAATTCGATGCGCGTGATACACCACATTCCCTGCCAAATACAGCGCACCTGCTCCTGTTTACAATATGTCAACTCGGGTCGAGGACAAATGCAATGTTGCTGCAGTACAGCATATTCAGGATTCAATATTTCATTGAACGTATATACACTGCCCTGGTGATATCCCGACAATTCGATGCGCATGATACTCCACATTTCCTGCCAAATACAGCGCACCTGCTCCTGTTTACAATATGTCAACTCGGGTCGAGGACAAATGCAATGTTGCTGCAGTACAGCATATTCAGGATTCAATATTTCATTGAACGTATATACACTGCTATTCGTCATATCCCGACAGTTCGATGCGAGTTGTACTCCGCATTCCCTGCCAAGTACTACGTTCATCAGAGTGTTTGCGCATTGTCAACTCTGTGTCCTGTCAAGTACATTGTAATTGCAGATTGTCATATTAGGCTTAATTATTTATTTAAACGTATCTACGCTGCTATTCGTGGTATGTCGACAAATCTGTGCGCGTTATATTCCTCATTTGCCGCCAAATACAGCGCACCTGCTCCTGTTTACATTGTATCAAGTGTGGTCGAGGACAAATGCATTGTTTTTGCAGTACAGCACATTCAGGATTCAATATTTCATTGAACGGATCTACACTGCTATTTGTGATATCTCGCCAATTGGATGCGCGGTATACCGAACAGTTGCTGCCAAATAGAGCGCAAATCAGCCACTGTGCGCTATGTCAACTCAGGCCCCTGCCTAATTCATTGTAATTGTAGTTTTGCATGTTTAGGCTTAAGTATTCAATTAAACGTATCTCCGGTGCTATTGGTGGTATGCCTACAATTTGCTGCGCGTTATACTCCACAGTTGCCGCCGAATACAGCGCTCCTGTCTCTGTTTACATTATGTCAACTTGGGTCGAGGACAAAAGCAACGTTGTTGTAGTACTGCATTTTCAGGATTCAATACTTCATTGAATGTATCTACACTGTTATTGGTCATATCACGACAATTCGATGCGCGTGATACTACACATTTCCTGCCAAATACGGCACACCTGCTCCTGTTTACATTATGTGAACTCGGGTCGAGGACAAATCCAATGTTTTTGCAGTACAGGATATTCAGGATTGAATATGTCATTGGACGTATATACACTGCTATTGGTGATATCCTGACAATTCGATGCGCCTTATACTCCTCATTCGCTGCCAAATACTACGCACATCAGCCGGTTCGCGCTGTCAACTCTGTGTCCTGTCAAATACATTGTAATTGCAGTTTATCATATTAGGCTCAAGTATTTATTTAAACGTATCTCCGCTGCTATACGTGGTATGTCGACAAATCTATGCGCGTTATACTCCTCATTTCCTGCCCAATACGGTGCACCTGCTCCTGCTTACATTATGTCAACTCGGGTCGAGGACAAATGCAATGTTGCTGTAGTGTTGCATATTCAGGATTCAGTACTTCATTGAATGTATCTACACTACTATTGGTCATATCACGACAATTCGATGCGCGTGTTACTCCACATTTCCTGCCAAATACAGCGCACCTGCTCCTGTTTACATTATATCAACTCGGGTCGAGGACCAATGCAATGAAGTTGAAGTACTGCATATTCAGGATTCAATACTTCATTGAATGTATCTACACTGCTATTGGTCCTATCACGACAATTCGATGCACGTGATGCTCCACATACCCAGCCTAATACAGCGCACCTGCTCTTGTTTACAGTGTGTCAATTGTGGTCGAGGACAAATGCATTGTTTTTGCAGTACAGCATATACCGTATTCAATACTTCATTGAACGTATACACACTGCCATTGTTGATATCCCGACAATTCGATGCCCGTGATACTCTACATTTCCTGCCAAATACGGCGCACCTGCTCCTGTTTACATTATGTCAACTCAGGTCGAGGACAAATGCAATGTTCTTGTAGTACTGCATACTACATTGGTGATATCCCGACAATTCGATGCGCGTTATACTCCTAATTCGATGCCAAATACTATGCACATCAGCCGGTTTGCGCATTGTTAACTCTGTGTCCTGTCAAATACATTGTAATTGCAGTTTATCATATTAGGCTCAAGTATTTATTTAAGCGTATCTCCGCTGCTATTCGTGGTATGTCGACAAATCTATGCGCGCTATACTCCTCATTTGCCGCCAAATACAGGGGACCTGCTCCTGTTCACATTATGTCAACTGGGGTCGAAGACAAATACAATGGTTTTGTAGTACTGCATATTCAGTATTCAATACTTCATTGAATGTATCTACACTGCTATTGGTGATATGCCGACAATTCGATGCGCGTGATACTCCACATTCCCTGCCAAAAACAGCGCACCTGCTCCTGTTTACATTATGTCAACTCCGGTCCAGTAAAATGCAATGTTTTTGCAGTACAGCACATTCAGAATTCAATATTCCATTGAACGGATCTACACTGCTTTTTGTGATATCTCGTCAATTCGATGCGCGCTATACCGCACAGTTGCTGCCAAATAGAGCGCAAATCAGCCACTTTGCGCTATGTCAACTCAGGTCCCTCCCTAATTCATTGAAATTGTAGTTTTGCACATTTAGTCTTATGTATTCAATTAAACGTATCTCCGGTGCTATTGGTGGTACGCCTACAATTCGATGCTCGTTATGCTCCACAGTTGCCGCCAAGCAGCGGACCTACTACTGTTTATATCATATCAACTGGATCAAATGCAATGTTCTTGTAGTACTGCATACTCAGGGTTCAATACTTCATTGAACGTATCTACACTGCGACTGGAGATATTTCGTCAACTCCATGCGTCTTGTACTCCACATTTCCTGCCGAATACAGCACTCCTGCTCCTGTTTACATTATGTCAACTCGGGTCGAGGGCAAATGCAATGTTTTTGCAGAACAGCATATTCAGCATTCAATATTTCATTCAACGTAAATACACTGCTGTTGGTGATATCCCGACAATTCGATGCGCGTGATACTCCACATTCGATGCCAAATACTACGCACATCAGCCGGTTTGCGCATTATCAACTCTGTGTCCTGTCAAATACATTGCAATCGCAGTTTATCATATTAGGCTCAATTATTTATTTAAACGAATCTCCGCTGCTATTCGTGGTATGTCGACAAATTTATGCGCGATATACTTCTCATTTGCCGCCAAATACAGCGGATCTGCTCCTGTTTACATTATGTCCTCTCGGGTCGAGGACAAATGCAATTGTGTTGCAGTACAGCATATACAGGATTCAATATTTTATTGAACGTATATACACTGCTATTCGTGATATCCCGATAATTCGATGTGCGTGATACTCCAGATTTCCAGCCAAATACAGCGCACCTGCTCCTGTTTACATTATATCAACTCGGGTCGAGGGCCAATGCAATGAAGTTGAAGTACTGCATATTCAGGATTCAATACTTCATTGAATGTATCTACACTGCTATTGGTCCTATCACGACAATTCGATGCACGTGATGCTCCACATACCCAGCCTAATACAGCGCACCAGCTCTTGTTTACAGTGTGTCAATTGTGGTCGAGGACAAATGCATTGTTTTTGCAGTACAGCATATACCGTATTCAATACTTCATTGAACGTATACACACTGCCATTGTTGATATCCCGACAATTCGATGCCCGTCATACTCTACATTTCCTGCCAAATACGGCGCACCTGCTCCTGTTTACATTATGTCAACTCAGGTCGAGGACAAATGCAATGTTCTTGTAGTACTGCATATTCAGGATTCAATATTTCATTGAACGTAAATACACTGCTATTGGTGAAATCCCGACAATTCGATGCGCGTTATACTCCTTATTCGCTGCCAAATACTACGCACATCAGCCGGTTTTCGCATTGTCAACTCTGTGTTCTGCTAAATACATTGTAATTGCAGTTTATCATATTAGGCTCAAGTATTCATTTAAACGTATCTCCGCTGCTATTCGCGGTATGTCGACAAATCTATGCGCGTTATACTCGTCATTTGCCGCCAAATACAGCGCACCTGCTCCTGTTTACATTATGTCAACACGTATCGAGGGCAAATGCTATGTTGTTGCAGTACAGCATATACAGGATTCAACCTTTCATTGAACGTATATACACTGCCATGGTGATATCCCGACAATTCGATGCGCATGATACTCCACATTTTCTGCCAAATACAGCGCACCTGCTCCTGTTTACATTATGTGAACACGTATCGAGGGCAAATGCAATGTTGCTGCAAGTACAGGATATTCAGGATTCAATATTTCATTGAACGGATCTACACTGCTATTGGTGATATCCCGACAATTCGATGCGCGTTATACCGCACAGTGGCTGCCGAAGAGAGCGTAAATCAGCCACTTTGCGCTATGTCAACTCAGGTCCCTGCATAATTCATTGTAATTGTGGTTTTGCTTATTTAGGCTTATGTATTCAATTAAACCTAGGTCCTGTGCTATTGGTGGTATGCGACAATTCTGCTAGAAATATTCAATTGCGCTGATCTCAGATTTTATTCCAGATGTCTCAACAATTCTATGCGCGTTCCACTCCACATATGCTGCCAAATACAGCGCGCGTCATTCAATTCCATGCGCGTTCTACTCCACACTTGCTCTCGCATATAGCGCACCTGCTCCTGTTTATATTTTATCAATTCGGGTCATGGTCAAATCCAATGTTATTGCTGTACTGCATATTCAGGATTCAATATTCCCTTAATTGTTTATACACTGCTATTGGTGAAATCTCGACAATTCGACGTGCGTTACTCCACATATGCGGCCAAATTCAGCGCACGTCATTCGGTTTGCCCTATGTCAACTCTGGGCCCTGTCAAGTGCAGCGTAATTGCAATTTTGCAGAGTCTGTGTTAAATACTCAATTAAACGTATCCGCACTGTTATTGGTGATATCTAGACAAGTAGTTGAGCGTTAAACTCCTCATTCGCTGCGAAATTTAGCGGAGCTGCCTCCAGTTTACATTATGTCAAGTCGGATCGAGTTCAAATCCAATGTTATTGCAGTACTTTATATTCAGCCTTCAATATTCAATTGAACGTTGCTTCGTTTCGATTGGAGATACGAAGAAAATTCTATGCGCGTTCTACTCCACAGATGCTGCCAAATACAGCGCACATCAACCGGTTTACTCAATGTCAACTCTGTGTCCTGTCAAATCCAGCGTAATTGCCGTTTTAAAATATTCTACCGGAAATATTCAATTAAACGTGTCTCCGTCGCTATTGGTGGTATGTCGACAAGTCGAAGCGCTTTACACTCCACATTTGCTGCCAAATACAGCGCACATGCTCCCGTTTACATTTTGCCAACTCGGGTCGACGTCAAATCAAATGTTATTGCTATGCTGCTTATCCAGGCTTCAATTATCAATTGAACGAATCTGTACTACTATTGGTGATATGTCGACAATTCGATGCGCGCTACCCCGCACATTTGCTGCAAGAAATAGCGCACAGCAACCAGTTTGCGCAATGTCAACTCTGTGCCCTATCAAATACAGCGTTATTCCTGTTTTGCATATTCAGTTTTAAATATTCATTTGGGCGTATTCCAGTTTCTATTCCAGACATCTCGATAGTTCGATACGCGTTAAACTCCACATTTTCTGCCAAATAGAGCGCACTTGCAACTGTTTACATTAAGCAATCTCGGATCGAGGTCAAATCCAATGCTATTGCTGTACAGCATATTCAGGAATCAATACTCCATTGAAATTTTCTACACTGCTATTGGTGATATTTCGTCAATTCGATGCGCGGTATACCGCACACTTGCTGCCAAATAGAGCGCAAATCAGCCACTGTGCGCTATGTCAACTCAGGTCCCTGCCTAATTCATTGTAATTGTAGTTTTGCATATTCAGGCTTAAGTATTCAATTAAACGTATCTCCGGTGCTATTGGTGGTATACCTACAATTCGTTGCGCGTGATACTCCACATTCCCTGCCAAATACAGCGAACCTGCTTCTGTTTACATTATGTCAACTCGGGTCGAGGACAAATGCAATGTTGTTGCAGTACAGCATATTCAGGAATCAATATTTCATTGAACAGACCTACACTGCTATTTGTGATATCTCGTCAATTCGATGCGCGGTATGCCGCACAGTTGCTACCAAATAGAGCGCAAATCAGCCACTTTGCGCTATGTAAACTCAGGTCCGTGCCGAATTCATTGCAATTGTATTTTTGCATATTTACACTTCTGTATTCAATTAAACGTATCTCCGGTGCAATAGGTGGTATGCCTACAATTCGATGCGCGTTATGCTCCACAGCTGCCGCCAAACAGCGCACCTGCTCCTGTTTACATTATGTCAACTCGGGTCGGGGACATGTCCAATGTTTTTGCCGTTCAGGATATTCAGGATTCAATATTTCATTGATCGTATATACACTGCCATTAGTGATATCCTGACAATTCGATGGGCGTTGTGCTCCTCATTGGCTGCCAAATACTACGCAGATCAGCCGGTTTGCGCATTGTCAACTCTGTGTCCTGTCAAATACATTGTAATTGCAGGTTATCATGTTACGCTCAAGTATTTATTTAAACGTATCTCCGCTGCTATTAGTGGTATGTTGACAACTCGATACGCGTGATACTCCACTGTTCCTGCCAAATACAGCGCACCTGCTCCTGTTTGCATTATGTCAACTGGGGCCGAAGACGATTGTAATGTTGTTGCAGTACACCATATTCAGGATCCAATATTTCATTGAACGTACACACACTGCCATTGGTGATATCCCGACATTTCGATGCGCGTTACACTCCTCATTCGCTGCAGAATACTACGTACATCAGCCGTTTGGCGCATTGTCAACTCTGTGTCCTGTCAAATACATTGTAATTGTAGTTCATTATATTAGGCTCAAATACTTATTTAAACGTATCTCCGCTGCTATTCGTGGTATGTCGACAAATCTATGCGCGTTATACTCCTCATTTGCCGCCAAATACAGCGCACCTGCTCCTGTTTACATTATGTCAACTGGGGTCGAGGACAATTGCAATGTTGTTGCAGTAAAGCATATTCAGGAATCAATATTTCATTGAACGGATCTACACTGCTAATGGTGATATCTCGTCAATTCGATGCGCGTGATACTCCACTGTTCCTGCCAAATACGGCGCACCTGCTCCTGTTTACATTATGTCAACTCGGGTCGAGGACAAATCCAATGATTTTGCAGTACAGGATATTCAGGATTCAATATTTCATTGATCGTATATACACTGCTATTAGTGATATCTTGACAAATCTATGCGCGTTATACTCCTCATTTGCCGCCAAATAAAGCGGACCTGCTCCTGTTTACATTAAGCCAACTGGGGTCGAGGACAATTGCAATGTTGTTGCAGTAAAGCATATTCAGGAATCAATATTTCATTGAACAGACCTACACTGCTATTTGTGATATCTCGTCAATTCGATGCGCCGTATGCCGCACAGTTGCTACCAAATAGAGCGCAAATCAGCCACTTTGCGCTATGTAAACTCAGGTCCGTGCCGAATTCATTGCAATTGTATTTTTGCATATTTAGGCTTATGTATTCAATTAAACGTATCTCCGGTGCAATAGGTGGTATGCCTACAATTCGATGCGCGTTATGCTCCACAGCTGCCGCCAAACAGCGCACCTGCTCCTGTTTACATTATGTCAACTCGGGTCGGGGACATATCCAATGTTTTTGCCGTTCAGTATATTCAGGATTCAATATTTCATTGATCGTATATACACTGCCATTAGTGATATCCTGACAATTCGATGGGCGTTGTACTCCTCATTGGCTGCCAAATACTACGCACCTGCTCCTGTTTACATTAAGTCAACTGGGGTCGAAGGCAAATGCAATGTTGCTGCAGTACAGCATATTCAGGTTTCGACATTTATTGAACGTATATACACTGCTATTCGTGATATCCCGACAATTCGAAGCGCGTTATGCTCCACAGCTGCCGCCAAACAGCGCACCTGCTACTGTTTACATTACATCAACTCGGGTCGAGGACAAATCCAATGTTTTGGCAGTACGGGATATTCAGGATTCAATATTTCATTGAACGTATATACACTGCTATTGGTGATATCCTGACAGTTCGATGCGCGTTAAACTCCTCATTCGCTGCCAAATACTACGCACATCAGCCGGTTTGCGCATTGTCAACTCTGTGGCCTGTTAAATACATTGTAATTGCAGTTTACCATATTAGGTTCAAGTATTTATTAAAACGTATCTCCGCTGCTATTCGTGGTATCTCGACAAATCTATGCGCCATATACTCCTCACTTGCCGCCAAATACAGCGCACCTGCTCCTGTTTACATTGTATCAACTGTGGTCGAGGACAAATGCATTGTTTTTGCAGTACAATATATTCAGGAATCAATATTTCATTGAACGGATCTACACTGCTATTTGTGATATCTCGTCAATTCGATGCGCGGTATGCCGCACAGTTGCTGCCAAATAGAGCGCAAATCAGCCACTTTGCGCTATGTAAACTGAGGTCCGTGCCTAATTCATTGTAATTGTATTTTTGCATATTTAGGCATATGTATTCAAATTAAACGTATCTCCGGTGCTATAGGTGGTATGCCTACAATTCGATGCGCGTTATGCCTCACAGTTGCCGCCTAATACAGCGCACATGCCCCTGTTTACATTATGTCAACTCGAGTCGAGAACAGATGCAATGTTGCTGCAGTACAGCATATTCGGGATTCAATATTTCATTGAACGTATATACACTGCTATTGGTGATATCTCGACAAATCAAAGCGCGTTATACTCCGCATTCGCTGCCAAATACAACGCACCTGCTCCTGTTTACATTAAGTCAACTGGGGTCGAAGGCAAATGCAATGTTGCTGCAGTACAGCATATTCATGTTTCGACATTTATTGAACGTATATACACTGCTATTCGTGATATCCCGACAATTCGAAGCGCGTTATGCTCCACAGCTGCCGCCAAACAGCGCACCTGCTACTGTTTACATTACATCAACTCGGGTCGAGGACAAATCCAATGTTTTGGCAGTACGGGATATTCAGGATTCAATATTTCATTGATCGTAAATACACTGCTATTCCTGATATCCCGATAATTAGAAGAGAGTTATACTCCACATTCCCTGCCAAACACAGCGCACCTGCTCCTGTTTACATTATGTCAACTCACGTCGAGGACAAATGCAATGTTGCTGCAGTACAGCATATTCAGGATTCAATATTTCATTGAACGGATCTACACTGCTATTGGTGATATCCCGACAATTCGATGCGCGTTATACCGCACAGTGGCTGCCGAAGAGAGCGTAAATCAGCCACTTTGCGCTATGTCAACTCAGGTCCCTGCATAATTCATTGTAATTGTGGTTTTGCTTATTTAGGCTTATGTATTCAATTAAACCTAGGTCCTGTGCTATTGGTGGTATGCGACAATTCTGCTAGAAATATTCAATTGCGCTGATCTCAGATTTTATTCCAGATGTCTCAACAATTCTATGCGCGTTCCACTCCACATATGCTGCCAAATACAGCGCGCGTCATTCAATTCCATGCGCGTTCTACTCCACACTTGCTCTCGCATATAGCGCACCTGCTCCTGTTTATATTTTATCAATTCGGGTCATGGTCAAATCCAATGTTATTGCTGTACTGCATATTCAGGATTCAATATTCCCTTAATTGTTTATACACTGCTATTGGTGAAATCTCGACAATTCGACGTGCGTTACTCCACATATGCGGCCAAATTCAGCGCACGTCATTCGGTTTGCCCTATGTCAACTCTGGGCCCTGTCAAGTGCAGCGTAATTGCAATTTTGCAGAGTCTGTGTTAAATACTCAATTAAACGTATCCGCACTGTTATTGGTGATATCTAGACAAGTAGTTGAGCGTTAAACTCCTCATTCGCTGCGAAATTTAGCGGAGCTGCCTCCAGTTTACATTATGTCAAGTCGGGTCGAGGTCAAATCCAATGTTATTGCAGTACTTTATATTCAGCCTTCAATATTCAATTGAACGTTGCTTCGTTTCGATTGGAGATACGAAGAAAATTCTATGCGCGTTCTACTCCACAGATGCTGCCAAATACAGCGCACATCAACCGGTTTACTCAATGTCAACTCTGTGTCCTGTCAAATCCAGCGTAATTGCCGTTTTAAAATATTCTACCGGAAATATTCAATTAAACGTGTCTCCGTCGCTATTGGTGGTATGTCGACAAGTCGAAGCGCTTTACACTCCACATTTGCTGCCAAATACAGCGCACATGCTCCCGTTTACATTTTGCCAACTCGGGTCGACGTCAAATCCAATGTTATTGCTATGCTGCTTATCCAGGCTTCAATTATCAATTGAACGAATCTGTACTACTATTGGTGATATGTCGACAATTCGATGCGCGCTACCCCGCACATTTGCTGCAAGAAATAGCGCACAGCAACCAGTTTGCGCAATGTCAACTCTGTGCCCTATCAAATACAGCGTTATTCCTGTTTTGCATATTCAGTTTTAAATATTCATTTGAGCGTATTCCAGTTTCTATTCCAGACATCTCGATAGTTCGATACGCGTTAAACTCCACATTTTCTGCCAAATAGAGCGCACTTGCAACTGTTTACATTAAGCAATCTCGGATCGAGGTCAAATCCAATGCTATTGCTGTACAGCATATTCAGGAATCAATACTCCATTGAAATTTTCTACACTGCTATTGGTGATATCTCGTCAATTCGATGCGCGCTATACCGCACAGTTGCTGCCAAATAGAGCGCAAATCAGCCACTGTGCGCTATGTCAACTCAGGTCCCTGCCTAATTCATTGTAATTGTAGTTTTGCATATTCAGGCTTAAGTATTCAATTAAACGTATCTCCGGTGCTATTGGTGGTATACCTACAATTCGTTGCGCGTGATACTCCACATTCCCTGCCAAATACAGCGCACCTGCTCCTGTTTACATTATGTCAACTCGGGTCGAGGACAAATGCAATGTTGTTGCAGTACAGCATATTCAGGAATCAATATTTCATTGAACAGACCTACACTGCTATTTGTGATATCTCGTCAATTCGATGCGCGGTATGCCGCACAGTTGCTACCAAATAGAGCGCAAATCAGCCACTTTGCGCTATGTAAACTCAGGTCCGTGCCGAATTCATTGCAATTGTATTTTTGCATATTTACACTTCTGTATTCAATTAAACGTATCTCCGGTGCAATAGGTGGTATGCCTACAATTCGATGCGCGTTATGCTCCACAGCTGCCGCCAAACAGCGCACCTGCTCCTGTTTACATTATGTCAACTCGGGTCGGGGACATGTCCAATGTTTTTGCCGTTCAGGATATTCAGGATTCAATATTTCATTGATCGTATATACACTGCCATTAGTGATATCCTGACAATTCGATGGGCGTTGTGCTCCTCATTGGCTGCCAAATACTACGCAGATCAGCCGGTTTGCGCATTGTCAACTCTGTGTCCTGTCAAATACATTGTAATTGCAGGTTATCATGTTACGCTCAAGTATTTATTTAAACGTATCTCCGCTGCTATTAGTGGTATGTTGACAACTCGATACGCGTGATACTCCACTGTTCCTGCCAAATACAGCGCACCTGCTCCTGTTTGCATTATGTCAACTGGGGCCGAAGACGATTGTAATGTTGTTGCAGTACACCATATTCAGGATTCAATATTTCATTGAACGTACACACACTGCCATTGGTGATATCCCGACAATTCGATGCGCGTTACACTCCTCATTCGCTGCAGAATACTACGTACATCAGCCGTTTGGCGCATTGTCAACTCTGTGTCCTGTCAAATACATTGTAATTGCAGTTCATTATATTAGGCTCAAATACTTATTTAAACGTATCTCCGCTGCTATTCGTGGTATGTCGACAAATCTATGCGCGTTATACTCCTCATTTGCCGCCAAATACAGCGCACCTGCTCCTGTTTACATTATGTCAACTGGGGTCGAGGACAATTGCAATGTTGTTGCAGTAAAGCATATTCAGGAATCAATATTTCATTGAACGGATCTACACTGCTAATGGTGATATCTCGTCAATTCGATGCGCGTGATACTGCACATTTCCTGCCAAATACGGCGCACCTGCTCCTGTTTACATTATGTCAACTCGGGTCGAGGACAAATCCAATGATTTTGCAGTACAGGATATTCAGGATTCAATATTTCATTGATCGTATATACACTGCTATTAGTGATATCTTGACAAATCTATGCGCGCTATACTCCTCATTTGCCGCCAAATAAAGCGGACCTGCTCCTGTTTACATTAAGCCAACTGGGGTCGAGGACAATTGCAATGTTGTTGCAGTAAAGCATATTCAGGATTCAATATTTCATTGAACAGACCTACACTGCTATTTGTGATATCTCGTCAATTCGATGCGCCGTATGCCGCACAGTTGCTACCAAATAGAGCGCAAATCAGCCACTTTGCGCTATGTAAACTCAGGTCCCTGCCGAATTCATTGCAATTGTATTTTTGCATATTTAGGCTTATGTATTCAATTAAACGTATCTCCGGTGCAATAGGTGGTATGCCTACAATTCGATGCGCGTTATGCTCCACAGCTGCCGCCAAACAGCGCACCTGCTCCTGTTTACATTATGTCAACTCGGGTCGGGGACATATCCAATGTTTTTGCCGTTCAGTATATTCAGGATTCAATATTTCATTGATCGTATATACACTGCCATTAGTGATATCCTGACAATTCGATGGGCGTTGTACTCCTCATTGGCTGCCAAATACTACGCACCTGCTCCTGTTTACATTAAGTCAACTGGGGTCGAAGGCAAATGCAATGTTGCTGCAGTACAGCATATTCAGGTTTCGACATTTATTGAACGTATATACACTGCTATTCGTGATATCCCGACAATTCGAAGCGCGTTATGCTCCACAGCTGCCGCCAAACAGCGCACCTGCTACTGTTTACATTACATCAACTCGGGTCGAGGACAAATCCAATGTTTTGGCAGTACGGCATATACAGGATTCAATATTTCATTGAACGTATATACACTGCTATTGGTGATATCCTGACAGTTCGATGCGCGTTAAACTCCTCATTCGCTGCCAAATACTACGCACATCAGCCGGTTTGCGCATTGTCAACTCTGTGGCCTGTTAAATACATTGTAATTGCAGTTTACCATATTAGGTTCAAGTATTTATTAAAACGTATCTCCGCTGCTATTCGTGGTATCTCGACAAATCTATGCGCCATATACTCCTCACTTGCCGCCAAATACAGCGCACCTGCTCCTGTTTACATTGTATCAACTGTGGTCGAGGACAAATGCATTGTTTTTGCAGTACAATATATTCAGGAATCAATATTTCATTGAACGGATCTACACTGCTATTTGTGATATCTCGTCAATTCGATGCGCGGTATGCTGCACAGTTGCTGCCAAATAGAGCGCAAATCAGCCACTTTGCGCTATGTAAACTGAGGTCCGTGCCTAATTCATTGTAATTGTATTTTTGCATATTTAGGCATATGTATTCAAATTAAACGTATCTCCGGTGCTATAGGTGGTATGCCTACAATTCGATGCGCGTTATGCCTCACAGTTGCCGCCTAATACAGCGCACATGCCCCTGTTTACATTATGTCAACTCGAGTCGAGAACAGATGCAATGTTGCTGCAGTACAGCATATTCGGGATTCAATATTTCATTGAACGTATATACACTGCTATTGGTGATATCTCGACAAATCAAAGCGCGTTATACTCCGCATTCGCTGCCAAATACAACGCACCTGCTCCTGTTTACATTAAGTCAACTGGGGTCGAAGGCAAATGCAATGTTGCTGCAGTACAGCATATTCATGTTTCGACATTTATTGAACGTATATACACTGCTATTCGTGATATCCCGACAATTCGAAGCGCGTTATGCTCCACAGCTGCCGCCAAACAGCGCACCTGCTACTGTTTACATTACATCAACTCGGGTCGAGGACAAATCCAATGTTTTGGCAGTACGGGATATTCAGGATTCAATATTTCATTGATCGTAAATACACTGCTATTCCTGATATCCCGATAATTAGAAGAGAGTTATACTCCACATTCCCTGCCAAACACAGCGCACCTGCTCCTGTTTACATTATGTCAACTCACGTCGAGGACAAATGCAATGTTGCTGCAGTACAGCATATTCAGGATTCAATATTGCCTTGAACGTATATACTGCTATTCCTGATATCCCGATAATTCGAAGAGAGTTATACTCCACATTCCCTGCCAAACACAGCGCACCTGCTCCTGTTTACATTTGTCAACTCGGGTCAAGGACAAATGCAATGTTTTTGCAGTACAGCACATTCAGGATTCAATACTGCCTTGAACGTATATACTGCTATTCCTGATATCCCGATAATTCGAAGAGAGTTATACTCCACATTCCCTGTCAAATACAGCGATCCCGCTCCTGTTTACATTATGTCAACTCCGGTCGAGGACAAATGCAATGTTGCTGTAGTGTTGCATATTCAGGATTCAGTACTTCATTGAATGTATCTACACTGCTATTGGTCATATCACGACAATTCGATGCGCGTGTAACTCCACATTCCCTGCCGAATACAGCGCACCTGCTCTTGTTTACATTGTGTCAACTGTGTTCGAGGACAAATGCATTGTTTTTGCAGTATAGCACATTCAGGATTCAATATTTCATTGAACGGATCTACACTGCTATTTGTGATATCTCGTCAATTCGATGCGCGGTATACCGCACAGTTGCTGCCAAATAGAGCGCAAATCAGCCACTTTGCGCTATGTCAACTCAGGTCCGTGCCTAATTCATTGTAATTGTATTTTTGCATATTTTGGCATATGTATTCAAATTAAACGTATCTCCGGTGCTATTGGTGGTATGCCTACAATTCGATGCGCGTTATGCTCCACAGCTGCCGCCAAACAGCGCACCTGCTACTGTTTACATTACATCAACTCGGGACGAGGACAAATCCAATGTTTTGGCAGTACGGGATATTCAGGATTCAATATTTCATTGATCGTAAATACACTGCTATTCCTGATATCCCGATAATTCGAAGAGAGTTATACTCCACATTCCCTGCCAAACACAGCGCACCTGCTCCTGTTTACATTATGTCAACTCGCGTCGAGGACAAATGCATTGTTGCTGCAGTACAGCATATTCAGGATTCAATATTGCCTTGAACGTATATACTGCTATTCCTGATATCCCGATAATTCGAAAAGAGTTATACTCCACATTCCCTGCCAAACACAGCGCACCTGCTCCTGTTTACATTATGTCAACTCGGGTCAAGGACAAATCTAATGTTTTTGCAGTACAGCACATTCAGCATTCAATATGTCATTGAACGTATATACACTGCTATTCGTGATATCCCGACAAATCGAAGCGCGTTATGCTCCTCATTCGCTGCCAAGTACTACGCTGATCAGAGAGTTTGCGCATTGTCAACTCTGTGTCCTGTCAAATACATTGTAATTGCAGTTTATCATATTATGCACAAGTATTTATTTAAACGTATCTCCGCTGCTATTCGTGGTATGTCGACAAATCTATGCGCGTTATACTCCTCATTTGCCGCCAAATACAGCGCACCTGCTGCCGTTTACATTATGTCAACTGGGGTCGAGGTCAAATCCAATCGTTTTGCTGTACTGCAAATTCAGGATTCAATATCCCATTTAACGTTTCTACACTGCTATTGGTGATATCTCGTCAATTCGATGCGCGGTATACGGCACACTTGCTGCCAAATGGGGACACTGTGCGCTGTGTTAACCCAGGTCCCTGCCTAACTCATTGTAATTGTAGTTTTGCATATTTAGGCTTAAGTATTCAATTAAACGTATCTCCGGTGCTATTGCTGTTATGCCTACAACTCGATGCGCGTTATACTCCACAGCTCCCGCCAAATACAGCGCACTTGCTCTTGTTTACATTATGTCAACTCGGGTCGAGGACAATTGCAATGTATTTGTAGTACTGCATATTCAGGATTCAATTCTTCATTGATCGTAAATACACTGCTATTGGTGATATCCCGACAATTCGATGCGCGTGATACTCCACATTCCCTGCCAAATACAGCGCTCCTGCTCCTGTTTACATTAAGTCAACTCGGATCGAGGGCAAATGCTATGTTGTTGCAGTACAGCATATACAGAATTCAACATTTCATTGAACGTATATACACTGCCATGGTGACATCCCGACAATTCGGTGCGCATGATACTCCACATTCCCTGCCAAATACAGCGCACCTGCTCCTGGTTACATTAAGTCAACTGGAGTCGAGGACAATTGCAATGTTGTTGCAGTAAAGCATATTCAGGAATCAATACTCCATTGAACAGACCTACACTGCTATTTGTGATATCTCGTCAATTCGATGTGCGGTATGCCGCACAGTTGCTGCCAAATAGAGCGTAAATCAGCCACTTTGCGCTATGTAAACTGAGGTCCGTGCCTAATTCATTGTAATTGTATTTTTGCATATTTAGGCATCTGTATTCATATTAAACGTATCTCCGGTGCTATAGGTGGTATGCCTACAACTCGATGCGCGTTATGCTCCACAGCTGCCGCCAAACTGCGCACCTGCTACTGTTTACATTATGTCAACTCGGGTCGAGGACAAATCCAATGTTTTTGCAGTACAGGATATTCAGGATTCAATATTTCATTGATCGTAAATACACTGCTATTGGTGATATCCCGACAATTCGATGCGCGTGATACTCCACATTCCCTGCCAAATACAGCGCTCCTGCTCCTGTTTACATTAAGTCAACTCGGGTCGAGGACAAATGCAATATTGCTGTAGTGTTGCATATTCAGGATTCAATACTTCATTGAATGTATATACACTGTTATTGGTTATATCCCGACAACTCGATGCGCGTGATACTCCACATTCCCTGCCAAATACAGCGCACCTGCTCCTGTTTACATTATGTCAACTCGGGTCGAGGACATATGCAATGTTTTTGCAGTACAGCATATTCGGGATTCAATATTTCATTGAACGTATATACACTGCTATTGGTGATATCTCGACAAATCAAAGCGCGTTATACTCCTCATTCGCTGCCAAATATAACGCACATCAACCGGTTTGCGCAATATCAACTCTGTGTCCCTGTCAAATCCATTGGAATTGCAGTTTAGCATATTTAGGATTAAGTTTTCAATTAAACGTTTCTCCGCTGCTATTGGTGGTAAGTCCAGAATTTGCTGCGCGTTATACCTCACATTTGCTGCCAAATACAGAGCACATTAACCGGTTCACGCAATGTCAACTCTATATCCTGTCGAATCCATTGCATTAGCAGTTTGGCATATTTGGGCCTAAGTACTCAATTAAACCTATTTTCGCTGTTATTGGTGGTATCTCGACAACTGGGTGCGCTTTGTACCCGACATTTTCTGCCAAATACAGTGGACCTGCTCCTGTTTACATTATGACATCTCCTGTCGAGGTCAAATCCAATCGTTTTGCAGTACTGCAAATTCAGGATTCAATATCCCATTGAACGTTTCTACACTGCTATTGGTGATATCTCGTCAATTCGATGCGCGGTATACCGCACACTTGCTGCCAAATAGGGCGCAAATCAGACACTGTGCGCTAAGTCAACCCAAGTCCCTGCCTTACTCATTGTAATTGTAGTTTTGCATATTTAGGCTTAAGTATTCAATTAAACGTATCTCCGATGCTATTGGTGGTATGCCTACAACTCGATGCGCGTTATACTCCACAGTTCCCGCCAAATACAGCGCACGTGCTCTTGTTTACATTATGTCAACTCGGGTCGAGGACAAATGCAATGTTGTTGCAGTACTGCATATCCAGGTTTCAATACTTCATTGAACGTACCTACACTGCTATTGGAGATATATCGTCAATTCCAAGCGCCTTGCACTCCATATTTCCTGCCGAATACAGCACACCTGCTCCTGTTTACATTATGTCAACTCGGGTCGGGGACAAATGCAATCTTTTTGCAGAACAGTATATTCAGGATTCAATATTTCATTGAACGTAAATACACTGCTATTGGTGATATCCCGACAATTCGATGCGCGTTATACTCCACATTCCCTGCCAAATGCAGCGCACCTGCTCCTGTTTACATTATGTCAACTGGGGTCGAGGACAATTGCAATGTTGTTGCAGTACAGCATATTTAGGAACCGATATTTCATTGAACGTAAATACACTGTTATTGGTGATATCCCGACAACACGACGCGCGTGATACTCCACATTCCCTGGCAAATACAGCGCACCTGCTCCTGTTTACATTATGTCAACACGGATCGAGGGCAAATGCTATGTTGTTGCAGTACAGCATATACAGGATTCATATTTCTTTGAACGTATATACACTGCCATGGCGATATCCCGACAATTCGATGCGCATGATACTCCATATTTCCTGCCAAATACAGCGTACCTGCTCCTGTTTACATTATGTCAACTCGGGTCGACAACAAATGCAATGTTGCTACAAGTAGAGCATATTCAGGATTCAATATTTCATTGTACGTAAATACACTGTTATTGGTTATATCCCGACAACTCGATGCGCGTGATACTCCACATTCCCTGCCAAATACAGCGCACCTGCTCCTGTTTACATTATGTCAACTCGGGTCGAGGACAATTGCAATGTAGTTGTAGTACTGCATATTCAGGATTCAATTCTTCATTGAATGTATCTACACTGCTATTGGTGATATCCTGACAATCCGATGCGCGTGATACTCCACATTCCCTGGCAAATACTACGCAGATCAGCCGTTTTGCGCATTGCCAACTCTGTGTCCTGTCAAATACATTGTAATTGCAGTTTATCATATTAGGCTCAAGTATTTATTTAAACGTATCTCCGCTGCTATTAGTGGTATGTCGACAAATCTATGCGCGTTATACTCCTCATTTGCCGCCAAATACAGCGCACGTGCTCCCGTTTACATTATGTCAACTGCGGTCGAGAACAATTGCAATGTTGTGGCAGTACAGCACAGTCAGGATTCAATATTTCATTGAACGGATCTACACTGCTGTTTGTGATATCTCGTCAATTCGATGTGCGGTTTACCATACAAGTGCTGCCAAATAGAGCGCATATCAGCCACTTTGCGCTGTGTCAACTCAGGTACCTGCCTAATTCATTGTAATTGTATCTTTGCATATTTAGTCTTATGTATTCAATTAAACGTATCTGCGGATCTATGGGTGGTATGCCTACAACTCGATGCGCGTTATGCTTCACAGTTGCCGCCTAATACAGCGCACATGCCCCTGTTTACATTATGTCAACTCGAGTCGAGAACAAATGCAATGTTGCTGCAGTACAGCATATTCGGGATTCAATATTTCATTGAACGTATATACACTGCTATTGGTGATATCTCGACAATTCGAAGCGCCTTATACTCCTCATTCGCTGCCAAATACAACGCACATCAACCGGTTTGCACAATATCAACTCTATATCCTGTCGAATCCATTGTATTTGCAGTTTGGCCTATTTGGGCCTAAGTACTCAATTAAACCTATTTTCGCTGTTATTGGTGGTATCTCGACAACTCGATGCGCGTTATACCCGACATTTTCTGCCAAATACAGCGCACGTGATCTTGTTTACATTGTGTCAACTCGGGTCGAGGACAAATGCAATGTTGCTGCAGTACAGCATATTCAGGATTCAATATTTCATTGAACGTATATACACTGCTATTCGTCATATCCCGACAGTTCGATGCGAGTTGTACTCCACATTCCCTGCCAAGTACTACGTTCATCTGAGAGTTTGCGCATTGTCAACTCTGTGTCCTGTCAAGAACATTGTAATTGCAGATTATCATATTAGGCTCAAGTATTTATTTAAACGTATCTGCGCTGCTATTCGTGGTATGTCGACAAATCTGTGCGCGCTATACTCCTCTTTTGCCGCCAAATACAGCGCACCTGCTCCTGTTTACATTGTATCAACTGTGGTCGAGGACAAATGCATTGTTTTTGCAGTACAATATATTCAGGAATCAATATTTCATTGAACGGATCTACACTGCTATTTGTGATATCTCGTCAATTCGATGCGCGGTATGCCGCACAGTTGCTGCCAAATAGAGCGCAAATCAGCCACTATGCGCTATGTAAACTGAGGTCCGTGCCTAATTCATTGTAATTGTATTTTTGCATATTTAGGCATATGTAATCAAATTAAACGTATCTCCGGTGCTATAGGTGGTATGCCTACAATTCGATGCGCGTTATGCTCCACAGCTGCCGCCAAACAGCGCACCTGCTACTGTTTACATTACATCAACTCGGGTCGAGGACAAATCCAATGTTTTGGCAGTACGGGATATTCAGGATTCAATATTTCATTGATCGTAAATACACTGCTATTCCTGATATCCCGATAATTCGAAGAGAGTTATACTCCACATTCCCTGCCAAACACAGCGCACCTGCTCCTGTTTACATTATGTCAACTCACGTCGAGGACAAATGCAATGTTGCTGCAGTACAGCATATTCAGGATTCAATATTGCCTTGAACGTATATACTGCTATTCCTGATATCCCGATAATTCGAAGAGAGTTATACTCCACATTCCCTGTCAAATACAGCGATCCCGCTCCTGTTTACATTTGTCAACTCGGGTCAAGGACAAATGCAATGTTTTTGCAGTACAGCACATTCAGGATTCAATATGTCATTGAATGTATCTACACTGCTATTCCTGATATCCCGATAATTCGAAGAGAGTTATACTCCACATTCCCTGCCAAACACAGCGCACCTGCTCCTGTTTACATTATGTCAACTCACGTCGAGGACAAATGCAATGTTGCTGCAGTACAGCATATTCAGGATTCAATATTGCCTTGAACGTATATACTGCTATTCCTGATATCCCGATAATTCGAAGAGAGTTATACTCCACATTCCCTGTCAAATACAGCGATCCCGCTCCTGTTTACATTATGTCAACTCCGGTCGAGGACAAATGCAATGTTGCTGTAGTGTTGCATATTCAGGATTCAGTACTTCATTGAATGTATCTACACTGCTATTGGTCATATCTCGTCAATTCGATGCGCGGTATACGGCACACTTGCTGCCAAATGGGGACACTGTGCGCTGTGTCAACCCAGGTCCCTGCCTAACTCATTGTAATTGTAGTTTTGCATATTTAGGCTTAAGTATTCAATTAAACGTATCTCCGGTGCTATTGCTGTTATGCCTACAACTCGATGCGCGTTATACTCCACAGCTCCCGCCAAATACAGCGCACTTGCTCTTGTTTACATTATGTCAACTCGGTTCGAGGACAATTGCAATGTAGTTGTAGTACTGCATATTCAGGATTCAATTCTTCATTGAATGTATCTACACTGCCATGGTGACATCCCGACAATTCGGTGCGCATGATACTCCACATTCCCTGCCAAATACAGCGCACCTGCTCCCGTTAACATTATGTCAACTCGGATCGAGGGCAAATGCTATGTTGTTGCAGTACAGCATATACAGAATTCAACATTTCATTGAACGTATATACTCTGCCATGGTGACATCCCGACAATTCGGTGCGCATGATACTCCACATTCCCTGCCAAATACAGCGCACCTGCTCCTGGTTACATTAAGTCAACTGGAGTCGAGGACAATTGCAATGTTGTTGCAGTAAAGCATATTCAGGAATCAATATTTCATTGAACAGACCTACACTGCTATTTGTGTTATCTCGTCAATTCGATGTGCGGTATGCCGCACAGTTGCTGCCAAATAGAGCGTAAATCAGCCACTTTGCGCTATGTAAACTGAGGTCCGTGCCTAATTCATTGTAATTGTATTTTTGCATATTTAGGCATATGTATTCAAAATAAACGTATCTCCGGTGCTATAGGTGGTATGCCTACAACTCGATGCGCGTTATGCTCCACAGCTGCCGCCAAACAGCGCACCTGCTACTGTTTACATTATGTCAACTCGGGTCGAGGACAAATCCAATGTTTTTGCAGTACAGGATATTCAGGATTCAATATTTCATTGAACGTGTATACACTGCTATTGGTGATATCCTGACAATTCGATGCGCGTTATACTCCACATTCCCTGCCAAATACAGCGCACCTGCTCCTGTTTACATTATGTCAACTCGGGTGAAGGACAAATGCAATGTTTTTGCAGTACAGCACATTCAGGATTCAATATTTCATTGAAAGGATCTACACTGCGACTGGAGATATCTCGTCTATTCGCTGCGCGGTATACCGCACACTTCCTGCCAAATAGAGCGCAAATAAGCCATTGTGCGCTGTGTCAACTCAGGTCCTTGCCAAATTCATTGTAATTGTAGTTTTGCATATTTAGGCCTAAGTATTCAATTAAACGGATCACCGGTACTATTGATGGTATGCCTACAATTCGATGCGCGTTATACTCCACATTCCCTGCCAAATACAGCGCACCGGCTCCAGTTTACATTATGTCAACTGGGGTCGAAGACAAGTGCAATGTTCTTGTAGTACTGCATACTCAGAACTCAATACTTCATTGAACGTATCTACACTGCGACTGGAGATATTTCGTCAATTCCATGCGTCTTGTACTCCACATTTCCTGCCAAATAGTGCGCACCTGGTCCTGTTTACATTATGTCAACTCGGATCGAGGACAAATGCAATGTTGTTGCAGTACAGCATATACAGAATCCAATATTTCATTGAACGTATATACACTGCTGTTCGTGATATGCCGACAATTCGAAGCGGGTTATACTCCTCATCCGCTGCCAAAGACAACTCACATCAGAGAATTGGAGCATTGTCAACTCTGTGTCCTGTCAAATACATTGTAATTGCAGTTTATCATATTAGGCTCAAGTATTTATTTAAAAGTATCTCCGCTGCTATTAGTGGTATGTCGACAAATCTATGCGCGTTATACTCCTCATTTGCCGCCAAATACAGCGGACCTGCTCCTGTTTACATTATGTCAACTCGGGTCGAGGACAAATCCAATGTTTTTGCAGTACAGGATATTCAGGATTCAATATTTCATTGATCGTATATACACTGCTATCAGTGATATCCTGACAATTCGATGCGCGTAGTACTCCTCATTCGCTGCCAAATACTACGCAGATCAGCCGGTTTGCGCATTGTCAACTCTGTGTCCTGTCAAATACATTGTAATTGCAGATTATCATATTAGGCTCAAGTATTTATTTAAACGTATCTCCGCTGCTATTCGCGGTATGTCGACAAAATTATGCGCGTTATACTCCTCATTTGCCGCCAAATACAGCGGACTTGCTCCTGTTTACATTATGTCAACTGGGGTCGAGGACAAATCCAATGTTTTTGCAGTACAGGATATTCAGGATTCAAAATTTCATTGAACGTATATACACTGCTATTGGTGATATCCTGACAATTCGATGCGCGTGATACTCCACATTCCCTGGCAAATACTACGCGGAACAGCCGGTTTGCGCATTGTCAACTCTGTGTCCTGTCAAATACGTTGAAATTGCAGTTTATCATATTAGGCTCAAGTATTTATTTAAACGTATCTCCGCTGCTATTAGTGGTATGTCGACAAATCTATGCGCGTTATACTCCTCATTTGCCGCCAAATACAGCGGACCTGCTCCTGTTTACATGATGTCAACTGGGGTCGAGGACAATTGCAATGTTTTTGCAGTACAGCATATTTAGGAATCAATATTTCATTGAACAGACCTACACAGCTATTTGTGATATCTCGTCAATTCGATGCGCGGTATGCCGCACAGTTGCTGCCAAATAGAGCGCAAATCAGCCACTTTGAGCTATGCAAACTCAGGTCCGTGCCAAATTCATTGTAATTGTATTTTTGCATATTTAGGCTTATGTATTCAAATTAAACGTATCTCCGGTGCTATAGGTGGTATGTCGACAAATCTATGCGCGTTATACTCCTCATTTGCCGCCAAATACAGCGGGCCTGCTCCTGTTTACATGATGTCAACTCGGGTCGAGGACAAATCCAATGTTTTTGCAGTACAGGATATTCAGGATTCAATATTTCATTGATCGTATATACACTGCTATCAGTGATATCCTGACAATTCGATGCGCGTAGTACTCCTCATTCGCTGCCAAATACTACGCAGATCAGCCGGTTTGCGCATTGTCAACTCTGTGTCCTGTCAAATACATTGTAATTGCAGATTATCATATTAGGCTCAAGTATTTATTTAAACGTATCTCCGCTGCTATTAGTGGTATGTCGACAAATCTATGCGCGTTATACTCCTCATTTGCCGCCAAATACAGCGGACCTGCTCCTGTTTACATTATGTCAACTGGGGTCGAGGACAAATCCAATGTTTTTGCAGTACAGGATATTCAGGATTCAATATTTCATTGAACGTATATACACTGCTATTGGTGATATCCTGACAATTCGATGCGCGTGATACTCCACATTCCCTGGCGAATACTACGCGGAACAGCCGGTTTGCGCATTGTCAACTCTGTGTCCTGTCAAATACGTTGTAATTGCAGTTTATCATATTAGGCTCAAGTATTTATTTAAACGTATCTCCGCTGCTATTAGTAGTATGTCGACAAATCTATGCGCGTTATACTCCTCATTTGCCGCCAAATACAGCGGACCTGCTCCTGATTACATTATGTCAACCCGGGTCGAGGAGAATTGCAATGTAGTTGTAGTACTGCATATTCAGGATTCAATTCTTCATTGAATGTATCTACACTGCTATTGGTCATATCACGACAATCGGTGCGCGTGATACTCCACATTCCCATCCAAATACAGCGCACCTGCTCCTGTTTACATTACTTCAACTCGGGTCAAGGAAAAATGCAATGTTTTTGCAGTACAGCACATTCAGGATTCGATATTGCATTGAACGGATCTACACTGCTATTTGTGATATCTCGTCAATTCGATGCGCGGTATACCGCACAGTTGCCGCCAAATACAGCGCATCTGCCCCTGTTTACATTATATCAACTTGGGTCGAGGACAAATGCAACGATTTTGTAGTACTGCATATTCAGGATTCAATACTTCAATGAATGTATCTACACTGCTATCGGTCATATCACGACAATTCGATGCGCGTGATACTCCATATTTCCTGACCAATACGGCGCACCTGCTCCTGTTTACATTATGTCAACTCGGGTCGAGGACAAATGGAATGTTGCTGTAGTGTTGCATATTCAGGATTTAATACTTCATTGAATGCATCTACACTGCAATTGGTCATATCACGACAATTCGATGCGCGTGATACACCACATTCCCTGCCAAATACAGCGCACCTGCTCTTGTTTACATTGTGTCAACCGTGGTCGTGGACAAATGCATTGTTTTTGCAGTACAGCATATACCGGATTCAATACTTCATTGAACGTATATACACTGTTTTTGGTTATATCCCGGCCATTCGATGAGCGTGGTACTACACATTTCCTGCCAAATACAGCGCACCTGCTCCTGTTTACATTATGTCAACTCGGGTCGAGGACAAATCCAATGTTGTTGTAGTACTGCATATTCAGGATTCAATACTTCGTTGAATGTATCTACACTGCTATTGGTGATATCCCGGCAATTTGAAGCGCGTTATACTCCTCATTCGCTGCCAAATGCTACGCACATCAGAGAGTGTGGGCATTGTCAACTCTGTGTCCCGACAAATACATTGTAATTGCAGTTTATCATATTAGGCTCAAGTATTTATTTAAACGTTTCTCCGCTGCTATTCGTGGTATGTCGAAAAATCTATGCGCGTTATACTCCTCATTTGCCGACAAATACAGCGCACCTGCTCCTGGTTACATTAAGTCAACTGGAGTCGAGGACAGTTGCAATGTTGTTGCAGTAAAGCATATTCAGGAATCAATATTTCATTGAACAGACCTACACTGCTATTTGTGATATCTCGTCAATTCGATGCGCGGTATTGCCGCACAGTTGCTGCCAAATAGAGCGCAAATCAGCAACTTTGCGCTATGTAAACTGAGGTCCGTGCCTAATTCATTGTAATTGTATTTTTGCATACTTAGGCTTATGTATTCAAATTAAACGTATCTCCGGTGCCATAGGTGGTATGCCTACAATTCGATGCGCGTTATGCTCCACAGCTGCCACCAAACAGCGCACCTGCTACTGTTTACATTATGTCAACTCGGGTCGAGGACAAATCCAATGTTTTTGCAGTACAGGATATTTAGGATTCAATATTTCATTGATCGTAAATACACTGCTATTGGTGATATCCCGACAACTCGACGCGCGTGATACTCCACATTCCCTGGCAAATACAGCGCACCTGCTCCTGGTTACATTATGTCAACACGGATCGAGGGCAAATGCTATGTTATTGCAGTACAGCATATACAGGATTCATATTTCTTTGAACGTATATACACTGCCATGGCGATATCCCGACAATTCGATGCGCATGATACTCCATATTTCCTGCCAAATACAGCGTACCTGCTCCTGTTTACATTATGTCAACTCGGGTCGACAACAAATGCAATGTTGCTACAAGTAGAGCATATTCAGGATTCAATATTTCATTGAACGTAAATACACTGTTATTGGTTATATCCAGACAACTCGATGCGCGTGATACTCCACATTCCCTGCCAAATACAGCGTACCTGCTCCTGTTTACATTATGTCAACTCGGGTCGAGGACAATTGCAATGTAGTTGTAGTACTGCATATTCAGGATTCAATTCTTCATTGAATGTATCTACACTGCTATTGGTTATATCACGACAATCGGTGCGCGTGATACTCCACATTTCCTGCCCAATTCGGCGCACCTGCCCCTGTTTACATTATGTCAACTCGGGTCGAGGACACATGCAATGTTTCTGTAGTGTTGCATATTCAGGATTCAATACTTCATTGAATGTATATACACTGCTATTGGTGATATCCTGACAATTCGATGCGCGTGATACTCCACATTCCCTGGCAAATACTACGCAGATAAGCCGGTTTGCGCATTGTCAACTCTGTGTCCTGTCAAATACATTGTCATTGCAGTTTATCATATTAGGCTCAAGTATTTATTTAAACGTATCTCCGCTGCTATTAGTAGTATGTCGACAAATCTATGCGCGTTATACTCCTCATTTGCCGCCAAATACAGCGGACCTGCTCCTGATTACATTATGTCAACCCGGGTCGAGGAGAATTGCAATGTAGTTGTAGTACTGCATATTCAGGATTCAATTCTTCATTGAATGTATCTACACTGCTATTGGTCATATCACGACAATCGGTGCGCGTGATACTCCACATTCCCATCCAAATACAGCGCACCTGCTCCTGTTTACATTACTTCAACTCGGGTCAAGGAAAAATGCAATGTTTTTGCAGTACAGGATATTCAGGATTCAATATTTCATTGATCGTATATACACTGCTATCAGTGATATCCTGACAATTCGATGCGCGTAGTACTCCTCATTCGCTGCCAAATACTACGCAGATCAGCCGGTTTGCGCATTGTCAACTCTGTGTCCTGTCAAATACATTGTAATTGCAGATTATCATATTAGGCTCAAGTATTTATTTAAACGTATCTCCGCTGCTATTAGTGGTATGTCGACAAATCTATGCGCGTTATACTCCTCATTTGCCGCCAAATACAGCGGACCTGCTCCTGTTTACATTATGTCAACTGGGGTCGAGGACAAATCCAATGTTTTTGCAGTACAGGATATTCAGGATTCAATATTTCATTGAACGTATATACACTGCTATTGGTGATATCCTGACAATTCGATGCGCGTGATACTCCACATTCCCTGGCGAATACTACGCGGAACAGCCGGTTTGCGCATTGTCAACTCTGTGTCCTGTCAAATACGTTGTAATTGCAGTTTATCATATTAGGCTCAAGTATTTATTTAAACGTATCTCCGCTGCTATTAGTAGTATGTCGACAAATCTATGCGCGTTATACTCCTCATTTGCCGCCAAATACAGCGGACCTGCTCCTGATTACATTATGTCAACCCGGGTCGAGGAGAATTGCAATGTAGTTGTAGTACTGCATATTCAGGATTCAATTCTTCATTGAATGTATCTACACTGCTATTGGTCATATCACGACAATCGGTGCGCGTGATACTCCACATTCCCATCCAAATACAGCGCACCTGCTCCTGTTTACATTACTTCAACTCGGGTCAAGGAAAAATGCAATGTTTTTGCAGTACAGCACATTCAGGATTCGATATTGCATTGAACGGATCTACACTGCTATTTGTGATATCTCGTCAATTCGATGCGCGGTATACCGCACAGTTGCCGCCAAATACAGCGCATCTGCCCCTGTTTACATTATATCAACTTGGGTCGAGGACAAATGCAACGATTTTGTAGTACTGCATATTCAGGATTCAATACTTCAATGAATGTATCTACACTGCTATCGGTCATATCACGACAATTCGATGCGCGTGATACTCCATATTTCCTGACCAATACGGCGCACCTGCTCCTGTTTACATTATGTCAACTCGGGTCGAGGACAAATGGAATGTTGCTGTAGTGTTGCATATTCAGGATTTAATACTTCATTGAATGCATCTACACTGCAATTGGTCATATCACGACAATTCGATGCGCGTGATACACCACATTCCCTGCCAAATACAGCGCACCTGCTCTTGTTTACATTGTGTCAACCGTGGTCGTGGACAAATGCATTGTTTTTGCAGTACAGCATATACCGGATTCAATACTTCATTGAACGTATATACACTGTTTTTGGTTATATCCCGGCCATTCGATGAGCGTGGTACTACACGTTTCCTGCCAAATACAGCGCACCTGCTCCTGTTTAGATTATGTCAACTCGGGTCGATGACAAATGCAATTTTGTTGTAGTACTGCATATTCAGGATTCAATACTTCGTTGAATGTATCTACACTGCTATTGGTGATATCCCGGCAATTTGAAGCGCGTTATACTCCTCATTCGCTGCCAAATGCTACGCACATCAGAGAGTGTGGGCATTGTCAACTCTGTGTCCCGACAAATACATTGTAATTGCAGTTTATCATATTAGGCTCAAGTATTTATTTAAACGTTTCTCCGCTGCTATTCGTGGTATGTCGAAAAATCTATGCGCGTTATACTCCTCATTTGCCGACAAATACAGCGCACCTGCTCCTGGTTACATTAAGTCAACTGGAGTCGAGGACAGTTGCAATGTTGTTGCAGTAAAGCATATTCAGGAATCAATATTTCATTGAACAGACCTACACTGCTATTTGTGATATCTCGTCAATTCGATGCGCGGTATTGCCGCACAGTTGCTGCCAAATAGAGCGCAAATCAGCAACTTTGCGCTATGTAAACTGAGGTCCGTGCCTAATTCATTGTAATTGTATTTTTGCATACTTAGGCTTATGTATTCAAATTAAACGTATCTCCGGTGCCATAGGTGGTATGCCTACAATTCGATGCGCGTTATGCTCCACAGCTGCCACCAAACAGCGCACCTGCTACTGTTTACATTATGTCAACTCGGGTCGAGGACAAATGCAATGTTTTTGCAGTACAGGATATTTAGGATTCAATATTTCATTGAACGTAAATACACTGCTATTGGTGATATCCCGACAACTCGACGCGCGTGATACTCCACATTCCCTGGCAAATACAGCGCACCTGCTCCTGGTTACATTATGTCAACACGGATCGAGGGCAAATGCTATGTTATTGCAGTACAGCATATACAGGATTCATATTTCTTTGAACGTATATACACTGCCATGGCGATATCCCGACAATTCGATGCGCATGATACTCCATATTTCCTGCCAAATACAGCGTACCTGCTCCTGTTTACATTATGTCAACTCGGGTCGACAACAAATGCAATGTTGCTACAAGTAGAGCATATTCAGGATTCAATATTTCATTGAACGTAAATACACTGTTATTGGTTATATCCAGACAACTCGATGCGCGTGATACTCCACATTCCCTGCCAAATACAGCGTACCTGCTCCTGTTTACATTATGTCAACTCGGGTCGAGGACAATTGCAATGTAGTTGTAGTACTGCATATTCAGGATTCAATTCTTCATTGAATGTATCTACACTGCTATTGGTTATATCACGACAATCGGTGCGCGTGATACTCCACATTTCCTGCCCAATTCGGCGCACCTGCCCCTGTTTACATTATGTCAACTCGGGTCGAGGACACATGCAATGTTTCTGTAGTGTTGCATATTCAGGATTCAATACTTCATTGAATGTATATACACTGCTATTGGTGATATCCTGACAATTCGATGCGCGTGATACTCCACATTCCCTGGCAAATACTACGCAGATAAGCCGGTTTGCGCATTGTCAACTCTGTGTCCTGTCAAATACATTGTCATTGCAGTTTATCATATTAGGCTCAAGTATTTATTTAAACGTATCTCCGCTGCTATTAGTAGTATGTCGACAAATCTATGCGCGTTATACTCCTCATTTGCCGCCAAATACAGCGGACCTGCTCCTGTTTACATTATGTCAACTCGGGTCGACGACAATTGCAATGTAGTTGTAGTACTGCATATTCAGGATTCAATTCTTCATTGAATGTATCTACACTGCTATTGGTCATATCACGACAATCGGTGCGCGTGATACTCCAAATTCCCAACCAAATACAGCGCATCTGCTCCTGTTTACATTATTTCAACTCGGGTCGAGGAAAGATGCAATGTTTTTGCCGTTCAGCACATTCAGGATTCGATATTTCATTGAACGGATCCACATTGCTATTTGTGATATCTCGTCAATTCGATGCGCGGTATATCGCACAGTTGCTGCCAAATAGAGCGCAAACCAGCCACTTTGCGCTATGTCAACTCAGGTCCCTGCCTAATTCATTGTTATTGTATTTTTGCATACTTAGGCTTATGTACTCAAATTAAACGTATCTCCGATGCTATTGGTGTTATGAATACAACTCGATGCGCGTTATACTCCACAGTTCCCGCCAAATACAGCGCACGTGCTCTTGTTTACATTATGTCAACTCGGGTCGAGGACAAATGCAATGTTGTTGCAGTACTGCATATCCAGGTTTCAATACTTTATTGAACGTACCTACACTGCTATTGGAGATATATCGTCAATTCCAAGCGCCTTGTACTCCATATTTCCTGCCGAATACAGCACACCTGCTCCTGTTTACATTATGTCAACTCGGGTCGGGGACAAATGCAATCTTTTTGCAGAACAGCATATTCAGGATTCAATATTTGATTGAACGTAAATACACTGCTATTGGTGATTTCCCGACATTTCCATGCGCGTGATACTCCACATTCCCTGCCAAATACAGCGCACCTGCTCGTGTTTACATTATGCTAACTCGGATCGAGGACAAATGCAATCTTTATGCAGTACTGGATATGCAGTATTCAATATTTCATCGAACGTATATGCACTGCTATTGGTGATATCCCGACAATTCGATGCGCGTGATACTCCACATTACCTGCCAAATACAGCGTACCTGCTCCTCTTCACATTATGTCAACTCGGGTCGAGGACAAATGCAATGTTGCTGCAGTACAGCATATTCGGGATTCAACATTTCATTGAACGTATATACACTGCTAATCGTGATATCCCGACAATTCGAAGCGCGTCATACTCCTCATTCGCTGCCAAATACTAAGCACATCAGAGAGTTTGCGCATTGTCAACTCTGTTTCCTGTCAAATAAATTGTATTTGCTGTTTGTCATGTTAGGCTCAAGTATTTAGTTAAACGTATCTCCGCTGCTATTCGTGGTATGTCGACAAATCTATGCGCGTTATACTCCACAGTTGCCGCCAAACAGCGCACCTGCTCCTGTTTACATTATGTCATTCGGGTCGAGGACAAATGCATTGTTTTGGCAGTACATCATATACCGGATTCAATACTTGATTGAACGTACATACACTGCCATTGGTGATATCCCGACAATTCGATGCGCGTGATACTCCACATTACCTGCCAAATACGGCGCAACCTACTCCTGTTTACATTATGTCAACACGGATCGAGGACAAATGCAATGTTGTTGCAGTACAGCATATACAGGATTCAATATTTCATTGAACGTATATACACTGCCATGGTGATATCCCGACAATTCGATTCGCATGATACTCCACATTTCCTGCCAAATACAGCGCACCTGCTCTTGTTTACATTGTGTCAACTGTGGTCGAGGACAAATGCATTGTTTTTGCAGTGCAGCACATACGGGATTCAGTACTTCATTGAACGTATATACACTGCCATGGTGATATCCCGACAATTCGATGCGCATGATACTCCACATTCCCTGCCAAATACAGCGCACGTGCTCTTGTTTAAATTATGCCAACTCGGGTCGAGGACAAATGCAATGTTTTTGCCGTACTGCATACCCAGGATTCAATACTTCATTGAACGTAAATACACTGCTATTGGTGATATCCCGACAATTCCATGCGCGTGATACTCCACATTCCCTGCCAAATACAGCGCACTTGCTCGTGTTTGCATTATGTCAACTCGGATAGAGGACAAATGCAATGCTGTTGCAGTACAGCATATACAGGATTCACTATTCCATTGAACGTATATACACTGCTATTCGTCATAGGCCCACAATTCGAAGCGCGTTATACTCCTCATTCGCTGCCAAATACTAAGCACATCAGAGAGTTTGCGCATTGTCAACTGTGTTTCCTGTCAAATAAATTGTATTTGCTGTTTATCATGTTAGGCTCAAGTATTTAGTTAAACGTATCTCCGCTGCTATTCGTGGTATGTCGACAAATCTATGCGCGTTATACTCCACAGTTGCCGCCAAACAGCGCACCTGCTCATGTTTACATTATGTCATGCGGGTCGAGGACAAATGCATTGTTTTGGCAGTACATCATATACCGGATTCAATACTTGATTGAACGTACATACACTGCCATTGGTGATATCCCGACAATTCGATGCGCGTGATACTCCACATTACCTGCCAAATACGGCGCACCTACTCCTGTTTACATTATGTCAACACGGATCGAGGACAAATGCAATGTTGTTGCAGTACACTATATACAGAATTCAAAATTTCATTGAACGTATATACACTGCTATTGGTGATATCCCGACAATTCCATGCGCGTGATACACCACATTCCCTGTCAAATACAGCGCACCTGCTCGTGTTTACATTATGTCAACTCGGATCGAGGACAAATGCATTGTTTTTGCAGTACAGCACATACGTGATTCAGTACTTCATTCAACGTATATACACTGCTATTGGCAATATCACGACAAATCGATGCGCGTGATACTCCACATTCCCTGCCAAATACAGCGCACGTGCTCTTGTTTAAATTATGCCAACTCGGGTCGAGGACAAATGCAATGTTTTTGCCGTACTGCATATCCAGGATTCAAAATTTCATTGAACGTATATAGACTGCTATTGGTGATATCCCGACAATTCCATGCGCGTGATACACCACATTCCCTGCCAAATACAGCGCACCTGCTCGTGTTTACATTATGTCAACTCGGATCGAGGACAAATGCATTGTTTTTGCAGTACAGCACATAAGGGATTCAGTACTTCATTCAACGTATATACACTGCTATTGGCAATATCACGACAAATCGATGCGCGTGATACTCCACATTCCCTGCCAAATACAGCGCACGTGCTCTTGTTTAAATTATGCCAACTCGGGTCGAGGACAAATGCAATTTTTTGCCGTACTGCATATCCAGGATTCAATACTTCATTGAACGTAAATACACTGCTATTGGTGATATCCCGACAATTCCATGCGCGTGATACTCCACATTCCCTGCCAAATACAGCGCACTTGCTCGTGTTTACATTATGTCAACTCGGATAGAGGACAAATGCAATGCTGTTGCAGTACAGCATATACAGGATTCACTATTCCATTGAACGTATATACACTGCTATTCGTCATAGGCCCACAGTTCGAAGCGCGTTATACTCCTCATACGCTGCCAAATACTAAGCACATCAGAGAGTTTGCGCATTGTCAACTGTGTTTCCTGTCAAATAAATTGTATTTGCTGTTTATCATGTTAGGCTCAAGTATTTAGTTAAACGTATCTCCGCTGCTATTCGTGGTATGTCGACAAATCTATGCGCGTTATACTCCACAGTTGCCGCCAAACAGCGCACCTGCTCCTGTTTACATTATGTCATTCGGGTCGAGGACAAATGCATTGTTTTGGCAGTACATCATATACCGGATTCAATACTTCATTGAACGTACATACACTGCCATTGGTGATATCCCGACAATTCGATGCGCGTGATACTCCACATTTCCTGCCAAATACAGCGCACCTGCCCTTGTTTACATTATGTGAACTCGGCTCAAGGACAAATGCAATGTTTTTGCAGTACAGCACATTCAGGATTCAATATATCATTGAACGGATATACACTGCTATTGGTGATATCCCGACAATTCGATCCGCGTTATACTCCTCATACGCTGCCAAATACTACGCACATCAGCCGGTTTGCGCATTGTCAACTCTGTGTCCTGTCAAATACATTGTAATTGCAGTTCATTATATTAGGCTCAAATATTTATTTAAACGTATCTCCGCTGCAATTCGTGGTATGTCGACAAATCTATGCGCGTTATACACCTCATTTGCCGCCAAATACAGGGACCTGCTCCTGTTCACATTATGTCAACAGCGGTCGAAGACAAATGCAATGTTGTTGCAGTACACCATGTTCAGGATTCAATATTTCATTGAAAGTACATATCCTGCTATTCGTGATATCCCGACAATTCGAAGCGCGTTGTACTCCACATTCCCTGGCAAATACAGCGCACCTGCTCCTGTTTACATTATGTCAACTCGGGTCAAGGACAAATGCATTGTTTTTGCAGTACAGCGCATACAGGATTCAATACTTCACTGAACATATATACACTGCTATTGGTGATATCCCGACAACTCCATGCGCGTGATACTCCACATTACCTGCGAAATACAGCACACCTGCTCCTGTTTACATTATGCCCCACTCGGGTCGAGGATAAATACAATGTTGCTGCAGTACTGCATATCCAGGATTCAATACTTCATTGAACGTATATACACTGCTATTCGTGATATGCCAACAATTCGAAGCGCGTTATACTCCTCATTCGCTGCCAAATACTACGCACATCAGAGAATTGACGCATTGTCAACTCTGTGTCCTGTCAAATACATTGTAATTGCAGTTTATCATATTAGACTCAAGTATTTATTTAAAAGTATCTCCGCTGCTATTCGTGGTACGTCGACAAATCTATGCGCGTTATACTCCTTATCTGCCGCCAAATACAGCGCACCTGCTCCTGTTTACATTATGTCAACTCGGATCGAGGACAAATGCAATGTTGTTGCAGTACAGCATATACAGTATTCAATATTTCATTGAACGTATATACACTGCCATGGTGATATCCCGACAATTCGATGCCCATGATACTCCACATTTCCTGCCAAATACAGCGCACCTGCTCCTGTTTACATTATGTCATTCGGGTCGAGGACAAATGTATTGTTTTTGCAGTACATCATATAACGGATTCAATACTTCATTGAACGTAATTACACTGCTATTGGAGATATCCCGACAATTCGATGCGCATGATACTCCACATTTCCTTCCATATCAGCGCACCTGCTCCTGTTTACATTATGTCATTCGGGTCGAAGACAAATGCATTGTTTTTGCAGCACATCATATACCGGATTATATACTTCATTGAACGTAAATACAATGCTATTGGTGATATCCCGACAATTCCATGCGCACGATACTCCACATTCCCTGCCAAATACAGCACACCTGCTCCTGTTTACATTATGTCCCACTCGGGTCGAGGACAAATGCAATGTTGTAGCAGTACTGCATATTCAGGATTCAATATTTCATTGAACGTATATACATTGCAATTCGTGATATGCCGACAATTCGAAGCGCGTTACACTCCTCATTCGGTGCCAAATACTACGCACATCAGAGAACTGGAGCATTGTCAACTCTGTGTCCTGTCAAATACATTGTAATTGCAGTTTATCATATTAGGCTCAAGTATTTATTTAAAAGTATCTCCGCTGCTATTCGTGGTACGTCGACAAATCTATGCGCCTTATGCTCCACAGTTGCAACCAAACAGCGGACCTGCTCCTGTTTACATTATGTCAACTCGGGTCGAGGACAAATGCAATGTTGTTGCAGTACAGCATATACAGAATTCAATATTTCATTGAACGTACATACACTGCCATTGGTGATATCCCGACAATTCGATACGCGTGATACTCCACATTTCCTGCCACATACGACGCAACTGTTGCTGTTTACATTATGTCAACTCGGGTCGAGGACACATGCAATGTTGTTGCAGTACAGCATATTCAGGATTCAATATTCCATTGAACGGATTTACACTGCTATTGTTGATATCTCGACAATTCGATGCGCGCTATACCGCTCAGTTGCAGCCAAATAGAGCGCAAATCAGCCACTTCGCGCTATGTCAACTCAGGTCCCTGCCTAATTCATTGTAATTGTTTTTTTGCATATTTAGGCTTATGTATTCAATTAAACGTATCTCCGGTGCTATTGGTGGTATGCCTTCAATTCGATGCGCGTTATGCTCCACAGTTGCCGCCAAACAGCGGACCTGCTCCTGTTTATATTATGTCAACTGGGGTCGAAGACAAATGCAATGTTCTTGTAGTACTGCATACTCAGGATTCAATATTTCATTGAATGTATCTACACTGCTATTGGCGATATCACGACAATTCGATGCGCGTGATACTCCACATTCCCTGCCAAAGACAACGCACCTGCTCTTGTTTACATTATGTCAACTCGGGTCGGGGTCAAATGCATTGTTTTTGCAGTATAGCACATACAGAATTCAATACTTCACTGAACATATATACACTGCTATTGGTGATATCCCGACAATTCCATGCGCGTGATACTCCACATTACCCGCCAAATACAGCGCAGCTGCTCCTGTTTACATTATGTCAACTGGGGACGAAGACAATTGCAATGTTGTTGCAGTACACCACATTCAGGATTCAATATTTCATTGAACGTACATATCCTGCAATTGGTGACATCCCGACAATTCGATGCGCGTTATACTCCTCATTCGCTGCAGAATACTACGCACATCAGCGGGTTTGCGCATTGTCAACTCTGTGCCGTGTCAAATACATTGTAATTGCAGTTTATCATATTAGGCTCAAATATTTATTTAAACGTATCCCCGCTGCTATTCGTGGTATGTCGACAAATCTATGCGCGGTATACTCCTCATTTGCCGCCAAATACAGCGCACCTGCTCCTGTTTACATTATGTCAACCGGGGTCGAAGACAATTGCAATGTTGTTGCAGTACACCACATTCAGGATTCAATATTTCATTGAACGTACATATCCTGCAATTGGTGATATCCCGATAATTCGATGCGCGTTATACTCCTCATTTTCCGCCAAATACAGCGGGCCTGCTCCTGTTTATATTATGTCAACTGGTGTCGAAGACAAATGCAATGTTCTTGTAGTACTGCATACTCAGGATTCTATATTTCATTGAATGTATCTACACTGCTATTGGCGATATCACGACAATTCGATGCGCGTGATACTCCTCATTTGCCGCCAAATAAAGCGGACCTGCTCCTGTTTACATTAAGTCAACTGGGGTCGAGGACAATTGCAATGTTGTTGCAGTAAAGCATATTCAGGAATCAATATTTCATTGAACAGACCTACACTGCTATTTGTGATATCTCGTCAATTCGATGCGCGGTATGCCGCACAGTTGCTACCAAATAGAGCGCAAATCAGCCACTTTGCGCTATGTAAACTCAGGTCCCTGCCTAATTCATTGCAATTGTATTTTTGCATATTTAGGCCTAAGTATTCAATTGAACGGATCTCCAGTGCTATTGGTGGTATGCCTACAATTCGATGCGCGTTATGCTCCACAGTTGCCGCCAAAATACAGCGCACCTGCTCCTGTTTACATTATCTCAATACGGATCGAGGGCAAATGCATTGTTTTTGCAGTACTGCATATACAGGATTAAATACTTCATTGATCGTATATACACTGCCATTAGTGATATCGTGACAACTCGATGCGCGTTGTGCTCCTCATTGGCTGCCAAATACTACGCAGATCAGCCGGTTTGCGCATTGTCAACTCTGTGTCCTGTCAAATACATTGTAATTGCAGATTATCATGTTACGCTCAAGTATTTATTTCAACGTATCTCCGCTGCTATTAGTGGTATGTCGACAAATCTATGCGCGTCATACTCCTCATTTTCCGCCAAACAGCGCACCTGCTCCTGTTTACATTATGTCAACTCGGGTCGAGGACAATTGCAATGTTGCTGCAAGTACTGCATATTCAGGATTCAATATTTCATTGATCGTATATACACTGCCATTAGTGATATCGTGACAACTCGATGCGCGTTGTGCTCCTCATTGGCTGCCAAATACTACGCAGATCAGCCGGTTTGCGCATTGTCAACTCTGTGTCCTGTCAAATACATTGTAATTGCAGTTTATCATATTAGGTTCAAGTATTTATTAAGACCTATCTCCGCTGCTATTCGTGGTATCTCGACAAATCTATGCGCGTTATACTCCTCATTTGCCGCCAAATACAGCGCACCTGCTCCTGTTTACATTATATCAACTTGGGTCGAGGACAAATGCAACGTTTTTGTAGTACTGCATATACTGGATTAAATACTTCATTGAACGTATATACACTGCTATTGGTGATATTCCGACAATTCGATGCGCGTGAAACTACGCATTTCCTGCCAAATACGGCACACCTGCTCCTGTTTACATTATGTCAACTCGGGTCAAGGAAAAATGCAATGTTTTTGGAGTACAGCACATTCGGGATACAATATTTCATTGAACAGATCTACACTGCTATTTGTGATGTCTATCCAATTCGATGCGCGGTATACCGAACAGTTGCTGCCAAATAGAGCGCAAATCAGCCACTGTGCGCTATGTCAACTCAGGCCCCTGCCTAATTCATTGTAATTGTAGTTTTGCATATTCAGGCTCAAGTATTCAATTGAACGGATCTCCAGTGCTATTGGTGGTATGCCTACAATTCGATGCGCGTTATGCTCCACAGTTGCCGCCAAAATACAGCGCACCTGCTCCTGTTTACATTATCTCAATACGGATCGAGGGCAAATGCATTGTTTTTGCAGTACTGCATATACAGGATTAAATACTTCATTGAACGTATATACACTGCTATTGGTGATATCCCGACAATTCGGTACGCGTGATACTCCACATTCCCAACCAAATACAGCGCACCTGCTCCTGTTTACATTATGTCAACTCGGGTCGAGGACAAATGCAATGTTGCTGCAGTACAGCATATTCAGGATTCAATATTTCATTGAACGGATCTAAACTGTTATTTGTGATGTCTATCCAATTCGATGCGCGGTATACCGAACAGTTGCTGCCAAATAGAGCGCAAATCAGCCACTGTGCGCTATGTCAACTCAGGCCCCTGCCTAATTCATTGTAATTGTAGTTTTGCATATTCAGGCTCAAGTATTCAATTAAACGTATCTCCGATGCTATTGGTGGTATGCCTACAATTCGATGCGCGTTATGCTCCACAGTTGCCGCCAAATACAGCGCACCTGCCCCTGTTTACATTGTATCAACTTGGGTCGAGGACAAATGCAACGCTTTGTAGTACTGCATATTCAGGATTCAATACTTCATTGAATGAATCTACACTGCTATTTGTGATATCTCGTCAATTCGATGCGCGGTATACCGCACAGTTGCTGCCAAATAGAGCGCAAATCAGCCACTTTGCGCTATGTCAACTCAGGTCCAAGCCTAATTCATTGTAATTGTAGTTTTGCATATTTAGGCCTAAGTATTCAATTAAACGGGTCTCCGGTGCTATTGATGGTATGCCTACAATTCGATGCGCGTTATACGCCACAGTTGTCGCCAAATACAGCGCACCTGCTCCTGTTTACATTATGTCAACTCGGGTCGAGGACAAATGCAAGGTATTTTCAGAACAGCATATTCAGGATCCAATATTTCATTAAACGTAAATACGCTACTATTGGTGATATCCCGACAATTCGATGCGCCTGATACTCCACATTCCCTGCCAAATACGGCGCACCTGCTCCTGTTAACATTATGTCAACTCGGGTCGGGGACAATTGAAATGTTGCTGCAGTACAGCATATTCAGGATTCAATATTGCATTGTACGTATATACACTGCTATTGGTCATATCACGACAATTGGATGCGCGTGATACGCCACATTTCCTGCCCAATACAGCGCACCTGCTCCTGTTTACATTATGTCAACTCGGGACGAGGACAAATGCAATGTTGCTGCAGTACAGCATATTCAGGATTCAATATTGCATTGAACGTTTCTACACTGCTATTGGTGATATCTCGTCAATTCGATGCGCGGTATACCGCACACTTGCTGCCAAATAGGGCGCAAATCAGACACTGTGCGCTGTGTCAACCCAGGTCCCTGCTTAAATCATTGTAATTGTAGTTTTGCACATTTCCGCTTAATGTATTCAATTAAACATATCTCCGGTGCTATTGGTGGTATGCCTACTATTCGATGCGCGTTATACGCCACAGTTGTCGCCAAATACAGCGCACCTGCTCCTGTTTACATTATGCCGACTCGGGTCGAGGACAAATGCATTGTTGCTGCAGTACTGCATATCCAGGATTCAATACCTCATTGAATGTATCTACACTGCTATTGGTCATATCACGACAATTGGATGCGCGTGATACTCCACATTTCCTGCCCAATACAGCGCACCTGCTCCTGTTTACATTATGTCAACTCGGGTCGAGGACAAATCCAATGTTTTTGCAGTTCAGGATATTCAGGATTCAATATTTCATTGAACGTATACACACTGCTGTTGGTGATATCCTGACAATTCGATGCGCTTGATACTCCACATTTCCTGCCAAATACGGCACACCTGCTCCTGTTTACATTATGTCAACTCGGGTCGAGAACAAATGCAATGTTTTTGCAGTACTGCATATCCAGGATACAATACTTCATTGAACGTATCCACACTGCTACTGGAGATATTTCGTCTACTCCATGCGCCTTGTACTCCACAGTTCCTGCCAAATACAGCGCACCTGCTCCTGTTTACATTATGTCAACGCAGGTCGAGGACAAATGCTACGTTGTTGTAGTACTGCATATTCAGGATTCATTTCTTCATTGAATGTATCTACACTGCTATTCGTGATTCCGACAATTCGAAGCGCGTTATACTCCACATTCCCTGGCAAACACAGCGCAACTGATCCTGTTTACATTATGTCAACTCGGGTCAGGAACAAATGCAATGTTTCTGCAGTACAGCATATTCAGGATTCAATATTTCATTGAACGAATCTATACTGCTATATGTTATATTCTCGTCAATTCGATGCGCGGTATACCGCACAGTTGCTGCCAAATAGAGCGCAAAGCAGCGACCTTGCGCTATGTCAATTCAGGTCACTGCCTAATTCATTGTAATTGTAATTTACATATTTAGACTGATGTAATCAATTAAACGTATCTCCGGTGCTATTGGTGGTATGCCTACAATTCGATGCACTTGATACTCCGCATTCCCTGGCAAATACAGCGCACCTGCTCCTGTTTACATTATGTCAACTCGGGTCGAGGACAAATGCTACGTTGTTGTAGTACTGCATATTCAGGATTCAATTCTTCATTGAATGTATCTACACTGCTATGGGTGACATCACGGCAATTCGATGCGCGTGATACTCCACATTCCCTGCCAAATACAGCGCACCTGCTCCTGTTTACATTATGTCAACTCGGGTCGAGGACAAATGCTACGTTGTTGTAGTACTGCATATTCAGGATTCAATATTTCATAGAACGGATCTACACTGCTATTTGTGGTATCTCGTCAATTCGATGCGCGGTATACCGCACAGCTGCTGCCAAATAGAGCGCAAATCAGCCACTGTGCGCTGTGTCAACTCAGGTCACTGCCTAATTCATTGTAATTTTATTTTTGCATATTTTGGCTGATGTATTCAATTAAACGTACCTCCGGTGCTAGAGGTGGTATGCCTACAATTCGATGCGCGTTATGCTCCACAGTTGCCGCCAAATAGCGCACCTGCGCCTGTTTACATTATGTCAACTCGGGTCGAGGACAAATGCAACGTTGTTGTAGTACTGCTTATTCAGGATTCAATACTTCACGCAATGTATCTACACTGCTATTGGTGATATCACGACAATCCGATGCGCGTGATACTCCGCATTCCCTGCCAAATACAGCGCACCTGCTCCTGTTTACATTATGTCAACTCGGGTCGAGGACAAATGCTACGTTGTTGTACTACTGCATATTCAGGATTCATTTCGTCATTGAATGTATCTACACTGGTATTGGTGATATCACGACAATTCGATGCGTGTGATACTCCACATTCCCTGCCAAATACAGCGCACCTGCTCCTGTTTACATGATGTCAACTCGATTCCAGGACAAATGCAATGTTTTTGCAGTACAGCACATTCAGGATTCAATATTTCATTGAACGGATCTACACTGCTATTGGTGATATCACGACAATTCGATGCGCGTGATACCCCACGCTCCCTGCCAAATACAGCGCACCTGCTCCTGTTTACATTATGTCAACTCGGGTCGAGGACAAATGCAACGTTGTTGTAGTACTGCTTATTCAGGATTCAATACTTCATTGAATGTATCTACACTGCTATTGGTGATATCACGACAATCCGATGCGCGTGATACTCCGCATTCCCTGCCAAATACAGCGCACCTGCTCCTGTTTACATTATGTCAACTCGGGTCGAGGACAAATGCTACGTTGTTGTACTACTGCATATTCAGGATTCATTTCGTCATTGAATGTATCTACACTGGTATTGGTGATATCACGACAATTCGATGCGTGTGATACTCCACATTCCCTGCCAAATACAGCGCACCTGCTCCTGTTTACATGATGTCAACTCGATTCCAGGACAAATGCAATGTTTTTGCAGTACAGCACATTCAGGATTCAATATTTCATTGAACGGATCTACACTGCTATTGGTGATATCACGACAATTCGATGCGCGTGATACCCCACGCTCCCTGCCAAATACAGCGCACCTGCTCCTGTTTACATTATGTCAACTCGAATCCCGGACAAATGCCATGTTCAGCAGTACAGCACATTCAGGATTCAATATTTCATTGAACGGATCTACACTGCTATTGGTGATATCTCGTCAATTCGATGCGCGGTATACCGCACACTTGCTGCCAAATAGAGCGCAAGTCAGCCACTGTGCGCTATGACACCTCAGGTCCCTGCCTAATTCATTGTAATTGTAGTTTTGCATATTTAGGCTTATGTATTCAATTAAACGTATCTGTGGTACTATAGGTGGGATGCCTAAAATTCGATGTGCGTTATGCTCCACAGTTGCCGCCAAACAGCGCACCTGCTCCTGTTTACATTATGTCAACTGGGGTCGAAGACAAATGTAATGTTCTTGTAGTACTGCATACTCAGGATTCAATACTTCATTGCATGTATCTACACTGCTACTGGTGATATCACTACAATTCGATACGCGTGGTACTCCACATTTCCTGCCAAATACAGCGCACCTGCTCCTGTTTACATTATGTCAATTCGGGTCGAGGACAAGTGCTACGTTGTTGTACTACTGCATATTCAGGATTCAATTCTTCATTGAATGTATCTACACTGCTATTGGTGATATCACGACAATTCGATGCGCGTGATACCCCACGCTCCCTGCCAAATACAGCGCACCTGCTCCTGTTTACATTATGTCAACTCGATTCCCGGACAAATGCCATGTTCAGCAGTACAGCACATGCAGGATTCAATATTTCATTGAACGGATCTACACTGCTATTGGTGATATCTCGTCAATTCGATGCGCGGTATACCGCACAGTTGCTGCCAAATAGAGCGCAAATCAGCCACTTTGCGCTATGTCAACTCAGGTCCCAGCCTAATTCATTGTAATTGTAGTTTTGCATATTTAGGCCTAAGTATTCAATTAAACGGATCTCCGGTGCTATTGGTGGTATGCCTACAATTCGATGCGCGTTATGCTCTACAGTTGCCGCCAAATACAGCATACCTGCTCCTGTTTACATTATGTCAACTCGGGTCGAGGGCAATTGCAAAGTTGTTGTAGTACTGCATATTCAGGATTCAATTCTTCATTGAATGTATATACACTGCTATTGGTCATATCACGACAATTCGGTACGCGTGATGCTCCACATTCCCAACCAAATACAGCGCACCTGCTCCTGTTTACATTATGTCAACTCGGGTCGAGGACAAATGCAATGTTGCTGCAGTACAGCATATTCAGGATTCAATATTTCATTGAACGTATATACACTGCTATTCGTCATATCCCGACAGTTCGATGCGAGTTGTACTCCGCATTCCCTGCCAAGTACTACGTTCATCAGAGAGTTTGCGCATTGTCAACTCTGTGTCCTGTCAAGTACATTGTATTTGCAGATTGTCATATTAGGCTCAATTATTTATTTAAACGTATCTACGCTGCTATTCCTGGTATGTCGACAATTCTGTGCGCGTTATATTCCTCATTTGCCGCCAAATACAGCGCACCTGCTCCTGTTTACATTGTATCAACTGTGGTCGAGGACAAATGCATTGATTTTGCAGTACAGCACATTCAGGATTCAATATTTCATTGAACGGATCTACACTGCTATTTGTGATATCTCGCCAATTCGATGCGCGGTATACCGAACAGTTGCTGCCAAATAGAGCGCAAATCAGCCACTTTGCGCTATGTCAACTCAGGTCCCAGCCTAATTCATTGTAATTGTAGTTTTGCATATTTAGGCCTAAGTATTCAATTAAACGGGTCTCCGGTGCTATTGATGGTATGCCTACAATTCGATGCGCGTTATACGCCACAGTTGCCGCCAAATACAGCGCACCTGCTCCTGTTTACATTATGTCAACTCCGGTCGAGGACAAATGCAAGGTATTTGCAGAACAGCATATTCTTGATCCAATATTCCATTAAACGTAAATACGCTACTATTGGTGATATCCCGACAATTCGATGCGCCTGATACTCCACATTTCCTGCCCAATATTGCGCACCTGCTCCTGTTTACATTATGTCAACTCGGGACGAGGACAAATGCAATGTTGCTGCAGTACAGCATATTCAGGATTCAATATTGCATTGAACGTTTCTACACTGCTATTGGTGATATCTCGTCAATTCGATGCGCGGTATACCGCACACTTGCTGCCAAATAGGGCGCAAATCAGACACTGTGCGCTGTGTCAACCCAGGTCCCTGCCCAAATCATTGTAATTGTAGTTTTGCACATTTCCGCTTAATGTATTCAATTAAACATATCTCCGGTGCTATTGGTGGTATGCCTACTATTCGATGCGCGTTATACGCCACAGTTGTTGCCAAATACAGCGCACCTGCTCCTGTTTACATTATGCCACCTCGGGTCGAGGACAAATGCATTGTTGCTGCAGTACTGCATATCCAGGATTCAATACCTCATTGAATGTATCTACACTGCTATTGGTCATATCACGACAATTGGATGCGCGTGATACTCCACATTTCCTGCCCAATACAGCGCACCTGCTCCTGTTTACATTATGTCAACTCGGGACGAGGACAAATGCAATGTTGCTGCAGTACAGCATATTCAGGATTCAATATTGCATTGTACGTATATACACTGCTATTGGTCATATCACGACAATTGGATGCGCGTGGTACGCCACATTTCCTGCCCAATACAGCGCACCTGCTCCTGTTTACATTATGTCAACTCGGGACGAGGACAAATGCAATGTTGCTGCAGTACAGCATATTCAGGATTCAATATTGCATTGAACGTTTCTACACTGCTATTGGTGATATCTCGTCAATTCGATGCGCGGTATACCGCACACTTGCTGCCAAATAGGGCGCAAATCAGACACTGTGCGCTGTGTCAACCCAGGTCCCTGCCTAAATCATTGTAATTGTAGTTTTGCACATTTCCGCTTAATGTATTCAATTAAACATATCTCCGGTGCTATTGGTGGTATGCCTACTATTCGATGCGCGTTATACGCCACAGTTGTCGCCAAATACAGCGCACCTGCTCCTGTTTACATTATGCCGACTCGGGTCGAGGACAAATGCATTGTTGCTGCAGTACTGCATATCCAGGATTCAATACCTCATTGAATGTATCTACACTGCTATTGGTCATATCACGACAATTGGATGCGCGTGATACTCCACATTTCCTGCCCAATACAGCGCACCTGCTCCTGTTTACATTATGTCAACTCGGGTCGAGGACAAATCCAATGTTTTTGCAGTTCAGGATATTCAGGATTCAATATTTCATTGAACGTATACACACTGCTGTTGGTGATATCCTGACAATTCGATGCGCGTGATACTCCACATTCCCTGGCAAATACTACGCAGATGAGCCGGTTTGCGCATTGTCAACTCTGTGTCCTGTCGAATACATTGTAAATGCAGTTTATCATATTAGGCTCAAGTATTTATTTAAACGTATGTCCGCTGCTATTTGTGGTATGTCGACAAATCTATGCGCGTTATACTCCTCATTTGCCGCCAAATACAGCGGACCTGCTCCTGTTTATATTATGTCAACTCGGGTCGAGGACAATTGCAATGTAGTTGTGGTACTGCATATTCAGGATTCAATTCTTCATTGAATGTATCTACACTACTATTGGTCATATCGCGACAATCGGTGCGCGTATTACACCACCTTTCCTGCCAAGTACAGCGCACCTGCTCCTGTTTACATTATGTCAACTCGGGACGAGGACAAATGCAATGTTGCTGCAGTACAGCATATTCAGGATTCAATATTGCATTGAACGTATATACACTGTTTTTGGTTATATCCCGACAATTCGATGCGCGTGATACTACACATTTCCTGCCAAATACGGCACACCTGCTCCTGTTTACATTATCTCAACTCGGGTCGAGGACAAATCCAATGTTATTGCAGTACAGGATATTCAGGATTCAATATTTCATTGAACGTATATACACTGCTATTGGTGATATCCTGTCAATTCGACGCGCGTGATACTCCACATTCCCTGCCAAAGACAGCGCACCTGCTCCTGTTTATATTATGTCAGCTGGGGTCGAAGACAAATGCAATGTTCTTGTAGTACTGCATACACAGGATTCAATATTTCATTGAATGTATCTACACTGCTATTGGTGATATCACGACAATTCGATGCGCGTGATACTCCACATTCCCTGCCAAAGACAGCGCACCTGCTCTTGTTTACATTATGTCAACTCGGGGCGGGGACAAATGCATTGTTTTTCAGTACAGCACAAACAGGATTCAATACTTCACTGAGCATATATACACTGCTCTTGGTGATATCCCGACAATTCGATGCGCGTGATACTCCACATTACCTGCCAGATACAGCGTACCTGCTCCTCTTCACATTATATCAACTCGGGTCGAGGACAAATGCAATGTTGCTGCAGTACAGCACAAACAGGATTCAATACTTCACTGAGCATATATACACTGCTCTTGGTGATATCCCGACAATTCGATGCGCGTGATACTCCACATTACCTGCCAGATACAGCGTACCTGCTCCTCTTCACATTATATCAACTCGGGTCGAGGACAACTGCAATGTTGCTGCAGTACAGCATATTCAGGATTCAATATTTCATTGAAAGGCTCTACACTGCTATTGGTGATATCTCGTCAATTCGATGCGCGTTATACCGCACAGATGCTGCCAAATTGAGCGCAAATCAGCCACTTTGCGCTATGTCAACTCAGGACCCTGACTAATTCATTGTAACTGTAGTTTTGCATATTTAGGCTTTTTTATTCAATTAAACGTATCCCCGGTGCTATTGGTGGTATGCCTACCATTCAATGCGCGCTATGCTCCACAGTTGCAACCAAACAGCGGACCTGCTCCTGTTTACATTATGTCAACTCGGGTCGAGGGCAAATGGAATGTTGTTGCAGTACTGCATATCCAGCATTCAATATTTCATTGAACGTATCTACACTGCTACTGGAGATATTTCGTCAATTCCATGCGTCTTGCACTCCACATTTCCTGCCAAATACTGCGCACCTGCTCCTGTTTACATTATGTCAACTCGGGTCGAGGACAACTGCAATGTTGTTGCAGTACAGCATATACAGGATTCAATATTTCATTGAACGTATATACACTGCCATGGTGATATCCCGACAATTCCATGCGCGTGATACTCCACATTCCCTGCCAAATACAGCGCACCTGCTCGTGTTTACATTATGTCAACTCGGATCGAGGACAAATGCAATCTTTTTGCAGTACTGGATATTCAGGATTCAACATTTCATTGAACGTATATACACTGCTATTCGTGATATCCCGACAATTCGAAGCGCGTCATACTCCTCATTCGCTGCCAAATACTAAGCACGTCAGAGAGTTTGCGCATTGTCAACTCTGTTTCCTGTCAAATAAATTGTATTTGCTGTTTATCATGTTAGGCTCAAGTATTTAGTTAAACGTATCTCCGCTGCTATTCGTGGTATGTCGACAAATCTATGCGCGTTATACTCCACAGTTGCCGCCAAACAGCGCACCTGCTCCTGTTTACATTATGTCATTCGGGTCGAGGACAAATGCATTGTTTTGGCAGTACATCATATACCGGATTCAATACTTGATTGAACGTACATACACTGCCATTGGTGATATCCCGACAATTCGATGCGCGTGATACTCCACATTACCTGCCAAATACGGCGCACCTACTCCTGTTTACATTATGTCAACACGGATCGAGGACAAATGCAATGTTGTTGTAGTACTGCATATTCAGGATTCAATACTTCATTGAATGTATCTACACTGCTATTGGTGATATCCCGGCAATTTGAAGCGCGTTATACTCCTCATTCGCTGCCAAATGCTACGCACATTAGAGAGTGTGGGCATTGTCAACTCTGTGTCCTGTCAAATACATTGTAATTGCAGATTATCATATTAGGCTCAAGTATTTATTTAAACGTATCTCCGCTGCTATTAGTGGTATGTCGACAAATCTATGCGCGCTATACTCCTCATTTGCCGCCAAATACAGCGGACCTGCTCCTGTTTACATTATGTCAACTCGGGACGAGGACTAATGCAATGTTGTTGTAGTACTGCATATACAGGATTCAATACTTCATTGAATGTATCTACACTGCTATTGGTGATATCACAACAATTCGATGCGCGTGATACTCCACGTTCCCTGCCAAATACAGCGCACCTGCTCCTGTTTACATTATGTCAACTCGGTTCCAGGACAAATGCAATGTTTTTGCAGTACAGCACATTCATGGTTCAATATTTCATTGAACGGAGCTACACTGCTATTGGTGATATCTCGTCAATTCGATGCGCGGTATACCGCACACTTGCTGCCAAATAGAGCGCAAATCAGTCACTGTGCGCTATGACAACTCAGGTCCCTGCCTAATTCATTGTAATTGTAGTTTTGCATATTTAGGCTTATATATTCAATTAAACGTATCTGCGGTGCTATAGGTGGTATGCCTAAAACTCGATGCGCGTTATGCTCCACAGTTGCCGCCAAATACAGCGCACCTGCTCCTGTTTACATTATGTCAACTGGGGTCGAAGACAAATGTAATGTTCTTGTAGTACTGCATACTCAGGATTCAATACATCATTGAACGTATATACACTGCTATTCGTTATATCCCGACAATTCGAAACGCGTTATACTCCTCATTCGCTGCCAAATACTACGCACGTCAGCGAGTTTGCTCATTGTCAACTCTGTGTCCTGTCAAATACATTGTAATTGCAGTTTCTCATATTAGGCTCAAGTATTTATTTAAACGTATCTCCGCTGCCATTCGTGGTATGTCGACAAATCTATGCGCGTAATACTCCTCATTTGCCACCAAATACAGCGCCCCTGCTCCTGTTTGCATTATGTCAACTCGGGTCGAGGACAATTGCAATGTTGTTGTAGTACTGCATATTCAGGATTTAATATTTCATTGAACTTATATACACTGCCATGGTAATATCCCGACAATTCGATGCGCATGAAACTCCACATTTTCTGCCCAATACAGTGCACTTGCTCCTGTTTATATTATGTCAACTCTATTTCGAGGACAAATGCAATGTTGCTGCAGTGCAGCAAATTCATGATTCAATATTTCATTGAACGTATATACACTGCTATTCGTGATATCCCGACAATGTGAAGCGCGTTATACTCCTCATTCGCTGCAAATACTACGCACATCAGCCGGTTTGCGCATTGTCAACTCTGTGTCCTGTCACATACACTGTAATTGCAGTTTATCATTATAGGCACAAGTATTTATTTAAACGTATCTCCGCTGCTATTCGTGGTATGTCGACAAATCTATGCGCTTTATACTTCTCATTTGCTGCCAAATACAGCGCACCTGCTCCCGTTTACATTATGTCAACTCGGGACGAGGACTAATGCAATGTTGTTGTAGTACTGCATATACAGGATTCAATACTTCATTGAATGTATCTACACTGCTATAGGTGATATCACAACAATTCGATGCGCATGATACTCCACGTTCCCTGCCAAATACAGCGCACCTGCTCCTGTTTACATTATGTCAACTCGGTTCCGGGACAAATGCAATGTTTTTGCAGTACAGCACATTCATGGTTCAATATTTCATTGAACGGATCTACACTGCTATTGGTGATATCTCGTCAATTCGATACGCGGTATACCGCACACTTGCTGCCAAATAGAGCGCAAATCAGTCACTGTGCGCTATGACAACTCAGGTCCCTGCCTAATTCATTGTAATTGTAGTTTTGCATATTTTGGCTTATGTATTCAATTAAACGTATCTGCGATGCCATAGGTGGTATGCCTAAAACTCGATGTGCGTTATGCTCCGCAGTTGCCGCCAAATACAGCGCACCTGCTCCTGTTTACATTATGTCAACTGGGGTCGAAGACAAATGTAATGTTCTTGTAGTACTGCATACTCAGTATTCAATACATCATTGAACGTATATACACTGCTACTCGTTTTATCCCGACAATTCGAAACGCGTTATACTCCTCATTCGCTGCCAAATACTACGCACATCAGAGAGTTTGCTCATTGTCAACTCTGTGTCCTGTCAAATACATTGTAATTGCAGTTTCTCATATTAGGCTCAAGTATTTATTTAAACGTATCTCCGCTGCCATTCGTGATATGTTGACAAATCTATGCGCGTTATACTCCTCATTTGCCGCCAAATACAGCGTACCTGCTCCTGTTTACATTATGTCAACTAGGGTCGAGGACACATGCAATGCTGTTGTAGTACTGCATATTCAGGATTCAACACTTCATTCAATGTATTTACACTGCTATTGGAAATATCACGACAATTCAATGCTCGTGATACTCCACATTCCCTGGCATATACAGCGCACCTGCTCCTGTTTACATTATGTCAACTCGGGTCAAGGACAAATGCAATGTTTTTGCAGTACAGCACATTCCGGATTCAATATTTCATTGAACGGATATACACTGCTATTGGTGATATCCCGACAATTCGATCCGCGTTATACTCCTCATTCGCTGCCAAATGCAACGCACATCAGCCGGTTTGCGTATTGTCAACTCTGTGTCCAGTCAAATACATTGTAATTGCATTTTATCATATTATGCACAAGTATTTATTTAAACGTATCTCCGCTGCTATTCCTGGTATGTCGACAAATCTATGCGCGTTATACTCCTCATTTGCCGCCAAACAGCGCACCTGCTCCTGTTTGCATTATGTCAACTCGGGTCGAGGACAAATGCAATGTTGCTGCAAGTACTGCATATTCAGGATTCAATATTTCATTGAACGTGAATACACTGTTATTGGTGACAACCCGACATCTCGATGCGCGTGATACTCCACATTGCCTGCCAAATACAGCGCACCTGCTCCTGTTTACATTATGTCAACTGGGGTCGAAGACAATTGCAATGTTGTTGCAGTACACCATATTCAGGATTCAATATTTCATTGAACGTACATATCCTGCTATTGGTGATATCCCGACAATTCGATGCGCGTTATACTCTTCATTCGCTGCAGAATACTACGTACATCAGCCGGTTGGCGCATTGTCAACTCTGTGTCCTGTCAAATACATTGTAATTGCAGTTCATTATATTAGGCTCAAATATTTATTTAAACGTATCTCCGCTGCTATTCGTGGTATGTCGACAAATCTATGCGCGTCATACTCCTCATTTGCCGCCAAAAACAGGGAACCTGCTCCTGTTCACATTATGTCAACTGGGGTCGAAGACAAATGCAATGTTGTTGTAGTACTGCATATTAAGGATTCAATATTTCATTGAACGGATCTACATTGCTAATGGTGATATCTCGTCAATTCGATGCGCGGTATGCCGCACAGTTGCTACCAAATAGTGCGCAAATCAGCCACTTTGCGCTATGTAAACGCAGGTCCCTGCCGAATTCATTGCAATTGTGTTTTTGCATATGTAGGCTTATGTATTCTATTAAACGTATCTCCGGTGCAATAGGTGGTATGCCTACATTTCGATGCGCGTTATGCTCCACAGCTGCCGCCAAACAGCGCACCTGCTCCTGTTTACATTATGTCAACTCGGGTCGGGGACAAATCCAATGTTTTTGCCGTTCAGGATATTCCAGATTCAATATTTCATTGATCGCATATACACTGCCATTAGTGATATCCTGACAATTCGATTCGCGTTATACTCCTCATTCGTGGCAGAATACTACGTACATCAGCCGGTTGGCGCATTGTCAACTCTGTGTCCTGTCAAATACATTGTAATTGCAGTTAATTATATAAGGCTCAAATATTTATTTAAACGTATCTCCGCTGCTATTCGTGGTATGTCGACAAATCTATGCGCGTTATACTCCTCATTTCCCGCCAAATACAGGGGACCTGCTCCTGTTCACATTATGTCTACTGGGGTCGAAGACAATTGCAATGTTTTTGCAGTACACCATATTCAGGATTCAATATTTCATTGATCGCATATACACTGCCATTAGTGATATCCTGACAATTCGATGCGCGTTGCACTCCTCATTGGCTGCCAAATACTACGCAGATCAGCCGGTTTGCTCATTGTCAACTATGTGTCCTGTCAAATACAATGTAATTGCAGATTATCATGTTAGGCTCAAGTATTTATTTAAACGTATCTCCGCTGCTATTCTTGGTATATCGACAAATCTATGCGCGTTATACTCCTCATTTGCCGCCAAATACAGGGGACCTGCTCCTGTTCACATTATGTCAACTGGGGTCGAAGGCAAATGCAATGTTGTTGTAGTACTGCATATTCAGGATTCAACATTTCATTGAACGTATATACACTGCTATTCGTGATATCCCGACAATTCGAAGCGCGTCATACTCCTCATTCGCTGCCAAATACTAAGCACATCAGAGAGTTTGCGCATTGTCAACTCTGTTTCCCGTCAAATAAATTGTATTTGCTGTTTATCATGTTAGGCTCAAGTATTTAGTTAAACGTATCTCCGCTGCTATTCGTGGTATGTCGACAAATCTATGCGCGTTATACTCCACAGTTGCCGCCAAACAGCGCACCTGCTCCTGTTTACATTATGTCATTCGGGTCGAGGACAAATGCATTGTTTTGGCAGTACATCATATACCGGATTCAATACTTGATTGAACGTACATACACTGCCATTGGTGATATCCCGACAATTCGATGCGCGTGATACTCCACATTACCTGCCAAATACGGCGCACCTACTCCTGTTTACATTATGTCAACACGGATCGAGGACAAATGCAACGTTGTTGCAGTACAGCATATACAGGATTCAATATTTCATTGAACGTATATACACTGCCATGGTGATATCCCGACAATTCGATTCGCATGATACTCCACATTTCCTGCCAAATACAGCGCACCTGCTCTTGTTTACATTGTGTCAACTGTGGTCGAGGACAAATGCATTGTTTTTGCAGTGCAGCACATACGGGATTCAGTACTTCATTCAACGTATATACACTGCCATGGTGATATCCCGACAATTCGATGCGCATGATACTCCACATTCCCTGCCAAATACAGCGCACGTGCTCTTGTTTAAATTATGCCAACTCGGGTCGAGGACAAATGCAATGTTTTTGCCGTACTGCATATCCAGGATTCAATACTTCATTGAACGTAAATACACTGCTACTGGAGATATTTCGTCAATTCCATGCGTCTTGCACTCCACATTTCCTGCCAAATACTGCGCACCTGCTCCTGTTTACATTATGTCAACTCGGGTCGAGGACAAATGCAATGTTGTTGCAGTACAGCACAAACAGGATTCAATACTTCACTGAGCATATATACACTGCTCTTGGTGATATCCCGACAATCCGATGCGCGTGATACTCCACATTACCTGCCAGATACAGCGTACATGCTCCTCTTCACATTATGTCAACTCGTTTCGAGGACAAATGCAATGTTGCTGCAGTACAGCATATTCAGGATTCAACATTTCACTGAACGTACATACACTGCCATTGGTGATATCCCGACAATTCGATGCGCGTTGTGCTCCTCATTGGCTGCCAAATACTACGCAGATCAGCCAGTTTGCGCATTGTCAACTCTGTGTCCTGTCAAATACATTGTAGTTGCAGTTCATTATATTTGGCTCAAATATGTATTTAAACGTATCTCCGCTGCTATTCGTGGTATGTCGACAAATCTATGCGCGTTATACTCCTCATTTGCCATCAAATACAGGGGACCTGCTCCTGTTCACATTATGTCAACTGGGGTCGAAGACAATTGCAATGTTGTTGTAGTACTGCATATTCAGGATTCAATATTTCATTGAACGTGAATACACTGTTATTGGTGACAACCCGACATCTCGATGCGCGTGATACTCCACATTGCCTGCCAAATACAGCGCACCTGCTCCTGTTTACATTATGTCAACTGGGGTCGAAGACAAATGCAATGTTCTTGTAGTACTGCATACTCAGGATTCACTACTTCATTGAACGGATCTACACTGCTATTGGTGATATCTCGTCAACTGGATGAGAGGTATACCGCACACTTGCTGCCAAATAGAGCGCAAATCGGCCACTGTGCGCTATGTCAACTCAGGTCCCTGCCTAATTCATTGTAATTGTAGTTTTGCATATTCAGGCTTAAGTATTCAATTAAACGTATCTCCGGTGCTATTGGTGGTATGCCTACAATTCGTTGCGCGTGATACTCCACACTCCCTGCCAAATACAGCGCACCTGCTCCTGTTTACATTATGTCAACTCGGATCGAGGACAAATGCCATGTTGTTGCAGTACAGCATATACAGGATTCAATATTTCATTGAACGTATATACACTGCCATGGTAATATCCCGACAATTCGACGCGCATGATACTCCACATTTCCTGCCAAATACAGCGCACCTGCTCCTGTTTACATTATGTCAATTCGGGTCGAAGACAAATGCAATGTTGCTGAAGTACGGCATATTCAGGATTCAATATTTCATTGAACGTACATACACTGCTATTCGTGATATCCCGACAATTCGAAGCGCGTTGTACTCCACATTCTCTGGCAAATACAGCGCACCTGCTCCTGTTTACATTATGTCAACTCGGGTCAAGGACAAATGCAATGTTTTTGCAGTACAGCACATTCAGGATTCAATATTTCATTGAATGTATTACACTGCTATACGTGATATCCCGACAATTCGAAGCGCGTTGTACTCCACATTCCCTGGCAAATACAGCGCACCTGCTCCTGTTTACATTATGACAACTCGGGTCAAGGACAAATGCAATGTTTTTGCAGTACAGCACATTCCGGATTCAATATTTCATTGAACGGATATACACTGCTATTGGTGATATCCCGACAATTCGATCCGCGTTATACTCCTCATTCGCTGCCAAATGCAACGCACATCAGCCGGTTTGCGCATTGTCAACTCTGTGTCCAGTCAAATACATTGTAATTGCATTTTATGATATTATGCACAAGTATTTATTTAAACGTATCTCCGCTGCTATTCCTGGTATGTCGACAAATCTATGCGCGTTATACTCCTCATTTGCCGCCAAAAACAGGGGACCTGCTCCTGTTCACATTATGTCAACTGGGGTCGAAGACAAATGCAATGTTGTTGTAGTACTGCATATTAAGGATTCAATATTTTATTGAACGGATCTACATTGCTAATGGTGATATCTCGTCAATTCGATGCGCGGTATGCCGCACAGTTGCTACCAAATAGAGCGCAAATCAGCCACTTTGCGCTATGTAAACGCAGGTCCCTGCCGAATTCATTGCAATTGTGTCTTTGCATATGTAGGCTTATGTATTCTATTAAACGTATCTCCGGTGCAATAGGTGGTATGCCTACATTTCGATGCGCGTTATGCTCCACAGCTGCCGCCAAACAGCGCACCTGCTCCTGTTTACATTATGTCAACTCGGGTCGGGGACAAATCCAATGTTTTTGCCGTTCAGGATATTCCAGATTCAATATTTCATTGATCGCATATACACTGCCATTAGTGATATCCTGACAATTCGATTCGCGTTATACTCCTCATTCGCGGCAGAATACTACGTACATCAGCCGGTTGGCGCATTGTCAACTCTATGTCCTGTCAAATACATTGTAATTGCAGTTCATTATATTAGGCTCAAATATTTATTTAAACGTATCTCCGCTGCTATTCGTGGTATGTCGACAAATCTATGCGCGTTATACTCCTCATTTGCCGCCAAAAACAGGGGACCTGCTCCTGTTCACATTATGTCTACTGGGGTCGAAGACAATTGCAATGTTGTTGCAGTACACCATATTCAGGATTCAATATTTCATTGATCGTATATACACTGCCACTAGTGATATCCTGACAATTCGATGCGCGTTGTACTCCTCATTGGCTGCCAAATACTACGCAGATCAGCCGGTTTGCTCATTGTCAACTCTGTGTCCTGTCAAATACAATGTAATTGCAGATTATCATGTTAGGCTCAAGTATTTATTTAAACGTATCTCCGCTGCTATTCTTGGTATGTCGACAAATCTATGCGCGTTATACTCCTCATTTGCCGCCAAATACAGGGGACCTGCTCCTGTTCACATTATGTCAACTGGGGTCGAAGGCAAATGCAATGTTGTTGTAGTACTGCATATTCAGGATTCAATATTTCATTGAACGGATCTACACTGCTAATGGTGATATTTCGTCAATTCCATGCGTCTTGTACTCCACATTTCCTGGCAAATACTGCGCACCTGCTCCTGTTTACATTATGTCAACTCGGGTCGAGGACAAATGCAATGTTGCTGAAGTACAGCATATTCAGGATTCAACATTTCATTGAACGTATATACACTGCTATTCGTGATATCCCGACAATTCGATGCGTGTTATACTCCTCAGTCGCTGCCAAATACTACGCACATCAGCCGCTTTGCGCATTGTCAACTCTGTGTCCTTTCAAAAACATTATAATTGCACTTTATCATACTAGGCTCAACTATTTATTTAAACGTATCTCCGCTTCTATTCGTGGTATGTCGACAAATCTATGCGCGTTATACTACTCATTTGCCACCAAATACAGCGCACCTGCTCTTGTTTACATTGTGTCAACTTTGTTCGAGGACAAATGCAGTGTTTTTGCAGGACAGCATATAATGGATTCAATACTTCATTGAACGTATATACACTGCTATTGGTGATATCTCGACAAATCGATGCGCGTGACACTCCACATTTCCTGCCAAATAGAGCACAACTGCTCCTGTTTACATTATGTCCCACTCGGGTCGAGGACAAATGCAATGTTCTTGTAGTACTGCATACTCAGGACTCAATACTTCATTGAACGTATCTACACTACTATTGGTGATATTTCGTCAATTCCATGAGCGTTATACTCCACAGCAGCCGCCAAACAGCGGGCCAGCTCTTGTTTACATTATGAAAACTGTTTTCGAGGACAAATGCAATGTTGTTGCAGTACAGCTTATACAGGATTCAATATTTCATTGAATGTATCTACACTGCTACTGGAGATATTTCGTCAATTCGATGCGCGCTACACCGCACAGTTGCTGCCAAATAGAGCGCAAATCAGCCACTTTGCGCTATGTCAACTCAGGTCCCTGCCTAATTCATTGTAATTGTAGTTTTGGATACTTAGGCTTATGTGTTCAATTAAACGTATCTCCGTTGCTATTGGTGGTATGTCGAGAATTCCATACGCGTTATACCCCACATTTGCTGCAAACAGCGGACCTGCTCCTGCTTACATTATGTCAAGTCGGGTCGTGGACAAATCCAATGTTATTGATGTATTGCTTATTCAGTCTTGAATATTCAATTGAACGTATCTCAGTTTCGATTGGTGATATCTCCACAATTCAATGCGCGTTATACTCCAAATTTGCTGCCAAATACAGCGCATATCAACAGGTTTGCGCAATGTCAACTCTGTGTCCTGTCGAATCCAGCGTAATTACTGTTTTGGAGATTCTGCTTGAGATATTCAATTGAACGTATCTCCGTTTGCATTGGAGATACGTCAACAATTCGATGCGCGCAATAATCTACATATGCTGCCATATACAGCGTACGTCAACCGGTTTGCGCATTGTCAACTCTGTGTCCTGTCAAATCCATTGTTACTTTTGTTGAACATATTTAGGCCTAAGTATTCAATTAAACGTATCCGCTGCTATTGGTGTTATGTCGACAATTCGGTGCGCGCGGTACTCCACATTTGCCGCCAAATGCAGCTGACCTGCTCCTCTTTACATTATGTCAACTCGGGTCGAGGTTAAATGCAATGTTACTGCAGTACTGCATATCCAGGATTCAATACTCCATTGAACGTATCTACACTGCTATTGGTGATATCTCGACATTTCGACCCGTGTTATACGTCACATTTGCTGCCAAATACTGCGCACATCAGCCGGTTTGCGCTATGTCAACTCAGGCCCTGTCATATCCAGCGTAATTGGCGTTTTGGAGATTCTGCCGGGAATATTCAATTGAACGTATCTCGGTTTCTCATGGAGATATGTCGACAATTCGATGCGCGTACTACTCCACATAAGCAGTCAAATACAGCGCACGTCATTCGGTTTGCGGTATGGCAACTCTGGGCCCTGTCAAATACAGCGTTGCTGCAGTTTTGCAGATTCTGTCTTAAATATTATATTGAGCGTATCTCATTGTTTATTCCTGTTATCTCGACAATTCGATGAGCGTGTTGAGTAGATGATACATTTACACTGTACATGTGAATGTGTGTGTAAGCGTGAGAGGGCGCCCAGGTCTTAGTTGAGACAAGAGACAGTTGCCGGATGTTAGAAGCTTCAGGAAGAGTCGGTCAACAACAAGCGTGCGTGTAAGAAGGTTATCGAGGTCTACAGAGTGCAACATATATGTGTAGCTATTGTGTATAAAATAAAATAAACTATTTGTATTTCCGAATCCTTTCATTACCTTAACATGGTAGCAGAGCGTGGTTACTAGTTTTGCAAGCTATTGAGTTCGTGGTTACGATCTTGCGAGTGAGTTTAGTAAGGGAAGAAACCGTCAGAGGATAAAAAGAAAAAAATACTTCAAGCACGTAGGAATGCTTAAGTACAGGAAAAAAAATCAATTAAAATGGAGAGATCGGAAATCATGATACCTGCATTCGATGGTCAGGATTATGGAATGTGGAAGCAAAGAACACGATGTTTCTCAAGTATAAGGAATGCAAGGTTGTTACAACTAGAATTAAGACCGAAAGAGACAATGAAGATTGGGACAAAAAGGATTTGAGGGCGATAAATATAATTTACAGTGCCATCACAAATAGACAATTGGGGTATGTTAGGGAAGAAAAAACGGCATATAATATAATAAAAAGGTTTGATGAAATGTACTTGATGTTGCGACACACAAACTAACTAACGACCAGTCAGGCACAACTGATCGGTTGGTATCGCGAACCTTGAACGTTATTTGCGCTCAAGGGTGAGGATTATAATAAGTGTAAAGAGCGAGATTTAGTTCACCTTACTTATTCCACTCAATACTCTGGTTACAACTGTCTTGATATGTACTGAATTCCTCTTACTACTATGAATACACTGAACTTAAGTTACTGATTCTCCTGTTCACTGACTGACGACTGGTAGGTGTTGACTCTTAGAAGACTGGCGCAAGAGTCCCTGATTAACCTCTTCCCTGACTGAAGACAGGAAGGTGTTGACTCTTCGAAGACTGGTGCAAGAGTGATTCTTGGGGATGTTGCTGTCGTAGCGGAAGATTCGTGGTGGGGGTGTCTCAAGTCTGTTCCTAATTGCTCATTGGGTAAAGACGTATGTTTTGGAATGGGCTGGCTGCCTGCGCAGGTGACCTTACCCTTGGGGAAAACCCGCGTGTTCGGTCTTCCTGAGATGTAGCATAAACAATAAAGAGATTTCGTGTTTTATGGGTCTTTTCCGTGAGGTCCTAAAGTACCTTGATTGTACGTTAGGTCCACTGTTTATGAGGGGTACGCATTAGGCTACCCTTAACGGTGGTCCTTCCCGCGGGTCGTATGGTCCCTTAAACCGCCGCGGCAATTACCAGCCGGCCACTCCAAATCTCGAACACTTGAAAGAGTCGACGGCACTGCAGATCGTATGCAGAAGGAGATTGGAAAACACAAGACTGGAGAACTACAGTGAATCAGAGTCATTTTTTTGTGAGCTTTAAAAATTAATAAACGAATTAAAAGGTGCCGGCGCACAAGTGAGTGAGGAGGAAAGCTAAATTACATGCTGAATACGTTACCCGAACAACAGTGCTACATAGCGGACCTAATTCTTTGTAATTGCTGTTTTGAATACTTAGGCTTCAGTATTCAATTAAACTAATCCCCGCTGTTATTGATAGAATTTCAACAATACGACGCGCGTTATACTCCTCATTTGCCGCCAAATACAGCGGACCTGCTCCTGTTTACATTATGTCAACTCCTGTCGAGGTCAAATCCAATGTTTTTGCAGTACTGCATATTCAGGCTTCAATATTCATTTGAACGTATCGCCGTTTCCCTTTGAGATATGTCGACAATTTGATGCGCTTTCTACTCCACATTTGCTGCGAAATACAGCGCACATCAACCGATTTCCACAATGTCAACTGTGTATCCTGTCAAATCCATTGTTGCGTCGCGCAACACTCTACCTAAACCAGGTCATACACCGCGGGCCAGACGGACGCCAGATGTCCATTCATCCTTACGGCGGACTCCCATTAAGCAGAAGGGCCCATCATAAATCCCAGTAATCTGCAAGCGAAGGTCCTTCAGACCCAACAAATAGCCTTCCTAAAACACTTTATAACGCCTATTGTCTACTACGGCTCGACCCGGGAAAGTTAGTTTTTCCCACTTGCGATGCTTCCTACTAACAACCTTCTATCGAAGGCATTTAAGACCTTCCTAATACAACCAGCAACAATGCATATTACCCTCACTTTCCTGCCCCAGCTTTCCTCCGACATAGCATCGTCGCTGTGCCTCACTCTTCCTAAGACAGCACGCGGGTCAGGACGTCTACTGCTCCTACGACTTCAGGAGAGTCAACTACGTCTCCTGCACCATAAGGAGATCAACTCTACTTATTCTCCAAGTCAAGCAACTAGACTCCAGTTCAGACATCAGATCAAGCGAGTCTACATCAAGGATCCACGCAAGTCAGTCGGCATACTACATTCTCGTCCGCTACGACATCGTCACCGAACTGGACTGATTTTCCATCTTTCATACAGTCAACATCCCTCGACCGGGTCTACACCCGAAGATCAGTCAATTACTTATCTTATACACACGCAACAGAGTAACTATCATCTTCACCAAGTTGTTGGAATAAACGGTGCTTTACAACTTATTACATCAGTGTTATATTCAATCAAACCACCTCTATTTACCTAATCGAAATAGGGGATCGACCATTTCGTGGCGTCGATTACATCTAATCGTAACGGGAATTTACGACTCCCGTTGGCGTGCTTCCTCGCGACCGCGTCTCTCCGCGAGTGGTCGAAACACATGGTCCTTCGAGCCGGATTCGTGTCTGTGAAAAGTGCACTCACCAGTGACCACACAGTGCCACGTGATTACATCATAACCAGCAGCGGAAGCGTTATAACTACAACGAAGTCAGTGACGTCAGGTGCACCACCTTCGAAGAGGCATAACCCATGGGTCGAGGAGCGCAACCATGCAACCTCCCGCCGCAGCTGGACAATCATCAACATAGCAAGTTCCAACAACTTTAACTTCACTTCAAACGTGTCGCCTTCGGGAAACATCACCTTCCTCGCGAAGCACTCGTCAACGAAACTCCGCTGCACAGTGATAAACGACAACTTGCAGCCGGAACAACTTCTGCCTCAACGATACAGGTGTCATTTCCGTGAAAGAACACCTCCCGTGCCAAACAAATACTCAACCTCTTGCCGCACATCAACGATCAATAACCGATAGCCGGACCGACGTCCGCACCGCGACTGCAAGGTAAGCTCACTCAAATTATCAAAACTCCTCATGGCTTCCAATCAGGAAGAGCGCGTAAGACAGTTGCTACGGGAACGAGAAGGATTCAGGACAGAATTAGAAGCTTTTCGCACATTACTCAATACTTACGAGAAAGGGACATGCATACATGCTATCGAACGTAATCTAAGCGACATAGAAGTAGAATTTACAGCGTTCAAAGAAAGTCAATGGGAATTAGACGATAGGGATGATGGTCAAACACTGAAGGACCGGGTTGACCTACAACAGAAGTTCTACACCATCGCCGGACAGGCGTCCGCCATCCTTGAGAAGGCAAACAAGCAAGCAGAACCAACCACCACAAATCTTGCAACAAAGCCATCGGACATGTCATTGCCGGAACCCGTCGATTTGCCTAGAATTCAGCTACCCACCTTTTCTGGAGCCTACGAAGATTGGCCGGGGTTCGCGGATCAATTTCGCTCCACGGTCCACGATAACCCCCGCATAGACGACTGCAAGCGATTGATATATCTCCGTTCTTGTTTAACGCATGGAGCTGCTCTCGCTATATCACCGCTAAGTAATGCGGCAGTTAATTACGCACCCGCGTGGGAAATATTAGAACGACGGTATGACAGACCAGCCAAAATTGTCGAGAGACACTTGCAGGAGATATTTGACGCAGCCTCCTCATCAGGGATAGCACATCGCGATTTGCAGTCCTACACGACCAAGTTGGAAGCTCATTACAAAGCCTTGGCCGCCATCGGACAACCAACCGCAGATGCCCTGCTTTTGCACCTATGTACCGCCAACCTTGATCGGGAAACCGATTCAATATGGAAGGAAAAGACAAGGTCCACACCATTCCCCACGTTCCCGGACTTCTTGCAATTCTTGAACGATCGCTGTCAGGTCATAGAACCTGCAAGAACGACACGCCCACCACGAGGGCAGGCATTTGTCACGTCACGATCACCGCCACTCTGTCCGATCTGCCATGGACCACACAAAATTTGGCGCTGCAACACCTTTAGGACGAAGACGATCGACGAACGGATTCTAGCCGCCGAGGAAATCTCAGCGTGTACTAATTGCTTGCTAACAGGACACAAGCTTCAACATTGTACCGCTGGATCTTGCCGTATCTGCGGGCAACGCCATCACACGCTTTTGCATAGATCCGACGCTCGAATCAAGAATCGGAATATCTTTCGCAACCGAACACCTCCGACAACACCTCCAAGCACAAGGCCCGGATCGGCACCAGCCAAAAACGCGAATCGGATGGGTCATAGGGGGGAGCCCACCTTCCCCATTAACCGCAAGGATCTTTCAGGTCTCCACGACGCATCCAGAAACAGACCTCACCCGCTTCTCAGAACTCGACGAGGAACTACGGATAAAATACAGACCATGGCGAATTCACAATCACCGGAGTGCAGCAGCAACACGTCTATCAGTTTCCAGGGAAACAATAATGAGTCAAACAGCAACAACGTTCATTCTCTGCCGACGGAGAATGTCGTGTCAAATGTACCTTCGATCTCATTGCATGACACTCGCAGTTCGTTACCTGCACGCGAATTGACGACAACCAAGTTCGCGTCCGCATCGTCTCGTCCGTCTTACCCAATGACACAAACCATCTTAAAGACGACCACCTTCAACGAGCCTTTGGACCTGAAGAAAGAGGAGGTCTCACCAGGCGAAAAATTGTCTCAGAAATTAATCTCCTTCACTCTGTTACAGAACGTTCACGATTCTCTACCGAGTTCACAGAACGCCACACCGAACAAATCGCATACCACAGACTTCTCTCTGAAGTCACCCTTGGCTGCAACGACGCCACCAGACTCTCCAATGGCAAAACAAGTCCCAATCACGACGCCCAGCGCTTCCTCTCCACCAAAGATCATCAACAAGAGAGTACGATTCGGGCGCGTCATCGGGGGGAGGCCAGTCTCCCAATCCACTACAGACATCGTTCATATTTCCAAGACAAATCATCCCTCAGACAACAGCGACTACCTGCCACATCACGGTTCAATCAGGGATAAGATCCAAACCTCAAAATTCCGCAGCGTGTTTGATGAATCATCACCAAGCACCACCGACGTTCCCTTCAACGACACTTCCTGGGCCGAGGTGTTTAACGACACTTCCAGAAGCAAGATCCACGACACTTCCTGGGTCGTGAACTTCAACTGGAAATCGCTCGGCAACGACGAGGAAGACGGCGATCTAGATTACGAGGGAGACAACGTGCCCTCGAGTCAACGGCCCTTCGGCCGTTTCGCCAAGTTTACCAGGGGGACAACGGCATCATCCAGACGGCTGCTGTTCATACGGCGAGAAGCATCCTGGACCGAGGTGCAAGCGGCTCGTCACACTACCGAGCCAACCCGATCCAGCGGAATACGAACAACCAACAATCGACGAAGACTTGGGCGACAGCTCCAATTAATTTACCTTTCCAGAACTTTTGATCGGTACCCTCTCAACGGGGGGAGTATGTTGCGTCGCGCAACACTCTACCTAAACCAGGTCATACACCGCGGGCCAGACGGACGCCAGATGTCCATTCATCCTTACGGCGGACTCCCATTAAGCAGAAGGGCCCATCATAAATCCCAGTAATCTGCAAGCGAAGGTCCTTCAGACCCAACAAATAGCCTTCCTAAAACACTTTATAACGCCTATTGTCTACTACGGCTCGACCCGGGAAAGTTAGTTTTTCCCACTTGCGATGCTTCCTACTAACAACCTTCTATCGAAGGCATTTAAGACCTTCCTAATACAACCAGCAACAATGCATATTACCCTCACTTTCCTGCCCCAGCTTTCCTCCGACATAGCATCGTCGCTGTGCCTCACTCTTCCTAAGACAGCACGCGGGTCAGGACGTCTACTGCTCCTACGACTTCAGGAGAGTCAACTACGTCTCCTGCACCATAAGGAGATCAACTCTACTTATTCTCCAAGTCAAGCAACTAGACTCCAGTTCAGACATCAGATCAAGCGAGTCTACATCAAGGATCCACGCAAGTCAGTCGGCATACTACATTCTCGTCCGCTACGACATCGTCACCGAACTGGACTGATTTTCCATCTTTCATACAGTCAACATCCCTCGACCGGGTCTACACCCGAAGATCAGTCAATTACTTATCTTATACACACGCAACAGAGTAACTATCATCTTCACCAAGTTGTTGGAATAAACGGTGCTTTACAACTTATTACATCAGTGTTATATTCAATCAAACCACCTCCATTTACCTAATCGAAATAGGGGATCGACCATTTCGTGGCGTCGATTACATCTAATCGTAACGGGAATTTACGACTCCCGTTGGCGTGCTTCCTCGCGACCGCGTCTCTCCGCGAGTGGTCGAAACATCCATTGTAGTTGCAGTAAAGCATATTTAGGATTAAGTATTCAATCAAACGTATCTCTACTGCTATTGGGGGCATGTCGATAATTCTATGCGCCTTCTACTCCACATCTGCTGCCAACTACAGCGCGCGTCAGCCGGATTTCACTATGTCAACCCTGGTCCCTGCCAAATCACTTGAAGTTGCAGTTTTGCATATTTAGGCTGCATTTTCCAATTAAACGTATCTCCGCAGCTATTGATGGCATGTCGAAAATTCGATGCGCGTAATACATCCCATTAGCTGAGAAAAACAGCGCCCTTCGGCCGGTTTGCGCTATGCTAACTCTGTGCTCTGTCAAATATAGTGTTACTGTAGTTTAGGAAATTCTGCCAGAAATATTCAATTGCGCTGATCTCAGATTTTATTCCAGATGTCTCAACAATTCTATGCGCGTTCCACTCCACATATGCTATCAAATACAGCGCGCGTCATTCAATTCGAAGCGCGTTCTACTCCACACTTGCTCTCGCATATAGCGCACCTGCTCCTGTTTAAATTATATCAACTCGGGTCATGGTCAAATATAATGTTATTGCTGTACTGCATATTCAGGATTCAATATTCCCTTAATTGTTTATACACTGCTATTGGTGAAATCTCGACAATTCGACGTGCGTTACTCCACATATGCGGCCAAATTCAGCGCACGTCATTCGGTTTGCCCTATGTCAACTCTGGGCCCTGTCAAGTGCAGCGTAATTGCAATTTTGCAGAGTCTGTGTTAAATACTCAATTAAACGTATCCGCACTGTTATTGGTGATATCTAGACAAGTGGTTCAGCGTTAAACTCCTCATTCGCTGCGAAATTAAGCGGAGCTGCTCCACTTTACATTAGGTCAAATCGGGTCGAGGTCAAATCCAATGTTATTGCAGTACTGTATATTCAGCCTTCAATATTCAATTGAACGTTGCTTCGTTTCGATTGGAGATACGAAGAAAATTCGATGCGCGTTCTATTCCAGAGATGCTGCCAAATACAGCGCACATCAACCGGTTTACTCAATGTCAACTCTGTGTCCTGACAAATCCAGCGTTATTCCTGTTTTGCATATTCAGTTTTAAATATTCATTTGAGCGTATTCCAGTTTCTATTCCAGACATCTCGATAGTTCGATACGCGTTAAACTCCACATTTCCTGCCAAATAGAGCGCACTTGCAACTGTTTACATTAAGTAATCTCGGATCCAGGTCAAATCCAATGCTATTGCTGTACTGCATATTCAGGAATCAATATTCCATTGAAATTTTCTACACTGCTATTAGTGATATTTCGTCAATTCGATGCGCGGTATACCGCACACTTGCTGCCAAATAGAGCGCAAATCAGCCACTGTGCGCTATGTCAACTCAGGTCCCTGCCTAATTCATTGTAATTGTAGTTTTGCATATTCAGGCTTAAGTATTCAATTAAACGTATCTCCGGTGCTATTGGTGGTATGTCGACAAATCTATGCGCGTTATACTCCTCATTTGCCGCCAAACAGCGCACCTGCTCCTCTTTACATTATCTCAACTCGGGTCGAGGACAAATGCTATGTTGTAGCAGTACAGCCTATACAGGATTCATATTTCATTGAACGTATATACACTGCCATGGTGATATCCCGACAATTCGATGCGCATGATACTCCATATTTCCTGCCAAATACAGCGTACCTGCTCCTGTTTACATTATGTCAACTCGGGTCGACAACAAATGCAATGTTTCTGCAAGTACAGCATATTCAGTATTCAATATTTCATTGAACGTACATACACTGCCATTGGTTATATCCCGACAATTCGATGCGCGTTATACTCCTCATTCGCTGCAGAATACTACGTACATCAGCCGGTTGGCGCATTGTCAACTCTGTGTCGTGTCAAATACATTGTAATTGCAGTTCATTATATTAGGGTCAAATATTTATTTAAACGTATCTCCGCTGCTATTCGTGGTATGTCGACAAATCTATGCGCGTTATACTCCTCATTTGCCGCCAAATACAGGGGACCTGCTCCTGTTCACATTATGTCAACTGGGGTCGAAGACAAATGCAATGTTGTTGTAGTACTGCATATTCAGGATTCAATATTTCATTGAACGGATCTACACTGCTAATGGTGATATCTCGTCAATTCGATGCGCGTGATACTCCACATTTCCTGCCAAATACGGCGCACCTGCTCCTGTTTACGTTATGTCTCATCTGGTCGAGGTCATATGCAATGTTGTTGCAGTACTGCATAATCAGGATTCAATATTACATTGAACGGATCTGCACTGCTATAGGTGATATCTCGACAATTCGACGTGCCTCATACTCCACATTTGCTGCCAAATACAGTGGACCTGCTGCTGTTTACATTATGTCAAGTCGGGGGTCGCGGACCAATCCAATGTTTTTGCAGTACTGCACATTTAGCCTTCAATATTCAATTGAAAGTATCTCCGTTTCCATTGAAGATGTGTCGACAATTCGATGCGCGTTATACCCCACAATTGCTGCCAAATACAGTGCACATTAACCGGCTTGCGCAATGATAAATCTGTCTCCTGTCAAATCCAGCGTAATTGCAGTTTATCATATTTTGGCTCAAGTATTTAATTAAGCGTTTCTCCGCTGCTCTTGGTGGTACGTCGACATTTCGATACGCGCACTGCTCCACATATGCTGCCAAATGCAGCGCACGTCATTCGGTTTGCGTTATGTTAACTCTAGGTGCTGTCAAATACGGAGATATTGGTGCTTTGCAGATTCTATCTTAAGTATTCAATTGAGAGTCTCTCAGTTTCCATTCCAGATATCTGGACAAATCGATTCGCGTTATACTCCACACTTGCTGCCAAATACTGCGCACATCAGCCGGTTTGCGCAATGTCAACTCTGTGTCCTGTCAAATCCATTGTAGTTGCAGTTTAGCATATTTAGGCTGAAGTATTCAATTAAACGTATCCGCTGCTATTGGTGTTATGTCGACAATTCGGTGCGCGCGGTACTCCACATGTGCCGCCAAATACTGCGCACATCAGCCGGTTTGCGCTATGTCAACTCAGACCCTGTCATATCCAGCGTAATTGGCGTTTTGGAGATTCTGCCGGGAATATTCAATTGGACGTATCTCGGTTTCTCATGGAGATATGTTGACAATTCGATGCGCGTACTACTCCACATAAGCAGTCAAATACAGCGCACGGCATTCGGTTTGCGGTATGGCAACTCTGGGCCCTGTCAAATAGAGCGTTGCTGCAGTTTTGCAGATTCTGTCTTAAATATTATATTGAGCACATCTCATTGTTTATTCCAGATATCTCGACAATTCGATGAGCGTGTTGAGTAGATGATACATTTACACTGTACATGTGAATGTGTGTGTAAGCGTGAGAGGGCGCCCAGGTCTTAGTTGAGACAGGAGACAGTTGCCGGATGTTAGAATCTTCAGGAAGAGTCGGTCAACAACAAGCGTGCGTGTAAGAAGGTTATCGTGGTCTACAGAGTGCAACATATATGTGTAGCTATTGTGTATAAAATAAAATAAACTATTTGTATTTCCGAATCCTTTCATTACCTTAACATGGTAGCAGAGCGTGGTTACTAGTTTTGCAAGCTATTGAGTGCGTGGTTACGATCTTGCGAGTGAGTTTAGTACGGGAAGAAACCGTCAGAGGATAAAAAGAAAAAAAATACTTCAAGCACGTAGGAATGCTTAAGTACAGGAAAAAAGACCAATTAAAATTGGTCGAAGACAAATGTAATGTTCTTGTAGTACTGCATAGTCAGGATTCAATACATCATTGAACGTATATACACTGCTATTCGTTATATCCCGACAACTCGAAACGCGTTATACTCCTCATTCGCTGCCAAATACTACGCACATCAGCGAGTTTGCTCATTGTCAACTCTGTGTCCTGTCAAATACATTGTAATTGCAGTTTCTCATATTAGGCTCAAGTATTTATTTAAACGTATCTCCGCTGCCATTCGTGGTATGTCGACAAATCTATGCGCGTAATACTCCTCATTTGCCGCCAAATACAGCGCCCCTGCTCCTGTTTGCATTATGTCAACTCGGGTCGAGGACAATTGCAATGTTGTTGTAGTACTGCATATTCAGGATTCAATATTTCATTGAACTTATATACACTGCCATGGTAATATCCCGACAAATCGATGCGCGTGACACTCCACATTTTCTGCCCAATACAGTGCACTTGCTCCTGTTTATATTATGTCAACTCGTTTCGAGGACAAATGCAATGTTGCTGCAGTGCAGCAAATTCATGATTCAATATTTTATTGAACGTATATACACTGCTATTCGTGATATCCCGACAATGTGAAGCGCGTTATACTCCTCATTCGCTGCAAAATACTACGCACATCAGCCGGTTTGCGCATTATCAACTCTGTGTCCTGTCAAATACACTGTAATTGCACTTTATCATATTAGGCACAAGTATTTATTTAAACGTATCTCCGCTGCTATTCGTGGTATGTCGACAAATCTATGCGCGTTATACTCCTCATTTGCTGCCAAATACAGCGCACCTGCTCCCGTTTACATTATGTCAACTCGGGACGAGGACTAATGGAATGTTGTTGTAGTACTGCATATACAGGATTCAAAACTTCATTAAATGTATCTACACTGCTATTGGAAATATCACGACAATTCAATGCTCGTGATACTCCACATTCCCTGGCATATACAGCGCACCTGCTCCTGTTTACATTATGTCAACTCGGGTCAAGGACAAATGCAATGTTTTTGCAGTACAGCACATTCAGGATTCAATATTTCATTGAACGAATCTACACAGCTATTGGTGATATCCCGACAATACGATGCGCTTGATACTCCACATTTATTGCCAAATAAGGCACACCTGCTCCTGTTTACATTATGTCAACTCGGGTCGAGGACAAATGCAATGTTTTTGCAGTACTGCATATCCAGGATACAATACTTCATTGAACGTATCTACACTGCTACTGGAGATATTTCGTCTATTCCATGCGCCTTGTACTCCACATTTCCTGCCAAATACAGCGCACCTGCTCCTGTCTACATTATGTCTACTGGGGTTCGCGGGCAATTGCAATGTTGTTGTAGTACTGCATATTCAGGATTCAATATTTCATAGAACGGATCTACACTGCTATTTGTGATATCTCGTCAATTCGATGCGCGGTATACCGCACGGCTGCTGCCAAATAGAGCGCAAATCAGCCACTGTGCGCTGTGTCATCTCAGGTCCCTGCCTAATTCATTGTAATTGTAGTGTTGCATATTCAGGCTTAAGTATTCAGATAAACGTATCTCCGGTGCTATTGGTGGTATGCCTACAATTCGATGCGCGTTATGCTCCACAGTTGCCGCCAAACAGAGCACCTGCTCCTGTATACATTATGTCAACTCGATTCGAGGACAAATGCAATGCTGCAGTACAGCACATTCAGGATTCAATATTTCATTGAACGTATATACACTGCTATTCGTGGTATCCCGACAATTCGAAGATCATGATACTCCACATTTCCTGCCAAATACGGCACACCTGCTCCTGTTTACATTATGTCAACTCGGGTCGAGGACAAATACAATGTTGTTGCAGTACTGCATATCCAGCATTCAATATTTCATTCAACGTATCTACACTGCTACTGGAGATATTTCGTCAATTCCATGCGTCTTGCACTCCACATTTCCTGCCAAATACTGCGCACCTGCTCCTGTTTACATTATGCCAACTCGGGTCGAGGACAAATGCAATGTTCTTGCAGTACAGCACATTCAGGATTCAATATTTCATTGAAAGAATCTATACTGCTATTTGTTATATCTCGTCAACTCGATGCGCGGTATACCGCACAGTTGCTGCCAAATAGAACGCAAAACAGCGACCTTGCGCTATGTCAACTCAGGTCACTGCCTAATTCATTGCAATTGTATTTTTGCGTATTTAGACTGATGTAATCAATTAAACGTTTCTCCGGTGATATTGGTGGTATGCCTACAATTCGATGCACGTGATACTCCACATTCCCTGCCATATACAGCGCAGCTGCTCCTGTTTACATTATGTCAACTCGGGTCAAAGACAAATGCAATGTTTTTGCAGTACAGCACATTCAGGATTCAATATTTCATTGAACGGATCTACACAGCTATTGGTGATATCCCGACAATTCGAAGCGCATGATACTCCACATTTCCTGCCAAATACTGCACACCTGCTCCTGTTTACATTATGTCAACTCGGGTCGGGGAAAATTGCAATGTTGTTGCAGTACAGCATATTCAGGATTCAATATTTCATTGAACGTATATACACTGCTATTGGTGATATCCCGACAATTCGATGCGCGTTATACTCCTCATTCGCTGCAAAATACTACGCACATCAGCCGGTTTGCGCATTATCAACTCTGTGTCCTGTCAAATACAATGTAATTGCAGTTTATCATATTAGGCACAAGTATTTATTTAAACGTATCTCCGCTGCTATTCGTGGTATGTCGACAAATCTATGCGCGTAATACTCCTCATTTACCGCCAAATAAAGCGCCCCTGCTCCTGTTTGCATTATGTCAACTCGGGTCGAGGACAATTGCAATGTTGTTGTATTACTGCATATTCAGGATTCAATATTTCATTGAACGTATATACACTGCCATGGTAATATCCCGACAATTCGATGCGCATGAAACTCCTCATTTGCTGCCAAATACAGCGCACCTGCTCCCGTTTACATTATGTCAACTCGGGACGAGGACTAATGGAATGTTGTTGCAGTACTGCATATTCAGGATTCAATATTTCATTGAACGGATATACACTGCTATTGGTGATATCGTGTCAATTCGATGAGCGGCATACCGCACAGATGCTGCCAAATAGAGCGCAAATCAGCCACTTTGCGCTATGTCAACTCAGGATTCTGCCGAATTCATTGTAAATGTAGTTTTGCATATTTAGGCTTTTTTATTCAATTAAACGTATCCCCGGTGCTATTGGTGGTATGCCTGCCATTCGATGCGCGTTATGCTCCACAGTTGCAGCCAAACAGCGGACCTGCTCCTGTTTATATTATGTCAGCTGGGGTCGAAGACAAATGCAATGTTCTTGTAGCACTGCATACTCAAGATTCAATATTTCATTGAATGTATCTACACTGCTATTGGTGATATCACGACAATTCGATGCGCGTGATACTCCACATTCCCTGCCAAAGACAGCGCACCTGCTCTTGTTTACATTATGTCAACTCGGGTCGAGGACAAATGCAATGTTGCTGCAGTACAGCATATTCGGGATTCAACATTTCATTGAACGTATATACACTGCTATTCGTGATATCCCGACAATTCGATGCGCGTTATAATCCTCATTCGCTGCCAAATACTAAGAACATCAGAGAGTTTGCGCATTGTCAACTCTGTTTCCTGTCAAATACATTGCATTTGCTGTTTATCATGTTAGGCACAAGTATTTAGTTAAACGTATCTCCGCTGCTATTCGTGATATTCCGAAAAATCTATGCGCGTTATTCTCCACATTTCCAGCCAAATACGGCGCATCTGCTCCTGTTTACATTATATCAACTGGGGTCGAAGACAAATGCAATGTTCTTGTAGTACTGCATACTCTGGACTCAATACTTCATTGAACGTATCTACACTACTATTGGTGATATTTCGTCAATTCCATGAGCGTGATACTCCACAGCTGCCGCCAAACAGCGGGCCAGCTCTTGTTTACTTTGTGCCAACTGTTTTCGAGGTCAAATGCAATGTTGTTGCAGTACAGCATATACAGGATTCAATATTTCATTGAACGTATATACACTGCCATGGTGATATCCCGACAATTCGATGCGCATGATACTCCACATTTCCTTCCAAATACAGCGCACCTGCTCCTGTTTACATTATGTCATTCGGGTCGAGGACAAATGCATTGCTTTTGCAGTACAGAATATACCGGATTCAATACTTCATTGAACGTAAATACACTGCTATTGGTGATACCCCGACAATTCGCACTGCATATCCAGCATTCTATATTTCATTGAACGTATCTACACTGCTACTGGAGATATTTCGTCTATTCCATGCGTCTTGCACTCCACATTTCCTGCCAAATACTGCGCACCTGCTCCTGTTTACATTATGTCAACTCGGGTCGAGGACAACTGCAATGTTGTTGCAGTACAGCATATTCAGGATTCAATATTTCATTAAAAGGCTCTACACTGCTATTGGTGATATCTCGTCAATTCGATGCGCGTTATACCGCACAGATGCTGCCAAATTGAGCGCAAATCAGCCACTTTGCGCTATGTCAACTCAGGACCCTGACTAATTCATTGTAACTGTAGTTTTGCATATTTAGGCTTTTTTATTCAATTAAACGTATCCCCGGTGCTATTGGTGGTATGCCTACCATTCAATGCGCGCTATGCTCCACAGTTGCAACCAAACAGCGGACCTGCTCCTGTTTACATTATGTCAACTCGGGTCGAGGGCAAATGGAATGTTGTTGCAGTAGTGCATATCCAGCATTCAATATTTCATTGAACGTATCTACACTGCTACTGGAGATATTTCGTCAATTCCATGCGTCTTGCACTCCACATTTCCTGTCAAATACTGCGCACCTGCTCCTGTTTACATTATGTCAACTCGGGACGAGGACAACTGCAATGTTATTGCAGTACAGCATATTCAGGATTCAATATTTCATTGAACGTATATACACTGCTATTGGTGATATCCCGACAATTCCATGCGAGTGATACTCCACATTCCCTGCCAAATACAGCGCACCTGCTCGTGTTTACATTATGTCAACTCGGATCGAGGACAAACGCAATCTTTTTGCAGTACTGGATATGCAGTATTCAATATTTCATCGAACGTATATGCACTGCTATTGGTGATATCCCGACAATTCGATGCGCGTGATACTCCACATTACCTGCCAAATACAGCGTACCTGCTCCTCTTCACATTATGTCAACTCGGGTCGAGGACAAATGCAATGTTGCAGCAGTACAGCATATTCAGGATTCAACATTTCATTGAACGTATATACACTGCTAATTGTGATATCCCGACAATTCGAAGCGCGTCATACTCCTAATTCGCTGCCAAATACTAAGCACATCAGAGAGTTTGCGCATTGTCAACTCTGTTTCCTGTCAAATAAATTGTATTCGCTGTTTGTCATGTTAGGCTCAAGTATTTAGTTAAACGTATCTCCGCTGCTATTCGTGGTATGTCGACAAATCTATGCGCGTTATACTCCACAGTTGCCGCCAAACAGCGCACCTGCTCCTGTTTACATTAAGTCATTCGGGTCGAGGACAAATGCATTGTTTTGGCAGTACATCATATACCGGATTCAATACTTGATTGAACGTACATACACTGCCATTGGTGATATCCCGACAATTCGATGCGCGTGATACTCCACATTACCTGCCAAATACGGCGCACCTACTCCTGTTTACATTATGTCAACACGGATCGAGGACAAATGCAATGTTTTTGCAGTACAGCATATACAGGATTCAATATTTCATTGAACGTATATACACTGCCATGGTGATATCCCGACAATTCGATGCGCAGGATACTCCACATTCCCTGCCAAATACAGCGCACGTGCTCTTGTTTAAATTATGCCAACTCGGGTCGAGGACAAATGCAATGTTTTTGCCGTACTGCATATCCAGGATTCAACACTTCATTGAAGGTAAATACACTGCTATTGGTGATATCCCGACAATTCGATGCGCGTGATACTCCACATTCCCTGCCAAATACATCGCACTTGCTCGTGTTTACATTATGTCAACTCGGATAGAGGACAAATGCAATGTTGTTGCAGTACAGCATATACAGGATTCACTATTCCATTGAACGTATATACACTGCTATTCGTCATATGCCCACAATTCGAAGCGCGTTATACTCCTCATTCGCTGCCAAATACTACGCACAACAGAGAGTTTGAGCATTGTCAACTCTGTGTCCTGTCAAATACATTGTAATTGCAGTTTATCATATTAGGCACAAGTATTTATTTAAACGTATCTCCGCTGCTATTCGTGGTATGTCGACAAATCTATGCGCGTAATACTCCTCATTTGCCGCCAAATACAGCGCCCCTGCTCTTGTTTACATTATGTCAATTTTGGTCGAGGACAGATGCAGTGTTTTTGCAGTACAGCATATACTGAATTCAATACTTCATTGAACGTATATACACTGCTATTGGTGATATCCCGACAAATCGATGCGCGTGACACTCCACATTTCCAGCCAAATACGGCGCATCTGCTCCTGTTTACATTATATCAACTGGGGTAGAAGACAAATGCAATGTTCTCGTAGTACTGCATACTCAGGACTCAATACTTCATTGAACCTATCTACACTACTATTGGTGATATTTCGTCAATTCCATGAGCGTTATACTCCACAGCAGCCGCCAAACAGCGGGCCAGCGCTTGTTTACATTATGAAAACTGTTTTCGAGGTCAAATGCAATGTTGTTGCAGTACAGCATATACAGGATTCAATATCTCATTGAACGTATATACACTGCCATGGTGATATCCCGACAATTCGATGCGCGTGATACTCCACATTACCTGCCAAATACGGCGCACCTACTCCTGTTTACATTATGTCAACACGGATAGAGGACAAATGCAATGTTTTTGCAGTACAGCATATACAGGATTCAATATTTCATTGATCGTATATACACTGCCATGGTGATATCCCGACAATTCGATGCGCATGATACTCCACATTCCCTGCCAAATACAGCGCACGTGCTCTTGTTTAAATTATGCCAACTCGGTTCGAGGACAAATGCAATGTTTTTGCCGTACTGCATATCCAGGATTCAATACTTCATTGAACGTATATACACTGCTATTCGTGATATCCCGACAATTCGATGCGCGTGATACTCCACATTCCCTGCCAAATACATCGCACTTGCTCGTGTTTACATTATGTCAACTCGGATAGAGGACAAATGCAATGTTGTTGCTGTACAGCATATACAGGATTCACTATTCCATTGAACGTATATACACTGCTATTCGTCATATGCCCACAATTCGAGGCGCGTTATACTCCTCATTCGCTGCCAAATACTACGCACAACAGACAGTTTGAGCATTGTCAACTCTGTGTCCTGTCAAATACATTGTAATTGCAGTTTATCATATTAGGCACAAGTATTTATTTAAACGTATCTCCGCTGCTATTCGTGGTATGTCGACAAATCTATGCGCGTAATACTCCTCATTTGCCGCCAAATACAGCGCCCCTGCTCTTGTTTACATTGTGTCAATTTTGGTCGAGGACAGATGCAGTGTTTTTGCAGTACAGCATATACTGAATTCAATACTTCATTGAACGTATATACACTGCTATTGGTGATATCCCGACAAATCGATGCGCGTGACACTCCACATTTCCAGCCAAATACGGCGCATCTGCTCCTGTTTACATTATATCAACTGGGGTCGAAGACAAATGCAATGTTCTCGTAGTACTGCATACTCAGGACTCAATACTTCATTGAACCTATCTACACTACTATTGGTGATATTTCGTCAATTCCATGAGCGTTATACTCCACAGCAGCCGCCAAACAGCGGGCCAGCGCTTGTTTACATTATGAAAACTGTTTTCGAGGTCAAATGCAATGTTGTTGCAGTACAGCATATACAGGATTCAATATCTCATTGAACGTATATACACTGACATGGTGATATCCCGACAATTCGATGCGCGTGATACTCCACATTACCTGCCAAATACGGCGCACCTACTCCTGTTTACATTATGTCAACACGGATAGAGGACAAATGCAATGTTTTTGCAGTACAGCATATACAGGATTCAATATTTCATTGAACGTATATACACTGCCATGGTGATATCCCGACAATTCGATGCGCATGATACTCCACATTCCCTGCCAAATACAGCGCACGTGCTCTTGTTTAAATTATGCCAACTCGGTTCGAGGACAAATGCAATGTTTTTGCCGTACTGCATATCCAGGATTCAATACTTCATTGAACGTATATACACTGCTATTCGTGATATCCCGACAATTCGAAGCGCGTCATACTCCTAATTCGCTGCCAAATACTAAGCACATCAGAGAGTTTGCGCATTGTCAACTCTGTTTCCTGTCAAATAAATTGTATTCGCTGTTTGTCATGTTAGGCTCAAGTATTTAGTTAAACGTATCTCCGCTGCTATTCGTGGTATGTCGAAAAATCTATGCGCGTTATACTCCACAGTTGCCGCCAAACAGCGCACCTGCTCCTGTTTACATTAAGTCATTCGGGTCGAAGACAAATGCATTGTTTTGGCAGTACATCATATACCGGATTCAATACTTGATTGAACGTACATACACTGCCATTGGTGATATCCCGAGAATTCGATGCGCGTGATACTCCACATTACCTGCCAAATACGGCGCACCTACTCCTGTTTACATTATGTCAACACGGATCGAGGACAAATGCAATGTTTTTGCAGTACAGCATATACAGGATTCAATATTTCATTGAACGTATATACACTGCCATGGTGATATCCCGACAATTCGATGCGCATGATACTCCACATTCCCTGCCAAATACAGCGCACGTGCTCTTGTTTAAATTATGCCAACTCGGGTCGAGGACAAATGCAATGTTTTTGCCGTACTGCATATCCAGGATTCAATACTTCATTGAACGTAAATACACTGCTATTGGTGATATCCCGACAATTCGATGCGCGTGATACTCCACATTCCCTGCCAAATACATCGCACTTGCTCGTGTTTACATTATGTCAACTCGGATAGAGGACAAATGCAATGTTGTTGCTGTACAGCATATACAGGATTCACTATTCCATTGAACGTATATACACTGCTATTCGTCATATGCCCACAATTCGAAGCGCGTTATACTCCTCATTCGCTGCCAAATACTACGCACAACAGAGAGTTTGAGCATTGTCAACTCTGTGTCCTGTCAAATACATTGTAATTGCAGTTTATCATATTAGGCACAAGTATTTATTTAAACGTATCTCCGCTGCTATTCGTGGTATGTCGACAAATCTATGCGCGTAATACTCCTCATTTGCCGCCAAATACAGCGCCCCTGCTCTTGTTTACATAGTGTCAATTTTGCTCGAGGACAGATGCAGTGTTTTTGCAGTACAGCATATACTGAATTCAATACTTCATTGAACGTATATACACTGCTATTGGTGATATCCCGACAAATCGATGCGCGTGACACTCCACATTTCCAGCCAAATACGGCGCATCTGCTCCTGTTTACATTATATCAACTGGGGTCGAAGACAAATGCAATGTTCTCGTAGTACTGCATACTCAGGACTCAATACTTCATTGAACCTATCTACACTACTATTGGTGATATTCCGTCAATTCCATGAGCGTTATACTCCACAGCAGCCGCCAAACAGCGGGCCAGCGCTTGTTTACATTATGAAAACTGTTTTCGAGGTCAAATGCAATGTTGTTGCAGTACAGCATATACAGGATTCAATATCTCATTGAACGTATATACACTGCCATGGTGATATCCCGACAATTCGATGCGCGTGATACTCCACATTACCTGCCAAATACGGCGCACCTACTCCTGTTTACATTATGTCAACACGGATAGAGGACAAATGCAATGTTTTTGCAGTACAGCATATACAGGATTCAATATTTCATTGAACGTATGTACACTGCCATGGTGATATCCCGACAATTCGATGCGCGTGATACTCCACATTCCCTGCCAAATACATCGCACTTGCTCGTGTTTACATTATGTCAACTCGGATAGAGGACAAATGCAATGTTGTTGCTGTACAGCATATACAGGATTCACTATTCCATTGAACGTATATACACTGCTATTCGTCATATGCCCACAATTCGAAGCGCGTTATACTCCTCATTCGCTGCCAAATACTACGCACAACAGAGAGTTTGAGCATTGTCAACTCTGTGTCCTGTCAAATACATTGTAATTGCAGTTTATCATATTAGGCACAAGTATTTATTTAAACGTATCTCCGCTGCTATTCGTGGTATGTCGACAAATCTATGCGCGTAATACTCCTCATTTGCCGCCAAATACAGCGCCCCTGCTCTTGTTTACATTGTGTCAATTTTGGTCGAGGACAGATGCAGTGTTTTTGCAGTACAGCATATACTGGATTCAATACTTCATTGAACGTATATACACTGCTATTGGTGATATCCCGACAAATCGATGCGCGTGACACTCCACACTTCCAGCCAAATACGGCGCATCTGCTCCTGTTTACATTATATCAACTGGGGTCGAAGACAAATGCATTGTTTTTGCAGTACAGCATATACTGGATTCAATATTTCATTGAATGTATCTACACTGCTACTGGAGATATTTCGTCAATTCGATGCGCGCTATACCGCACAGTTGCTGCCAAATAGAGCGCAAATCAGCCACTTTGCGCTATGTCAACTCAGGTCCCTGCCTAATTCATTGTAATTGTAGTTTTGCATACTTAGGCTTATGTATTCAATTAAACGTATCTCCGGTGCTATTGGTGGTATGCCTACAGTTCTATGCGCGTTATGCTCCACAGCTGCCGCCAAACAGCAGACCTGCTCCGGTTTACATTATGTCAACTCGGATCGAGGACAAATGCAATGTTGTTGCAGTACAGCATATACAGGATTCAATATTTCATTGAACGTATATACACTGCCATGGTGATATCCCGACAATTAGATGCCCATGATACTCCACATTTCCTGCCAAATACAGCGCACCTGCTCCTGTTTACATTATGTCATTCGGGTCGAGGACAAATGTATTGTTTTTGCAGTACATCATATAACGGATTCAATACTTCATTGAACGTAAATACACTGCTATTGGAGATATCCCGACAATTCGATGCGCATGATACTCCACATTTCCTGCCATATCAGCGCACCTGCTCCTGTTTACATTATGTCATTCGGGTCGAAGACAAATGCACTGTTTTTGCAGCACATCATATACCGGATTATATACTTCATTGAACGTAAATACACTGCTATTGGTGATATCCCGACAATTCCATGCGCGAGATACTCCACATTCCCTGCCAAATACAGCGCACCTGCTCCTGTTTACATTATGTCATTCGGGTCGAGGACAAACGCAATGTTGTTGCAGTACAGCATATTCAGGATTCAATATTTCATTGAACGTATATACACTGCAATTCGTGATATGCCGACAATTCGAAGCGCGTTACACTCCTCATTCGCTGCCAAATACTACGCACATCAGAGAACTGGCGCATTGTCAACTCTGTGTCCTGTCAAATACATTGTAATTGCAGTTTATCATATTAGGCTCAAGTATTTATTTAAAAGTATCTCCGCTGCTATTCGTGGTACGTCAACAAATCTATGCGCCTTATGCTCCACAGTTGCAACCAAACAGCGGACCTGCTCCTGTTTATATTATGTCAACTAGGGTCGATGACAAATACAATGTTCTAGTAGTACTGCATACTCAGGATTCAATATTTCATTGAATGTATCTACACTGCTATTGGTGAAATCACGACAATTCGATGCGCGTGATACTCCACATACCCTGCCAAAGACAGCGCACCTGCTCCTGTTTACATTATGTCAACTCCGGGCGAGGACAAATGCAATGTTGTTGCAGTACAGCATATACAGAATTCAATATTTCATTGAACGTACATACACTGCCATTGGTGATATCCCGACAATTCGATACGCGTGATACTCCACATTTCCTGCCACATACGACGCAACTGTTGCTGTTTACATTATGTCAACTCGGGTCGAGGACACATGCAATGTTGTTGCAGTACAGCATATTCAGGATTCAATATTCCATTGAACGGATCTACACTGCTATTGTTGATATCTCGACAATTCGATGCGCGCTATACCGCACAGTTGCTGCCAAATAGAGCGCAAATCAGCCACTTCGCGCTATGTCAACTCAGGTCCCTGCCTAATTCATTGTAATTGTTTTTTTGCATATTTAGGCTTATGTATTCAATTAAACGTATCTCCGGTGCTATTGGTGGTATGCCTACAATTCGATGCGCGTTATGCTCCACAGTTGCCGCCAAACAGCGGACCTGCTCCTGTTTATATTATGTCAACTGGGGTCGAAGACAGATGCAATGTTCTTGTAGTACTGCATACTCAGGATTCAATATTTCATTGAATGTATCTACACTGCTATTGGTGATATCACGACAATTCGATGCGCGTGATACTCCATATTTCCTGCCAAATACAGCGCACCTGCTCCTGTTTACATTATGTCAACTCGGCTCAAGGACAAATGCAATGTTTTTGCAGTACAGCACATTCAGGATTCAATATTTCATTGAACGGATATACACTGCTATTGGTGATATCCCGACAATTCGATCCGCGTTATACTCCTCATACGCTGCCAAATACTACGCACATCAGCCGGTTTGCGCATTGTCAACTCTGTGTCCTGTCAAATACATTCTAATTGCAGTTCATTATATTAGGCTCAAATATTTATTTAAACGTATCTCCGCTGCAATTCGTGGTATGTCGACAAATCTATGCGCGTTATACTCCTCATTTGCCGCCAAATACAGGGACCTGCTCCTGTTCACATTATGTCAACTGCGGTCGAAGTCAAATGCAATGTTGTTGCAGTACATCATGTTCAGGATTCAATATTTCATTGAACGTACATATCCTGCTATTGGTGATATCCCGACAAATCTATGCGCGTTATACTCCTCATTTGCCGCCAAACAGCGCACCTGCTCCTGTTTACAATATGTCAACTCGGGTCGAGGGCAAATGCTATGTTGTTGTAGTACAGCCTATACAGGATTCATATTTCATTGAATACATCTACACTGCTATTGATGAGACCTCGTCAATTCGATGCGCGGTATATCGCACAGTTGCTGCAAAACAGAGCGCAAATCAGCCACTTTGCGATATGTCAACTCAGGTCCCTGTCTAATTCATTGTAATTGTGGCTTTGCATATTTAGGCTTAAGTATTCAATTAAACGTATCTCCGCTGCTATTGGTGGTATGCCTACAATTCGATGTGTGTGATACTCCACATTCCCTGCCAAATACAGCGCACCTGCTCTTGTTTACATTATGTGAACTCCGATCCAGGACAAATGCAATGTTGTTAAAGTACTGCATATCCAGGATTCAATACTTCATTGAACGTATCTACACTGCTACTCGAGATATTTCGACAATTCCATGCGCCTTGTACTCCACAATTCCTGCCGAATACAGCGCATCTGCTCCCGTTTACATTATGTCAACTGGGGTCGAGGACAAATGCAATGTTTTGCAGAACAGCATATTCAGGATTCAATATTTCATTGAACGTATCTACACTGCTGTTGGTGATATCTGCTCAATTCGATGCGCGGAATACCGCACACTTGCTACCAAATAGAGCGCAAATCAGCCACTGTGCGCTATGTCAACTCAGGTCCCTGCCTAACTCATTGTAATTGTAGTTTTGCATATTTAGGCTTAAGTATTCAATTACACGTATCTCCGCTGCTATTGGTGATATTCCAACAATTCGATGCGCGTGATACTCCACATTCCCTGCCAAACACAGCGCACCCGCTCCTGTTTACATTAAGTCAACTGGGGTCGAAGGCAAATGCAATGATGTTGTAGTACTGCATATACAGGATTCAATATTTCATTGAACGTAAATACACTGCTATTGGTGAAATACCGACAACTGGATGCGCGTGATACACCACATTCCCTGCCAAATACAGCGCACCTGCTCCTGTTTACATTATGTCAACTCGGGTCGAGAACAACTGCAATGTTGCTGCAGTAGGGCATATTCAGGATTCAATATTTCATTGAAGGTATATACACTGCGACTGGAGATATTTCGTCAACTCCATGCGTTTTGTACTCCACATTTCCTGCCGAATACAGCACTCCTGCTCCTGTTTACAATAAGTCAACTGGGGTCGAGGACAAATGCAATGTTTTTGTAGAACAGCATATTCAGGATTCAATATTTCAATGAACGTATATACACTGCTATTCGTGATATCCCGACAATTCGATGTGCGTTATACTCCACACTTGCCGCCAAATACATCGCACCTGCTCCTGTTTACATTATGTCATCTCGGGTCGAGGACAAATGTAATGTTCCTGCAGTACAGCACATTCAGGATTCAATATTCCATTGAACGGATCTACACTGCTATTGGTGATATCTCGTCAATTCGGTGCGCGCTATATCGCACAGATGCTGCCAAATAGAGCGCAAATCAGCCACTTTGCGCTATGTCAACTCAGGTCCCTGCCTAATTCATTGTATTTGTACTTTTGCATATTTAGGCCTATGTATTCAATAAAACGTATCTCCGGTGCTATTGGTGGTATGCCTACAATTCGATGCGCATGATACTCCACATTTCCTGCCAAATACAGCGCACCTGCTCCTGTTTACATTATGTCCCACTCGGATCGAGGACAAATGCATTGTTGTTGCAGTACTGCATATCCAGGATTCAATACTTCATTGAACGTATATAAACTGCCATGGTGATATCCCGACAATTCGATGCGCATGATACTCCACATTTCCTGCCAAATACAGCGCACCTGCTCCTGTTTACATTATGTCAACTCGGGTCGAAGACAAATGCAATGTTGCTGCAGTACAGCATATTCAGGATTCGACATTTATTGAACGTATATACACTGCTATTCGTGATATCCCGACAATTCGAAGCGCGTTATACTCCACATCCCCAGCCAAATACAGCGCACCTGCTCCTGTTTACATTATTTCAACTCGGGTCAAGGACAAATGCAATGTTTTTGCAGTACAGCACATTCAGGATTCAATATTTCATTGAATGTATATACACTGCTATTCGTGATATCCCGACAATTCGAAGCGCGTTGTACTCCACATTCCCTGGCAAATACAACGCACCTGCTCCTGTTTACATTATGTCAACTCGGCTCAAGGACAAATGCAATGTTTTTGCAGTACAGCACATTCAGGATTCAATATTTCATTGAACGGATATACACTGCTATTGGTGATATCCCGACAATTCGATCCGCGTTATACTCCTCATACGCTGCCAAATACTACGCACATCAGCCGGTTTTCGCATTGTCAACTCTGTGTCCTGTCAAATACATTGTAATTGCAGTTCATTATATTAGGCTCAAATATTTATTTAAACGTATCTCCGCTGCAATTCGTGGTATGTCGACAAATCTATGCGCGTTATACTCCTCATTTGTCGCCAAATACAGGGACCTGCTCCTGTTCACATTATGTCAACTGCGGTCGAAGACAAATGCAATGTTGTTGAAGTACACCATGTTCAGCATTCAATATTTTATTGAACGTACATATCCTGCTATTGGTGTTATCCAAACAAATCTATGCGCGTTATACTCCTCATTTGCCGCCAAACAGCGCACCTGCTCCTGTTTACAATACGTCAACTCGGGTCGAGGGCAAACGCAATGTTGTTAAAGTACTGCATATCCAGGATTCAATACTTCATTGAACGTAACTACACTGCTATTGGTGATATCCCGACAATTCCATGCGCGAGATACTCCACATTCCCTGCCAAATACAGCGCACCTGCTCCTGTTTACATTATGTCATTCGGGTCGAGGACAAACGCAATGTTGTTGCAGTACAGCATATTCAGGATTCAATATTTCATTGAACGTATATACACTGCAATTCGTGATATGCCGACAATTCGAAGCGCGTTACACTCCTCATTCGCTGCCAAATACTACGCACATCAGAGAACTGGCGCATTGTCAACTCTGTGTCCTGTCAAATACATTGTAATTGCAGTTTATCATATTAGGCTCAAGTATTTATTTAAAAGTATCTCCGCTGCTATTCGTGGTACGTCGACAAATCTATGCGCCTTATGCTCCACAGTTGCAACCAAACAGCGGACCTGCTCCTGTTTATATTATGTCAACTAGGGTCGATGACAAATACAATGTTCTAGTAGTACTGCATACTCAGGATTCAATATTTCATTGAATGTATCTACACTGCTATTGGTGAAATCACGACAATTCGATGCGCGTGATACTCCACATACCCTGCCAAAGACAGCGCACCTGCTCCTGTTTACATTATGTCAACTCCGGGCGAGGACAAATGCAATGTTGTTGCAGTACAGCATATACAGAATTCAATATTTCATTGAACGTACATACACTGCCATTGATGATATCCCGACAATTCGATACGCGTGATACTCCACATTTCCTGCCACATACGACGCAACTGTTGCTGTTTACATTATGTCAACTCGGGTCGAGGACACATGCAATGTTGTTGCAGTACAGCATATTCAGGATTCAATATTCCATTGAACGGATCTACACTGCTATTGTTGATATCTCGACAATTCGATGCGCGCTATACCGCACAGTTGCTGCCAAATAGAGCGCAAATCAGCCACTTCGCGCTATGTCAACTCAGGTCCCTGCCTAATTCATTGTAATTGTTTTTTTGCATATTTAGGCTTATGTATTCAATTAAACGTATCTCCGGTGCTATTGGTGGTATGCCTACAATTCGATGCCCGTTATGCTCCACAGTTGCCGCCAAACAGCGGACCTGCTCCTGTTTATATTATGTCAACTGGGGTCGAAGACAGATGCAATGTTCTTGTAGTACTGCATACTCAGGATTCAATATTTCATTGAATGTATCTACACTGCTATTGGTGATATCACGACAATTCGATGCGCGTGATACTCCATATTTCCTGCCAAATACAGCGCACCTGCTCCTGTTTAAATTATGTCAACTCGGCTCAAGGACAAATGCAATGTTTTTGCAGTACAGCACATTCAGGATTCAATATTTCATTGAACGGATATACACTGCTATTGGTGATATCCCGACAATTCGATCCGCGTTATACTCCTCATACGCTGCCAAATACTACGCACATCAGCCGGTTTGCGCATTGTCAACTCTGTGTCCTGTCAAATACATTGTAATTGCAGTTCATTATATTAGGCTCAAATATTTATTTAAACGTATCTCCGCTGCAATTCGTGGTATGTCGACAAATCTATGCGCGTTATACTCCTCATTTGCCGCCAAATACAGGGACCTGCTCCTGTTCACATTATGTCTACTGCGGTCGAAGACAAATGCAATGTTGTTGCAGTACATCATGTTCAGGATTCAATATTTCATTGAACGTACATATCCTGCTATTGGTGATATCCCGACAAATCTATGCGCGTTATACTCCTCATTTGCCGCCAAACAGCGCACCTGCTCCTGTTTACAATATGTCAACTCGGGTCGAGGGCAAATGCTATGTTGTTGTAGTACAGCCTATACAGGATTCATATTTCATTGAATACATCTACACTGCTATTGATGAGACCTCGTCAATTCGATGCGCGGTATATCGCACAGTTGCTGCAAAACAGAGCGCAAATCAGCCACTTTGCGATATGTCAACTCAGGTCCCTGTCTAATTCATTGTAATTGTGGCTTTGCATATTTAGGCTTAAGTATTCAATTAAACGTATCTCCGCTGCTATTGGTGGTATGCCTACAATTCGATGTGTGTGATACTCCACATTCCCTGCCAAATACAGCGCACCTGCTCTTGTTTACATTATGTCAACTCCGATCCAGGACAAATGCAATGTTGTTAAAGTACTGCATATCCAGGATTCAATACTTCATTGAACGTAACTACACTGCTACTCGAGATATTTCGACAATTCCATGCGCCTTGTACTCCACAATTCCTGCCAAATACAGCGCACCTGCTCCTGTTTACATTATGTCAACTCGGGTCGAGGAAAATGCAATGTTTTTGCAGTACAGCACATTCAGGATTCAATATTCCATTGAACGGATCTACACTGCTATTGGTGGTATCTCGTCAATTCGGTGCGCGCTATATCGCACAGTTGCTGCCAAATAGAGCGCAAATCAGCCACTTTGCGCTATGTCAACTCAGGTCCCTGTCTAATTCATTGTAATTGTAGTTTTGCACATTTAAGCTTAAGTATTCAATTACATGTATCTCCGGTGCTATTGGTGGTATGCCTACAATTCGATGCGCGTTATACTCCACAGTAGCCGCCAAATACAGCGCACCTGCTCCTGTTTACATTATGACTACTCGGGTAGAGGACAAATGCAATGTTTTTGTAGTACTGCATATTCAGGATTCAATACTTCACTGAACATATATACACTGTTATTGGTGATATCCCGACACTTCGATGCGCCTGATACTCCACATTCCCTGCCAAATACGGCGCAACTGCTCCTGTTTGCGTTATGTCAACACGGGTCGAGGACAAATGCAATCTTTTTGCAGTCCAGGATATTCAGGATTCAATATTCCATTGAATGTATCTACACTGCTATTGGTGATATCACGACAATTCGATGCGCGTGATACTCCACATTCCCTGCCAAATACAGCGCACCTGCTCCTGTTTACATTATGTCCCACTCGGGTCGAGGACAAATGCCATGTTTTTGTATTACTGCATATTCAGGATTCAATACTTCATTGAATGTATCTGCACTGCTATTGGTGATATCACGACAATTTGATGCGCGTGATACTCAACATTCCCCGCCAAATACAGCGGACCTGTTCCCGTTTACATTATGTCAACTGGGGTCGAGGACAATTGCAATGTTGTTGCAGTACAGCATATTCAGTATTCAATTTTTCATTGAACGGATCTACACTGCTATTGGTGATATCTCGTCAATTCGATGCGCGGTGTACCACACAGTTGCTGCCAAATAGAGCGCAAATCAGCCACATTGCGCTATGTCAACTCAGGTCCCTGCCTAATTCATTGTAATTGTTGTTTTGCATATTTAGGCTTTTTTATTCAAATAAACGTGTCTCCGGTGCTATTGGTGGTATGCCTACCATTCGATGCGCGGTATGCTCCACAGTTACAACCAAACAGCGGACCTGCTCTTGTTTATATTATGTCAACTGGGGTCGAAGACAAATGCAATGTTCTTGTAGTACTGCATACTCAGGATTCAATATTTCATTGAATGTATCTACACTGCTATTGGCGATATCACGACAATTCGATGAGCGTGATACTCCACATTCCCTGCCAAAGACAACGCACCTGCTCTTGTTTACATTATGTCAACTCGGGTCGGGGACAAATGCATTGTTTTTGCAGTATAGCACATACAGGATTCAATACTTCACTGAACATATATACACTGCTATTGGTGATATCCCGAGAATTCCATGCGCGTGATACCCCACATTACCTGCCAAATACAGCGCACCTGCTCCTGTTTACATTATGTCAACTCGGCTCGGGGACAAATGCAATGTTTTTGCAGTACTGCATATTCAGGATTCAATATTTCATTGACCGTATATACACTGCTATTGGTGATATCCCGACAATTCGATGCGCGTTATACTCCTCATTCGCTGCCAAATACAGCGCGCGTCATTCAATTCCATGCGCGTTCTACTCCACACTTGCTCTCGTATATAGCGCACCTGCTCCTGTTTAAATTATATCAACTCGGGTCATGGTCAAATCCAATGTTATTGCTGTACTGCATATTTAGGATTCAATATTCCCTTAATTGTTTATACACTGCTATTGGTGAAATCTCGACAATTCGACGTGCGTTACTCCACATATGCGGCCAAATTCAGCGCACGTCATTCGGTTTGCCCTATGTCAACTCTGGGCCCTGTCAAGTGCAGCGTAATTGCAATTTTGCAGAGTCTGTGTTAAATACTCAATTAAACGTATCCGCACTGTTATTGGTGATATCTAGACAAGTGGTTGAGCGTTAAATTCCTCATTCGCTGCGAAATTTAGCGGAGCTGCTCCAGTTTACAATATGTCAAATCGGGTCGAGGTCAAATCCAATGATATTGCAGTACTGTATATTCAGCCTTCAATATTCAATTGAACGTTGCTTCGTTTCGATTGGAGATACGAAGAAAATTCGATGCGCGTTCTACTCCACAGATGCTGCCAAATACAGCGCACATCAACCGGTTTACTCAATGTCAACTCTGTGTCCTGTCAAATCCAGCGTAATTGCCGTTTTAAAATATTCTACCGTTAATATTCAATTAAACGTGTCTCCGCCGCTATTGGTGGTATGTCGACAATTCGAAGCGCTTTACACACCACATTTCCTGCCAAATACAGCGCACATGCTCCCGTTTACATTTTGCCAACTCGGCTCGAGGTCAAATCCAATGTTATTGCTATGCTGCTTATCCAGGCTTCAATTATCAATTGAACGAATCTGTACTACTATTGGTGATATGTCAACAATTCGATGCGCGCTATCCCGCACATTTGCTGCAAGAAATAGCGCACAGCAACCAGTTTGCGCAATGTCAACTCTGTGTCCTATCAAATACAGCGTTATTCCTGTTTTGCATAGTCAGTTTTAAATATTCATTTGAGCGTATTCCAGTTTCTATTCCAGATATCTCGATAGCTCGATACGCGCTAAACTCCACATTTGCTGCCAAATAGAGCGCACTTGCAACTGTTTACATTAAGTAATCTCGGATCGAGGTAAAATCCAATGCTATTGCTGTACTGCATATTCAGGAATCAATATTCCATTGAAATTTTCTACATTGCTATTGGTGATATCCCGACAATTCGATGCGCGTTATACTCCTAATTCGATGCCAAATACTATGCACATCAGCCGGTTTGCGCATTATCAACTCTGTGTCCTGTCAAATACATTGCAATCGCAGTTTATCATATTAGGCTCAATTATTTATTTAAACGTATCTCCGCTGCTATTCGTGGTATGTCGACAAATCTATGCGCGTTATACTCCTCATTTGCCGCCAAATACGGGGGACCTGCTCCTGTTCACATTATGTCAACTGGGGTCGAAGACAAATGCAATATTGTTGTAGTACTGCATGTTCAGGATTCAATATTTCATTGAACGGATCTACACTGCTAATGGTGATATCTCGTCAATTCGATGCGCGTGATACTCCACTGTTCCTGCCAAATACGGCGCACCTGATCCTGTTTACATTATGTCAACTCGGGTCGAGGACAAATCCAATGATTTTGCAGTACAGGATATTCAGGATTCAATATTTCATTGATCGTATATACACTGCTATTAGTGATATCTTGACAAATCCATGCGCGCTATACTCCTCATTTGCCGCCAAATAAAGCGGACCTGCTCCTGTTTACATTAAGTCAACTGGGGTCGAGGACAATTGCAATGTTGTTGCAGTAAAGCATATTCAGGAATCAATATTTCATTGAAGAGACCTACACTGCTATTTGTGATATCTCGTCAATTCGATGCGCGGTATGCCGCACAGCTGCTGCCAAATAGAGCGCAAATCAGCCACTGTGCGCTGTGTCAACTCAGGTCACCGCCTAATTCATTGTAATTGTATTTTTGTATATTTTGGCTGATGTATTCAATTAAACGTACCTCCGGTGCTAGAGGTGGTATGCCTACAATTCGATGCGCGTTATGCTCCACAGTTGCCGCCAAACCGCGCACCTGCTCCTGTTTACATTATGTCAACTGGGGTCGAAGACAAATGTAATGTTCTTGTAGTACTGCATACTCAGGATTCCATACTTCATTGCATGTATCTACACTGCTACTGGTGATGTCACTACAATTCAATACGCGTGGTACTCCACATTTCCTGCCAAATACAGCGCACCTGCTCCTGTTTACATTATGTCAACTCGGGTCGAGTACAAATGCTACGTTGTTGTACTACTGCATATTCAGGATTCAATTCTTCATTGAATGTATCTACACTGCTATTGGTGATATCACGACAATTCGATGCGCGTGATACCACACGTTCCCTGCCAAATACAGCGCACCTGCTCCTGTTTACATTATGTCAACTCGATTCCCGGACAAATGCCATGTTTTTGCAGTACAGCACATTCAGGATTCAATATTTCATTGAACGGATCTACACTGCTATTGGTGATATCACGACAATCCGATGCGCGTGATACTCCGCATTCCCTGCCAAATACAGCGCACCTGCTCCTGTTTACATTATGTCAACTCGGGTCGAGGACAAATGCTACGTTGTTGTAGTACTGCATATTCAGGATTCAATTCTTCATTGAATGTATCTACACTGCTATTGGTGATATCACGACAATTCGATGCGCGTGATACTCCGCATTCCCTGCCAAATACAGCGCACCTGCTCCTGTTTACGTTATGTCAACTCGGGTCGAGGACAAATGCTACGTTGTTGTAGTACTACATATTCAGGATTCAATATTTCATAGAACGGATCTACACTGCTATTTGTGATATCTCGTCAATTCGATGCGCGGTATACCGCACAGCTGCTGCCAAATAGAGCGCAAATCAGCCACTGTGAGCTGTGTCAACTCAGATCCCCGCCTAATTCATTGTAATTGTAGTTTTGCAAATTCAGGCTTTAGTATTCAATTAAACGTATCTCCGGTGCTATTGGTGGTACGCCTACAATCCGATGCGCGTGATACTCCGCATTCCCTGCCAAATACAGCGCACCTGCTCCTGTTTACATTATGTCAACTCGGGTCGAGGACAAATGCTACGTTGTTGTAGTACTGCATATTCAGGATTCAATTCTTCATTGAATGTATCTACACTGCTATTCGTGATTCCGACAATTCGAAGCGCGTTATACTCCACATTCCCTGGCAAACACAGAACACCTGCTCCTGTTTACATTATGTCAACTGGGGTCGAAGACAAATGCCATGATGTTGTAGTACTGCATATTCAGGATTCACTATTTCATTGAACGGATCTACACTGCTAATGGTGATATCTCGTCAATTCGATGCGCGTGATATTCCACATTTCCTGCCAAATACGGCGCACCTGCTCCTGTCTACATTATGTCAACTCGGGTCGAGGACAAATCTAATGATTCTGCAGTACAGGATATTCAGGATTCAATATTTCATTGATCGTATATACACTACTATTAGTGATATCCTGACAAATCTATGCGCGTTATAATCCTCATTTGCCGCCAAATAATGCGGACCTGCTCCTGTTTACATTAAGTCAACTGGGGTCGAGGACAATTGGAATGTTGTTGCAGTAAAGCATATTCAGGAATCAATATTTCATTGAACAGACCTACACTGCTATTTGTGATATCTCGTCAATTCGATGCGCGGTATGCCGCACGGTTGCTACCAAATAGAGCGCAAATCAGCCACTTTGCGCTATGTAAGCTCAGGTCCCTGTCTAATTCATTGCAATTGTATTTTTGCATATTTAGGCTTATGTATTCAAATAAACGTATCTCCGGTGCTATTGGTGGTATGCCTACCATTCGATGCGCGGTATGCTCCACAGTTACAACCAAACAGCGGACCTGCTCTTGTTTATATTATGTCAACTGGGGTCGAAGACAAATGCAATGTTCTTGTAGTACTGCATACTCAGGATTCAATATTTCATTGAATGTATCTACACTGCTATTGGCGATATCACGACAATTCGATGAGCGTGATACTCCACATTCCCTGCCAAAGACAACGCACCTGCTCTTGTTTACATTATGTCAACTCGGGTCGGGGACAAATGCATTGTTTTTGCAGTATAGCACATACAGGATTCAATACTTCACTGAACATATATACACTGCTATTGGTGATATCCCGAGAATTCCATGCGCGTGATACTCCACATTACCTGCCAAATACAGCGCACCTGCTCCTGTTTACATTATGTCAACTCGGCTCGGGGACAAATGCAATGTTTTTGCAGTACTGCATATTCAGGATTCAATATTTCATTGACCGTATATACACTGCTATTGGTGATATCCCGACAATTCGATGCGCGTTATACTCCTCATTCGCTGCCAAATACAGCGCGCGTCATTCAATTCCATGCGCGTTCTACTCCACACTTGCTCTCGTATATAGCGCACCTGCTCCTGTTTAAATTATATCAACTCGGGTCATGGTCAAATCCAATGTTATTGCTGTACTGCATATTTAGGATTCAATATTCCCTTAATTGTTTATACACTGCTATTGGTGAAATCTCGACAATTCGACGTGCGTTACTCCACATATGCGGCCAAATTCAGCGCACGTCATTCGGTTTGCCCTATGTCAACTCTGGGCCCTGTCAAGTGCAGCGTAATTGCAATTTTGCAGAGTCTGTGTTAAATACTCAATTAAACGTATCCGCACTGTTATTGGTGATATCTAGACAAGTGGTTGAGCGTTAAATTCCTCATTCGCTGCGAAATTTAGCGGAGCTGCTCCAGTTTACAATATGTCAAATCGGGTCGAGGTCAAATCCAATGATATTGCAGTACTGTATATTCAGCCTTCAATATTCAATTGAACGTTGCTTCGTTTCGATTGGAGATACGAAGAAAATTCGATGCGCGTTCTACTCCACAGATGCTGCCAAATACAGCGCACATCAACCGGTTTACTCAATGTCAACTCTGTGTCCTGTCAAATCCAGCGTAATTGCCGTTTTAAAATATTCTACCGTTAATATTCAATTAAACGTGTCTCCGCCGCTATTGGTGGTATGTCGACAATTCGAAGCGCTTTACACACCACATTTCCTGCCAAATACAGCGCACATGCTCCCGTTTACATTTTGCCAACTCGGCTCGAGGTCAAATCCAATGTTATTGCTATGCTGCTTATCCAGGCTTCAATTATCAATTGAACGAATCTGTACTACTATTGGTGATATGTCAACAATTCGATGCGCGCTATCCCGCACATTTGCTGCAAGAAATAGCGCACAGCAACCAGTTTGCGCAATGTCAACTCTGTGTCCTATCAAATACAGCGTTATTCCTGTTTTGCATAGTCAGTTTTAAATATTCATTTGAGCGTATTCCAGTTTCTATTCCAGATATCTCGATAGCTCGATACGCGCTAAACTCCACATTTGCTGCCAAATAGAGCGCACTTGCAACTGTTTACATTAAGTAATCTCGGATCGAGGTAAAATCCAATGCTATTGCTGTACTGCATATTCAGGAATCAATATTCCATTGAAATTTTCTACATTGCTATTGGTGATATCCCGACAATTCGATGCGCGTTATACTCCTAATTCGATGCCAAATACTATGCACATCAGCCGGTTTGCGCATTATCAACTCTGTGTCCTGTCAAATACATTGCAATCGCAGTTTATCATATTAGGCTCAATTATTTATTTAAACGTATCTCCGCTGCTATTCGTGGTATGTCGACAAATCTATGCGCGTTATACTCCTCATTTGCCGCCAAATACGGGGGACCTGCTCCTGTTCACATTATGTCAACTGGGGTCGAAGACAAATGCAATATTGTTGTAGTACTGCATGTTCAGGATTCAATATTTCATTGAACGGATCTACACTGCTAATGGTGATATCTCGTCAATTCGATGCGCGTGATACTCCACTGTTCCTGCCAAATACGGCGCACCTGATCCTGTTTACATTATGTCAACTCGGGTCGAGGACAAATCCAATGATTTTGCAGTACAGGATATTCAGGATTCAATATTTCATTGATCGTATATACACTGCTATTAGTGATATCTTGACAAATCCATGCGCGCTATACTCCTCATTTGCCGCCAAATAAAGCGGACCTGCTCCTGTTTACATTAAGTCAACTGGGGTCGAGGACAATTGCAATGTTGTTGCAGTAAAGCATATTCAGGAATCAATATTTCATTGAAGAGACCTACACTGCTATTTGTGATATCTCGTCAATTCGATGCGCGGTATGCCGCACAGCTGCTGCCAAATAGAGCGCAAATCAGCCACTGTGCGCTGTGTCAACTCAGGTCACCGCCTAATTCATTGTAATTGTATTTTTGTATATTTTGGCTGATGTATTCAATTAAACGTACCTCCGGTGCTAGAGGTGGTATGCCTACAATTCGATGCGCGTTATGCTCCACAGTTGCCGCCAAACCGCGCACCTGCTCCTGTTTACATTATGTCAACTGGGGTCGAAGACAAATGTAATGTTCTTGTAGTACTGCATACTCAGGATTCCATACTTCATTGCATGTATCTACACTGCTACTGGTGATGTCACTACAATTCAATACGCGTGGTACTCCACATTTCCTGCCAAATACAGCGCACCTGCTCCTGTTTACATTATGTCAACTCGGGTCGAGTACAAATGCTACGTTGTTGTACTACTGCATATTCAGGATTCAATTCTTCATTGAATGTATCTACACTGCTATTGGTGATATCACGACAATTCGATGCGCGTGATACCACACGTTCCCTGCCAAATACAGCGCACCTGCTCCTGTTTACATTATGTCAACTCGATTCCCGGACAAATGCCATGTTTTTGCAGTACAGCACATTCAGGATTCAATATTTCATTGAACGGATCTACACTGCTATTGGTGATATCACGACAATCCGATGCGCGTGATACTCCGCATTCCCTGCCAAATACAGCGCACCTGCTCCTGTTTACATTATGTCAACTCGGGTCGAGGACAAATGCTACGTTGTTGTAGTACTGCATATTCAGGATTCAATACTTCATTGAATGTATCTACACTGCTATTGGTGATATCACGACAATTCGATGCGCGTGATACTCCGCATTCCCTGCCAAATACAGCGCACCTGCTCCTGTTTACGTTATGTCAACTCGGGTCGAGGACAAATGCTACGTTGTTGCAGTACTACATATTCAGGATTCAATATTTCATAGAACGGATCTACACTGCTATTTGTGATATCTCGTCAATTCGATGCGCGGTATACCGCACAGCTGCTGCCAAATAGAGCGCAAATCAGCCACTGTGAGCTGTGTCAACTCAGATCCCCGCCTAATTCATTGTAATTGTAGTTTTGCAAATTCAGGCTTTAGTATTCAATTAAACGTATCTCCGGTGCTATTGGTGGTACGCCTACAATCCGATGCGCGTGATACTCCACATTCCCTGCCAAATACAGCGCACCTGCTCCTGTTTACATTATGTCAACTCGGGTCGAGGACAAATGCTACGTTGTTGTAGTACTGCATATTCAGGATTCAATTCTTCATTGAATGTATCTACACTGCTATTCGTGATTCCGACAATTCGAAGCGCGTTATACTCCACATTCCCTGGCAAACACAGAACACCTGCTCCTGTTTACATTATGTCAACTGGGGTCGAAGACAAATGCCATGATGTTGTAGTACTGCATATTCAGGATTCACTATTTCATTGAACGGATCTACACTGCTAATGGTGATATCTCGTCAATTCGATGCGCGTGATATTCCACATTTCCTGCCAAATACGGCGCACCTGCTCCTGTCTACATTATGTCAACTCGGGTCGAGGACAAATCTAATGATTCTGCAGTACAGGATATTCAGGATTCAATATTTCATTGATCGTATATACACTACTATTAGTGATATCCTGACAAATCTATGCGCGTTATAATCCTCATTTGCCGCCAAATAATGCGGACCTGCTCCTGTTTACATTAAGTCAACTGGGGTCGAGGACAATTGGAATGATGTTGCAGTAAAGCATATTCAGGAATCAATATTTCATTGAACAGACCTACACTGCTATTTGTGATATCTCGTCAATTCGATGCGCGGTATGCCGCACGGTTGCTACCAAATAGAGCGCAAATCAGCCACTTTGCGCTATGTAAGCTCAGGTCCCTGTCTAATTCATTGCAATTGTATTTTTGCATATTTAGGCTTATGTATTCAATTAAACGTATCTCCGGTGCTATAGGTGGTATGCCTACAATTCGATGCGCGTTATGCTCCACTGCTGCCGCCAAACAGCGCACCTGCTCCTGCTTACATTATGTCAACTCGGGTCGGGGACAAATCCAATGTTATTGCCGTTCAGGATATTCAGGATTCAATATTTCATTGATCGTATATACACTGCCATTAGTGATATCCTGACAATTCGATGCGCGTTGTACTCTTCATTGGCTGCCAAATACTGCGCAGACCAGCCGGTTTGCGCATTGTCAACTCTGTGTCCTGTCAAATACATTGTAATTGCAGATTATCATGTGAGGCTCAAGTATTTATTTAAACGTATCTCCGCTGCTATTAGTGGTATGTCGACAAATCTATGCGCGTTATACTCCTCATTTGCCGCCAAACAGCGCACCTGCTCCTGTTTACATTATGTCAACTCGGGTCGAGGACAAATGCAATGTTGCTGCAAGTACTGCATATTCAGGATTCTATATTTCATTGAACGTGAATACACTGTTATTGGTGACATCCCGACAACTCGATGCGCGTGATACTCCACATTCCCTGCCAAATACAGCGCACCTGCTCCTGTTTACATTATGTCAAAACGGATCGAGGCAAATGCTATGTTGTTGCAGTACAGCCTATACAGGATTCATATTTCATTGAACGTATATACACTGCCATGGTGATATCCCGACAATTCGATGCGCATGATACTCCATATTTCCTGCCAAATACAGCGTACCTGCTCCTGTTTACATTATGGCAACTCGGGTCGACAACAAATGCAATGTTTCTGCGAGTAGAGCATATTCAGGATTCAATATTTCATTGAACGTAAATACACTGTTATTGGTTATATCCCGACAACTCGATGCGCGTGATACTCCACATTCCCTGCCAAATACAGCGCACCTACTCCTGTTTACATTATGTCAACACGTATCGAGGGCAAATGCTATGTTGTTGCAGTATAGCAAATGCAGGATTCAAACTTTCATTGAACGTATATACACTGCCATGGTGATATCCCGACACTTCGATGCGCATGATACTCCACATTCCCTGCCAAATACAGCGCACCTGCTCTTGTTTACATTGTGTCAATTGTGGTCGAGGACAAATGCATTGCTTTTGCAGTACAGCATATACCGGATTCAATACTTCATTGAACGTATATACCCTGCTATTGGTGGTATCCCGACAATTCGATGCCCGTGATACTCCACATTTCCTGCCAATTACGGCGCACCTGCTCCTGTTTACATTATGTCAACTCGGGTCGTGGACAAATGCAATGTTGTTGCAGTACAGCATATTCAGGATTCAATATTTCATTGAACGTACATACACTGCTATTGGTGATATCCCGACAATTCGATGCGCATGATACTCCATATTTCCTGCCAAATACAGCGTACCTGCTCCTGTTTACATTATGGCAACTCGGGTCGACAACAAATGCAATGTTTTTGCAGTACAGGATATTCAGGATTCAATATTTCATTGAACGTAAATTCACTGCTATTGGTGATATCCAGACAACTCGATGCGCGTTGTACTCCTCTTTCGCTGCCAAATACTACGCAGATCAGCCGGTTTGCGCATTGTCAACTCTGTGTCCTGTCAAATACATTGTAATTGCAGATTATCATATTAGGTTCAAGTATTTATTTAAACGTATCTCCGCTGCTATTAGTGGTATGTCGACAAATCTATGCGCGTTATACTCCTCATTTGCCGCCAAATACAGCGGACCTGCTCCTGTTTACATTATGTCAACTGGGGTCGAGGACAAATCCAATGTTTTTGCAGTACAGGATATTCAGGATACAATATTTCATTGAACGTATATACACTGCTATTGGTGATATCCTGACAATTCGATGCGCGTGATACTCCACATTCCCTGGCAAATACTACGCAGAACAGCCGGTTTGCGCATTGTCAACTCTGTGTCCTGTCAAATACGTTGTAATTGCAGTTTATCTTATTAGGCTCAAGTATTTATTTAAACGTATCTCCGCTGCTATTAGTAGTATGTCGACAAATCTGTGCGCGTTATACTCCTCATTTGCCGCCAAATACAGCGGACCTGCTCAATATTACATTATGTCAACCCGGGTCGAGGACAATTGCAATGTAGTTGTAGTACTGCATATTCAGGATTCAATTCTTCATTGAATGTATCTACACTGCTATTGGCCATATCGCGACAATCGGTGCGCGTGATACTCCACATTCCCAACCAAATACAGCGCACCTGCTCCTGTTTACATTATTTCAACTCGGGTCAAGGAAAAATGCAATGTTATTGCAGTACAGCACATTCAGGATTCGATATTTCATTGAACGGATCTACACTGCTATTTGTGATATCTCGTCAATTCGATGCGCGGTATACCGCACAGTTGCCGCCAAATACAGCGCACGTGCCCCTGTTTACATTATATCAACTTGGGTCGAGGACAAATGCAACGATTTTGTAGTACTGCATATTCAGGATTCAATACTTCAATGAATGTATCTACTCTGCTATCGGTCATATCACGACAATTCGATGCGCGTGATACTCCATATTTGCTGACCAATACGGCGCACCTGCTCCTGTTTACATTATGTCAACTCGGGTCGAGGACAAATCCAATGTTTTTGCAGTACAGGATATTCAGGATTCCATATTTCATTGAACGTGTATACACTGCTATTGGTGATATCCTGACAATTCGATGCGCGTTATACTCCACATTCCCTGCCAAATACAGCGCACCTGCTCCTGTTTACATTATGTCAACTCGGGTGAAGGACAAATGCAATGTTTTTGCAGTACAGCACATTCAGGATTCAATATTTCATTGAACGGATCTACACTGCGACTGGAGATATCTCGTCTATTCGATGCACGGTATACCGCACACTTCCTGCCAAATAGAGCGCAAATCAGCCATTGTGCGCTGAGTCAACCCAAGTCCCTGCCTAACTCATTGTAATTGTATTTTTGCATATTTAGGCTTATGTATTCAATTAAACGTATCTGCGGAGCTATAGGTGGTATGCCTACAATTCGATGCGCGTTATGCTTCACAGTTGCCGCCTAATACAGCGCACCTGCTCCTGTTTACATTATGTCAACTCGGGTCGAGGACATATGCAATGTTTCTGTAGTACAGCATATTCGGGATTCAATATTTCATTGAACGTATATACACTGCTATTGGTGATATCTCGTCAATTCGATGCGCGGTATGCCGCACAGTTGCTGCCAAATAGAGCGCAAATCAGCCACTTTGCGCCATGCAAACTCAGGTCCGTGCCTAATTCATTGTAATTGTATTTTTGCATATTTAGGCTTATGTATTCAAATTAAACGTATCTCCGGTGCTATAGGTTGTATGCCTACAATTCGATGCGCGTTATGCTCCACAGCTGCCGCCAAACAGCGCACCTGCTCCTGTTTACATTATGTCAACTCGGGTCGAGGACAAATCCAATGTTTTTGCAGTACAGGATATTCAGAATTCAATATTTCATTGATCGTATATACACTGCTATCAGTGATATCCTGACAATTCGATGCGCGTTGTACTCCTCATTCGCTGCCAAATACTACGCAGATCAGCCGGTTTGCGCATTGTCAACTCTGTGTCCTGTCAAATACATTGTAATTGCAGCTTATCATATTAGGCTCAAGTATTTATTTAAACGTATCTCCGCTGCTATTAGTGGTATGTCGACAAATCTATGCGCGTTATACTCCTCATTTGCCGCCAAATACAGCGGACCTGCACCTGTTTACATTATGTCAACTGGGGTCGAGGACGAATCCAATGTTTTTGCAGTACAGGATATTCAGGATTCAATATTTCATTGAACGTATATACACTGCTATTGGTGATATCCTGGCAATTCGATGCGCGTGATACTCCACATTCCCTGGCAAATACTACGCAGATCAGCCGGTTTGCGCATTGTCAACTCTGTGTCCTGTCAAATACGTTGTATTTGCAGTTTATCATATTAGGCACAAGTATTTATTTAAACGTATCACCGCTGCTATTCGTGGTATGTCGAGAAATCTATGCGCGTTATACTCCTCATTTGCCGCCAAATACGGCGCCCCTGCTCCTGTTTACATTATGTCAACTCGGGTCGAGGTCAAACGTTACGTTGTTGTAATACTGCATATTCAGGATTCAATACTTCATTGAATTTATCTACACTGCTATTGGTGATATCACGACAATTCGATCTGCGTGGTACTCCACATTCCCTGCCAAATACAGCGCATCTGATCCTGTTTACATTATGTCAACTCGGGTCGAGGACAAATGCTACGTTGTTGTAGTACTGCATATCAGGATTCAATTCTTCATTGAATGTATCTACACTACTATTGGTGATATCACGACAATACGATGCGCGTGATACTCCACATTTTCTGCCAAATACAGCGCACCTGCTCCTGTCTACATTATGTCAACTCGGGTCGAGGACAAATCCTACGTTGATGTAGTACTGCATATTCAGGATTCAATATTTCATAGAACGGATCTACACTGCTATTGGTGATATCATGACAATTCGATGCGCGTGATACACCACATTCCCTGCCAAATACAGCGCACCTGCTCCTGTTTACATTATGTCAACTGGGGTCGAGGACACACGCAATGTTGTTGCAGTACTGCATATTCAGGATTCAATATTTCATTGAACGTATATACACCGCTATTGGTGATATCCCGTCAATTTGAAGCGTGTCATACTCCTCATTCGCTGCCAAATACTACGCACATCAGAGAGGTTGTGCATTGTCAACTCTGTGTCCTGTCAAATACATTGTATTTGCAGTTTATCATATTATGCACAAGTATTTATTTAAACGTATCTCCGCTGCTATTCGTGGTATGTCGACAAATCTATGCTCGTTATACTCCTCATTTGCCGCCAAATACAGCGCACCTGCTCCCGTTTACATTATGTCAACTGGGGTCCAGGTCAAATCCAATCGTTTTGCAGTACTGCAAATTCAGGATTCAATATCGCATTGAACGTTTCTACACTGCTATTGGTGATATCTCGACAATTCGAAGTGCGTTATACTCCTTATTCGCTGCCAAATACAACGCACATCAACCGGTTTGCGCAATATCAACTCTGTGTCCCTGCCAAATCCATTGTATTGCAGTTTAGCGTATTTAGGCTTAAGTATTCAATTAAACGTATCTCCGCTGCTATTGGTTGTAAGTCCAGAATTTGATGCGCGTTAAACCCCACATTTGCTGCCAAATACAGAGCATATTAACCGGTTTGCGCAATGTCAACTCTATACCCTGTCGAATACATTGTATTTGCAGTTTCGCCTATTTGGGCCTAAGTACTCAATTAAACCTATTTTCGCTGTTATTGGTGGTATCTCGACAACTCGATGCGCGTCAAACCCGACATTTTCTGCCAAATACAGCGGACCTGCTCTTGTTTACATTATGACATCTTCTGTCGAGGTCATATCCAATCGTTTTGCAGTACTGCAAATTCAGGATTCAATATCCCATCGAACGTTTCTACACTGCTATTGGTGATATCTCGTCAATTCGATGCGCGGTATACCGCACACTTGCTGCCAAATAGGGCGCAAATCAGACACTGTGCGCTGTGTCAACCCAGGTCCCTGCCTAACTCATTGTAATTGTAGTTTTGCATATTTAGGCTTAAGTATTCAATTAAACGTATCTCCGGTGCTATTGGAGGTATGCCTAGAACTCGATGATCGTTATACTCCACAGTTCACGCCAAATACAGCGCACGTGCTCTTGTTTACATTATATCAACTCCGGTCGAGTACAAATGCAATGTTGTTGTAGTACTGCATATTCAGGATTCAATACTTCCTTGAATGTATCTACACTGCTATTGGTGATATCCCGGCAATTTGAAGCGCGTTATACTCCTCATTCGCTGCCAAATGCTACGCACATTAGAGAGTGTGGGCATTGTCAACTCTGTGTCCCGTCAAATACATTGTAATTGCAGTTTATCATATTAGGCTCAAGTATTAATTTAAACGTATCTCCGCTGCTATTCGTGGTATGTCGAAAAATCTATGCGCGTTATACTCCTCATTTGCCGCCAAATACAGCGCACCTGCTCCTGTTTACATTAAGTCAACTGGAGTCGAGGACAATTGCAATGTTGTTGCAGTAAAGCATATTCAGGAATCAATATTTCATTGAACAGACCTACACTGCTATTTGTGATATCTCGTCAATTCGATGCGCGGTATGCCGCACAGTTGCTGCCAAATAGAGCCAAATCAGCCACTTTGCGCTATGTAAACTCAGGTCCGTGCCTCATTCATTGTAATTGTATTTTTGCATATTTAGGCTTATGTATTCAAATTAAACGTATCTCTGGTGCTATAGGTGGTATGCCTACAATTCGATGCGCGTTATGCTCCACAGCTGCCGCCAAACAGCGCACCTGCTCCTGTTTACATTATGTCAACTCGGGTCGAGGACAAATCCGATGTTTTTGCAGTACAGGATATTCAGGATTCAATATTACATTGATCGTATATACACTGCTATCAGTGATATCCTGACAATTCGATGCGCGTTGTACTCCTCATTCGCTGCCAAATACTACGCAGATCAGCCGGTTTGCGCATTGTCAACTCTGTGTCCTGTCAAATACATTGTAATTGCAGATTATCATATTAGGCTCAAGTATTTATTTAAACGTATCTCCGCTGCTATTAGTGGTATGTCGACAAATCTATGCGCGCTATACTCCTCATTTGCCGCCAAATACAGCGGACCTGCTCCTGTTTACATTATGTCAACTGGGGTCGAGGACAATTGCAATGTTGTTGCAGTACAGCATATTTAGGAATCGATATTTCATTGATTGTAAATACACTGTTATTGGTGATATCCCAACAACTTGACGCGCGTGATACTCCACATTCCCTGGCAAATACAGCGCTCCTGCTCCTGTTTACATTATGTCAACTCGGGTCGAGGACAAATGCAATGTTGCTGTAGTGTTGCATATTCAGGATTCAATACTTCATTGAATGTATATACACTGCTATTGGTGATATCCCGACAATTCGATGTGCGTGATACTACACATTTCCTGGTAAGAACGGCACACCTGCTCCTGTTTACATTATGTCAACTCGGGTCGAGGACAAATCCAATGTTTTTGCAGTACAGGATATTCAGGATTCAATATTTCATTGAACGTATATACACTGCTATTGGTGATATCCTGACAATTCGATGCGCGTTATACTCCTCATTCGCTGCAGAACACTACGTACATCAGCCCGTAGGCGCATTGTCAACTCTGAGTCCTGTCAAATACATTGTAATTGCAGTTTATCATATTAGGCTTAAGTATTTATTTAAACGTATCTCCGCTGCTATTCGTGGTATGTTGACAAATCTATGCGCGTTATACTCCTCATTTGCCGCCAAATACAGCGCACCTGCTCCTGTTTACATTATGTCAACTCGGGTCGAGGACAATTGCAATGTTATTGTAGTACTGCATATTCAGGATTCAATACTTCATTGAATGTATCTACAGTGCAATTAGTCATATCACGACAATTCGATGCGCGTGATACACCACATTCCCTGCCAAATACAGCGCACCTGCTCTTGTTTACATTGTGTCAACTGTGGGCGTGGACAAATGCAATGTTTTTGCAGTTATGCATATTCAGTATTCAATATTTCATTGAACAGATCTACACTGCTATTGGTGATATCGCCTCAATTCGATGCGCGGAATACCGCACACTTGCTGCCAAATAGAGCGCAAATCAGCCACTGTGCGCTATGTCAACTCAGGTCCCTGCCTAACTCATTGTAATTGTAGTTTTGCATATTTAGGCTTAAGTATTCAATTAAACGTATCTGCGGTGCTATTGGTGGTATGCCTACAATTCGACGCGCGATGTACTCCACATTTACCGCAAAACAGCGGACCTGCTCCTGTTTATATTATGTCAACTCTAGTCGAGGACAAATGCAATGAAGTTGCAGTACTGCATATTCGGGATTCAATACTTCATTGAATGTATCTACACTGCAATTAGTCATATCACGACAATTAGATGCGCGTGATACTCCACATTCCCTCCCAAATACAGCTCACGTGCTCTTGTTTACATTATGTCAACTCGGGTCGAGGACAAATGCAATGTTGTTGCAGTACTGCATATGCAGGATTCAATACTTCATTGAACGTATCTACCCTGCTATTGGTGATATCCCGTCTATTCGATGCGCGATATACCCTTCATTCGCTGCCAAATACAGCGCACGTGCTCTTGTTTACATTATGTCAACTCGGGTCGAGGACAAATGCAATGTTGTTGCAGTACTGCATATGCAGGATTCAATACTTCATTGAACGTATCTACCCTGCTATTGGTGATATCCCGTCTATTCGATGCGCGATATACCCTTCATTCGCTGCCAAATACAGCGCACGTGCTCTTGTTTACATTATGTCAACTCGGGTCGAGGACAAATGCAATGTTGTTGCAGTACTGCATATGCAGGATTCAATACTTCATTGAACGTATCTACCCTGCTATTGGTGATATCCCGTCTATTCGATGCGCGATATACCCTTCATTCGCTGCCAAATACAGCGTACCTGCTCCTGTTTACATTATGTCATTCGGGTCGAGGACAAATGCAATGTTTTTGCAGTACAGCACATTCAGGATTCAATATTTCATTGAACGGATCTACACTGCTATTGGTGATATGCCGACAATGTGAAGCGCGTTATACTCCTCATTCTCTGCCAAATACTACGCACATCAGAGTGTTTGCGCATTGTCAACTCTGTGTCCTGTCAAATACATAGTAATTGCAGTTTATCATATTAGGCTGAAGTATTTCTTTAAAGGTATCTCCGCTGCTATTCGTGGTACGTCGACAAATCTATGCGCGTTATACTCCTCATTTGCCGCCAAATACAGCGCACCTGTTGCTGTTTACATTATGTCAACTCGGGTCGAGGACACACGCAATGTTGTTGTAGTACAGCATATACCGAATACAATACTTCATTGAACGTACATACACTGCCATTGGTGGCATCCCGACAATTCGATACGCGTGAAACTCCACATTTCCTGCCACATACGGCGCACCTGTTGCTGTTTACATTATATCAACTCGGGTCGAGGAATAATGCAATGAAGTTGAAGTACTGCATATTCAGGTTTCAATATTTCATTGAACGTATATACACTGCCATGATAATATCCCGACAATTCAATGCGCATGAAACTCCACATTTTCTGCCAAATACAGCGCACCTGCTCCTGTTTACATTATGTCAACTCGGGTCGAGGACAAATGCTACGTTGTTGTAGTACTGCATATTCATGATTCAATTCTTCATTGAATGTATCTACACTGCTATTGGTGATAACACGACAATTCGATGCGCGTGATACTCCACATTCCCTGCCAAATACAGCGCACCTGCTCCTGTTTACATTATGTCAACTCGGGTCGAGGACAAATCCTACGTTGATGTAGTACTGCATATTCAGGATTCAATATTTCATAGAACGGATATACACTGCTATTGGTGATATCATGACAATTCGATGCGCGTGATACACCACATTCCCTGCCAAATACAGCGCACCTGCTCCTGTTTACATTATGTCAACTCGGGTCGAGGACAAATGCTACGTTGTTGTAGTACTGCATATTCAGGATTCAATATTTCATAGAACGGATCTACACTGCTATTTGTGATATCTCGTCAATTCGATGCGCGGTATACCGCACAGCTGCTGCCAAATAGAGCGCAAATCAGCCACTGTGCGCTCTGTCAACTCAGGTCACTGCCTAATTCATTGTAATTGTATTTTTGCATATTTAGGCTGATGTATTCAACTAAACGTACCTCCGGTGCTAGAGGTGGTATGCCTACAATTCGATGCGCGTTATGCTCCACAGTTGCCGCCAAATAGCGCACCTGCGCCTGTTTACATTATATCAACTTGGGTCGAGGACAAATGCAACGTTGTTGTAGTACTGCTTATTCAGGATTCAATACTTCATTGAATGTATCTACACTGCTATTGGTGAAAGCACGACAATCCGATGCGCGTGATACTCCGCATTCCCTGCCAAATACAGCGCAACTGCTCCTGTTTACATTATGTCAACTCGGGTCGAGGACACACGCAATGTTGTTGTAGTAGAGCATATACCGAATTCAATATTTCATTGAACGTATATACACTGCTATTCGTGATATGCCGACAATTCGAAGAGCGTTATACTCCTCATTCGCTGCCAAATACTACGCACATCAGAGAATTGGCGCATTGTCAACTCTGTGTCCTGTCAAATACATTGTATTTGCTGTTTATCATGTTAGGCTCAATTATTTAATTAAGCGTATCTCCGCCGCAATTCGTGGTATGTCGACAAATCTATGCGCGCTATACTCCGCAGTTGCAGCCAAACAGCGCACCTGCTTCTGTTCACATTGTGTCATTCGGGTCGAGCACAAATGCATTGTTTTTGCAGTACATCATATACCGGATTCAATACTTCATTGAACGTACATACACTGCCATTGGTGGCATCCCGGCAATTCGATACGCGTGAACCTCCACATTTCCTGCCACATACGGCGCACCTGTTGCTGTTTAAATTATATCAACTCGGGTCGAGGAATAATGCAATGAAGTTGAAGTACTGCATATTCAGGATTCAATACTTCATTGAATGTGTCTACACTGCTATTGGAAATATCCCGACAATTCGATGCGCGTTATACTCCTCATTCGCTGCAAAATACTACGCACATCAGACGGTGTGCGCATTGTCAACTCTGTGCCCTGTCAAATACATTGTAGTTGCAGTTTATCATATTAGGCACAAGTATTTATTTAAACGTATCACCGCTGCTATTCGTGGTATGTCGACAAATCTATGCGCGTTATACTCCTCATTTTCCGCCAAATACGGCGCCCCTGGTCCTGTTTACATTATGTCAACTCGGGTCGAGGACAATTGCAATGTTATTGTAGTACTGCATATTCAGGATTCAATTCTTCATTGAATGTATCTACACTGCTATTGGTGATATCACGACAATTCGATGCGCGTGTTATTCCACATTCCCTGCCAAATACAGCTCACCTGCTCCTGTTTACATTGTGTCAACTCGGGTCGAGGACAAATGCTACGTTGTTGTAGTACTGCATATTCAGGATTCAATATTTCATAGAACGGATCTACACTGCTATTTGTGATATCTCGTCAATTCGATGCGCGGTATACCGCACAGCTGCTGCCAAATAGAGCGCAAATCAGCCACTGTGCGCTGTGTCAACCCAGGTCCCTGCCTAACTCATTGTAATTGTAGTTTTGCATATTTAGGCTTAAGTATTCAATTAAACGTATCTCCGGTGCTATTGCTGTTATGCCTACAACTCGATGCGCGTTATACTCCACAGCTCCCGCCAAATACAGCGCACTTGCTCTTGTTTACATTATGTCAACTCGGGTCGAGGACAATTGCAATGTAGTTGCAGTACAGCATATACAGAATTCAACATTTCATTGAACGTATATACACTGCCATGGTGACATCCCAACAATTCGGTGCGCATGATACTCCACATTCCCTGCCAAATACAGCGCACCTGCTCCTGGTTACATTAAGTCAACTGGAGTCGAGGACAATTGCAATGTTGTTGCAGTAAAGCATATTCAGGAATCAATATTTCATTGAACAGACCTACACTGCTATTTGTGATATCTCGTCAATTCGATGTGCGGTATGCCGCACAGTTGCTGCCAAATAGAGCGTAAATCAGCCACTTTGCGCTATGAAAACTGAGGTCCGTGCCTAATTCATTGTAATTGTATTTTTGCATATTTAGGCATATGTATTCAAATTAAACGTATCTCCGGTGCTATAGGTGGTATGCCTACAACTCGATGCGCGTTATGCTCCACAGCTGCCGCCAAACAGCGCACCTGCTACTGTTTACATTATGTCAACTCGGGTCGAGGACAAATCCAATGTTTTTGCAGTACAGGATATTCAGGATTCAATATTTCATTGATCGTAAATACACTGCTATTGGTGATATCCCGACAATTCGATGCGCGTGATACTCCACATTCCCTGCCAAATACAGCGCTCCTGCTCCTGTTTACATTAAGTCAACTCGGGTCGAGGACAAATGCAATATTGCTGTAGTGTTGCATATTCAGGATTCAATACTTCATTGAATGTATATACACTGTTATTGGTTATATCCCGACAACTCGATGCGCGTGATACTCCACATTCCCTGCCAAATACAGCGCACCTGCTCCTGTTTGCATTATGTCAACTCGGATCGATGGCAAATGCTATGTTGTTGCAGTACAGCATAAGCACGATTCAAAATTTCATTGAACGTATTTAAACTGCCATGGTGATATCCCGACAATTCGATGCGCATGATACTCCACATTCCCTGCAAACTACAGCGCACCTGCTCCCGTTTACATTATGTCAACTGGGGTCGAGGACAATTGCAATGTTGTGGCAGTACAGCACAGTCAGGATTCAATATTTCATTGAACGGATCTAGACTGCTGTTTGTGATATCTCGTCAATTCGATGCGCGGTTTACCACACCCCTGCCAAATAGAGCGCATATCAGCCACTTTGCGCTGTGTCAACTCAGGTCCCTGCCTAATTCACTGTAATTGTATTTTTGCATATTTAGTCTTATGTATTCAATTAAACGCATCTGCGGAGATATAGGTGGTACGCCTACAATCCGATGCGCGTTATGCTCCACAGTTGCCGCCCAATACAGCGAACCTGCTCCTGTTTACATTATGTCAACTCGGGTCGAGGACATATGCAATGTTTTTGCAGTACAGCATATTCGGGATTCAATATTTCATTGAACGTATATACACTGCTATTGGTGATATCTCGACAAATCGAAGCGCGTTATACTCCTCATTCGCTGCCAAATACAACGCACATCAACCGGTTTGCGCAATATCAACTCTGTGTCCCTGTCAAATCCATTGGAATTGCAGTTTAGCATATTTAGGATTAAGTATTCAATTAAACGTTTCTCCGCTGCTATTGGTGGTAAGTCCAGAATTTGCTGCGCGTTATACCTCACATTTGCTGCCAAATACAGAGCACATTAACCGGTTTACGCAATGTCAACTCCATATCCTGTCGAATCCATTGCATTAGCAGTTTGGCATATTTAGGCCTAAGTACTCAATTAAACCTATTTTCGCTGTTATTGGTGGTATCTCGACAACTGGATGCGCTTTGTACCCGACATTTTCTGCCAAATACAGTGGACCTGCTCCTGTTTACATTATGACATCTCCTGTCGAGGTCAAATCCAATCGTTTTGCAGTACTGCAAATTCAGGATTCAATATCCCATTGAACGTTTCTACAATGCTATTGGTGATATCTCGTCAATTCGATGCGCGGTATACCGCACACTTGCTGCCAAATAGGGCGCAAATCAGACACTGTGCGCTAAGTCAACCCAAGTCCCTGCCTAACTCATTGTAATTGTAGTTTTGCATATTTAGGCTTAAGTATTCAATTAAACGTATCTCCGATGCTATTGGTGGTATGCCTACAACTCGATGCGCGTTATACTCCACAGTTCCCGTCAAATACAGCGCACGTGCTCTTGTTTACATTATGTCAACTCGGGTCGAGGACAAATGCAATGTTGTTGCAGTACTGCATATCCAGGTTTCAATACTTCATTGAACGTACCTACACTGCTATTGGAGATATATCGTCAATTCCAAGCGCCTTGCACTCCATATTTCCTGCCGAATACAGCACACCTGCTCCTGTTTACATTATGTCAACTCGGGTCGGGGACAAATGCAATCTTTTTGCAGAACAGTATATTCAGGATTCAATATTTCATTGAACGTAAATACACTGCTATTGGTGATATCCCGACAATTCGATGCGCGTTATACTCCACATTCCCTGCCAAATGCAGCGCACCTGCTCCTGTTTACATTATGTCAACTGGGGTCGAGGACAATTGCAATGTTGTTGCAGTACAGCATATTTAGGAACCGATATTTCATTGAACGTAAATACACTGTTATTGGTGATATCCCGACAACTCGACGCGCGTGATACTCCACATTCCCTGGCAAATACAGCGCACCTGCTCCTGTTTACATTATGTCAACACGGATCGAGGGCAAATGCTATGTTGTTGCAGTACAGCATATACAGGATTCAATATTTCATTGAACGGATCTACACTGCTATTTGTGATATCTCGTCAATTCGATGCGCGGTATACCGCACAGTTGCTGCCAAATAGAGCGCAAATCAGCCACTTTGCGCTATGTCAACTCAGGTCCCTGCCTAATTCATTGTAATTCTAGTTTTGCATATTCAGGCTCAAGTATTCAATAAAACGTATCTCCGATGCTATTGGTGGTATGCCTACAATTCGATGCGCGTTACACTCCACATTCCCTGCCAAACACAGCGCACCTGCTCCTGTTTACATTTGTCAACTCGGGTCAAGGACAAATGCAATGTTTTTGCAGTACAGCACATTCAGGATTCAATGTATCATTGAATGTATCTACACTGCTATTCCTGATATCCCGATAATTCGAAGAGAGTTATACTCCACATTCCCTGCCAAACACAGCGCACCTGCTCCTGTTTACATTATGTCAACTCACGTCGAGGACAAATGCTATGTTGCTGCAGTACAGCATATTCAGGATTCAATATTGCCTTGAACGTATATACTGCTATTCCTGATATCCCGATAATTCGAAGAGAGTTATACTCCACATTCCCTGTCAAATACAGCGATCCCGTTCCTGTTTACATTATGTCAACTCCGGTCGAGGACAAATGCAATGTTGCTGTAGTGTTGCATATTCAGGATTCAGTACTTCATTGAATGTATCTACACTGCTATTGGTCATATCACGACAATTCGATGCGCGTGTTACTCCACATTCCCTGCCGAATACAGCGCACCTGCTCTTGTTTACATTGTGTCAACTGTGTTCGAGGACAAATGCATTGTTTTTGCAGTACAGCACATTCAGGATTCAATATTTCATTGAACGGATCTACACTGCTATTTGTGATATCTCGTCAATTCGATGGGCGGTATACCGCACAGTTGCTGCCAAATAGAGCGCAAATCAGCCACTTTGGGCTATGTCAACTCAGGTCCGTGCCTAATTCATTGGAATTGCAGTTTAGCATATTTAGGATTAAGTATTCAATTAAACGTTTCTCCGCTGCTATTGGTGGTAAGTCCAGAATTTGCTGCGCGTTATACCTCACATTTGCTGCCAAATACAGACCACATTAACCGGTTTACGCAATGTCAACTCCATATACTGTCGAATCCATTGCATTAGCAGTTTGGCATATTTGGGCCTAAGTACTCAATTAAACCTATTTTCGCTGTTATTGGTGGTATCTCGACAACTGGATGCGCTTTGTACCCGACATTTTCTGCCAAATACAGTGGACCTGCTCCTGTTTACATTATGACATCTCCTGTCGAGGTCAAATCCAATCGTTTTGCAGTACTGCAAATTCAGGATTCAATATCCCATTGAACGTTTCTACACTGCTATTGGTGATATCTCGTCAATTCGATGCGCGGTATACCGCACACTTGCTGCCAAATAGGGCGCAAATCAGACACTGTGCGCTAAGTCAACCCAAGTCCCTGCCTAACTCATTGTAATTGTAGTTTTGCATATTTAGGCTTAAGTATTCAATTAAACGTATCTCCGATGCTATTGGTGGTATGCCTACAACTCGATGCGCGTTATACTCCACAGTTCCCGCCAAATACAGCGCACGTGCTCTTGTTTACATTACGTCAACTCGGGTCGAGGACAAATGCAATGTTGTTGCAGTACTGCATATCCAGGTTTCAATACTTCATTGAACGTACCTACACTGCTATTGGAGATATATCGTCAATTCCAAGCGCCTTGCACTCCATATTTCCTGCCGAATACAGCACACCTGCTCCTGTTTACATTAAGTCAACTCGGGTCGAGGACAAATGCAATATTGCTGTAGTGTTGCATATTCAGGATTCAATACTTCATTGAATGTATATACACTGTTATTGGTTATATCCCGACAACTCGATGCGCGTGATACTCCACATTCCCTGCCAAATACAGCGCACCTGCTCCTGTTTGCATTATGTCAACTCGGATCGATGGCAAATGCTATGTTGTTGCAGTACAGCATATTCACGATTCAAAATTTCATTGAACGTATTTAAACTGCCATGGTGATATCCCGACAATTCGATGCGCATGATACTCCACATTCCCTGCAAACTACAGCGCACCTGCTCCCGTTTACATTATGTCAACTGGGGTCGAGGACAATTGCAATGTTGTGGCAGTACAGCACAGTCAGGATTCAATATTTCATTGAACGGATCTACACTGCTGTTTGTGATATCTCGTCAATTCGATGCGCGGTTTACCACACCCCTGCCAAATAGAGCGCATATCAGCCACTTTGCGCTGTGTCAACTCAGGTCCCTGCCTAATTCACTGTAATTGTATTTTTGCATATTTAGTCTTATGTATTCAATTAAACGCATCTGCGGAGATATAGGTGGTACGCCTACAATCCGATGCGCGTTATGCTCCACAGTTGCCGCCCAATACAGCGAACCTGCTCCTGTTTACATTATGTCAACTCGGGTCGAGGACATATGCAATGTTTTTGCAGTACAGCATATTCGGGATTCAATATTTCATTGAACGTATATACACTGCTATTGGTGATATCTCGACAAATCGAAGCGCGTTATGCTCCTCATTCGCTGCCAAATACAACGCACATCAACCGGTTTGCGCAATATCAACTCTGTGTCCCTGTCAAATCCATTGGAATTGCAGTTTAGCATATTTAGGATTAAGTATTCAATTAAACGTTTCTCCGCTGCTATTGGTGGTAAGTCCAGAATTTGCTGCGCGTTATACCTCACATTTGCTGCCAAATACAGAGCACATTAACCGGTTTACGCAATGTCAACTCCATATCCTGTCGAATCCATTGCATTAGCAGTTTGGCATATTTGGGCCTAAGTACTCAATTAAACCTATTTTCGCTGTTATTGGTGGTATCTCGACAACTGGATGCGCTTTGTACCCGACATTTTCTGCCAAATACAGCGGGCCTGCTCCTGTTTACATTATGACATCTCCTGTCGAGGTCAAATCCAATCGTTTTGCAGTACTGCAAATTCAGGATTCAATATCCCATTGAACGTTTCTACACTGCTATTGGTGATATCTCGTCAATTCGATGCGCGGTATACCGCACACTTGCTGCCAAATAGGGCGCAAATCAGACACTGTGCGCTGAGTCAACCCAAGTCCCTGCCTAACTCATTGTAATTGTAGTTTTGCATATTTAGGCTTAAGTATTCAATTAAACGTATCTCCGATGCTATTGGTGGTATGCCTACAACTCGATGCGCGTTATACTCCACAGTTCCCGTCAAATACAGCGCACGTGCTCTTGTTTACATTATGTCAACTCGGGTCGAGGACAAATGCAATGTTGTTGCAGTACTGCATATCCAGGTTTCAATACTTCATTGAACGTACCTACACTGCTATTGGAGATATATCGTCAATTCCAAGCGCCTTGCACTCCATATTTCCTGCCGAATACAGCACACCTGCTCCTGTTTACATTATGTCAACTCGGGTCGGGGACAAATGCAATCTTTTTGCAGAACAGTATATTCAGGATTCAATATTTCATTGAACGTAAATACACTGCTATTGGTGATATCCCGACAATTCGATGCGCGTTATACTCCACATTCCCTGCCAAATGCAGCGCACCTGCTCCTGTTTACATTATGTCAACTGGGGTCGAGGACAATTGCAATGTTGTTGCAGTACAGCATATTTAGGAACCGATATTTCATTGAACGTAAATACACTGTTATTGGTGATATCCCGACAACTCGACGCGCGTGATACTCCACATTCCCTGGCAAATACAGCGCACCTGCTCCTGTTTACATTATGTCAACACGGATCGAGGGCAAATGCTATGATGTTGCAGTACAGCATATACAGGATTCAATATTTCATTGAACGGATCTACACTGCTATTTGTGATATCTCGTCAATTCGATGCGCGGTATACCGCACAGTTGCTGCCAAATAGAGCGCAAATCAGCCACTTTGCGCTATGTCAACTCAGGTCCCTGCCTAATTCATTGTAATTCTAGTTTTGCATATTCAGGCTCAAGTATTCAATAAAATGTATCTCCGATGCTATTGGTGGTATGCCTACAATTCGATGCGCGTTACACTCCACATTCCCTGCCAAACACAGCGCACCTGCTCCTGTTTACATTTGTCAACTCGGGTCAAGGACAAATGCAATGTTTTTGCAGTACAGCACATTCAGGATTCAATGTGTCATTGAATGTATCTACACTGCTATTCCTGATATCCCGATAATTCGAAGAGAGTTATACTCCACATTCCCTGCCAAACACAGCGCACCTGCTCCTGTTTACATTATGTCAACTCACGTCGAGGACAAATGCTATGTTGCTGCAGTACAGCATATTCAGGATTCAATATTGCCTTGAACGTATATACTGCTATTCCTGATATCCCGATAATTCGAAGAGAGTTATACTCCACATTCCCTGTCAAATACAGCGATCCCGTTCCTGTTTACATTATGTCAACTCCGGTCGAGGACAAATGCAATGTTGCTGTAGTGTTGCATATTCAGGATTCAGTACTTCATTGAATGTATCTACACTGCTATTGGTCATATCACGACAATTCGATGCGCGTGTTACTCCACATTCCCTGCCGAATACAGCGCACCTGCTCTTGTTTACATTGTGTCAACTGTGTTCGAGGACAAATGCATTGTTTTTGCAGTACAGCACATTCAGGATTCAATATTTCATTGAACGGATCTACACTGCTATTTGTGATATCTCGTCAATTCGATGCGCGGTATACCGCACAGTTGCTGCCAAATAGAGCGCAAATCAGCCACTTTGGGCTATGTCAACTCAGGTCCGTGCCTAATTCATTGGAATTGCAGTTTAGCATATTTAGGATTAAGTATTCAATTAAACGTATCTCCGATGCTATTGGTGGTATGCCTACAACTCGATGCGCGTTATACCTCACATTTGCTGCCAAATACAGACCACATTAACCGGTTTACGCAATGTCAACTCCATATACTGTCGAATCCATTGCATTAGCAGTTTGGCATATTTGGGCCTAAGTACTCAATTAAACCTATTTTCGCTGTTATTGGTGGTATCTCGACAACTGGATGCGCTTTGTACTCGACATTTTCTGCCAAATACAGTGGACCTGCTCCTGTTTACATTATGACATCTCCTGTCGAGGTCAAATCCAATGGTTTGCAGTACTGCAAATTCAGGATTCAATATCCCATTGAACGTTTCTACACTGCTATTGGTGATATCTCGTCAATTCGATGCGCGGTATACCGCACACTTGCTGCCAAATAGGGCGCAAATCAGACACTGTGCGCTAAGTCAACCCAAGTCCCTGCCTAACTCATTGTAATTGTAGTTTTGCATATTTAGGCTTAAGTATTCAATTAAACGTATCTCCGATGCTATTGGTGGTATGCCTACAACTCGATGCGCGTTATACTCCACAGTTCCCGCCAAATACAGCGCACGTGCTCTTGTTTACATTACGTCAACTCGGGTCGAGGACGAATGCAATGTTGTTGCAGTACTGCATATCCAGGTTTCAATACTTCATTGAACGTACCTACACTGCTATTGGAGATATATCGTCAATTCCAAGCGCCTTGCACTCCATATTTCCTGCCGAATACAGCACACCTGCTCCTGTTTACATTAAGTCAACTCGGGTCGAGGACAAATGCAATATTGCTGTAGTGTTGCATATTCAGGATTCAATACTTCATTGAATGTATATACACTGTTATTGGTTATATCCCGACAACTCGATGCGCGTGATACTCCACATTCCCTGCCAAATACAGCGCACCTGCTCCTGTTTGCATTATGTCCACTCGGATCGATGGCAAATGCTATGTTGTTGCAGTACAGCATATTCACGATTCAAAATTTCATTGAACGTATTTAAACTGCCATGGTGATATCCCGACAATTCGATGCGCATGATACTCCACATTCCCTGCAAACTACAGCGCACCTGCTCCCGTTTACATTATGTCAACTGGGGTCGAGGACAATTGCAATGTTGTGGCAGTACAGCATAGTCAGGATTCAATATTTCATTGAACGGATCTACACTGCTATTGGTGATATCTCGACAAATCGAAGCGCGTTATACTCCTCATTCGCTGCCAAATACAACGCACATCAACCGGTTTGCGCAATATCAACTCTGTGTCCCTGTCAAATCCATTGGAATTGCAGTTTAGCATATTTAGGATTAAGTATTCAATTAAACGTTTCTCCGCTGCTATTGGTGGTAAGTCCAGAATTTGCTGCGCGTTATACCTCACATTTGCTGCCAAATACAGAGCACATTAACCGGCTTACGCAATGTCAACTCCATATCCTGTCGAATCCATTGCATTAGCAGTTTGGCATATTTGGGCCTAAGTACTCAATTAAACCTATTTTCGCTGTTATTGGTGGTATCTCGACAACTGGATGCGCTTTGTACCCGACATTTTCTGCCAAATACAGTGGACCTGCTCCTGTTTACATTATGACATCTCCTGTCGAGGTCAAATCCAATCGTTTTGCAGTACTGCAAATTCAGGATTCAATATCCCATTGAACGTTTCTACACTGCTATTGGTGATATCTCGTCAATTCGATGCGCGGTATACCGCACACTTGCTGCCAAATAGGGCGCAAATCAGACACTGTGCGCTAAGTCAACCCAAGTCCCTGCCTAACTCATTGTAATTGTAGTTTTGCATATTTAGGCTTAAGTATTCAATTAAACGTATCTCCGATGCTATTGGTGGTATGCCTACAACTCGATGCGCGTTATACTCCACAGTTCCCGCCAAATACAGCGCACGTGCTCTTGTTTAAATTATGCCAACTCGGGTCGAGGACAAATGCAATGTTTTTGCCGTACTGCATATCCAGGATTCAATACTTCATTGAACGTAAATACACTGCTATTGGTGATATCCCGACAATTCCATGCGCGTGATACTCCACATTCCATGCCAAATACAGCGCACGTGCTCGTGTTTACATTATGTCAACTCGGATAGAGGACAAATGCAAGGTTGTTGTAGTACAGCATATACAGGATTCACGATTCCATTGAAAGGCTCTACACTGCTATTGGTGATATCCCGACAATTCGAAGCGCGTTATTCTCCACATTTCCAGCCAAATACGGCGCATCTGCTCCTGTTTACATTATATCAACTGCTGTCGAAGACAAAGGCAATGTTCTTGTAGTACTGCATACTCAGGACTCAATACTTCATTGAACGTATCTACACTACTATTGGTGATATTTCGTCAATTCCATGAGCGTGATACAAAACAGCTGCCGCCAAACAGCGGGCCAGCTCTTGTTTACATTGTGCCAACTGTTTTCGAGGTCAAATGCAATGTTGTTGCTGTACAGCATATACAGGATTCAATATTTCATTGAACGTATATACACTGCCATGGTGATATACCGACAATTCGATGCGCATGATACTCGACATTTCCTGCCAAATACAGCGTACCTGCTCCTCTTCACATTATGTCAACTCGGGTCGAGGACAAATGCAATACTGCTGCAGTACAGCATATTCAGGATTCAACATTTCATTGAGCGTATATACACTGCTATTGGTGATATCCCGACAAATCGATGCGCGTCATACTCCACATTTCCAGCCAAATACGGCGCATCTGCTCCTGTTTACATTATATCAACTGCTGTCGAAGACAAAGGCAATGTTCTTGTAGTACTGCATACTCAGGATTCCATACTTCATTGAACGTATCTACACTACTATTGGAGATATTTCGTCAATTCCATGAGAGTTATACTCCACAGCTGCCGCCAAACAGCGCACCTGCTCCTGTTTACATTATGTCATTCGGGTCGAGGACAAATGCATTGTTTTGGCAGTACGTCATATACCGGATTCAATACTTGATTGAACGTACATACACTGCCATTGGTGATATCCCGACAATTCGATGCGCGTGATACTCCACATTACCTGCCAAATACGGCGCACCTACTCCTGTTTACATTATGTCAACACGGATCGAGGACAAATGCAATGTTGTTGCAGTACAGCATATACAGGATTCAATATTTCATTGAACGTATATACACTGCCATGGTGATATCCCGACAATTCGATTCGCATGATACTCCACATTTCCTGCCAAATACAGCGCACCTGCTCTTGTTTACATTGTGTCAACTGTGGTCGAGGACAAATGCATTGTTTTTGCAGTGCAGCACATACGGGATTCAGTACTTCATTCAACGTATATACACTGCCATGGTGATATCCCGACAATTCGATGCGCATGATACTCCACATTCCCTGCCAAATACAGCGCACGTGCTCTTGTTTAAATTATGCCAACTCGGGTCGAGGACAAATGCAATGTTTTTGCCGTACTGCATATCCAGGATTCAATACTTCATTGAACGTAAATACACTGCTATTGGTGATATCCCGACAATTCCATGCGCGTGATACTCCACATTCCCTGCCAAATACAGCGCACCTGCTCCTGTTTACATTATGTCAACTCGGATAGAGGACAAATGCAAGGTTGTTGTAGTACAGCATATACAGGATTCACTATTCCATTGAACGTATATACACTGCTATTGGTGATATCCCGACAAATCGATGCGCGTGACACTCCACATTTCCAGCTAAATACGGCGCATCTGCTCCTGTTTACATTATGTCAACTCGGGTCGGGGACAAATGCAATCTTTTTGCAGAACAGTATATTCAGGATTCAATATTTCATTGAACGTAAATACACTGCTATTGGTGATATCCCGACAATTCGATGCGCGGTATACCGCACACTTGCTGCCAAATAGGGCGCAAATCAGACACTGTGCGCTAAGTCAACCCAAGTCCCTGCCTAACTCATTGTAATTGTAGTTTTGCATATTTAGGCTTAAGTATTCAATTAAACGTATCTCCGATGCTATTGGTGGTATGCCTACAACTCGATGCGCGTTATACTCCACAGTTCCCGCCAAATACAGCGCACGTGCTCTTGTTTAAATTATGCCAACTCGGGTCGAGGACAAATGCAATGTTTTTGCCGTACTGCATATCCAGGATTCAATACTTCATTGAACGTAAATACACTGCTATTGGTGATATCCCGACAATTCCATGCGCGTGATACTCCACATTCCATGCCAAATACAGCGCACGTGCTCGTGTTTACATTATGTCAACTCGGATAGAGGACAAATGCAAGGTTGTTGTAGTACAGCATATACAGGATTCACGATTCCATTGAAAGGCTCTACACTGCTATTGGTGATATCCCGACAATTCGAAGCGCGTTATTCTCCACATTTCCAGCCAAATACGGCGCATCTGCTCCTGTTTACATTATATCAACTGCTGTCGAAGACAAAGGCAATGTTCTTGTAGTACTGCATACTCAGGACTCAATACTTCATTGAACGTATCTACACTACTATTGGTGATATTTCGTCAATTCCATGAGCGTGATACAAAACAGCTGCCGCCAAACAGCGGGCCAGCTCTTGTTTACATTGTGCCAACTGTTTTCGAGGTCAAATGCAATGTTGTTGCTGTACAGCATATACAGGATTCAATATTTCATTGAACGTATATACACTGCCATGGTGATATACCGACAATTCGATGCGCATGATACTCGACATTTCCTGCCAAATACAGCGTACCTGCTCCTCTTCACATTATGTCAACTCGGGTCGAGGACAAATGCAATACTGCTGCAGTACAGCATATTCAGGATTCAACATTTCATTGAGCGTATATACACTGCTATTGGTGATATCCCGACAAATCGATGCGCGTCATACTCCACATTTCCAGCCAAATACGGCGCATCTGCTCCTGTTTACATTATATCAACTGCTGTCGAAGACAAAGGCAATGTTCTTGTAGTACTGCATACTCAGGATTCCATACTTCATTGAACGTATCTACACTACTATTGGAGATATTTCGTCAATTCCATGAGAGTTATACTCCACAGCTGCCGCCAAACAGCGCACCTGCTCCTGTTTACATTATGTCATTCGGGTCGAGGACAAATGCATTGTTTTGGCAGTACGTCATATACCGGATTCAATACTTGATTGAACGTACATACACTGCCATTGGTGATATCCCGACAATTCGATGCGCGTGATACTCCACATTACCTGCCAAATACGGCGCACCTACTCCTGTTTACATTATGTCAACACGGATCGAGGACAAATGCAATGTTGTTGCAGTACAGCATATACAGGATTCAATATTTCATTGAACGTATATACACTGCCATGGTGATATCCCGACAATTCGATTCGCATGATACTCCACATTTCCTGCCAAATACAGCGCACCTGCTCTTGTTTACATTGTGTCAACTGTGGTCGAGGACAAATGCATTGTTTTTGCAGTGCAGCACATACGGGATTCAGTACTTCATTCAACGTATATACACTGCCATGGTGATATCCCGACAATTCGATGCGCATGATACTCCACATTCCCTGCCAAATACAGCGCACGTGCTCTTGTTTAAATTATGCCAACTCGGGTCGAGGACAAATGCAATGTTTTTGCCGTACTGCATATCCAGGATTCAATACTTCATTGAACGTAAATACACTGCTATTGGTGATATCCCGACAATTCCATGCGCGTGATACTCCACATTCCCTGCCAAATACAGCGCACCTGCTCCTGTTTACATTATGTCAACTCGGATAGAGGACAAATGCAAGGTTGTTGTAGTACAGCATATACAGGATTCACTATTCCATTGAACGTATATACACTGCTATTGGTGATATCCCGACAAATCGATGCGCGTGACACTCCACATTTCCAGCTAAATACGGCGCATCTGCTCCTGTTTACATTATATCAACTGGGGTCGAAGACAAATGCAATGTTCTCGTAGTACTGCATACTCAGAACTCAATACTTCATTGAACCTATCTACACTACTATTGGTGATATGTCGTCAGTTCCATGAGCGTTATACTCCACAGCAGCCGCCAAACAGCGGGCCAGCGCTTGTTTACATTATGAAAACTGTTTTCGAGGTCAAATGCAATGTTGTTGCAGTGCAGCATATACAGGATTCAATATCTCATTGAACGTAAATACACTGCTATTGGTGAAATCACGACAATTCGATGCGCGTGATACTCCACATACCCTGCCAAAGACAGCGCACCTGCTCCTGTTTACATTATGTCAACTCGGGTCGAGGACAAATGCAATGTTGTTGCAGTACAGCATATACAGAATTCAATATTTCATTGAACGTACATACACTGCCATTTGTGATATCCCGACAATTCGATACGCGTGATACTCCACATTTCCTGCCACATACGACGCAACTGTTGCTGTTTACATTATGTCAACTCGGGTCGAGGACACATGCAATGTTGTTGCAGTACAGCATATTCAGGATTCAATATTCCATTGAACGGATCTACACTGCTATTGTTGATATCTCGACAATTCGATGCGCGGTATACCGCACGGCTGCTGCCAAATAGAGCGCAAATCAGCCACTGTGCGCTGTGTCATCTCAGGTCCCTGCCTAATTCATTGTAATTGTAGTGTTGCATATTCAGGCTTAAGTATTCAGATAAACGTATCTCCGGTGCTATTGGTGGTATGCCTACAATTCGATGCGCGTTATGCTCCACAGTTGCCGCCAAACAGCGGACCTGCTCCTGTTTATATTATGTCAACTGGGTTCGAAGACAAATGCAATGTTCTTGTAGTACTGCATACTCAGGATTCAATATTTCATTGAATGTATCTACACTGCTATTGGTGATATCACGACAATTCGATGCGCGTGATACTCCATATTTCCTGCCAAATACAGCGCACCTGCTCCTGTTTACATTATGTCATTCGGGTCGAGGACAAATGCAATGTTTTTGCAGTACAGCACATTCAGGATTCAATATTTCATTGAACAGATCTACACTGCTATTGGTGATATCCCGACAATGTGAAGCGCGTTATACTCCTCATTCTCTGCCAAATACTACGCACATCAGAGTGTTTGCGCATTGTCAACTCTGTGTCCTGTCAAATTCATTGTAATTGCAGTTTATCATATTAGGCACAAGTATTTATTTAAACGTATCTCCGCTGCTATTCGTGGTATGTCGACAAATCTATGCGCGTTATACTCCTCATTTGCTGCCAAATACGGCGCACCTGCTCCTGTTTGCATTATGTCAACTCGGGTCGAGGACAATTGCAATGTTGTTGTAGTACTGCATATTCAGGATTCAATATTTCATTGAACGTATATACACTGCCATGGTAATATCCCGACAATTCGATGCGCATGAAACTCCACATTTTCTGCCAAATACAGTGCACCTGCTCCTGTTTACATTATGTCAACTCGTTTCCAGGACAAATGCAATGTTTTTGCAGTACAGCACATTCAGGATGCAATATTTCATTGAACGGATCTACACTGCTATTGGTGATATCCCGACAATGTGAAGCGCGTTATACTCCTCATTCTCTGCCAAATACTACGCACATCAGAGTGTTTGCGCATTGTCAACTCTGTGTCCTGTCAAATTCATTGTAATTGCAGTTTATCATATTGGGCACAAGTATTCATTTAAACGTATCTCCGCTGCTATTCGTGGTATGTCGACAAATCTATGCGCGTTATACTCCTCATTTGCTGCCAAATACAGCGCACCTGCTCCTGTTTGCATTATGTCAACTCGGGTCGAGGACAATTGCAATGTTGTTGTGGTACTGCATATTCAGGATTCAATATTTCATTGAACGTATATACACTGCCATGGTAATATCCCGACAATTCGATGCGCATGAAACTCCACATTTTCTGCCAAATACAGTGCACCTGCTCCTGTTTACATTATGTCAACTCGTTTCCAGGACAAATGCAATGTTTTTGCAGTACAGCACATTCAGGATTCAATATTTCATTGAACGGATCTACACTGCTATTGGTGATATCCCGACAATGTGAAGCGCGTTATACTCCTCATTCTCTGCCAAATACTACGCACATCAGAGTGTTTGCGCATTGTCAACTCTGTGTCCTGTCAAATACATTGTAATTGCAGTTTATCATATTAGGCACAAGTATTTATTTAAACGTATCTCCGCTGCTATTCGTGGTATGTCGACAAATCTATGCGCGTTATACTCCACAGTTGCCGCCAAACAGCGCACCTGCTCCTGTTTACATTATGTCAACTCGGGTCGAGGGCAAATGGAATGTTGTTGCAGTACTGCATATCCAGCATTCAATATTTCATTGGACGTATCTACACTGCTACTGGAGATATTTCGTCAATTCCATGCGTCTTGTACTCCACATTTCCTGCCAAATACAGCGCACCTGCTCCTGTTTACATTATGTCAACTCGGGTCGAGGACAAATGCAATGTTGTTGCAGTACAGCACAAACAGGATTCAATACTTCACTGAGCATATATACACTGCTATTCGTGATATCCCGACAATTCGAAGCGCGTTATTCTCCACATTTCCAGCCAAATACGGCGCATCTGCTCCTGCTCACATTATATCAACTGGGGTCGCAGACAAATGCAATGTTCTTGTAGTACTGCATACTCAGGACTCAATACTTCATTGAACGTATCTACACTACTATTGGTGATATTTCGTCAATTCCATGAGCGTGATACACCACAGCTGCCGCCAAACAGCGGGCCAGCTCTTGTTTACATTGTGCCAACTGTTTTCGAGGTCAAATGCAATGTTGTTGCTGTACAGCATATACTCGATTCAATATTTCATTGAACGTATATACACTGCCATGGTGATATACCGACAATTCGATGCGCATGATACTCCACATTTCCTGCCAAATACAGCGTACCTGCTCCTCTTCACATTATGTCAACTCGGGTCGAGGACAAATGTAATACTGCTGCAGTACAGCATATTCAGGATTCAACATTTCATTGAGCGTATATACACTGCTATTGGTGATATCCCGACAAATCGATGCGCGTCATACTCCACATTTCCAGCCAAATACGGCGCATCTGCTCCTGTTTACATTATATCAACTGCTGTCGAAGACACAGGCAATGTTCTTGTAGTACTGCATACTCAAGATTCAATACTTCATTGAACGTATCTACACTACTATTGGAGATATTTCGTCAATTCCATGAGCGTTATACTCCACAGCTGCCGCCAAACAGCGGGCCAGCTCTTGTTTACATTGTGTCAACTGTTTTCGAGGACAACTGCATTATTGTTGCAGTACAGCATAATCAGGATTCAATATTTCATGGAACGTATATACACTGCTATTCGTGATATCCCGACAATTCGATGCGCGTTATACTCCTCATTCGCTGCCAAATACTACGCAGATCGGCCGGATTGCGCATTGTCAACTCTGTGTCCTGTCAAATACATTGTAATTGCAGTTTATCATATTAGGCTCAAGTATTTATTTAATCGTGTCTCTGCTGCTATTTGTGGTATGTCCACAAATCCATGCGCGTTATACTCCTCATATGCCGCCAAATACAGCGCACCTGCTCTTGTTTACATTGTGTCAACTGTGGTCGAGGACAAATGCATTGTTTTTGCAGTACAGCACATACGGGATTCAGTACTTCATTCAACGTATATACACTGCTATTGGCGATATCACGACAAATCGATGCGCGTGATACTCCACATTCCCTGCCAAATACAGCGCACCTGCTCGTGTTTACATTATGTCAACTCGGATCGAGGACAAATGCATTGTTTTTGCAGTACAGCACATACGGGATTCAGTACTTCATTCAACGTATATACACTGCTATTGGCAATATCACGACAAATCGATGCGCGTGATACTCCACATTCCCTGCCAAATACAGCGCACGTGCTCTTGTTTAAATTATGCCAACTCGGGTCGAGGACAAATGCAATTTTTTGCCGTACTGCATATCCAGGATTCAATACTTCATTGAACGTAAATACACTGCTATTGGTGATATGCCGACAATTCCATGCGCGTGATACTCCACATTCCCTGCCAAATACAGCGCACTTGCTCGTGTTTACATTATGTCAACTCGGATAGAGGACAAATGCAATGCTGTTGCAGTACAGCATATACAGGATTCACTATTCCATTGAACGTATATACACTGCTATTCGTCATAGGCCCACAATTCGAAGCGCATTATACTCCTCATTCGCTGCCAAATACTAAGCACATCAGAGAGTTTGCGCATTGCCAACTGTGTTTCCTGTCAAATAAATTGTATTTGCTGTTTATCATGTTAGGCTCAAGTATTTAGTTAAACGTATCTCCGCTGCTATTCGTGGTATGTCGACAAATCTATGCGCCTTATACTCCTCATTTGCTGCCAAATACAGCGCACCTGCTCCTGTTTGCATTATGTCAACTCGTTTCCAGGACAAATGCAATGTTTTTGCAGTACAGCACATTCAGGATTCAATATTTCATTCAACGGATCTACACTGCTATTGGTGATATCCCGACAATGTGAAGCGCGTTATACTCCTCATACTCTGCCAAATACTACGCACATCAGAGTGTTTGCGGATTGTCAACTCTGTGTCCTGTCAAATACATTGTAATTGCAGTTTATCATATTAGGCACAAGTATTTATTTAAACGTATCTCCGCTGCTATTCGTGGTATGTCGACAAATCTATACGCGTTATACTCCACAGTTGCCGCCAAACAGCGCACCTGCTCCTGTTTACATTATGTCATTCGGGTCGAGGACAAATGCATTGTTTTGGCAGTACATCATATACCGGATTCAATACTTCATTGAACGTACATACACTGCCATTGGTGATATCCCGACAATTCGATGCGCGTGATACTCCACATTACCTGCCAAATACGGCGCACCTACTCCTGTTTACATTATGTCAACACGGATCGAGGACAAATGCAATGTTGTTGCAGTACAGCATATTCAGGATTCAACATTTCATTGAACGTATATACACTGCTATTCGTGATATCCCGACAATTCGAAGCGCGTCATACTCCTCATTCGCTGCCAAATACTAAGCACATCAGAGAGTTTGCGCATTGTCAACTCTGTTTCCTGTCAAATAAATTGTATTTGCTGTTTATCATGTTAGGCTCAAGTATTTAGTTAAACGTATCCCCGCTGCTATTCGTGGTATGTCGACAAATCTATACGCGTTATACTCCACAGTTGCCGCCAAACAGCGCACCTGCTCCTGTTTACATTATGTCATTCGGGTCGAGGACAAATGCATTGTTTTGGCAGTACATCATATACCGGATTCAATACTTCATTGAACGTACATACACTGCCATTGGTGATATCCCGACAATTCGATGCGCGTGATACTCCACATTACCTGCCAAATACGGCGCACCTACTCCTGTTTACATTATGTCAACACGGATCGAGGACAAATGCAATGTTGTTGCAGTACAGTATATACAGAATTCAAAATTTCATTGAACGTATATACACTGCTATTGGTGATATCCCGACAATTCCATGCGCGTGATACACCACATTCCCTGCCAAATACAGCGCACCTGCTCGTGTTTACATTATGTCAACTCGGATCGAGGACAAATGCATTGTTTTTGCAGTACAGCACATACGGGATTCAGTACTTCATTCAACGTATATACACTGCTATTGGCAATATCACGACAAATCGATGCGCGTGATACTCCACATTCCCTGCCAAATACAGCGCACGTGCTCTTGCTTAAATTATGCCAACTCGGGTCGAGGACAAATGCAATTTTTTGCCGTACTGCATATCCAGGATTCAATACTTCATTGAACGTAAATACACTGCTATTGGTGATATCCCGACAATTCCATGCGCGTGATACTCCACATTCCCTGCCAAATACAGCGCACTTGCTCGTGTTTACATTATGTCAACCCGGATAGAGGACAAATGCAATGCTGTTGCAGTACAGCATATACAGGATTCACTATTCCATTGAACGTATATACACTGCTATTCGTCATAGGCCCACAATTCGAAGCGCGTTATACTCCTCATTCGCTGCCAAATACTAAGCACATCAGAGAGTTTGCGCATTGTCAACTGTGTTTCCTGTCAAATAAATTGTATTTGCTGTTTATCATGTTAGGCTCAAGTATTTAGTTAAACGTATCTCCGCTGCTATTCGTGGTATGTCGACAAATCTATGCGCGTTATACTCCACAGTTGCCGCCAAACAGCGCACCTGCTCCTGTTTACATTATGTCATTCGGGTCGAGGACAAATGCATTGTTTTGGCAGTACATCATATACCGGATTCAATACTTCATTGAACGTACATACACTGCCATTGGTGATATCCCGACAATTCGATGCGCGTGATACTCCACATTACCTGCCAAATACGGCGCACCTACTCCTGTTTACATTATGTCAACACGGATCGAGGACAAATGCAATGTTGTTGCAGTACAGCATATACAGGATTCAATATTTCATTGAACGTATATACACTGCCATGGTGATATCCCGACAATTCGATTCGCATGATACTCCACATTTCCTGCCAAATACAGCGCACCTGCCCTTGTTTACATTGTGTCAACTGTGGTCGAGGACATATGCATTGTTTTTGCAGTACAGCACATACGGGATTCAGTACTTCATTCAACGTATATACACTGCCATGGTGATATCCCGACAATTCGATGCGCATGATACTCCACATTCCCTGCCAAATACAGCGCACGTGCTCTTGTTTAAATTATGCCAACTCGGGTCGAGGACAAATGCAATGTTTTTGCCGTACTGCATATCCAGGATTCAATACTTCATTGAACGTGAATACACTGCCATGGTGATATCCCGACAATTCGATGCGCATGATACTCCACATTCCCTGCCAAATACAGCGCACGTGCTCTTGTTTATATTATGCCAACTCGGGTCGAGGACAACTGCAACGTTGTTGCAGTACAGCATATTCAGGATTCAATATTTCATTGAAAGGCTCTACACTGCTATTGGTGATATCTCGTCAATTCGATGCGCCGTATACCGCACAGATGCTGCCAAATTGAGCGCAAATGAGCCACTTTGCGCTATGTCAACTCAGGACCCTGACTAATTCATTGTAACTGTAGTTTTGCATATTTAGGCTTTTTTATTCAATTAAACGTATCCCCGGTGCTATTGGTGGTATGCCTACCATTCAATGCGCGCTATGCTCCACAGTTGCAACCAAACAGCGGACCTGCTCCTGTTTACATTATGTCAACTCGGGTCGAGGGCAAATGGAATGTTGTTGCAGTACTGCATATCCAGCATTCAATATTTCATTGAACGTATCTACACTGCTACTGGAGATATTTCGTCAATTCCATGCGTCTTGCACTCCACATTTCCTGCCAAATACTGCGCACCTGCTCCTGTTTACATTATGTCAACTCGGGTCGAGGACAACTGCAATGTTGTAGCAGTACAGCATATTCAGGATTCAATATTTCATTGAAAGGCTCTACACTGCTATTGGTGATATCTCGTCAATTCGATGCGCGGTATACCGCACAGATGCTGCCAAATTGAGCGCAAATCAGCCACATTGCGGTATGTCAACTCAGGACCCTGACTAATTCATTGTAACTGTAGTTTTGCATATTTAGGCTTTTTTATTCAATTAAACGTATCCCCGGTGCTATTGGTGGTATGCCTACCATTCAATGCGCGCTATGCTCCACAGTTGCAACCAAACAGCGGACCTGCTCCTGTTTCCATTATGTCAACTCGGGTCGAGGGCAAATGGAATGTTGTTGCAGTACTGCATATCCAGCATTCAATATTTCATTGGACGTATCTACACTGCTACTGGAGATATTTCGTCAATTCCATGCGTCTTGTACTGGACATTTCCTGCCAAATACAGCGCACCTGCTCCTGTTTACATTATGTCAACTCGGGTCGAGGACAAATGCAATGTTGTTGCAGTACAGCACAAACAGGATTCAATACTTCACTGAGCATATATACACTGCTCTTGGTGATATCCCGACAATCCGATGCGCGTGATACTCCACATTACCTGCCAGATACAGCGTACCTGCTCCTCTTCACATTATGTCAACTCGTTTCGAGGACAAATGCAATGTTGCTGCAGTACAGCATATTCAGGATTCAACATTTCATTGAACGTATATACACTGCAATTAGTGATATCCCGACAATTCGAAGCGCGTCATACTCCTCATTCGCTGCCAAATACTAAGCACATCAGAGAGTTTGCGCATTGTCAACAATGTTTCCTGTCAAATAAATTGTATTTGCTGTTTATCATATTAGGCTCAAGTATTTATTTAAAAGTATCTCCGCTGCTATTCGTGGTACGCCGACAAATCTATGCGCGTTATGCTCCACAGTTGCCGCCAAACAGCAGACCTGCTCCTGTTTACATTATGTCAACTCGGATCGAGGACAAATGCAATGTTGTTGCAGTACAGCATATACAGTATTCAATATTTCATTGAACGTACATACACTGCCATGGTGATATCCCGACAATTCGATGCCCACGATACTCCACATTTCCTGCCAAATACAGCGCACCTACTCCTGTTTACATTATGTCAACACGGATCGAGGACAAATGCAATGTTGTTGCAGTACAGTATATACAGAATTCAAAATTTCATTGAACGTATATACACTGCTATTGGTGATATCCCGACAATTCCATGCGCGTGATACACCACATTCCCTGCCAAATACAGCGCACGTGCTCTTGCTTAAATTATGCCAACTCGGGTCGAGGACAAATGCAATTTTTTGCCGTACTGCATATCCAGGATTCAATACTTCATTGAACGTAAATACACTGCTATTGGTGATATCCCGACAATTCCATGCGCGTGATACTCCACATTCCCTGCCAAATACAGCGCACTTGCTCGTGTTTACATTATGTCAACCCGGATAGAGGACAAATGCAATGCTGTTGCAGTACAGCATATACAGGATTCACTATTCCATTGAACGTATATACACTGCTATTCGTCATAGGCCCACAATTCGAAGCGCGTTATACTCCTCATTCGCTGCCAAATACTAAGCACATCAGAGAGTTTGCGCATTGTCAACTGTGTTTCCTGTCAAATAAATTGTATTTGCTGTTTATCATGTTAGGCTCAAGTATTTAGTTAAACGTATCTCCGCTGCTATTCGTGGTATGTCGACAAATCTATGCGCGTTCTACTCCACAGTTGCCGCCAAACAGCGCACCTGCTCCTGTTTACATTATGTCATTCGGGTCGAGGACATATGCATTGTTTTGGCAGTACATCATATACCGGATTCAATACTTCATTGAACGTACATACACTGCCATTGGTGATATCCCGACAATTCGATGCGCGTGATACTCCACATTACCTGCCAAATACGGCGCACCTACTCCTGTTTACATTATGTCAACACGGATCGAGGACAAATGCAATGTTGTTGCAGTACAGCATATACAGGATTCAATATTTCATTGAACGTATATACACTGCCATGGTGATATCCCGACAATTCGATTCGCATGATACTCCACATTTCCTGCCAAATACAGCGCACCTGCCCTTGTTTACATTGTGTCAACTGTGGTCGAGGACATATGCATTGTTTTTGCAGTACAGCACATACGGGATTCAGTACTTCATTCAACGTATATACACTGCCATGGTGATATCCCGACAATTCGATGCGCATGATACTCCACATTCCCTGCCAAATACAGCGCACGTGCTCTTGTTTAAATTATGCCAACTCGGGTCGAGGACAAATGCAATGTTTTTGCCGTACTGCATATCCAGGATTCAATACTTCATTGAACGTGAATACACTGCCATGGTGATATCCCGACAATTCGATGCGCATGATACTCCACATTCCCTGCCAAATACAGCGCACGTGCTCTTGTTTATATTATGCCAACTCGGGTCGAGGACAACTGCAACGTTGTTGCAGTACAGCATATTCAGGATTCAATATTTCATTGAAAGGCTCTACACTGCTATTGGTGATATCTCGTCAATTCGATGCGCCGTATACCGCACAGATGCTGCCAAATTGAGCGCAAATGAGCCACTTTGCGCTATGTCAACTCAGGACCCTGACTAATTCATTGTAACTGTAGTTTTGCATATTTAGGCTTTTTTATTCAATTAAACGTATCCCCGGTGCTATTGGTGGTATGCCCACCATTCAATGCGCGCTATGCTCCACAGTTGCAACCAAACAGCGGACCTGCTCCTCTTTACATTATGTCAACTCGGGTCGAGGGCAAATGGAATGTTGTTGCAGTACTGCATATCCAGCATTCAATATTTCATTGAACGTATCTACACTGCTACTGGAGATATTTCGTCAATTCCATGCGTCTTGCACTCCACATTTCCTGCCAAATACTGCGCACCTGCTCCTGTTTACATTATGTCAACTCGGGTCGAGGACAACTGCAATGTTGTAGCAGTACAGCATATTCAGGATTCAATATTTCATTGAAAGGCTCTACACTGCTATTGGTGATATCTCGTCAATTCGATGCGCGGTATACCGCACAGATGCTGCCAAATTGAGCGCAAATCAGCCACATTGCGGTATGTCAACTCAGGACCCTGACTAATTCATTGTAACTGTAGTTTTGCATATTTAGGCTTTTTTATTCAATTAAACGTATCCCCGGTGCTATTGGTGGTATGCCTACCATTCAATGCGCGCTATGCTCCACAGTTGCAACCAAACAGCGGACCTGCTCCTGTTTCCATTATGTCAACTCGGGTCGAGGGCAAATGGAATGTTGTTGCAGTACTGCATATCCAGCATTCAATATTTCATTGGACGTATCTACACTGCTACTGGAGATATTTCGTCAATTCCATGCGTCTTGTACTGGACATTTCCTGCCAAATACAGCGCACCTGCTCCTGTTTACATTATGTCAACTCGGGTCGAGGACAAATGCAATGTTGTTGCAGTACAGCACAAACAGGATTCAATACTTCACTGAGCATATATACACTGCTCTTGGTGATATCCCGACAATCCGATGCGCGTGATACTCCACATTACCTGCCAGATACAGCGTACCTGCTCCTCTTCACATTATGTCAACTCGTTTCGAGGACAAATGCAATGTTGCTGCAGTACAGCATATTCAGGATTCAACATTTCATTGAACGTATATACACTGCAATTAGTGATATCCCGACAATTCGAAGCGCGTCATACTCCTCATTCGCTGCCAAATACTAAGCACATCAGAGAGTTTGCGCATTGTCAACTCTGTTTCCTGTCAAATAAATTGTATTTGCTGTTTATCATATTAGGCTCAAGTATTTATTTAAAAGTATCTCCGCTGCTATTCGTGGTACGCCGACAAATCTATGCGCCTTATGCTCCACAGTTGCCGCCAAACAGCGGACCTGCTCCTGTTTACGTTATGGCAACTGGGGTCGAAGACAAAAGCAATGTTCTTGTAGTACTGCATACTCCTGATTCAATATTTCATTGAATGTATCTACACTGCTACTGGAGATATTTCGTCAATTCGATGCGCGCTATACCGCACAGTTGCTGCCAAATAGAGCGCAAATCAGCCACTTTGCGCTATGTCAACTCAGGTCCCTGCCTAATTCATTGTAATTGTAGTTTTGCATACTTAGGCTTATGTATTCAATTAAACGTATCTCCGGTGCTATTGGTGGTATGCCTACAGTTCTATGCGCGTTATGCTCCACAGTTGCCGCCAAACAGCAGACCTGCTCCTGTTTACATTATGTCAACTCGGATCGAGGACAAATGCAATGTTGTTGCAGTACAGCATATACAGGATTCAATATTTCATTGAACGTATATACACTGCTATTGGAGATATCCCGACAATTCGATGCGCATGATACTCCACATTTCCTGCCATATCAGCGCACCTGCTCCTGTTTACATTATGTCATTCGGGTCGAAGACAAATGCATTGTTTTTGCAGCACATCATATACCGGATTATATACTTCATTGAACGTAAATACACTGCTATTGGTGATATCCCGACAATTCCATGCGCGAGATACTCCACATTCCCTGCCAAATACAGCGCACCTGCTCCTGTTTACATTATGTCATTCGGGTCGAGGACAAACGCAATGATGTTGCAGTACAGCATATTCAGGATTCAATATTTCATTGAACGTATATACACTGCAATTCGTGATATGCCGACAATTCGAAGCGCGTTACACTCCTCATTCGCTGCCAAATACTACGCACATCAGAGAACTGGCGCATTGTCAACTCTGTGTCCTGCCAAATACATTGTAATTGCAGTTTATCATATTAGGCTCAAGTATTTATTTAAAAGTATCTCCGCTGCTATTCGTGGTACGCCGACAAATCTATGCGCCTTATGCTCCACAGTTGCCGCCAAACAGCGGACCTGCTGCTGTTTACATTATGGCAACTGGGGTCGAAGACAAAAGCAATGTTCTTGTAGTACTGCATACTCCTGATTCAATACTTCATTGAATGTATCTACACTGCTATTGGCGATATCACGACAATTCGAAGCGCGTGATACTCCACATTCCCTGCCAAAGACAACGCACCTGCTCCTGTTTACATTATGTCAACTCCGGGCGAGGACAAATGCAATGTTGTTGCAGTACAGCATATACAGAATTCAATATTTCATTGAACGTACATACACTGCCATTGGTGATATCCCGACAATTCGATACGCGTGATACTCCACATTTCCTGCCAAATACAGCACACCTGCTCCTGTTTACATTATGCCCCACTCGGGTCGAGGGTAAATACAATGTTGTTGCAGTACTGCATATCCAGGATTCAATACTTCATTGAACGTATATACACTGCTATTCGTGATATGCCAACAATTCGAAGCGCGTTATACTCCTCATTCGCTGCCAAATACTACGCACATCAGAGAATTGGCGCATTGTCAACTCTGTGTCCTGTCAAATACATTGTAATTGCAGTTGATCATATTAGACTCAAGTATTTATTTAAAAGTATCTCCGCTGCTATTCGTGGTACGCCGACAAATCTATGCGCCTTATGCTCCACAGTTGCCGCCAAACAGCGGACCTGCTCCTGTTTACGTTATGGCAACTGGGGTCGAAGACAAAAGCAATGTTCTTGTAGTACTGCATACTCCTGATTCAATATTTCATTGAATGTATCTACACTGCTACTGGAGATATTTCGTCAATTCGATGCGCGCTATACCGCACAGTTGCTGCCAAATAGAGCGCAAATCAGCCACTTTGCGCTATGTCAACTCAGGTCCCTGCCTAATTCATTGTAATTGTAGTTTTGCATACTTAGGCTTATGTATTCAATTAAACGTATCTCCGGTGCTATTGGTGGTATGCCTACAGTTCTATGCGCGTTATGCTCCACAGTTGCCGCCAAACAGCAGACCTGCTCCTGTTTACATTATGTCAACTCGGATCGAGGACAAATGCAATGTTGTTGCAGTACAGCATATACAGGATTCAATATTTCATTGAACGTATATACACTGCTATTGGAGATATCCCGACAATTCGATGCGCATGATACTCCACATTTCCTGCCATATCAGCGCACCTGCTCCTGTTTACATTATGTCATTCGGGTCGAAGACAAATGCATTGTTTTTGCAGCACATCATATACCGGATTATATACTTCATTGAACGTAAATACACTGCTATTGGTGATATCCCGACAATTCCATGCGCGAGATACTCCACATTCCCTGCCAAATACAGCGCACCTGCTCCTGTTTACATTATGTCATTCGGGTCGAGGACAAACGCAATGATGTTGCAGTACAGCATATTCAGGATTCAATATTTCATTGAACGTATATACACTGCAATTCGTGATATGCCGACAATTCGAAGCGCGTTACACTCCTCATTCGCTGCCAAATACTACGCACATCAGAGAACTGGCGCATTGTCAACTCTGTGTCCTGCCAAATACATTGTAATTGCAGTTTATCATATTAGGCTCAAGTATTTATTTAAAAGTATCTCCGCTGCTATTCGTGGTACGCCGACAAATCTATGCGCCTTATGCTCCACAGTTGCCGCCAAACAGCGGACCTGCTCCTGTTTACATTATGGCAACTGGGGTCGAAGACAAAAGCAATGTTCTTGTAGTACTGCATACTCCTGATTCAATACTTCATTGAATGTATCTACACTGCTATTGGCGATATCACGACAATTCGAAGCGCGTGATACTCCACATTCCCTGCCAAAGACAACGCACCTGCTCCTGTTTACATTATGTCAACTCCGGGCGAGGACAAATGCAATGTTGTTGCAGTACAGCATATACAGAATTCAATATTTCATTGAACGTACATACACTGCCATTGGTGATATCCCGACAATTCGATACGCGTGATACTCCACATTTCCTGCCAAATACAGCACACCTGCTCCTGTTTACATTATGCCCCACTCGGGTCGAGGGTAAATACAATGTTGTTGCAGTACTGCATATCCAGGATTCAATACTTCATTGAACGTATATACACTGCTATTCGTGATATGCCAACAATTCGAAGCGCGTTATACTCCTCATTCGCTGCCAAATACTACGCACATCAGAGAAGTGGCGCATTGTCAACTCTGTGTCCTGTCAAATACATTGTAATTGCAGTTGATCATATTAGACTCAAGTATTTATTTAAAAGTATCTCCGCTGCTATTCGTGGTACGTCGACAAATCTATGCGCGTTATACTCCTCATCTGCCGCCAAATACAGCGCACCTGCTCCTGTTTACATTATGTCAACTCGGATCGAGGACAAATGCAATGTTGTTGCAGTACAGCATATACAGTATTCAATATTTCATTGAACGTATATACACTGCCATGGTGATATCCCGACAATTCGATGCCCACGATACTCCACATTTCCTGCCAAATACAGCGCACCTGCTCCTGTTTACATTATGTCATTCGGGTCGAGGACAAATGTATTGTTTTTGCAGTACATCATATAACGGATTCAATACTTCATTGAACGTAAATACACAGCTATTGGAGATAACCCGACAATTCGATGCGCATGATACTCCACATTTCCTGCCATATCAGCGCACCTGCACCTGTTTACATTATGTCATTCGGGTCGAAGACAAATGCATTGTTTTTGCAGTACATCATATACCGGATTATATACTTCATTGAACGTAAATACACTGCTATTGGTGATATCCCGACAATTCCATGCGCGAGATACTCCACATTTCCTGCCACATACGACGCAACTGTTGCTGTTTACATTATGTCAACTCGGGTCGAGGACACATGCAATGTTGTTGCAGTACAGCATATTCAGGATTCAATATTCCATTGAACGGATCTACACTGCTATTGTTGATATCTCGACAATTCGATGCGCGCTATACCGCACAGTTGCTGCCAAATAGAGCGCAAATCAGCCACTTCGCGCTATGTCAACTCAGGTCCCTGCCTAATTCATTGAAATTGTAGTTTTGCACATTTAGTCTTATGTATTCAATTAAACGTATCTCCGGTGCTATTGGTGGTATGCCTACAATTCGATGCTCGTCATGCTCCACAGTTGCCGCCAAGCAGCGGACCTACTACTGTTTTTATCATATCTGTTGAGATATGTGTAATTTTCTGTGCTGAACTAAGTTAGATGCGTGGTGAGGATACTTGTGTGTGAGTGTCGGTGTGTGGAAGTATGTGTGTCCGCAGCGTTTCGGAAACAAAAGAAATGTAAACAGAAGAGTCGGTCAAGAACCGCTCAAGAGTAGGTCAAGGGCGGTCAACTGTCAGAGTGCTGAGACGCGTGCGAGTGTGTATTGACAAATATATAAGGAATCATCCACGAAATAAACTATGATTATTTAATGTGAATCCTCAGTGTAAACTTAATGTTCCTATAACATTATTTCGGCTTCAAAGATCCACAATTCTCAACATGGTAGCAAAAATCGTGGTTGCCGAGATTTAAGATTAAGGAACTACGTGTAACCGGGAGTGAATATATGAAAGTCGATTTAGAAAAAATAAAAATTGGAAATAAGTTCTAAGAGATAAAAGGGCTATTGGCAGAACAAATAAAAGGAATCTGAAGAAAAAGAAAGGGTGAAAATAAAAAACGAATCAAGATGCCAAGGGACGATGAAATTAAGGTTCAAATATTCGATGGACGTGATTACAAAATGTGGAAGAAAAGAATATTGATGTACTTAAAGTGTAAAAAATGTTATGAACCGGCTACACGAGAGAAAATGGACAAGGATGAGCAAGATAAGTGGGATGAAAAGAATCAATGGGCGATGAACTACATCTATGGTAGTATAACGAATGAGCAATTAGAATTTGTTAGTGATGAGGACACTGCTTTAAAAATAATGAAAAAATTTGATAAGATGTATATGAAGGAATCAACAGCATTGCAAATTTGTATAAGAAGCAGACTAGACATGATGAGATTGAAAGACTTTGAAGAATCAAGTTCATTTTTCACGGAATTTGAAAAAACGATAAATGACTTAAAGAGTGCTGGTGCAAATGTAAGTGAACGTGAAAAACTTGACTACATGCTGAAAACACTACCAGAATCATTGAGCTATATTGGTGACTTAATCGACTCAGTGAAAGAAAGTGATCGAACATGTGAATTTTTAAAAAATAAAATTATAATGTGGGAAACGCGTAGAAAGAGGGAAAGTGATAGGACAAGGTCAAATGCATTCACAGCTGAAAAAAAGGACATAAAGTGCTATGGCTGTGGTAAGTACGGCCACATGGCAAGAAATTGCACAAACACGTGCAGAGGCGAAAACAACGGCGGAGCGCAACGGCAAGGAGGTGCGTATCAGCCGCAGCAGAATAGGGGTCGCGGCGGACGAGGTTTTGGCCAAAGAGGACGAGGATATGGTCAACGAGGATTTGGCCAACGAGGACGAGGCAGAGGCTGGCAACAACGCTACAACGAGGGCTGCGACAACCAAGAAATTGGATCTTTCCTAACGAGAGTAGAGCGCGAAAACAGTAAGAGTGAAATTACGGTATATACTAGCGATACGCGAAAAATAGATTGGATATTGGATAGTGGATGTACAGATCACATTGTAAATGATGACTCTTATTTCGTACAATATGAAAATTTAAAAAACCCGATAAATGTAAAGTTAGGAGACGGTAGAATTCTGAAAGGAACAAAAGTCGGAAAAATTTTAACTTACTTTGAAGTAAACAAAAGGAGGATTAAAATTACAATGTCTAATGTATTTTATGTAAAAGAAATGGATAATAACTTGATTAGCTATGCGAGAGTAACGAATGAAAATAAGATAGTCTCAGCAGGAAATACTTCAAAGATATATAACAAACACAGAAAGTTGATAGGGATAGCATTCAAAGATAATGGTTTATATAAAATAAGTAGTTACATTGAAAGACAAGAATCTCACGCTAAAAATGTGGGAAAAATGACAAATAAAGAAAAATTTCACAGGATCTTAGGGCATATAAACTTTAATTATTTAGATACAATGTGTAAGAAAAGATTAGTTGAGGGAATGCCTGAAAATTTTGAGCAAGTACAATTAAAATGTGGTACATGTATCCAAAATAAAATGCACAATTTACCGTTCCAAAATAACCGTAGTAGAGCACGCGAGATTTTAGAAGTAGTACATACAGATTTAAATGGTCCTCATAAAAATACCGGGTTTGATGGGTCCAAATATTTCTTAACATTTATAGACGACTACAGTAAGTGCGCATTGATTTATACTTTGAAATCAAAAGATGAAGTTTACAATTGCTTCCTTGACTATATAAACAAAGTTGAAAATCTTACTGGTAAGAAGATAAAGAGATTAAGATGTGATAATGGAAAAGAATATATGAACAAAAACATGTACAATCTAACTAGAGAAAAAGGAATTGTCGTAGAACCATGCCCACCTTACGTTCACGAGTTAAATGGAACAGCTGAGCGCTACAATAGAACAATCATGAATTCCGCTAGATGCTTATTACATGATTCAAAGCTGAACATTAAATATTGGCCGGAAATAGTTAGAGCCGCGGCGCACTTAAAAAATAGAACCATTACGAATACATGTGAAAATAAAACACCATTTGAAATATTTTTTAAAAGGAAACCGAATATAAGTAATTTAAGATTGTACGGAAGTAGAGTTTTCGTAAGAATACCTGAAATTAAAAGAAATTCGAAATGGGACAAAAAAGCAGACACTGGGATACTTGTAGGTTATGAAAACAATGGATATAGGATCCTAGTTAATAATAAAATTATAATTGCAAGACACGTAGAATTTATAGGTGAAGATGATAATTTAGTAGGATTTCAAGGCGAAGATGGACCAGATAATGAAACAGAAAAGGATTTTGACGAACATTCAGATTTAAACGAAAAGATCGAGCAGGTTGTAATAAAAGAGGAGAGAAATTTAAATAACGAATCAGAAACAGAACTTGAGGACACAGAAAATAACTTGAGAAGGTCAGAACGGGAAAGAAAGAAACCTCAAAGATATGGCCAAACGAGCTCATATTTCATTTATGTGAATATAGTTAGTGCAGACAGTCCTCAAACCTATGAAGAAGCTTTAAGTGGAAATGATAGCGTTTCATGGAAAGAAGCAATGGATCAAGAAATGAATAGTTTAATCAAAAATAAGACCTGGCAGTTGGTAGAGAAACCAAAAGACAAAAAAATATTAGACTTAAAATGGATATATACGAATAAATCTGATAATCGTAAGAAAGCGCGACTAGTTGTTCGAGGCTTCCAACAAAAGGAAGTACTGGAAGATTTATACTCTCCAGTGGCAAAAATGCAAACGTTAAAGTTATTATTATCTTATTGTTGTCAATACGGTTTGGCGATTATGCAAATGGATGTAGAAACAGCATTCCTAAATGGAACTATAAAAACGGAAGTATTTGTAAAACAACCTATAGGTTACGATGATAAAAGCGGGAGAGTATGTAGATTATCAAAAGCGTTATATGGATTGCGTGAAAGTTCAAGAGCTTGGTATGAATGTTTCGACAAGTATATGGAAAAATTAGGATTTCAAAGAAGTAAGAGTGATTATTGTCTGTATATGAAGTATGAGAGCGATGATGTTATATATTTAATTCTATTCGTAGACGACTTATTAATATGTGGAAAAAACAAAAGAAAAATCGGTGAGATTAAAAGCGAATTGTCAAACCAATTTGCGATGAAGGACTTAGGTGAAATAAAGACTTACTTAGGAATAAACATTGAATACGATAATAAGAAGTGTGAGATGAAATTAGATCAAAGTAGTTATATAGAGTCATTAGCAAGACAATATAATATAGAAAGTAGTAAACTATATTTTACACCAATGGAACAAAACTTAAGTTTAGAACCCGCACAATCAGCCTCAGACGATATTAGATATAGAAATCTCATAGGAGCTTTATTATATATTAGTACTGGAACAAGATTAGACGTTAGCTATAGTGTAAACTATTTAAGTCGATTTCAAAACAGTTACAACGAGACGCACTATAAATATGCATTGAGAATTTTGAAATACTTATATTTAACTAGGAAATTAAAATTAACTTATAAAAGAAATTTGAATGCTGAAGTTATTGATTGTTTTGTTGATGCTGATTGGGCTGGAGATAAAACAGATAGAAAATCCACTACGGGATTTATCATAAGATTTTTCGGAAACGCAATTTACTGGAAATCGAGAAAACAAAGTAGCGTGACAAAATCATCAACAGCCGCCGAATATGTAGCTTTATCGGAAGCTGTGAGCGAAATTAAATTTGTAAGAAAATTGTTGAAAGATTTTAAAATAATGACCGAGACACCAATAAAAATTTACGAAGATAATTCTGGAGCGATTGCAATATCAAAATTTGGAAACTTAACAAAAAATTCGAAGTATATTGAAGTTCACTTCCATTTTGTAAATGAAAGTTACGAAAATAAAGAGATTGACATTATAAAAGTAGATTCAGAAAATAATGTAGCTGATATTTTAACGAAGGCACTAGGGAGAAACAAATTTGAAAATTTTAGATTATTTTTAAGAATAGTTTGATTGACTTATAAAAGGAAATGAATATGCAGCACAAAAAATTAAGGAGGTGTGTTGAGATATGTGTAATTTTCTGTGCTGAACTAAGTTAGATGCGTGGTGAGGATACTTGTGTGTGAGTGTCGGTGTGTGGAAGTATGTGTGTCCGCAGCGTTTCGGAAACAAAAGAAATGTAAACAGAAGAGTCGGTCAAGAACCGCTCAAGAGTAGGTCAAGGGCGGTCAACTGTCAGAGTGCTGAGACGCGTGCGAGTGTGTATTGACAAATATATAAGGAATCATCCACGAAATAAACTATGATTATTTAATGTGAATCCTCAGTGTAAACTTAATGTTCCTATAACATTATTTCGGCTTCAAAGATCCACAATTCTCAACAATATCAACTGGGGTCGAAGACAAATGCAATGTTCTTGTAGTACTGCATACTCAGGGTTCAATACTTCATTGAACGTATCTACACTGCGACTGGAGATATTTCGTCAACTCCATGCGTCTTGTACGCCACATTTCCTGCCGAATACAGCACTCCTGCTCCTGTTTACATTATGTCAACTCGGGTCGAGGGCAAATGCAATGTTTTTGCAGAACAGCATATTCAGCATTCAATATTTCATTCAACGTAAATACACTGCTGTTGGTGATATCCCGACAATTCGATGCGCGTGATACTCCACATTCGATGCCAAATACTACGCACATCAGCCGGTTTGCGCATTATCAACTCTGTGTCCTGTCAAATACATTGCAATCGCAGTTTATCATATTAGGCTCAATTATTTATTTAAACGAATCTCCGCTGCTATTCGTGGTATGTCGACAAATTTATGCGCGATATACTTCTCATTTGCCGCCAAATACAGCGGATCTGCTCCTGTTTACATTATGTCATCTCGGGTCGAGGACAAATGCAATGGTGTTACAGTGCAGCATATACAGGATTCAATATTTTATTGAACGTATATACACTGCTATTCGTGATATCCCGATAATTCGATGTGCGTGATACTCCACATTTCCAGCCAAATACAGCGCACCTGCTCCTGTTTACATTATATCAACTCGGGTCGAGGACCAATGCAATGAAGTTGAAGTACTGCATATTCAGGATTCAATACTTCATTGAATGTATCTACACTGCTATTGGTCCTATCACGACAATTCGATGCACGTGATGCTCCACATACCCAGCCTAATACAGCGCACCTGCTCTTGTTTACAGTGTGTCAATTGTGGTCGAGGACAAATGCATTGTTTTTGCAGTACAGCATATACCGTATTCAATACTTCATTGAACGTATACACACTGCCATTGTTGATATCCCGACAATTCGATGCCCGTGATACTCTACATTTCCTGCCAAATACGGCGCACCTGCTCCTGTTTACATTATGTCAACTCAGGTCGAGGACAAATGCAATGTTGTTGCAGTACACCATATTCAGGATCCAATATTTCATTGAACGTACATACACTGCCATTGGTGATATCCCGACAATTCGATGCGCGTTATACTCCTCATTCGCTGCAGAATACTACGTACATCAGCCGCTTGGCGCATTGTCAACTCTGTGTCCTGTCAAATACATTGTAATTGCAGTTCATTATATTAGGCTCAAATATTTATTTAAACGTATCTCCGCTGCTATTCGTGGAATGTCGACAAATCTATGCGCGTTATACTCCTCATTTGCCGCCAAATACGGGGGACCTGCTCCTGTTCACATTATGTCAACTGGGGTCGAAGACAAATGCAATATTGTTGTAGTACTGCATATTCAGGATTCAATATTTCATTGAACGGATCTACACTGCTATTAGTGATATCTTGACAAATCTATGCGCGCTATACTCCTCATTTGCCGCCAAATAAAGCGGACCTGCTCCTGTTTACATGAAGTCAACTGGGGTCGAGGACAATTGCAATGTTGTTGCAGTAAAGCATATTCAGGAATCAATATTTCATTGAACAGACCTACACTGCTATTTGTGATATCTCGTCAATTCGATGCGCGGTATGCCGCACAGTTGCTACCAAGTAGAGCGCAAATCAGCCACTTTGCGCTATGTAAACTCAGGTCCGTGCCGAATTCATTGCAATTGTATTCTTGCGTATTTAGGATTATGTATTCAATTAAACGTATCTCCGGTGCAATAGGTGGTATGCCTACAATTCGATGCGCGTTATGCTCCACAGCTGCCGCCAAACAGCGCACCTGCTCCTGTTTACATTATGTCAACTCGGGTCGGGGACATATCCAATGTTTTTGCCGTTCAGGATATTCAGGATTCAATATTTAATTGATCGTATATACACTGCCATTAGTGATATCCTGACAATTCGATGGGCGTTGTACTCCTCATTGGCTGCCAAATACTACGCAGATCAGCCGGTTTGCGCATTGTCAACTCTGTGTCCTGTCAAATACATTGTAATTGCAGATTATCATGTTACGCTCAAGTATTTATTTAAACATATCTCCGCTGCTATTAGTGGTATGCCGACAAATCTATGCACGTCATACTCCTCATTTGCCGCCAAACAGCGCACCTGCTCCTGTTTACATTATGTCAACTCGGGTCGAGGACAATTGCAATGTTGCTGCAAGTACTGCATATTCAGGATTCAATATTTCATTGATCGTATATACACTGCCATTAGTGATATCCTGACAATTCGATGCGCGTTGTGCTCCTCATTGGCTGCCAAATACTACGCAGATCAGCCGGTTTGCGCATTGTCAACTCTGTGTCCTGTCAAATACATTGTAATTGCAGTTTATCATATTAGGTTCAGGTATTTATTAAAACGTATCTCCGCTGCTATTCGTGGTACCTCGACAAATCTATGCGCGTTATACTCCTCATTTGCCGCCAAATACAGCGCACCTGCTCCTGTTTACATTATATCAACTTGGGTCGAGGACAAATGCAACGTTTTTGTAGTACTGCATATACTGGATTAAATACTTCATTGAACGTATATACACTGCTATTGGTGATATCCCGACAATTCGATGCGCGTGAAACTATGCATTTCCTGCCAAATACGGCACACCTGCTCCTGTTTGCATTATGTCAACTCGGGTCAAGGAAAAATGCAATGTTTTTGGAGTACAGCACATTCGGGACACAATATTTCATTGAACAGATCTACACTGCTATTTGTGATATCTCGTCAATTCCATGCGCGGTATACCTCACAGTTGCTGCCAAATAGAGCGCAAATCTGCCACTTTGCGCTATGCCAACTCCGGTCCCTGCCTAATTCATTGTAATTGTAGTTTTGCATATTTAGGCCTAAGTATTCAATTGAACGGATCTCCGGTGCTATTGGTGGTATGGCTACAATTCGTTGCGCGTGATACTCCACATTCCCTGCCAAATACGGCACACCTGCTAATGTTTACATTATCTCAATACGGATCGAGGGCAAATGCATTGTTTTTGCAGTACTGCATATACAGGATTAAATACTTCATTGAACGTATATACACTGCTATTGGTGATATCCCGACAATTCGACACGCGTGATACTCCACCTTTCCTGCCAAATACAGCGCATCTGCTCCTCTTTACAATATGTCAACTCGGGTCGAGGACAAATGCAATGTTGCTGCAGTACAGCACATTTAGGATTCAATATTTCATTGAACGGATCTACACTGCTATTTGTGATATCTCGTCAATTCGATGCGCGGTATACCGCACAGTTGCTGCCAAATAGAGCGCAAATCAGCCACTTTGCGCTATGTCAACTCTGCTCCCTGCCCAATTCATTGTAATTGTGGTTTAGCATATTTAGGCCTAAGTGTTCAATTAAACGGATCTCCGGTGCTATTGGTGGTATGCCTACAATTCGATGCGCGTTATGCTCTACAGTTGCCGCCAAATACAGCATACCTGCCCCTGTTTACTTTATATCAACTTGGGTTGAGGACAAATGCAACGTTTTTGTAGTACTGCATATTCAGGATTCAATACTTCATTGAATGTATCTATATTGCTATTGGTCATATCACGACAATTCGAAGCGAGTTGTACTCCAAATTCCCTGCCAAACACAGCGCACCTGCTCCTGTTTACATTATCTCAACTCGGGTCGAGGACAAATGCAATGTTGCTGCAGTACAGCATATTCAGGATTCAACATTTCATTGAACGTATATACGCTGCTATTGGTCATATCACGACAATTCGATGCGCGTGATACTCCACATTTCCTACCCAATACAGCGCACCTGTTCTTGTTTACATTATGTCAACTCCGGTCGAGGACAAATCCAATGTTTTTGCAGTACAGGATATTCGGGATTCAATATTTCATTGAACGTATATACACTGCTATTGGTGATATCCTGACAGTTCGATGCATGTTAAACTCCTCATTCGCTGGCAAATACTACGCACATCAGCCGGTTTGCCCATTGTCAACTCTGTGGCCTGTTAAATACATTGTAAATGCAGTTTACCATATTAGGTTCAAGTATTTATTAAAACGTATCTCCGCTGCTATTCGTGGTATCTCGACAAATCTATGCGCGATATACTCCTCATTTGCCGCCAAATACAGCGCACCTGCTCCTGTTTACATTATGTCAACTCGGGTCAAGGAAAAATGCAATGTTTTTGCAGTACAGCACATTCAGGATTCAATATTTCATTGAATGTATCTACACTGCAATTGGTCATATCACGACAATTCGATGCGCGTGATACACCACATTCCCTTCCAAACACAGCGCACCTGCTCTTGTTTACATTGTGTCAACACGGATCGAGGACAAATGCCATGTTGTTGCAGTGCAGCATATACAGGATTCAATGTTTGATTGAACGTATATACACTGCCGTGGTGATATCCCGACAATTCGATGCGCATGATACTCCACATTTCCTGCCAAATACAGCGCACCTGCTCCTGTTTACAATATGTCAACTCGGGTCGAGGACAAATGCAATGTTGCTGCAGTACAGCATATTCAGGATTCAATATTTCATTGAACGTATATACACTGCTATTCGCCATATCCCGACAGTTCGATGCGAGTTGTACTCCGCATTCCCTGCCAAGTACTACGTTCATCAGAGTGTTTGCGCATTGTCAACTCTGTGTCCTGTCAAGTACATTGTAATTGCAGATTGTCATATTAGACTCAATTATTTATTTAAACGTATCTACGCTGCTATTCGTGGTATGTCGACAAATCTGTGCGCGTTATATTCCTCATTTGCCGCCAAATACAGCGCACCTGCTCCTGCTTACATTGTATCAAGTGTGGTCGAGGACAAATGCATTGTTTTTGCAGTACAGCACATTCAGGATTCAATATTTCATTGAACGGATCTACACTGCTATTTGTGATATCTCGCCAATTCGATGCGCGGTATACCGAACAGTTGCTGCCAAATAGAGCGCAAATCAGCCACTGTGCGCTATGTCAACTCAGGCCCCTGCCTAATTCATTGTAATTGTAGTTTTGCATGTTTAGGCTTAAGTATTCAATTAAACGTATCTCCGGTGCTATTGGTGGTATGCCTACAATTTGATGCGCGTTATACTCCACAGTTGCCGCCGAATACAGCGCTCCTGTCTCTGTTTACATTATGTCAACTTGGGTCGAGGACAAAAGCAACGTTGTTGTAGTACTGCATTTTCAGGATTCAATACTTCATTGAATGTATCTACACTGCTATTGGTCATATCACGACAATTCGATGCGCGTGATACTACACATTTCCTGCCAAATACGGCACACCTGCTCCTTTTTACATTATGTGAACTCGGGTCGAGGACAAATCCAATGTTTTTGCAGTACAGGATATTCAGGATTGAATATGTCATTGGACGTATATACACTGCTATTGGTGATATCCTGACAATTCGATGCGCCTTATACTCCTCATTCGCTGCCAAATACTACGCACATCAGCCGGTTTGCGCTGTCAACTCTGTGTCCTTTCAAATACATTGTAATTGCAGTTTATCATATTAGGCTCAAGTATTTATTTAAACGTATCTCCGCTGCTATACGTGGTATGTCGACAAATCTATGCGCGTTATACTCCTCATTTGCCGCCAAATACAGCGCACCTGCTCCTGTTTACATTATGTCAACTCGGGTCGAGGACAATTCCAATGTTGTTGTAGTACTGCTTATTCAGGATTCAATACTTCATTGAATGAATCTACACTGCTATTTGTGATATCTCGTCAATTCGATGCGCGGTATACCGCACAGTTGCTGCCAAATAGAGCGCAAATCAGCCACTTTGCGCTATGTCAACTGAGGTCCCTGCCTAATTCATTGTGTTACGACCGTCCGCGGAGAGACGCGGTCGCTAGGAATACGCCTCAGCGAGAGGCGTAAATTCTCGCTACGATGCAGTTAATCGACGCCGCGAAGTAGTCGCTCCCCTGTTTCGTTTCGGACAACAGAGGTGGTTGATTGAATATACACGTTGTAAGTAGTTGCAAATCGCCGTTTATCTAACCACTTGTAAGGACGATAGCTACGTCGGTGCGTAAGTACAAGATGGCTGAGTAAGCCGGGCGAAGGATGTTGCCTGGACGACGGATAGCAAAACAGTCCAGTTCGGTGTCGATGTCGTAGCGGACGAGAATGTAGTATGCCGACTGACTTGCGTGGATCCTTGATGTAGACTCCAATTGCTTGACGTGGGAGTGAGTAGAGTTGACTTGAGAAGAGTACCAAGACGAGACTGAGTCGAGACTCAGACCAGACTAATAATAAACTGAGGTACAGCGACGATGTTGTGTCATAGGAAAGCTAGCGATGAGTGTTTCTAGCGTACAGGACCATCGGATTTGTTGGCGACGGTTTCGCCTCTGAGGGTGAGGGAGGTAGGCTTCGTTGTTAATTGGTTAAACGAAGGTTGATGGCCTAAGAAGGGTCTTAGCTGCCCTCGATAGAAAGTGGCTATTAAAAGAAAGGTTGTATCGTATGTTAGAAAAACTAACTTTCCCGGGTCAAGCCGTAGTAGACAATAATCGTAAAAAGGGCGATTTAAAAAAGGCTATATGTTGGGTCTGAAGGACCCTCGCTTGCAAATTACTGGGATTTATAATGGGCCCTTATGCTTAATGGGGGTCCGCCGTAAGGATGAATGGACATCTGGCGTCCGTCTGGCCCGCGATGTATGACCTGGTCTAGGTAGAGGGTCGCGCGGCGTAACACATTGTAATTGTAGTTTTGCATATTTAGGCTTAAGTATTCAATTAAACGGATCTCCGGTCCTATTGATGGTATGCCTACAATTCGATGCGCGTTATACTCCACATTCCCTGCCAAATACAGTACACCTGCTCCTGTTAACATTATGTCAACTCGGATCGAGGACAAATGCCATGATGTTGCATTACAGCATATACAGGATTCAATATTTAATTGAACGTATATACACATCCATGGTGATATCCCGACAATTCGATGCGCATGATACTCCACATTTCCTGCCAAATGCAACGCACCTGCTCCTGTTTACATTATGTCAACTGGGGTCGAGGACAATTGCAATGTTGTTGCAGTTCAGCATATTTAGGAACCGATATTTCATTGAACGTAAATACACTGTTATTGGTGATATCCCGACAACTCGACGCGCGTGATACTCCACATTCCCTGGCAAATACAGCACACCTGCTCCTGGTTACATTATGTCAACACGGATCGAGGGCAAATGCTATGTTGTTGCAGTACAGCATATACAGGATTCATATTTCTTTGAACGTATATACACTGCCATGGCGATATCCCGACAATTCGATGCGCATGATACTCCATATTTCCTGCCAAATACAGCGTACCTGCTCCTGTTTACATTATGTCAACTCGGGTCGAGGACAATTGCAATGTTGTTGTAGTACTGCATATTCAGGATTCAATTCTTCATTGAATGTATCTACACTGCTATTGGTCATATCACGACAATCGGTGCGCGTGATACTCCACATTCCCAACCAAATACAGCGCATCTGCTCCTGTTTACATTATTTCAACTCGGGTCGAGGAAAAATGCAATGTTTTTGCAGTTCAGCACATTCAGGATTCGATATTTCATTGAACGGATCCACATTGCTATTTGTGATATCTCGTCAATTCGATGCGCGGTATATCGCACAGTTGCTGCCAAATAGAGCGCAAACCAGCCACTTTGCGCTATGTCAACTCAGGTCCCTGCCCAGTTCATTGTAATTGTAGTTTTGCATACTTAGGCCTAAGTATTCAATTAAACGGATCTCCGGTGCTATTGGTGGTATGCCTACAATTCGATGCGCGTTATGTTCCACAGTTGCCGCCAAATACAGCGCACATGCCCCTGTTTACATTATGTCAACTGGGGTCGAAGACAATTGCAATGTTGTTGCAGTACACCATATTCAGGATTCAATATTTCATTGAACGTACACACACTGCTATTGGTGATATCCCGACAATTCGATGAGCGTTATACTCCTCATTCGCTGCAGAATACCACGCACATCAGCCGGTTGGCGCATTGTCAACTCTGTGTCCTGTCAAATACATTGTAATTGCAGTTTATCATATTAGGCTCAAGTATTTATTTAAACGTATCTCCGCTGCTATTCGTGGTATGTCGACAAATCAATGCGCGCTATACTTCGCAGTTGCAGCCAAACAGCGCACCTGCTTCTGTTCACATTATGTCATTTGGGTCGAGCACAAATGCATTGTTTTTGCAGTACATCATATACCGGATTTAATACTTCATTGAACGTACATACACTGCCATTGGTGGCATCCCGACAATTCGATACGCGTGAAACTCCACATTTCCTGCCACATACGGCGCACCTGTTGCTGTTTACATTATATCAACTCGGGTCGAGGACTAATGCAATGAAGTTGAAGTACTACATATACCGAATTCAATACTTCATTGAATATATCTACACTGCTATTTGGTGATATCACGACAATTCGATGCGCGTGATACTCCACATTCGCTACCAAATACAGCGCACGTGCTCTTGTTTGCATTATGTCTTCTCGTGTCGAGGACAAACGCAATGTTATTGCAGCACTGCTTTTCCTGGATTCAATACTTCATTGAACGTATCTACACAGCGACTGAAGATAATTCTTCAATTCTATGCGTCTTGTACTCCACATTTTCTGCCAAATACAGCGCACCTGCTCCTGTTTACATTATGTCAACTCGGGTCGAGGACAAATGCTACGTTGTTGTAGTACTGCATATTCATGATTCAATCCTTCATTGAATGTATCTACACTGCTATTGGTGATAACACGACAATTCGATGCGCGTGATACTCCACATTCCCTGCCAAATACAGCGCACCTGCTCCTGTTTACATTATGTCAACTCGGGTCGAGGACAAATCCTACGTTGATGTAGTACTGCATATTCAGGATTCAATATTTCATAGAACGGATCTACACTGCTATTGGTGATATCATGACAATTCGATGCGCGTGATACACCACATTCCCTGCCAAATACAGTGCACCTGCTCCTGTTTACATTATGTCAACTCGGGTCGAGGACAAATGCTACGTTGTTGTAGTACTGCATATTCAGGATTCAATATTTCATAGAACGGATCTACACTGCTATTTGTGATATCTCGTCAATTCGATGCGCGGTATACCGCACAGCTGCTGCCAAATAGAGCGCAAATCAGCCACTGTGCGCTCTGTCAACTCAGGTCACTGCCTAATTCATTGTAATTGTATTTTTGCATATTTAGGCTGATGTATTCAACTAAACGTACCTCCGGTGCTAGAGGTGGTATGCCTACAATTCGATGCGCGTTATGCTCCACAGTTGCCGCCAAATAGCGCACCTGCGCCTGTTTACATTATATCAACTTGGGTCGAGGACAAATGCAACGTTGTTGTAGTACTGCTTATTCAGGATTCAATACTTCATTGAATGTATCTACACTGCTATTGGTGATATCACGACAATCCGATGCGCGTGATACTCCGCATTCCCTGCCAAACACAGCGCACCTGCTCCTGTTTACATTATGTCAACTCGGGTCGAGGACAAATGCTACGTTGTTGTAGTACTGCATATTCAGGATTCAATTCTTCATTGAATGTATCTACACTGCTATTGGTGATATCACGACAATTCGATGCGCGTGATACTCCACATTCCCTGCCAAATACAGCGCACCTGCTCCTGTTTACATTATGTCAACTCGGGTCGAGGACAAATGCTACGTTGTTGTAGTACTGCATATTCAGGATTCAATTTTTCATAGAACGGATCTACACTGCTATTTGTGATATCTCGTCAATTCGACGTGCGGTATACCGCACAGCTGCTGCCAAATAGAGCGCAAATCAGACACTGTGCGCTCTGTCAACTCAGGTCCCTGCCTAATTCATTGTAATTGTAGTTTTGCATATTTAGGCTTATGTATTCAATTAAACTTATCTCCGCTGCTATTCGTGGTATGTCGACAAATCCATGCGCGTTAGACTCCTCATTTGCCGCCAAATACACCGGACCTGCTCCTGTTTACATTATGTCAACTGAGGTCGAGGGCAATTGCAATGTTGTTGCAGTACGGCAAATTCAGGATTCAATATTTCATTGAACGTATATACACCGCTATTGGTGATATTCCGTCAATTTGAAGCGTGTCATACTCCTCATTCGCTGCCAAATACTACGCACATCAGAGAGGATGTGCATTGTCAACTCTGTGTCCTGTCAAATACATTGTAATTGCAGTTTATCATATTATGCACAAGTATTTATTTAAACGTATCTCCGCTGCTATTCGTGGTATGTCGACAAATCTATGCGCGTTATACTCCTCATTTGCTGCCAAATACAGCGCACCTGCTCCGGTTTACATTATGTCAACTCGGATCGAGGACTAATGCAATGTTGTTATAGTATTGCATATTCAGGATTCAATACTTCATTGAATGTATCTACACTGCTATTGGTGATATCACGACAACTCGATGCGCGTGATACTCCACGTTCCCTGCCAAATACAGCGCACCTGCTTCTGTTTACATTATGTCAACTCGGTTCCAGGACAAATGGAATGTTTTTGCAGTACAGCACATTCAGGATTCAATATTTCATTGAACGGATCTACACTGCTATTTGTGATATCTCGTCAATTCGATGCGTGGTATACCGCACAGCTGCTGCCAAATAGAGCGCAAATCAGCCACTGTGCGCTGTGTCAACTCAGGTCATTGCCTAATTCATTGTAATTGTATTTTTGCATATTTAGGCTGATGTATTCAATTAAAGGTACCTCCGGTGCTAGAGGTGGTATGCCTACAATTCGATGCGCGTTATGCTCCACAGTTGCCGCCAAATAGCGCACCTGCGCCTGTTTACATTATGTCAACTCGGGTCGAGGTCAAACGTTACGTTGTTGTAGTACTGCATATTCAGGATTCAATACTTCATTGAATGTATCTACACTGCTATTGGTGATATCACGACAATTCGATGCGCGTGATACTCCACATTCCCTGCCAAATACAGCGCATCTGCTCCTGTTTACATTATGTCAACTCGGGTCGAGGACAAATGCTACGTTGTTGTAGTACTGCATATCAGGATTCAATTCTTCATTGAATGTATCTACACTGCTATTGGTGATATCACGACAATACGATGCGCGTGATACTCCACATTCCCTGCCAAATACAGCGCACCTGCTCCTGTTTACATTATGTCAACTCGGGTCGAGGACAAATGCTACGTTATTGTAGTACTGCATATTCAGGATTCAATATTTCATAGAACGGATCTACACTGCTATTTGTGATATCTCGTCAATTCGATGCGCGGTATACCGCACAGCTGCTGCCAAATAGAGCGCCAATCAGCCACTGTGCGCTGTGTCAACTGAGGTCCCTGCCTAATTCATTGTAATTGTAGTTTTGCATATTCAGGCATAAGTATTCAATTAAACGTATCTCCGGTGCTATTGGTGGTACGCCTACAATTCGATGCGCGTGATACTCCACATTCCCTGCCATATACAGCGCACCTGCTCCTGTTTACATTATGTCAACTCGGATTGAGGACAAATGCAATGTTTTTGCAGTACAGCACATGCAGGATTCAATACTTCATTGAATGTATCTACACTGCTATTGGTGATATCACGACAACTCGATGCGCGTGATACTCCACGTTCCCTGCCAAATACAGCGCACCTGCATCTGTTTACAATATGCCAACTCGGTTCCAGGACAAATGCAATGTTTTTGCAGTTCAGCACATTCAGGATTCAATATTTCATTGAACGGATCTACACTGCTATTGGTGATACCTCGACAATTCGATGCGCGGTATACCGCACACTTGCTGCCAAATAGAGCGGAAATCAGCCACTGTGCGCTATGACAACTCAGGTCCCTGCCTAATTCATTGTAATTGTAGTTTTGCATATTTAGGCTTATGTATTCAATTAAACGTATCTGCGGTGCTATAGGTGGTCTGCCTACAATTCGATGCGCATTATGCTCCACAGTTGCCGCCAAAGAGCACAGCTGCTGCTGTATACATTATGTCAACTCGTTTCGAGGACTAATGCAATGTTGTTATAGTATTGCATATTCAGGATTCAATACTTCATTGAATGTATCTACACTGCTATTGGTGATATCACGACAACTCGATGCGCGTGATACTCCACGTTCCCTGCCAAATACAGCGCACCTGCTTCTGTTTACATTATGTCAACTCGGTTCCAGGACAAATGGAATGTTTTTGCAGTACAGCACATTCAGGATTCAATATTTCATTGAACGGATCTACACTGCTATTTGTGATATCTCGTCAATTCGATGCGTGGTATACCGCACAGCTGCTGCCAAATAGAGCGCAAATCAGCCACTGTGCGCTGTGTCAACTCAGGTCATTGCCTAATTCATTGTAATTGTATTTTTGCATATTTAGGCTGATGTATTCAATTAAAGGTACCTCCGGTGCTAGAGGTGGTATGCCTACAATTCGATGCGCGTTATGCTCCACAGTTGCCGCCAAATTGCGCACCTGCGCCTGTTTACATTATGTCAACTCGGGTCGAGGTCAAACGTTACGTTGTTGTAGTACTGCATATTCAGGATTCAATACTTCATTGAATGTATCTACACTGCTATTGGTGATATCACGACAATTCGATGCGCGTGATACTCCACATTCCCTGCCAAATACAGCGCATCTGCTCCTGTTTACATTATGTCAACTCGGGTCGAGGACAAATGCTACGTTGTTGTAGTACTGCATATCAGGATTCAATTCTTCATTGAATGTATCTACACTGCTATTGGTGATATCACGACAATACGATGCGCGTGATACTCCACATTCCCTGCCAAATACAGCGCACCTGCTCCTGTTTACATTATGTCAACTCGGGTCGAGGACAAATGCTACGTTATTGTAGTACTGCATATTCAGGATTCAATATTTCATAGAACGGATCTACACTGCTATTTGTGATATCTCGTCAATTCGATGCGCGGTATACCGCACAGCTGCTGCCAAATAGAGCGCCAATCAGCCACTGTGCGCTGTGTCAACTGAGGTCCCTGCCTAATTCATTGTAATTGTAGTTTTGCATATTCAGGCATAAGTATTCAATTAAACGTATCTCCGGTGCTATTGGTGGTACGCCTACAATTCGATGCGCGTGATACTCCACATTCCCTGCCATATACAGCGCACCTGCTCCTGTTTACATTATGTCAACTCGGGTCAAGGACAAATGCAATGTTTTTGCAGTACAGGATATGCAGGATTCAATACTTCATTGAATGTATCTACACTGCTATTGGTGATATCACGACAATTCGATACGCGTGATACTCCACGTTCCCTGCCAAATACAGCGCACCTGCATCTGTTTACAATATGCCAACTCGGTTCCAGGACAAATGCAATGTTTTTGCAGTTCAGCACATTCAGGATTCAATATTTCATTGAACGGATCTACACTGCTATTGGTGATACCTCGACAATTCGATGCGCGGTATACCGCACACTTGCTGCCAAATAGAGCGCAAATCAGCCACTGTGCGCTATGACAACTCAGGTCCCTGCCTAATTCATTGTAATTGTAGTTTTGCATATTTAGGCTTATGTATTCAATTAAACGTATCTGCGGTGCTATAGGTGGTCTGCCTACAATTCGATGCGCATTATGCTCCACAGTTGCCGCCAAAGAGCACAGCTGCTGCTGTATACATTATGTCAACTCGTTTCGAGGACAAATGCAATGTTGCTGCAGTACAGTATATTCAGGACTCAATATTTCATTGAACGTATATACACTGCTATTCGTGATATCCCGATAATTTGAACCGCGTCATACTCCTCATTCGCTGCCAAATATTACGCAGATCAGAGAGTTTGCGCATTGTCAACTCTGTGTCCTGTCAAATACATTGTAATTGCAGTTTATCACATTAGGCACAAGTATGTATTTAAACGTATCTCCGCTGCTATTCGCGGTATATCGACAAATCTATGCGCGTTATACTCCTCATTTGCTGCCAAATACAGCGCAACTGCTCCCGTTTACATTATGTCAACTGGGGTCGAAGACAAATTTAATGATCTTGTAGTACTGCATACTCAGGATTCAATACATCATTGAACGTATATACACTGCTATTCGTTATATCCCGACAATTCGAAACGCGTTATACTCCTCATTCGCTGCCAAATACTACGCACATCAGAGAGTTTGCTCATTGTCAACCCTGTGTCCTGTCAAATACATTGTAATTGCAGTTTCTCATATTAGGCTCAAGTATTTATTTAAACGTATCTCCGCTGCCATTCGTGGTATGTTGACAAATCTATGCGCGTTATACTCCTCATTTGCCGCCAAATACAGCGTACCTGCTCCTGTTTACATTATGTCAACTGGGGTCGAGGACACATGCAATGCTGTTGTAGTACTGCATATTCAGGATTCAATACTTCACTGAATGTATCTACACTGCTACTGGAGATATTTCGTCAATTCGATACACGTGATACTCCACATTCCGTGCCAAATACATCGCACCTGCTCTTGTTTACATTACGTCAACTCGGGTCGAGGACAAATGCAATGTTTTTGCAGTACTGCATATCCAGGATACAATACTTCATTGAATGTATCTACACTGCTACTGGAGATATTTCGTCTATTCCATGCGCCTTGTACTCCACATTTCCTGCCAAATACAGCGCACCTGCTTCTGTTTACATTATGTGTACTGGGGTTCGCGGGCAATTGCAATGTTGTTGTAGTACTGCATATTCAGGATTCAATATTTCATAGAACGGATCTACACTGCTATTTGTGATATCTCGTCAATTCGATGCGCGGTATACCGCACGGCTGCTGCCAAATAGAGCGCAAATCAGCCACTGTGCGCTGTGTCATCTCAGGTCCCTGCCTAATTCATTGTAATTGTAGTGTTGCATATTCAGGCTTAAGTATTCAGATAAACGTATCTCCGGTGCTATTGGTGGTATGCCTACAATTCGATGCGCGTTATGCTCCACAGTTGCCGCCAAACAGCGCACCTGCTCCTGTATACATTATGTCAACTCGGGTCAAGGACAAATGCAATGTTTTTGCAGTACAGCACATTCAGGATTCAATATTTCATTGAACGTATATACACTGCTATTCGTGATATCCCGACAATTCGAAGCGCATGATACTCCACATTTCCTGCCAAATACGGCACACCTGCTCCTGTTTACATTATGTCAACTCGGGTCGAGGACAAATGCAATGTTGTTGCAGTACTGCATATCCAGCATTCAATATTTCATTCAACGTATCTACACTGCTACTGGAGATATTTCGTCAATTCCATGCGTCTTGCACTCCACATTTCCTGCCAAATACTGCGCACTTGCTCCAGTTTACATTATGTCAACTCGGGTCGAGGACAAATGCAATTTTTTTGCAGTACAGCACATTCAGGATTCAATATTTCATTGAAAGAATCTATACTGCTATTTGTTATATATCGTCAACTCGATGCGCGGTATACCGCACAGTTGCTGCCAAATAGAACGCAAAACAGCGACCTTGCGCTATGTCAACTCAGGTCACTGCCTAATTCATTGCAATTGTATTTTTGCGTATTCAGACTGATGTAATCAATTAAACGTATCTCCGGTGATATTGGTGGTATGTCTACAATTCGATGCACGTGATACTCCACATTCCCTGCCATATACAGCGCAGCTGCTCCTGTTTACATTATGTCAACTCGGGTCAAAGACAAATGCAACGTTTTTGCAGTACAGCACATTCAGGATTCAATATTTCATTGAACGGATCTACACAGCTATTGGTGATATCCCGACAATTCGATGCGCGTTATACTCCTCATTCGCTGCAAAATACTACGCACATCAGCCGGTTTGCGCATTGTCAGCTCTGTGTCCTGTCAAATACATTGTAATTGCAGTTTATCATATTAGGCACAAGTATTTATTTAAACGTATCTCCGCTGCTATTCGTGGTATGTCGACAAATCTATGCGCGTAATACTCCTCATTTACCGCCAAATAAAGCGCCCCTGCTCCTGTTTGCATTATGTCAACTCGGGTCGAGGACAATTGCAATGTTGTTGTATTACTGCATATTCAGGATTCAATATTTCATTGAACGTATATACACTGCCATGGTAATATCCCGACAATTCGATGCGCATGAAACTCCTCATTTGCTGCCAAATACAGCGCACCTGCTCCCGTTTACATTATGTCAACTCGGGACGAGGACTAATGCAATGTTGTTGTAGTACTGCATATTCAGGATTCAATACTTCATTGAATGTATCTACACTGCTATTGGTGATATCACGACAATTCGATGCGCGTGATACTCCACGTTCCCTGCCAAATACAGCGCACGTGCTCTTGTTTGCATTATCTCAACTCGGGTCGAGGACTAATGGAATGTTGTTGCAGTACTGCATATTCAGGATTCAATATTTCATTGAACGGATATACACTGCTATTGGTGATATCGTGTCAATTCGATGAGCGGCATACCGCACAGATGCTGCCAAATGGAGCGCAAATCAGCCACTTTGCGCTATGTCAACTCAGGTCCCTGCCTAATTCATTGTAATTGTATTTTTGCATACTTAGGCTTATGTATTCAATTAAACGTATCTCCGGTGCTATTGGTGGTATGCCTACAATTCGATGCGCGTTATGCTCCACAGTTGCCGCCAAACAGCGGACCTGCTCCTGTTTACATTATGGCAACTGGGGACGAAGACAAATTCAAAGATCTTGTAGTACTGCATACTCAGGATTCAATACTTCATTGAATGTATCTACACTGCTATTGGTGACATCCCGACAATTCGATGCGCATGATACTCTACATTTCCTGCCAAATACAGCGCACCTGCTCCTGTTTACATTATGTCATTCGGGTCGAGGACAAATGCATTGTTTTTGCAGTACATCATATACCGGATTCAATTCTTCATTGAATGTATCTACACTGCTATTGGTGATATCACGACAATTCGATGCGCGTGATACTCCACATTCCCTGCCAAATACAGCGCACCTGCTCCTGTTTACATTATGTCAACTCGGGTCGAGGACAAATGCTACGTTGTTGTAGTACTGCATATTCAGGATTCAATTTTTCATAGAACGGATCTACACTGCTATTTGTGATATCTCGTCAATTCGACGTGCGGTATACCGCACAGCTGCTGCCAAATAGAGCGCAAATCAGACACTGTGCGCTCTGTCAACTCAGGTCCCTGCCTAATTCATTGTAATTGTAGTTTTGCATATTTAGGCTTATGTATTCAATTAAACTTATCTCCGCTGCTATTCGTGGTATGTCGACAAATCCATGCGCGTTAGACTCCTCATTTGCCGCCAAATACACCGGACCTGCTCCTGTTTACATTATGTCAACTGAGGTCGAGGGCAATTGCAATGTTGTTGCAGTACGGCAAATTCAGGATTCAATATTTCATTGAACGTATATACACCGCTATTGGTGATATTCCGTCAATTTGAAGCGTGTCATACTCCTCATTCGCTGCCAAATACTACGCACATCAGAGAGGATGTGCATTGTCAACTCTGTGTCCTGTCAAATACATTGTAATTGCAGTTTATCATATTATGCACAAGTATTTATTTAAACGTTTCTCCGCTGCTATTCGTGGTATGTCGACAAATCTATGCGCGTGATACTCCACGTTCCCTGCCAAATACAGCGCACCTGCTTCTGTTTACATTATGTCAACTCGGTTCCAGGACAAATGGAATGTTTTTGCAGTACAGCACATTCAGGATTCAATATTTCATTGAACGGATCTACACTGCTATTTGTGATATCTCGTCAATTCGATGCGTGGTATACCGCACAGCTGCTGCCAAATAGAGCGCAAATCAGCCACTGTGCGCTGTGTCAACTCAGGTCATTGCCTAATTCATTGTAATTGTATTTTTGCATATTTAGGCTGATGTATTCAATTAAAGGTACCTAAGGTGCTAGAGGTGGTATGCCTACAATTCGATGCGCGTTATGCTCCACAGTTGCCGCCAAATAGCGCACCTGCGCCTGTTTACATTATATCAACCTGGGTCGAGGACAAATGCAACGTTGTTGTAGTACTGCTTATTCAGGATTCAATACTTCATTGAATGTATCTACACTGCTATTGGTGATATCACGACAATCCGATGCGCGTGATACTCCGCATTCCCTGCCAAATACAGCGCACCTGCTCCTGTTTACATTATGTCAACTCGGGTCGAGGACAAATGCTACGTTGTTGTAGTACTGCATATTCAGGATTCAATGCTTCATTGAATGTATCTACACTGCCATTGGTGATATCACGACAATTCGATGCGCGTGATACTCCACATTCCCTGCCAAATACAGCGCACCTGCTCCTGTTTACATTATGTCAACTCGGGTCGAGGACAAATGCTACGTTATTGTAGTACTGCATATTCAGGATTCAATATTTCATAGAACGGATCTACACTGCTATTTGTGATATCTCGTCAATTCGATGCGCGGTATACCGCACAGCTGCTGCCAAATAGAGCGCCAATCAGCCACTGTGCGCTGTGTCAACTGAGGTCCCTGCCTAATTCATTGTAATTGTAGTTTTGCATATTCAGGCATAAGTATTCAATTAAACGTATCTCCGGTGCTATTGGTGGTACGCCTACAATTCGATGCGCGTGATACTCCACACTCCCTGCCATATACAGCGCACCTGCTCCTGTTTACATTATGTCAACTCGGGTCAAGGACAAATGCAATGTTTTTGCAGTACAGCACATGCAGGATTCAATACTTCATTGAATGTATCTACACTGCTATTGGTGATATCACGACAACTGGATGCGCGTGATACTCCACGTTCCCTGCCAAATACAGCGCACCTGCATCTGTTTACATTATGCCAACTCGGTTCAAGGACAAATGCAATGTTTTTGCAGTTCAGCACATTCAGGATTCAATATTTCATTGAACGGATCTACACTGCTATTGGTGATACCTCGACAATTCGATGCGCGGTATACCGCACACTTGCTGCCAAATAGAGCGGAAATCAGCCACTGTGCGCTATGACAACTCAGGTCCCTGCCTAATTCATTGTAATTGTAGTTTTGCATATTTAGGCTTATGTATTCAATTAAACGTATCTGCGGTGCTATAGGTGGTCTGCCTACAATTCGATGCGCATTATGCTCCACAGTTGCCGCCAAAGAGCACAGCTGCTGCTGTATACATTATGTCAACTCGTTTCGAGGACAAATGCAATGTTGCTGCAGTACAGTATATTCAGGACTCAATATTTCATTGAACGTATATACACTGCTATTCGTGATATCCCGACAATTTGAACCGCGTCATACTCCTCATTCGCTGCCAAATATTACGCAGATCAGAGAGTTTGCGCATTGTCAACTCTGTGTCCTGTCAAATACATTGTAATTGCAGTTTCTCATATTAGGCTCAAGTATTTATTTAAACGTATCTCCGCTGCTATTCGCGGTATATCGACAAATCTATGCGCGTTATACTCCTCATTTGCTGCCAAATACAGCGCACCTGCACCCGTTTACATTATGTCAACTGGGGTCGAAGACAAATTTAATGATCTTGTAGTACTGCATACTCAGGATTCAATACATCATTGAACGTATATACACTGCTATTCGTTATATCCCGACAATTCGAAACGCGTTATACTCCTCATTCGCTGCCAAATACTACGCACATCAGAGAGTTTGCTCATTGTCAACCCTGTGTCCTGTCAAATACATTGTAATTGCAGTTTCTCATATTAGGCTCAAGTATTTATTTAAACGTATCTCCGCTGCCATTCGTGGTATGTTGACAAATCTACGCGCGTTATACTCCTCATTTGCCGCCAAATACAGCGTACCTGCTCCTGTTTACATTATGTCAACTGGGGTCGAGGACAAATGCAATGTTTTTGCAGTACTGCATATCCAGGATACAATACTTCATTGAATGTATCTACACTGCTACTGGAGATATTTCGTCTATTCCATGCGCCTTGTACTCCACATTTCCTGCCAAATACAGCGCACCTGCTTCTGTTTACATTATGTGTACTGGGGTTCGCGGGCAATTGCAATGTTGTTGTAGTACTGCATATTCAGGATTCAATATTTCATAGAACGGATCTACACTGCTATTTGTGATATCTCGTCAATTCGATGCGCGGTATACCGCACGGCTGCTGCCAAATAGAGCGCAAATCAGCCACTGTGCGCTGTGTCATCTCAGGTCCCTGCCTAATTCATTGTAATTGTAGTGTTGCATATTCAGGCTTAAGTATTCAATTAAACGTATCTCCGGTGCTATTGGTGGTATGGCTACAATTCGATGCGCGTTATGCTCCACAGTTGCCGCCTAACAGCGCACCTGCTCCTGTATACATTATGTCAACTCGTTTCAAGGACAAATGCAATGTTGCTGCAGTACAGCACATTCAGGATTCAATATTTCATTGAACGTATATACACTGCTATTCGTGATATCCCGACAATTCGAAGCGCATGATACTCCACATTTCCTGCCAAATACGGCACACCTGCTCCTGTTTACATTATGTCAACTCGGGTCGAGGACAAATGCAATGTTGTTGCAGTACTGCATATCCAGCATTCAATATTTCATTCAACGTATCTACACTGCTACTGGAGATATTTCGTCAATTCCATGCGTCTTGCACTCCACATTTCCTGCCAAATACTGCGCACTTGCTCCAGTTTACATTATGTCAACTCGGGTCGAGGACAAATGCAATTTTTTTGCAGTACAGCACATTCAGGATTCAATATTTCATTGAAAGAATCTATAATGCTATTTGTTATATATCGTCAACTCGATGCGCGGTATACCGCACAGTTGCTGCCAAATAGAACGCAAAACAGCGACCTTGCGCTATGTCAACTCAGGTCACTGCCTAATTCATTGCAATTGTATTTTTGCGTATTCAGACTGATGTAATCAATTGAACGTATCTCCGGTGATATTGGTGGTATGTCTACAATTCGATGCACGTGATACTCCACATTCCCTGCCATATACAGCGCAGCTGCTCCTGTTTACATTATGTCAACTCGGGTCAAAGACAAATGCAACGTTTTTGCAGTACAGCACATTCAGGATTCAATATTTCATTGAACGGATCTACACAGCTATTGGTGATATCCCGACAATTCGATGCGCGTTATACTCCTCATTCGCTGCAAAATACTACGCACATCAGCCGGTTTGCGCATTGTCAGCTCTGTGTCCTGTCAAATACATTGTAATTGCAGTTTATCATATTAGGCACAAGTATTTATTTAAACGTATCTCCGCTGCTATTCGTGGTATGTCGACAAATCTATGCGCGTAATACTCCTCATTTACCGCCAAATAAAGCGCCCCTGCTCCTGTTTGCATTATGTCAACTCGGGTCGAGGACAATTGCAATGTTGTTGTATTACTGCATATTCAGGATTCAATATTTCATTGAACGTATATACACTGCCATGGTAATATCCCGACAATTCGATGCGCGTTATGCTCCACAGTTGCCGCCAAATCGCGGACCTGCTCCTGTTTACATTATGGCAACTGGGGACGAAGACAAATTCAAAGATCTTGTAGTACTGCATACTCAGGATTCAATACTTCATTGAATGTATCTACACTGCTATTGGTGACATCCCGACAATTCGATGCGCATGATACTCTACATTTCCTGCCAAATACAGCGCACCTGCTCCTGTTTACATTATGTCATTCGGGTCGAGGACAAATGCATTGTTTTTGCAGTACATCATATACCGGATTCAATACTTCATTGAACGTATATACACTGCTATTGGTGATATCCCGACAATTACATGCGCGTGATACTCCACATTCCCTGCCAAAGACAGCGCACCTGCTCCTGTTTATATTATGTCAGCTGGGGTCGAAGACAAATGCAATGTTCTTGTAGTACTGCATACTCAGGATTCAATATTTCATTGAATGTATCTACACTGCTATTGGTGATATCACGACAATTCGATGCGCGTGATACTCCACATTCCCTGCCAAAGACAGCGCACCTGCTCTTGTTTACATTATGTCAACTCGGGGCGGGGACAAATGCATTGTTTTTCAGTACAGCACAAACAGGATTCAATACTTCACTGAGCATATATACACTGCTCTTGGTGATATCCCGACAATTCGATGCGCGTGATACTCCACATTACCTGCCAGATACAGCGTACCTGCTCCTCTTCACATTATATCAACTCGGGTCGAGGACAAATGCAATGTTGCTGCAGTACAGCACAAACAGGATTCAATACTTCACTGAGCATATATACACTGCTCTTGGTGATATCCCGACAATTCGATGCGCGTGATACTCCACATTACCTGCCAGATACAGCGTACCTGCTCCTCTTCACATTATATCAACTCGGGTCGAGGACAAATGCAATGTTGCTGCAGTACAGCATATTGAGGATTCAACATTTCATTGAACGTATATACACTGCTATTCGTGATATCCCGACAATTCGACGCGCGTTATACTCCTCATTCGCTGCCAAATACTAAGAACATCAGAGAGTTTGCGCATTGTCAACTCTGTTTCCTGTCAAATACATTGCATTTGCTGTTTATCATGTTAGGCACAAGTATTTAGTTAAACGTATCTCCGCTGCTATTCGTGATATTCCGAAAAATCTATGCGCGTTATTCTCCACATTTCCAGCCAAATACGGCGCATCTGCTCCTGTTTACATTATATCATCTGGGGTCGAAGACAAATGCAATGTTCTTGTAGTACTGCATACTCTGGACTCAATACTTCATTGAACGTATCTACACTACTATTGGTGATATTTCGTCAATTCCATGAGCGTGATACTCCACAGCTGCCGCCAGACAGCGGGCCAGCTCTTGTTTACTTTGTGCCAACTGTTTTCGAGGTCAAATGCAATGTTGTTGCAGTACAGCATATACAGGATTCAATATTTCATTGAACGTATATACACTGCCATGGTGATATCCCGACAATTCGATGCGCATGATACTCCACATTTCCTTCCAAATACAGCGCACCTGCTCCTGTTTACATTATGTCATTCGGGTCGAGGATAAATGCATTGCTTTTGCAGTACAGAATATACCGGATTCAATACTTCATTGAACGTAAATAAACTGCTATTGGTGATACCCCGACAATTCGATGCGCATGATACTCCACATTCCCTGCCAAATACAGCGCACCTGCTCCTGTTTACATTATGTCAACTCGGGTCGAGGACAAATGCAATGTTGTTGCAGTACTGCATATCCAGCATTCTATATTTCATTGAACGTATCTACACTGCTACTGGAGATATTTCGTCAATTCCATGCGTCTTGCACTCCACATTTCCTGCCAAATACTGCGCACCTGCTCCTGTTTACATTATGTCAACTCGGGTCGAGGACAACTGCAATGTTGTTGCAGTACAGCATATTCAGGATTCAATATTTCATTGAAAGGCTCTACACTGCTATTGGTGATATCTCGTCAACTCGATGCGCGTTATACCGCACAGATGCTGCCAAATTGAGCGCAAATCAGCCACTTTGCGCTATGTCAACTCAGGACCCTGACTAATTCATTGTAACTGTAGTTTTGCATATTTAGGCTTTTTTATTCAATTAAACGTATCCCCGGTGCTATTGGTGGTATGCCTACCATTCAATGCGCGCTATGCTCCACAGTTGCAACCAAACAGCGGACCTGCTCCTGTTTACATTATGTCAACTCGGGTCGAGGGCAAATGGAATGTTGTTGCAGTACTGCATATCCAGCATTCAATATTTCATTGAACGTATCTACACTGCTACTGGAGATATTTCGTCAATTCCATGCGTCTTGCACTCCACATTTCCTGCCAAATACTGCGCACCTGCTCCTGTTTACATTATGTCAACTCGGGTCGAGGACAACTGCAATGTTGTTGCAGTACAGCATATTCAGGATTCAATACTTCACTGAGCATATATACACTGCTCTTGGTGATATCCTGACAATCCGATGCGCGTGATACTCCACATTACCTGCCAGATACAGCGTACATGCTCCTCTTCACATTATGTAAACTCGTTTCGAGGACAAATGCAATGTTGCTGCAGTACAGCATATTCAGGATTCAACATTTCATTGAACGTACATACACTGCCATTGGTGATATCCCGACAATTCGATGCGCGTTGTGCTCCTCATTGGCTGCCAAATACTACGCAGATCAGCCAGTTTGCGCATTGTCAACTCTGTGTCCTGTCAAATACATTGTAATTGCAGTTCATTATATTTGGCTCAAATATGTATTTAAACGTATCTCCGCTGCTATTCGTGGTATGTCGACAAATCTATGCGCGTTATACTCCTCATTTGCCATCAAATACAGGGGACCTGCTCCTGTTCACATTATGTCAACTGGGGTCGAAGACAATTGCAATGTTGTTGTAGTACTGCGTATTCAGGATTCAATATTTCATTGATCGTATATACACTGCTATTAGTGATATCCTGACAAATCTAAGCGCAATTGCAATGTTGTTGCAGTAAAGCATATTCAGGAATCAATATTTCATTGAACTGACCTACACTGCTATTTGTGATATCTCGTCAATTCGATGCGCGGTATGCCGCACAGTTTTTACCAAATAGAGCGCAAATCAGCCACTTTGGGCTATGTAAACTCAGGTCCCTGCCTAATTCATTGCAATTGTATTTTTGCATATTTAGGCTTATGTATTCAATTAAACGTATCTCCGGTGCTATAGGTGGTATGCCCACAATTCGATGCGCGTTATGCTCCACAGCTGCCGCCAAACAGCGCACCTGCTCCTGTTTACATTATGTCTAATCTGGTCGAGGTCATATGCAATGTTGTTGCAGTACTGCATAATCAGGATTCAATATTACATTGAACGGATCTGCACTGCTATAGGTGATATCTCGACAATTCGACGTGCCTCATACTCCACATTTGCTGCCAAATACAGTGGACCTGCTGCTGTTTACATTATGTCAAGTCGGGGGTCGCGGACCAATCCAATGTTTTTGCAGTACTGCACATTTAGCCTTCAATATTCAATTGAAAGTATCTCCGTTTCCATTGAAGATTTGTCGACAATTCGATGCGCGCAATAATCTACATATGCTGCCATATACAGCGTACGTCAACCGGTTTGCGCAATGTCAACTCTGTGTCCTGTCAAATCCAATGTTACTTTTGTTGAACATATTTAGGCCTAAGTATTCAATTAAACGTATCCGCTGCTATTGGTGTTATGTCGACAATTCGGTGCGCGCGGTACTCCACATTTTCCGCCAAATGCAGCTGACCTGCTCCTCTTTACATTATGTCAACTCGGGTCGAGGTTAAATGCAATGTTACTGCAGTACTGCATATCCAGGATTCAATACTCCATTGAACGTATCTACACTGCTATTGGTGATATCTCGAAATTTCGACCCGTGTTATACGCCACATTTGCTGCCAAATACTGCGCACATCAGCCGGTTTGCGCTATGTCAACTCAGGCCCTGTCATATCCAGCGTAATTGGCGTTTTGGAGATTCTGCCGGGAATATTCAATTGAACGTATCTCGGTTTCTCATGGAGATATGTCGACAATTCGATGCGCGTACTACTCCACATAAGCAGTCAAATACAGCGCACGTCATTCGGTTTGCGTTACGGCAACTCTGGGCCCTGTCAAATACAGCGTTGCTGCAGTTTTGCAGATTCTGTCTTAAATATTATATTGAGCGTATCTCATTGTTTATTCCTGTTATCTCGACAATTCGATGAGCGTGTTGAGTAGATGATACATTTACACTGTACATGTGAATGTGTGTGTAAGCGTGAGAGGGCGCCCAGGTCTTAATTGAGGCAAGAGACAGTTGCCGGATGTCAGAAGCTTCAGGAAGAGTCGGTCAACAACAAGCGTGCGTGTAAGAAGGTTATCGAGGTCTACAGAGTGCAACATATATGTGTAGCTATTGTGTATAAAATAAAATAAACTATTTGTATTTCCGAATCCTTTCATTACCTTAACATGGTAACAGAGCGTGGTTACTAGTTTTGCAAGCTATTGAGTGCGTGGTTACGATCTTGCGAGTGAGTTTAGTAAGGGAAGAAACCGTCAGAGGATAAAAAGAAAAAAAATACTTCAAGCACGTAGGAATGATTAAGTACAGGAAAAAAAATCAATTAAAATGGAGAGATCGGAAATCATGATACCTGTATTCGATGGTCAGGATTATGGAATGTGGAAGCAAAGAACACGATGTTTCTCAAGTATAAGGAATGCAAGGTTGTTACAACTAGAATTAAGACCGAAAGAGACAATGAAGATTGGGACAAAAAGGATTTGAGGGCGATAAATATAATTTACAGTGCCATCACAAATAGACAATTGGGGTATGTTAGGGAAGAAAAAACGGCATATAATATAATAAAAAGGTTTGATGAAATGTACTTGATGTTGCGACACACAAACTAACTAACGACCAGTCAGGCACAACTGATCGGTTGGTATCGCGAACGTTGAACGTTATTTGCGCTCAAGGGTGAGGATTATAATAAGTGTAAAGAGCGAGATTTAGTTCACCTTATTTATTCCACTCAATACTCTGGTTACAACTGTCTTGATATGTACTGAATTCCTCTTACTACTATGAATACACTGAACTTAAATTACTGATTCTCCTGTTCACTGACTGACGACTGGTAGTTGTTGACTCTTAGAAGACTGGCGCAAGAGTCCCTGATTAACCTCTTCCCTGACTGAAGACTGGTAGGTGTTGACTCTTCGAAGACTGGTGCAAGAGTGATTCTTGGGGATGTTGCTGTCGTAGCGGAAGATTCGTGGTGGGGGTGTCCATAGTCTGTTCCTAATTGCTCATTGGGTAAAGACATATGTTTTGGAATGGGCTGGCTGCCTGCGCAGGTGACCTTACCCTTGGGGAAAACCCGCGTGTTCGGTCTTCCTGAGGTGTAGCATAAACAATAAAGAGATTTCGTGTTTTATGGGCCTTTTCCGTGAGGTCCTAAAGTACCTTGACTGTACGATAGGTCCACTGTATATGAGGGGTCCGCATTAGGGTACCCTTAACGGTCGTCCTGCCCGCGGGACGTATGGTCCCTTAATCCGCCGCGGCAATTACCAGACGGCCACTCCAAATCTCGAACACTTGAAAGAGTCGACGGCACTGCAGATCGTATGCAGAAGGAGATTGGAAAACATAAGACTGGAGAACTACAGTGAATCAGAGTCATTTTTTTGTGACTTTTAAAAATTAATAAACGAATTAAAAGGTGCCGGCGCACAAGTGAGTGGGGGGGAAAAGCTAAATTACATGCTGAATACGTTACCCGAAGAATACAGCTACATAGCGGACCTAATTCTTTGTAATTGCTGTTTTGCATACTTAGGCTTCAGTATTCAATTAAACTAATCCCCGCTGTTATTGATAGAATGTCAACAATTGGACGCGCGTTATACTCCTCATTTGCCGCCAAATACAGCGGACCTGCTCCTGTTTACATTATGTCAACTCCTGTCGAGGTCAAATCCAATGTTTTTGCAGTACTGCATATTCAGGCTTCAATATTCATTTGAACGTATCGCCGTTTCCCTTGGAGATATGTCGACAATTTGATGCGCTTTCTACTCCACATTTGCTGCGAAATACAGCGCACATCAACCGATTTGCACAATGCCAACTGTGTATCCTGTCAAATCCATTGTAGTTGCAGTAAAGCATATTTAGGCTGAAGTATTCAATCAAACGTATCTCTACTGCTATTGGGGGTATGTTGATAATTCTATGCGCCTTCTACTCCACATCTTCTGCCAACTACAGCGCGCGTCAGCCGGATTTCACTATGTCAACCCTGGTCCCTGCCAAATCACTTGAAGTTGCAGTTTTGCATATTTAGGCTGCATTTTTCAATTAAACGTATCTCCGCAGCTATTGATGGCATGTCGAAAATTCGATGCGCGTTATACATCCCATTAGCTGAGAAAAACAGCGCCCTTCGGCCGGTTTGCGCTATGCTAACTCTGTGCTCTGTCAAATATAGCGTTACTGTAGTTTTGGAAATTCTGCCAGAAATATTCAATTGCGCTGATCTCAGATTTTATTCCAGATGTCTCAACAATTCTATGCGCGTCCCACTCCACATATGCTGCCAAATACAGCGCGCGTCATTCAATTCGATGCGCGTTCTACTCCACACTTGCTCTCGCATATAGCGCACCTGCTCCTGTTTAAATTATATCAACTCGGGTCATGGTCAAATCCAATGTTATTGCTGTACTGCATATTCAGGATTCAATATTCCCTTAATTGTTTATACACTGCTGTTGGTGAAATCTCGACAATTCGACGTGCGTTACTCCACATATGCAGCCAAATTCAGCGCACGTCATTCGGTTTGCCCTATGTCAACTCTGGGCCCTGTCAAGTGCAGCGTAATTGCAATTTTGCAGAATCTGTGTTAAATACTCAATTAAAGTATCCGCACTGTTATTGGTGATATCTAGACAAGTGGTTGAGCGCTAAACTCCTCATTCGCTGCGAAATTTAGCGGAGCCGCTCCAGTCTACATCATGTCAAATCGTGTCGAGGTCAAATCCAATGTTATTGCAGTACTGTATTTTCAGTCTTCAATATTCAATTGAACGTTGCTTCGTTTCGATTGGAGATACGAAGAAAATTCGATGCGCGTTCTACTACACAGATGCTGCCAAATACAGCGCACATCAACCGGTTTACTCGATGTCAACTCTGTGTCCTGTCAAATCCAGCGTAATTGCCGTTTTAAAATATTCTACCGGAAATATTCAATTAAACGTGTCTCCGCCGCTATTGGTGGTATGTCGACAATTCGAAGCGCTTTACACCCCACATTTGCTGCCAAATACAGCGCACATGCTCAGGTTTACATCTTGCCAACTCGGGTCGAGGTCAAATCCAATGTTATTCCTATCCTGCTTATCCAGGCTTCAATTATCAATTGAACGAATCTGTACTACTATTGGTGATATGTCGACAATTCGATGCGCGCTACCCCGCACATTTGCTGCAAGAAATAGCGCACAGCAACCAGTTTGCGCAATGTCAACTCTGTGCCCTATCAAATACAGCGTTATTCCTGTTTTGCATATTCAGATTTAAATATTCATTTGAGCGTATTCCAGTTTCTGTTCCAGACATCTCAATAGTTCGATACGCGTTGAACTCCACATTTCCTACCAAATACAGCGCACCTGCTCCTGTTTACATTATGTCAACTGGGGTCGAAGACAAATGCAATGTTCTTGTAGTACTGCATACTCAGGATTCACTACTTCATTGAACGGATCTACACTGCTATTGGTGATATCTCGTCAATTGGATGAGCGGTATACCGCACACTTGCTGCCAAATAGAGCGCAAATCAGCCACTGTGCGCTATGTCAACTCAGGTCCCTGCCTAATTCATTGTAATTGTAGTTTTGCATATTCAGGCTTAAGTATTCAATTAAACGTATCTCCGGTGCTATTGGTGGTATGCCTACAATTCGTTGCGCGTGATACTCCACATTCCCTGCCAAATACAGCGCACCTGCTCCTGTTTACATTATGTCAACTCGGATGGAGGACAAGTGTCATGTTGTTGCAGTACACCACATACGGGATTCAATATTTCATTGAACGTATATACACTGCCATGGTGATATCCCGACAATTCGATGAGCATGATACTCCACATTTCCTGCCAAATACAGCGCACCTGCACCTGTTTACATTATGTCAATTCGGGTCGAAGAGAAATGCAATGTTGCTGAAGTACGGCATATTCAGGATTCAATATTTCATTTAACGTACATACACTGCTATTCGTGATATCCCGACAATTCGAAGCGCGTTATACTCCACATTCCCTGGCAAATACAGAGCACCTGCTCCTGTTTACATTATGTCAACTCGGGTCAAGGACAAATGCAATGTTTTTGCAGAACAGCACATTCAGGATTCAATATTCCATTGAATGTATCTACAATTCTATTGCTGATATCACGACAATTCGATGCGTGTGATACTCCACATTCCCAGCCAAATACAGCGCACCTGCTCCTGTTTACATTATGTCAACTCGGATGGAGGACAAGTGTCATGTTGTTGCAGTACAGCACATACGGGATTCAATATTTCATTGAACGTATATACGCTGCCATGGTAATATCCCGACAATTCGACGCGCATGATACTCCACATTTCCTGCCAAATACAGTGCACCTGCTCGTGTATATATTATGTCAACTCGTTTCGAGGACAAATGCAATGTTGCTGCAGTACAGCACATTCAGGATTCAATATTTCATTGAACGTATATACACTGCTATTCGTGATATCCCGACAATTCGAAGCGCGTTGTACTCCACATTCTCTGGCAAATATAGCGCACCTGCTCCTGTTTACATTATGTCAACTCGGGTCAAGGACAAATGCAATGTTTTTGCAGTACAGCACATTCAGGATTCAATATTTCATTGAATGCATTACACTGCTATACGTGATATCCCGACAATTCGAAGCGCGTTGTACTCCACATTCCCTGGCAAATACAGCGCACCTGCTCCTGTTTACATTATGTCAACTCGGGTCAAGGACAAATGCAATGTTTTTGCAGTACAGCACATTCCGGATTCAATATTTCATTGAACGGATATACACTGCTATTGGTGATATCCCGACAATTCGATCCGCGTTATACTCCTCATTCGCTGCCAAATGCAACGCACATCAGCCGGTTTGCGCATTGTCAACTCTGTGTCCAGTCAAATACATTGTAATTGCATTTTATCATATTATGCACAAGTATTTATTTAAACGTATCTCCGCTGCTATTCCTGGTATGTCGACAAATCTATGCGCGTTATACTCCTCATTTGCCGCCAAACAGCGCACCTGCTCCTGTTTGCATTATGTCAACTCGGGTCGAGGACAAATGCAATGTTGCTGCAAGTACTGCATATTCAGGATTCAATATTTCATTGAACGTGAATACACTGTTATTGGTGACAACCCGACATCTCGATGCGCGTGATACTCCACATTGCCTGCCAAATACAGCGCACCTGCTCCTGTTTACATTATGTCAACTGGGGTCGAAGACAATTGCAATGTTGTTGCAGTACACCATATTCAGGATTCAATATTTCATTGAACGTACATATCCTGCTATTGGTGATATCCCGACAATTCGATGCGCGTTATACTCTTCATTCGCTGCAGAATACTACGTACATCAGCCGGTTGGCGCATTGTCAACTCTGTGTCCTGTCAAATACATTGTAATTGCAGTTCATTATATTAGGCTCAAATATTTATTTAAACGTATCTCCGCTGCTATTCGTGGTATGTCGACAAATCTATGCGCGTTATACTCCTCATTTGCCGCCAAAAACAGGGGACCTGCTCCTGTTCACATTATGTCAACTGGGGTCGAAGACAAATGCAATGTTGTTGTAGTACTGCATATTAAGGATTCAATATTTCATTGAACGGATCTACATTGCTAATGGTGATATCTCGTCAATTCGATGCGCGGTATGCCGCACAGTTGCTACCAAATAGTGCGCAAATCAGCCACTTTGCGCTATGTAAACGCAGGTCCCTGCCGAATTCATTGCAATTGTGTTTTTGCATATGTAGGCTTATGTATTCTATTAAACGTATCTCCGGTGCAATAGGTGGTATGCCTACATTTCGATGCGCGTTATGCTCCACAGCTGCCGCCAAACAGCGCACCTGCTCCTGTTTACATTATGTCAACTCGGGTCGGGGACAAATCCAATGTTTTTGCCGTTCAGGATATTCCAGATTCAATATTTCATTGATCGCATATACACTGCCATTAGTGATATCCTGACAATTCGATTCGCGTTATACTCCTCATTCGTGGCAGAATACTACGTACATCAGCCGGTTGGCGCATTGTCAACTCTGTGTCCTGTCAAATACATTGTAATTGCAGTTAATTATATTAGGCTCAAATATTTATTTAAACGTATCTCCGCTGCTATTCGTGGTATGTCGACAAATCTATGCGCGTTATACTCCTCATTTGCCGCCAAATACAGGGGACCTGCTCCTGTTCACATTATGTCAACTGGGGTCGAAGGCAAATGCAATGTTGTTGTAGTACTGCATATTCAGGATTCAACATTCTATTGAACGTATATACACTGCTATTCGTGATATCCCGACAATTCGAAGCGCGTCATACTCCTCATTCGCTGCCAAATACTAAGCACATCAGAGAGTTTGCGCATTGTCAACTCTGTTTCCTGTCAAATAAATTGTATTTGCTGTTTATCATGTTAGGCTCAAGTATTTAGTTAAACGTATCTCCGCTGCTATTCGTGGTATGTCGACAAATCTATGCGCGTTATACTCCACAGTTGCCGCCAAACAGCGCACCTGCTCCTGTTTACATTATGTCATTCGGGTCGAGGACAAATGCATTGTTTTGGCAGTACATCATATACCGGATTCAATACTTGATTGAACGTACATACACTGCCATTGGTGATATCCCGACAATTCGATGCGCGTGATACTCCACATTACCTGCCAAATACGGCGCACCTACTCCTGTTTACATTATGTCAACACGGATCGAGGACAAATGCAACGTTGTTGCAGTACAGCATATACAGGATTCAATATTTCATTGAACGTATATACACTGCCATGGTGATATCCCGACAATTCGATGCGCATGATACTCCACATTCCCTGCCAAATACAGCGCACGTGCTCTTGTTTAAATTATGCCAACTCGGGTCGAGGACAAATGCAATGTTTTTGCCGTACTGCATATCCAGGATTCAATACGTCATTGAACGTAAATATACTGCTACTGGAGATATTTCGTCAATTCCATGCGTCTTGCACTCCACATTTCCTGCCAAATACTGCGCACCTGCTCCTGTTTACATTATGTCAACTCGGGTCGAGGACAACTGCAATGTTGTTGCAGTACAGCATATTCAGGATTCAATATTTCATTGAAAGGCTCTACACTGCTATTGGTGATATCTCGTCAATTCGATGCGCGGTATGCCGCACAGTTGCTACCAAATAGAGCGCAAATCAGCCACTTTGCGCTATGTAAATGCAGGTCCCTGCCGAATTCATTGGAATTGTGTTTTTGCATATGTAGGCTTATGTATTCTATTAAACGTATCTCCGGTGCAATAGGTGGTATGCCTACATTTCGATGCGCGTTATGCTCCACAGCTGCCGCCAAACAGCGCACCTGCTCCTGTTTACATTATGTCAACTCGGGTCGGGGACAAATCCAATGTTTTTGCCGTTCAGGATATTCCAGATTCAATATTTCATTGATCGCATATACACTGCCATTAGTGATATCCTGACAATTCGATTCGCGTTATACTCCTCATTCGCGGCAGAATACTACGTATATCAGCCGGTTGGCGCATTGTCAACTCTATGTCCTGTCAAATACATTGTAATTGCAGTTTATTATATTAGGCTCAAATATTTATTTAAACGTATCTCCGCTGCTATTCTTGGTATGTCGACAAATCTATGCGCGTTATACTCCTCATTTGCCGCCAAATACAGGGGACCTGCTCCTGTTCACATTATGTCAACTCGGGTCGAGGACAAATGCAATGTTGCTGAAGTACAGCATATTCAGGATTCAACATTTCATTGAACGTATATACACTGCTATTCGTGATATCCCGACAATTCGATGCGTGTTATACTCCTCAGTCGCTGCCAAATACTACGCACATCAGCCGGTTTGCGCATTGTCAACTCTGTGTCCTTTCAAAAACATTGTAATTGCACTTTATCATACTAGGCTCAACTATTTATTTAAACGTATCTCCGCTTCTATTCGTGGTATGTCGACAAATCTATGCGCGTTATACTACTCATTTGCCACCAAATACAGCGCACCTGCTCTTGTTTACATTGTGTCAACTTTGTTCGAGGACAAATGCAGTGTTTTTGCAGGACAGCATATAATGGATTCAATACTTCATTGAACGTATATACACTGCTATTGGTGATATCCCGACAAATCGATGCGCGTGACACTCCATATTTCCTGCCAAATAGAGCACAACTGCTCCTGTTTACATTATGTCCCACTCGGGTCGAGGACAAATGCAATGTTCTTGTAGTACTGCATACTCAGGACTCAATACTTCATTGAACGTATCTACACTACTATTGGTGATATTTCGTCAATTCCATGAGCGTTATACTCCACAGCAGCCGCCAAACAGCGGGCCAGCTCTTGTTTACATTATGAAAACTGTTTTCGAGGACAAATGCAATGTTGTTGCAGTACAGCTTATACAGGATTCAATATTTCATTGAATGTATCTACACTGCTACTGGAGATATTTCGTCAATTCGATGCGCGTGATACTCCACATTCCCTGGCATATACAGCGCACCTGCTCCTGTTTACATTATGTCATTCGGGTCGAGGACAAATGCATTGCTTTTGCAGTACAGAATATACCGGATTCAATACTTCATTGAACGTAAATACACTGCTATTGGTGATACCCCGACAATTCGATGCGCATGATACTCCACATTCCCTGCCAAATACAGCGCACCTGCTCCTGTTTACATTATGTCAACTCGGGTCGAGGGCAAATGGAATGTTGTTGCAGTACTGCATATCCAGCATTCAATATTTCATTGAACGTATCTACACTGCTACTGGAGATATTTCGTCAATTCCATGCGTCTTGTACTCCACATTTCCTGCCAAATACAGCGCACCTGCTCCTGTTTACATTATGTCAACTCGGGTCGAGGACAAATGCAATGTTGTTGCAGTACAGCACAAACAGAATTCAAAATTTCATTGAACGTATATACACTGCTATTGGTGATATCTCGTCAATTCGATGCGCGGTATACCGCACAGATGCTGCCAAATTGAGCGCAAATCAGCCACTTTGCGCTATGTCAACTCAGGACGCTGACTAATTCATTGTAACTGTAGTTTTGCATATTTAGGCTTTTTTATTCAATTAAACGTATCCCCGGTGCTATTGGTGGTATGCCTACCATTCAATGCGCGCTATGCTCCACAGTTGCAACCAAACAGCGGACTTGCTCCTGTTTACATTATATCAACTGGGGTCGAAGACAAATGCAATGTTCTTGTAGTACTGCATACTCTGGACTCAATACTTCATTGAACGTATCTACACTACTATTGGTGATATTTCGTCAATTCCATGAGCGTGATACTCCACAGCTGCCGCCAAACAGCAGGCCAGCTCTTGTTTACATTGTGCCAACTGTTTTCGAGGTCAAATGCAATGTTGTTGCAGTACAGCATATACAGGATTCAATATTTCATTGAACGTATATACACTGCCATGGTGATATCCCGACAATTCGATGCGCATGATACTCCACATTTCCTTCCAAATACAGCGCACCTACTCCTGTTTACATTATGTCATTCGGGTCGAGGACAAATGCATTGTTTTTGCAGTACAGAATATACCGGATTCAATACTTCATTGAACGTAAATACACTGCTATTGGTGATACCCCGACAATTCGATGCGCATGATACTCTACATTCCCTGCCAAATACAGCGCACCTGCTCCTGTTTACATTATGTCAACTCGGGTCGAGGACAAATGCAATGTTGTTGCAGTACTGCATATCCAGCATTCAATATTTCATTGAACGTATCTACACTGCTACTGGAGATATTTCGTCAATTCCATGCGTCTTGCACTCCACATTTCCTGCCAAATACTGCGCACCTGCTCCTGTTTACATTATGCCAACTCGGGTCGAGGACAACTGCATTGTTGTTGCAGTACAGCATATTCAGGATTCAATATTTCATTGAAAGGCTCTACACTGCTGTTGGTGATATCACGTCAATTCGATGCGCCGTATACCGCACAGATGCTGCCAAATTGAGCGCAAATCAGCCACATTGCGCTATGTCAACTCAGGACCCTGACTAATTCATTGTAACTGTAGTTTTGCATATTTAGGCTTTTTTATTCAATTAAACGTATCCCCGGTGCTATTGGTGGTATGCCTACCATTCAATGCGCGCTATGCTCCACAGTTGCAACCAAACAGCGGACCTGCTCCTGTTTACATTATGTCAACTCGGGTCGAGGGCAAATGGAATGTTGTTGCAGTACTGCATATCCAGCATTCAATATTTCATTGAACGTATCTACACTGCTACTGGAGATATTTCGTCAATTCCATGCGTCTTGTACTCCACATTTCCTGCCAAATACAGCGCACCTGCTCCTGTTTACATTATGTCAACTCGGGTCGAGGACAAATGCAATGTTGTTGCAGTACAGCACAAACAGAATTCAAAATTTCATTGAACGTATATACACTGCTATTCGTGATATCCCGACAATGTGAAGCGCGTTATACTCCTCATTCGCTGCAAAATACTACGCACATCAGCCGGTTTGCGCATTGTCAACTCTGTGTCCTGTCAAATACACTGTAATTGCAGTTTATCATATTAGGCACAAGTATTTATTTAAACGTATCTCCGCTGCTATTCGTGGTATGTCGACAAATCTATGCGCGTTATACTCCTCATTTGCTGCCAAATACAGCGCACCTGCTCCCGTTTACATTATGTCAACTCGGGACGAGGACTAATGGAATGTTGTTGTAGTACTACATATACAGGATTCAAAACTTCATTAAATGTATCTACACTGCTATTGGTGATATCACAACAATTCGATGCGCGTGATACTCCACGTTCCCTGCCAAATACAGCGCACCTGCTCCTGTTTACATTATGTCAACTCGGTTCCAGGACAAATGCAATGTTTTTGCAGTACAGCACATTCATGATTCAATATTTCATTGAACGGATCTACACTGCTATTGGTGATATCCCGACAATTCCATGCGCGTGATACTCCACATTCCCAGCCAAATACAGCGCACCTGCTCGTGTTTACATTATGTCAACTCGGATCGAGGACAAATGCAATCTTTTTGCAGTACTGGATATGCAGTATTCAATATTTCATCGAACGTATATACACTGACATGGTGATATCGCCACAATTCGATGCGCATGATACTCCACATTACCTGCCAAATACGGCGCACCTGCTCCTGCTTACATTATGTCAACTCGGGTCGAGGACAAAGCAATGTTGTTGCATTACAGCATATTCAGGATTCAATATTCCATTGAACGGATCTACACTGCTATTTGTGATATCTCGCCAATTCGATGCGCGCTGTGCCGCACAGTTGCTGCCAAATAGAGCGCACATCAGCCACTTTGCGCTATGTCAACTCAGGTCCCTGCCTAATTCATTGTAATTGTAGTTTTGCATATTTCGGCTTATGTATTCAATTAAACGTATCTCCGGTGCTATTGGTGGTACGCCTAGAATTCGATGCGCCTTATGCTCCACAGTTGCGGCCAAACAGCGGACCTGCTCCTGTTTACATTATGGCAACTGGGGTCGAAGACAAAAGCAATGTTCTTGTAGTACTGCATACTCCGGATTCAATACTTCATTGAATGTATCTACACTGCTATTGGCGATATCACGACAATTCGATGCGCGTGATACTCCACATTTTCTGCCAAATACAGTGCACCTGCTCCTGTTTACATTATGTCAACTCGTTTCCAGGACAAATGCAATGTTTTTGCAGTACAGCACATTCAGGATTCAATATTTCATTGAACGGATCTACACTGCTATTGGTGATATCCCGACAATGTGAAGCGCGTTATACTCCTCATTCTCTGCCAAATACTACGCACATCAGAGTGTTTGCGCATTGTCAACTCTGTGTCCTGTCAAATACATTGTAATTGCAGTTTATCATATTAGGCACAAGTATTTATTTAAACGTATCTCCGCTGCTATTCGTGGTATGTCGACAAATCTATGCGCGTTATACTTCTCATTTGCTGCCAAATACAGCGCACCTGCTCCCGTTTACATTATGTCAACTCGGGACGAGGACTAATGCAATGTTCTTGTAGTACTGCATATTCAGGATTCAATACTTCATTGAATGTATCTACACTGCTATTGGTGATATCACGACAATTCGATGCGCATGATACTCCACGTTCCCTGCCAAATACAGCGCACCTGCTCTTGTTTACATTATGTCAACTCGGGTCGGGGACAAATGCATTGTTTTTGCAGTACAGCACAAACAGGATTCAATACTTCACTGAGCATATATACACTGCTCTTGGTGATATCCCGACAAATCGATGCGCGTGATACTCCACATTACCTGCCAGATACAGCGTACCTGTTCCTCTTCACATTATATCAACTCGGGTCGAGGACAAATGCAATGTTGTTGCTGTACAGCATATACAGGATTCAATATTTCATTGAACGTATATACACTGCCATGGTGATATCCCCACAATTCGATGCGCATGATACTCCACATTTCCTTCCAAATACAGCGCACCTGCTCCTGTTTACATTATGTCATTCGGGTCGAGGACAAATGCATTGTTTTTGCAGTACAGAATATACCGGATTCAATACTTCATTGAACGTAAATACACTGCTATTGGTGATACCCCGACAATTCGATGCGCATGATACTCTACATTCCCTGCCAAATACAGCGCACCTGCTCCTGTTTACATTATGTCAACTCGGGTCGAGGACAAATGCAATGTTGTTGCAGTACTGCATATCCAGCATTCAATATTTCATTGAACGTATCTACACTGCTACTGGAGATATTTCGTCAATTCCATGCGTCTTGCACTCCACATTTCCTGCCAAATACTGCGCACCTGCTCCTGTTTACATTATGCCAACTCGGGTCGAGGACAACTGCAATGTTGTTGCAGTACAGCATATTCAGGATTCAATATTTCATTGAAAGGCTCTACACTGCTGTTGGTGATATCTCGTCAATTCGATGCGCCGTATACCGCACAGATGCTGCCAAATTGAGCGCAAATCAGCCACATTGCGCTATGTCAACTCAGGACCCTGACTAATTCATTGTAACTGTAGTTTTGCATATTTAGGCTTTTTTATTCAATTAAACGTATCCCCGGTGCTATTGGTGGTATGCCTACCATTCAATGCGCGCTATGCTCCACAGTTGAAACCAAACAGCGGACATGCTCCTGTTTACATTATGTCAACTCGGGTCGAGGGCAAATGGAATGTTGTTGCAGTACTGCATATCCAGCATTCAATATTTCATTGAACGTATCTACACTGCTGCTGGAGATATTTCGTCAATTCCATGCGTCTTGCACTCCACATTTCCTGCCAAATACTGCGCACCTGCTCCTGTTTACATTATGTCAACTCGGGTCGAGGACAACTGCAATGTTGTTGCAGTACAGCATATTCAGGATTCAATATTTCATTGAAAGGCTCTACACTGCTATTGGTGATATCTCGTCAATTAGATGCGCGGTATACCGCACAGATGCTGCCAAATTGAGCGCAAATCAGACACTTTGCGCTATGTCAACTCAGGCCCCTGACTAATTCATTGTAACTGTAGTTTTGCATATTTAGGCTTTTTTATTCAATTAAACGTATCCCCGGTGCTATTGGTGGTATGCCTACCATTCAATGCGCGCTATGCTCCACAGTTGCAACCAAACAGCGGACCTGCTCCTGTTTCCATTATGTCAACTCGGGTCGAGGGCAAATGGAATGTTGTTGCAGTACTGCATATCCAGCATTCAATATTTCATTGGACGTATCTACACTGCTACTGGAGATATTTCGTCAATTCCATGCGTCTTGTACTCCACAATTCCTGCCATATACAGCGCACCTGCTCCTGTTTACATTATGTCAACTCGGGTCGAGGACAAATGCAATGTTGTTGCAGTACAGCACAAACAGGATTCAATACTTCACTGAGCATATATACACTGCTCTTGGTGATATCCCGACAATCCGATGCGCGTGATACTCCACATTACATGCCAGGTACAGCGTACATGCTCCTCTTCACATTATGTCAACTCGTTTCGAGGACAAATGCAATGTTGCTGCAGTACAGCATATTCAGGATTCAACATTTCATTGAACGTATATACACTGCTATTCGTGATATCCCGACAATTCGAAGCGCGTTATACTCCTCATTCGCTGCCAAATACTAAGCACATCAGAGAGTTTGCGCATTGTCAACTCTGTTTCCTGTCAAATACATTGCATTTGCTGTTTATCATGTTAGGCTCAAGTATTTAGTTAAACGTATCTCCGCTGCTATTCGTGATATCCCTACAAATCTATGCGCGTTATTCTCCACATTTCCAGCCAAATACGGCGCATCTGCTCCTGCTCACATTATATCAACTGGGGTCGAAGACAAATGCAATGTTCTTGTAGTACTGCATACTCAGGACTCAATACTTCATTGAACGTATCTACACTACTATTGGTGACATTTCGTCAATTCCATGAGCGTGATACTCCACAGCTGCCGCCAAACAGCGGGCCAGCTCTTGTTTACATTGTGCCAACTGTTTTCGAGGTCAAATGCAATGTTGTTGCTGTACAGCATATACAGGATTCAATATTTCATTGAACGTATATACACTGCCATGGTGATATACCGACAATTCGATGCGCATGATACTCCACATTTCCTGCCAAATACAGCGTACCTACTCCTCTTCACATTATGTCAACTCGGGTCGAGGACAAATGCAATACTGCTGCAGTACAGCATATTCAGGATTCAACATTTCATTGAGCGTATATACACTGCTATTGGTGATATCCCGACAAATCGATGCGCGTCATACTCCACATTTCCAGCCAAATACGGCGCATCTGCTCCTGTTTACATTATATCAACTGCTGTCGAAGACAAAGGCAATGTTCTTGTAGTACTGCATACTCAGGATACAATACTTCATTGAACGTATCTACACTACTATTGGAGATATTTCGTCAACTCCATGAGCGTTATACTCCACAGCTGCCGCCAAACAGGGGGCCAGCTCTTGTTTACATTGTGTCAACTGTTTTCGAGGACAACTGCATTATTGTTGGAGTACAGCATAATCAGGATTCAATATTTCATTGAACGTATATACACTGCTATTCGTGATATCCCGACAATTCGATGCGCGTTATACTCCTCATTCGCTGCCAAATACTACGCAGATCGGCCGGATTGCGCATTGTCAACTCTGTGTCCTGTCAAATACATTGTAATTGCAGTTTATCATATTAGGCTCAAGTATTTATTTAATCGTGTCTCTGCTGCTATTTGTGGTATGTCCACAAATCCATGCGCGTTATACTCCTCATATGCCGCCAAATACAGTGCACCTGCTCTTGTTTACATTGTGTCAACTGTGGTCGAGGACAAATGCATTGTTTTTGCAGTACAGCACATACGGGATTCAGTACTTCATTCAACGTATATACACTGCTATTGGCGATATCACGACAAATCGATGCGCGTGATACTCCACATTCCCTGCCAAATACAGCGCACCTGCTCCTGTTTACATTATGTCAACTCGGATCGAGGACAAATGCAATGTTGTTGCAGTACAGTATATACAGAATTCAAAATTTCATTGAACGTATATACACTGCTATTGGTGATATCCCGACAATTCCATGCGCGTGATACTCCACATTCCCAGCCAAATACAGCGCACCTGCTCGTGTTTACATTATGTCAACTCGGATCGAGGACAAATGCAATCTTTTTGCAGTACTGGATATGCAGTATTCAATATTTCATCGAACGTATATGCACTGCTATTGGTGATATCCCGACAATTCGATGCGCGTGACACTCCACATTACCTGCCAAATACAGCGTACCTGCTCCTCTTCACATTATGTCAACTCGGGTCGAGGACAAATGCAATGTTGCTGCAGTACAGCATATTCAGGATTCAACATTTCATTGAACGAATATACACTGCTATTCGTGATATCCCGACAATTCGAAGCGCGTCATACTCCTCATTCGCTGCCAAATACTAAGCACATCAGAGAGTTTGCGCATTGTCAACTCTGTTTCCTGTCAAATAAATTGTATTTGCTGTTTATCATGTTAGGCTCAAGTATTTAGTTAAACGCATCTCCGCTGCTATTCGTGGTATGTCGACAAATCTATGCGCGTTATACTCCACAGTTGCCGCCAAACAGTGCACCTGCTCCTGTTTACATTATGTCATTCGGGTCGAGGACAAATGCATTGTTTTGGCAGTACATCATATACCGGATTCAATACTTGATTGAACGTACATACAGTGCCATTGGTGATATCCCGACACTTCGATGCGCGTGATACTCCACATTACCTGCCAAATACGGCGCACCTACTCCTGTTTACATTATGTCAACACGGATCGAGGACAACTGCAATGTTGTTGCAGTACAGCATATACAGGATTCAATATTTCATTGAACGTATATACACTGCCATGGTGATATCCCGACAATTCCATGCGCGTGATACTCCACATTACCTGCCAAATACAGCGCACCTGCTCCTGTTTACATTATGTCAACTCGGCTCGGGGACAAATGCAATGTTTTTGCAGTACTGCATATTCAGGATTCAATATTTCATTGACCGTATATACACTGCTATTGGTGATATCCCGACAATTCGATGCGCGTTATACTCCTCATTCGCTGCCAAATACAGCGCGCGTCATTCAATTCGATGCGCGTTCTACTCCACACTTGCTCTCGTATATAGCGCACCTGCTCCTGTTTAAATTATATCAACTCGGGTCATGGTCAAATCCATTGTTATTGCTGTACTGCATATTCAGGATTCAATATTCCCTTAATTGTTTATACACTGCTATTGGTGAAATCTCGACAATTCGACGGGCGTTACTCCACATATGCGGCCAAATTCAGCGCACGTCATTCGGTTTGCCCTATGTCAACTCTGGGCCCTGTCAAGTGCAGCGTAATTGCAATTTTGCAGAGTCTGTGTTAAATACTCAATTAAACGTATCCGCACTGTTATTGGTGATATCTAGACAAGTGGTTGAGCGTTAAACTCCTCATTCGCTGCGAAATTTAGCGGAGCTGCTCCAGTTTACGATATGTCAAATCGGGTCGAGGTCAAATCCAATGTTATTGCAGTACTGTATATTCAGCCTTCAATATTCAATTGAACGTTGCTTCGTTTCGATTGGAGATACGAAGAAAATTCGATGCGCGTTCTACTCCACAGATGCTGCCAAATACAGCGCACATCAACCGGTTTACTCAATGTCAACTCTGTGTCCTGTCAAATCCAGCGTAATTGCCGTTTTAAAATATTCTACCGTTAATATTCAATTAAACGTGTCTCCGCCGCTATTGGTGGTATGTCGACAATGCGAAGCGCTTTACACACCACATTTGCTGCCAAATACAGCGCACATGCTCCCGTTTACATTTTGCCAACTCGGGTCGAGGTCAAATCCAATGTTATTGCTATGCTGCTTATCCAGGCTTCAATTATCAATTGAACGAATCTGTACTACTATTGGTGATATGTCGACAATTCGATGCGCGCTATCCCGCACATTTGCTGCAAGAAATAGCGCACAGCAACCAGTTTGCGCAATGTCAACTCTGTGTCCTATCAAATACAGCGTTATTCCTGTTTTGCATAGTCAGTTTTAAATATTCATTTGAGCGTATTCCAGTGTCTATTCCAGATATCTCGATAGCTCGATACGCGTTAAACTCCACATTTGCTGCCAAATAGAGCGCGCTTGCAACTGTTTACATTAAGTAATCTCGGATCGAGGTCAAATCCAATGCTATTGCTGTACTGCATATTCAGGAATCAATTTTCCATTGAAATTTTCTACACTGCTATTGGTGATATCCCGACAATTCGATGCGCGTTATACTCCTAATTCGATGCCAAATACTATGCACATCAGCCGGTTTGCGCAATATCAACTCTGTGTCCTGTCAAATACATTGCAATCGCAGTTTATCATATTACTCTCAAGTATTTATTTAAACGTATCTCCGCTGCTATTCGTGGTATGTCGACAGATCTATGCGCGTTATACCCCTCATTTGCCGCCAAATACAGCGGACCTGCTCCTGTTTACATTATGTCAACTGGGGTCGAGGACAATTGCAATGTTGTTGCAGTACAGCATATTTTGGAATCGATATTTCATTGAACGTAAATACAGTGTTATTGGTGATATCCCGACAACTCGACGCGCGTGATACTCCACATTCCCTGCCAAATACAGCGCACCTGCTCCTGTTTTCATTATGACAACCCGGGTCGAGGACAAATGCTACGTTGTTGTACTACTGCATATTCAGGATTCAATTCTTCATTGAATGTATTTACACTGATATTGGTGACATCACGACAATTCGATGCGCGTGATACTCCACATTCCCTGCCAAATACAGCGCACCTGCTCCTGTTTACATTATGTCAACTCGGGTCGTGGACAAATGCTACGTTGTTGTAGTACTGCATATTCAGGATTCAATATTTCATAAAACGGATCTACACTGCTATTTGTGGTATCTCGTCAATTCGATGCGCGGTATACCGCACAGCTGCTGCCAAATAGAGCGCAAATCAGCCACTGTGCGCTGTGTCAACTCAGGTCCCCGCCTAATTCATTGTAATTGTATTTTTGTATATTTTGGCTGATGTATTCAATTAAACGTACCTCCGGTGCTAGAGGTGGTATGCCTACAATTCGATGCGCGTGATACTCCGCATTCCCTGCCAAATACAGCGCAGCTGCTCCTGTTTACATTATGTCAACTCGGGTCGAGGACAAATGCTACGTTGTTGTAGTACTGCATATTCAGGATTCAATTCTTCATTGAATGTATCTACACTGCTATTGGTGATATCACGACAATTCGATGCGCGTGATACTCCACATTCCCTGCCAAATACAGCGCACCTGCTCCTGTTTACATTATGTCAACTCGGGTCGAGGACAATTGCAATGTTGTTGCAGTACAGCAGATTCAGGATTCAATATTTCGTTAAACGGATCTACAGTGCTATTTGTGATATCTCGTCAATTCGATGTGCGGTATACCGCACAGTTGCTGCCAAATGGAGCGCAAATCAGCCACTTTGCGCTATGTCAACTCAGGTCCCTGCCTAATTCATTGTAATGGTAGTTTTGCTTATTTAGGCTTATGTATTCAATTAAACTTATCTCCGCTGCTATTCGTGGTATGCCGACAAATCCGTGCGCGTGAGACTCCTCATTTGCCGCCAAATACACCGGACCAACTCCTGTTTACATTATGTCAACTGAGGTCGAGGACAATCGCAATGTTGTTGTAGTACTGCATATTCAGGATTCAATATTTCATTGAACGTATATACACTGCCATCGTAATATCCCGACAATTCGATGCGCATGAAACTCCACATTTTCTGCCAAATACAGTGCACTTGCTCCTGTTTATATTATGTAAACTCGTTTCGAGGATAAATGCAATCTTGCTGCAGTGCAGCAAATTCAGGATTCAATATTTCATTGAACGTATATACACTGCTATTCGTGATATCCCGACAATTCGTTGCGCGTTGTGTTCCACAGTTGCCGCCAAACAGCGCACCTGCTCCTGTTTACATTATGTCAACTCGATTCCCGGACAAATGCCATGTTTTTGCAGTACAGCACATTCAGGATTCAATATTTCATTGAACGGATCTACACTGCTATTGGTGATATCTCGTCAATTCGATGCGCGGTATACCGCACACTTGCTGCCAAATAGAGCGCAAATCAGCCACTTTGCGCTATGTCAACTCTGCTCCCTGCCCAATTCATTGTAATTGTGGTTTAGCATATTTAGGCCTAAGTATTCAATTAAACGGATCTCCGGTGCTATTGGTGGTATGCCTACAATTCGATGCGCGTTATGCTCTACAGTTGCCGCCAAATACAGCATACCTGCCCCTGTTTACTTTATATCAACTTGGGTTGAGGACAAATGCAACGTTTTTGAAGTACTGCATACTCAGGATTCAATACTTCATTGCATGTATCTACAATGCTACTGGTGATATCACTACAATTCGATACGCGTGGTACTCCACATTTCCTGCCAAATACAGCGCACCTTCGCCTGTTTACACTATGTCAACTTGGGTCGAGGACAAATGCAACGTTGTTGTAGTACTGCTTATTCAGGATTCAATACTTCATTGAATGTATCTACACTGCTATTGGTGATATCACGACAATCCGACGCGCGTGATACTCCGCATTCCCTGCCAAATACAGCGCACCTGCTCCTGTTTACATTATGTCAACTCGGGTCGAGGACAAATGCTACGTTGTTGTAGTACTGCATATTCAGGATTCAATACTTCATTGAATGTATCTACACTGCTATTGGTGATATCACGACAATTCGATGCTCGTGATACTCCACATTCCCTGCCAAATACAGCGCACCTGCTCCTGTTTACATTATGTCAACTGGGGTCGAAGACAATTGCAATGTTGTTGCAGTACACCACATTCAGGATTCCGTATTTCATTGAACGCACATATCCTGCAATTTGTGATATCCCGACAATTCGATGCGCGTTATACTCCTCATTCGCTGCAGAATACTACGCACATCAGCCGGTTTGCGCATTGTCAACTCTGTGTCCTGTCAAATACATTGTAATTGCAGTTTATCATATTAGGCTCAAATTTTTATTTAAACGTATCTCCGCTGCTATTCGTGGTATGTCGACAAATCTATGCGCGTTATACTCCTCATTTTCCGCCAAATACAGCGGACCTGCTCCTGTTTATATTATGTCAACTGGTGTCGAAGACAAATGCAATGTTCTTGTAGTACTGCATACTCAGGATTCAATATTTCATTGAATGTATCTACACCGCTATTGGCGATATCACGACAATTCGATGCGCGTGATACTCCACATTCCCTGCCAAAGACGACGCACCTGCTCTTGTTTACATTATGTCAACTCGGGTCGGGGACAAATGCATTGTTTTTGCAGTATAGCACATACAGGATTCAATACTTCACTGAACATATATACACTGCTATTGGTGATATCCCGAGAATTCCATGCGCGTGATACTCCACATTACCTGCCAAATACAGCGCACCTGCTCCTGTTTACATTATGTCAACTCGGCTCGGGGACAAATGCAATGTTTTTGCAGTACTGCATATTCAGGATTCAATATTTCATTGACCGTATATACACTGCTATTGGTGATATCCCGACAATTCGATGCGCGTTATACTCCTCATTCGCTGCCAAATACAGCGCGCGTCATTCAATTCGATGCGCGTTCTACTCCACACTTGCTCTCGTATATAGCGCACCTGCTCCTGTTTAAATTATATCAACTCGGGTCATGGTCAAATCCAATGTTATTGCTGTACTGCATATTCAGGATTCAATATTCCCTTAATTGTTTATACACTGCTATTGGTGAAATCTCGACAATTCGACGTGCGTTACTCCACATATGCGGCCAAATTCAGCGCACGTCATTCGGTTTGCCCTATGTCAACTCTGGACCCTGTCAAGTGCAGCGTAATTGCAATTTTGCAGAGTCTGTGTTAAATACTCAATTAAACGTATCCGCACTGTTATTGGTGATATCTAGACAAGTGGTCGAGCGTTAAATTCCTCATTCGCTGCGAAATTTAGCAGAGCTGCTCCAGTTTACAATATGTCAAATCGGGTCGAGGTCAAATCCAATGTTATTGCAGTACTGTATATTCAGCCTTCAATATTCAATTGAACGTTGCTTCGTTTCGATTGGAGATACGAAGAAAATTCGATGCGCGTTCTACTCCACAGATGCTGCCAAATACAGCGCACATCAACCGGTTTACTCAATGTCAATTCTGTGTCCTGTCAAATCCAGCGTAATTGCCGTTTTAAAATATTCTACCGTTAATATTCAATTAAACGTGTCTCCGCCGCTATTGGTGGTATGTCGACAATTCGAAGCGCTTTACACACCACATTTCCTGCCAAATACAGCGCACATGCTCCCGTTTACATTTTGCCAACTCGGGTCGAGGTCAAATCCAATGTTATTGCTATGCTGCTTATCCAGGCTTCAATTATCAATTGAACGAATCTGTACTACTATTGGTGATATGTCGACAATTCGATGCGCGCTATCCCGCACATTTGCTGCAAGAAATAGAGCACAGCAACCAGTTTGCGCAATGTCAACTCTGTGTCCTATCAAATACAGCGTTATTCCTGTTTTGCATAGTCAGTTTTAAATATTCATTTGAGCGTATTCCAGTTTCTATTCCAGATATCTCGATAGCTCGATACGCGTTAAACTCCACATTTGCTGCCAAATAGAGCGCACTTGCAACTGTTTACATTAAGTAATCTCGGATCGAGGTAAAATCCAATGCTATTGCTGTACTGCATATTCAGGAATCAATATTCCATTGAAATTTTCTACACTGCTATTGGTGATATCCCGACAATTCGATGCGCGTTATACTCCTAATTCGATGCCAAATACTATGCACATCAGCCGGTTTGCGCATTATCAACTCTGTGTCCTGTCAAATACATTGCAATCGCAGTTTATCATATTAGGCTCAATTATTTATTTAAACGTATCTCCGCTGCTATTCGTGGTATGTCGACAAATCTATGCGCGTTATACTCCTCATTTGCCGCCAAATACGGGGGACCTGCTCCTGTTCACATTATGTCAACTGGGGTCGAAGACAAATGCAATATTGTTGAGGTACTGCATATTCAGGATTCAATATTTCATTGAACGGATCTACACTGCTAATGGTGATATCTCGTCAATTCGATGCGCGTGATACTCCACTGTTCCTGCCAAATACGGCGCACCTGCTCCTGTTTACATTATGTCAACTCGGGTCGAGGACAAATCCAATGATTTTGCAGTACAGGATATTCAGGATTCAATATTTCATTGATCGTATATACACTGCTATTAGTGATATCTTGGCTAATCTATGCGCGCTATACTCCTCATTTGCCGCCAAATAAAGCGGACCTGCTCCTGTTAACATTAAGTCAACTGGGGTCGAGGACAATTGCAATGTTGTTGCTGTAAAGCATATTCAGGAATCAATATTTCATTGAACAGACCTACACTGCTATTTGTGATATCTCGTCAATTCGATGCGCGGTATGCCGCACAGTTGCTACCAAATAGAGCGCAAATCAGCCACTTTGCGCTATGTAAACTCAGGTCCGTGCCGAATTCATTGCAATTGTATTTTTCCATATTTAGGCTTATGTATTCAATTAAACGTATCTCCGGTGCAATAGGTGGTATGCCTACAATTCGATGCGCGTTATGCTCCACAGCTGCCTCCAAACAGCGCACCTGCTCCTGTTTACATTATGTCAACTCGGGTCGGGGACATATCCAATGTTTTTGCCGTTCAGGATATTCAGGATTCAATATTTCATTGATCGTATATACACTGCCATTAGTGATATCCTGACAATTCGATGGGCGTTGTACTCCTCATTGGCTGCCAAATACTACGCAGATCAGCCGGTTTGCGCATTGTCAACTCTGTGTCCTGTCAAATACATTGTAATTGCAGATTATCATGTTACGCTCAAGTATTTATTTAAACGTATCTCCGCTGCTATTAGTGGTATGTCGACAAATCTATGCGCGTCATACTCCTCATTTGCCGCCAAACAGCGCACCTGCTCCTGTTTACATTATGTCAACTCGGGTCGAGGACAATTGCAATGTTGCTGCAAGTACTGCATATTCAGGATTCAATATTTCATTGATCGTATATACACTGCCATTAGTGATATCCTGACAATTCGATGCGCGTTGTGCTCCTCATTGGCTGCCAAATACTACGCAGATCAGCCGGTTTGCGCATTGTCAACTCTGTGTCCTGTCAAATACATTGTAATTGCAGTTTATCATATTAGGTTCAGGTATTTATTAAAACGTATCTCCGCTGCTATTCGTGGTATCTCGACAAATCTATGCGCGTTATACTCCTCATTTGCCGCCAAATACAGCGCACCTGCTCCTGTTTACATTATATCAACTTGGGTCGAGGACAAATGCAACGTTTTTGAAGTACTGCATATTCTGGATTAAATACTTCATTGAACGTATATACACTGCTATTGGTGATATCCCGACAATTCGATGCGCGTGAAACTATGCATTTCCTGCCAAATACGGCACACCTGCTCCTGTTTACATTATGTCAACTCGGGTCAAGGAAAAATGCAATGTTTTTGGAGTACAGCACATTCGGGACACAATATTTCATTGAACTGATCTACACTGCTATTTGTGATATCTCGTCAATTCCGTGCGCGGTATACCTCACAGTTGCTGCCAAATAGAGCGCAAATCTGCCACTTTGCGCTATGCCAACTCCGGTCCCTGCCTAATTCATTGTAATTGTAGTTTAGCATATTTAGGCCTAAGTATTCAATTGAACGGATCTCCAGTGCTATTGGTGGTATGCCTACAATTCGATGCGCGTTATGCTCCACAGTTGCCGCCAAATACAGCGCACCTGCTCCTGTTTACATTATGTCAACTCGGGCCGAGGACAAATCCAATGTTTTTGCAGTAGAGGATATTCAGGATTCAATATTTTATTGAACGTATATACACTGCTATTCGTGATGTCCCGACAATTGGAAGCGCGTTATACTCCACATTCCCTGGCAAATACAGCGCACCTGCTCCTGTTTACATTATGTCAACTCGGTTCAAGGACAAATGCAATGTTTTTGCAGTACAGCACATTCAGGATTCAATATTTCATTTGACGGATCTACACTGCTATTGGTGATATCTCGTCAATTCGATGCGCGGTATACAGCACGCTTGCTGCCAGATAGAGCGCAAATCAGCCACTGTGCGCTATGTCAACTCAGGTCCCTGAGTAATTCATTGTAATTGTAGTTTTGCATATGCAGGCTTAAGTATTCAGTTAAACGTATCTCCGGTGCTATTGGTGGTATGGCTACAATTCGTTGCGCGTGATACTCCACATTCCCTGCCAAATACGGCACACCTGCTCCTGTTTACATTATCTCAATACGGATCGAGGGCAAATGCATTGTTTTTGCAGTACTGCATATACAGGATTAAATACTTCATTGAACGTATATACACTGCTATTGGTGATATCCCGACAATTCGACGCGCGTGATACTCCACCTTTCCTGCCAAATACAGCGCACCTGCTCCTCTTTACAATATGTCAACTCGGGTCGAGGACAAATGCAATGTTGCTGCAGTACAGCACATTCAGGATTCAATATTTCATTGAACGGATCTACACTGCTATTTGTGATATCTCGTCAATTCGATGCGCGGTATACCGCACAGTTGCTGCCAAATAGAGCGCAAATCAGCCACTTTGCGCTATGTCAACTCTGCTCCCTGCCCAATTCATTGTAATTGTGGTTTAGCATATTTAGGCCTAAGTATTCAATTAAACGGATCTCCGGTGCTATTGGTGGTATGCCTACAATTCGATGCGCGTTATGCTCTACATTTGCCGCCAAATACAGCATACCTGCCCCTGTTTACTTTATATCAACTTGGGTTGAGGACAAATGCAACGTTTTTGTAGTACTGCATATTCAGGATTCAATTCTTCATTGAATGTATCTACACTGCTATTCGTGATTCCGACAATTCGAAGCGCGTTATACTCCACATTCCCTGGCAAACACAGCGCACCTGCTCCTGTTTACATTATGTCAACTCGGGTCAGGGACAAATGCAATGTTTCTGCAGTACAGCACATTCAGGAATCAATATTTCATTGAACGGATCTACACAGCTATTGGTGATATCCCGACAATACGATGCGCTTGATACTCCACATTTCCTGCCAAATACGGCACACCTGCTCCTGTTTACATTATGTCAACTCGGGTCGAGGACAAATGCAATGTTTTTGCAGTACTGCATATCCCGGATACAATACTTCATTGAACGTATCTACACTGCTGCTGGAGATATGTCGTCTACTCCATGCGCCTTGTACTCCACATTTCCTGCCAAATACTGCGCACCTGCTCCTGTCTACATTATGTCAACTGGGGTCCGCGGACAATTGCAATGTTGTTGCAGTACAGCACATTCAGGATTCAATATTTCGTTGAACGGATATACACTGCTATTGGTGATATCCCGACAATTCGATCCGCATTATACTCCTCATTGGCTGCCAAATACTATGCAGATCAGCCGGTTTGCGCATTGTCAACTCTGTGTCCTGTCAAATACATTGTAATTGCAGATTATCATGTTAGGCTCAAGTATTTATTTAAACGTATCTCCGCTGCTATTAGTGGTATGTCGACAAATCTATGCGCATTATACTCCTCATTTGCCGCCAAACAGCGCACCTGCTCCTGTTTACATTATGTCAACTGGGGTCGAAGACAATTGCAATGTTGTTGCAGTACACCATATTCAGGATTCAATATTTCATTGAACGTACATATCCTGCTATTGGTGATATCCCGACAATTCGATGCGCGTTATACTCCTCATTCGCTGCAGAATACTACGTACATCAGCCGGTTGGCGCATTGTCAACTCTGTGTCCTGTCAAATACATTGTAATTGCAGTTCATTATATTAGGCTCAAATATTTATTTAAACGTATCTCCGCTGCTATTCGTGGTATGTCGACAAATCTATGCGCGTTATACTCCTCATTTGCCGCCAAATACAGGGGACCTGCTCCTGTTCACATTATGTCAACTGGGGTCGAAGACAAATGCCATGTTGTTGTAGTACTGCATATTCAGGATTCACTATTTCATTGAACGGATCTACACTGCTAATGGTGATATCTCGTCAATTCGATGCGCGTGATACTCCACATTTCCTGCCAAATACGGCGCACCTGCTCCTGTTTACATTATGTCAACTCGGGTCGAGGACAAATCTAATGATTCTGCAGTACAGGATATTCAGGATTCAATATTTCATTGATCGTATATACACTACTATTAGTGATATCCTGACAAATCTATGCGCGTTATAATCCTCATTTGCCGCCAAATAAAGCGGACCTGCTCCTGTTTACATTAAGTCAACTGGGGTCGAGGACAATTGGAATGTTGTTGCAGTAAAGCATATTCAGGAATCAATATTTCATTGAACAGAGCTACACTGCTATTTGTGATATCTCGTCAATTCGATGCGCGGTATGCCGCACGGTTGCTACCAAATAGAGCGCAAATCAGCCACTTTGCGCTATGTAAACTCAGGTCCCTGTCTAATTCATTGCAATTGTATTTTTGCATATTTAGGCTTATGTATTCAATTAAACGTATCTCCGGTGCTATAGGTGGTATGCCTACAATTCGATGCGCGTGATACTCCACATTCCCTGCCAAATACAGCGCACCTACTCCTGTTTACATTATGTCAACTCGGGTCGTGGACAAATGCAATGCTGTTGCAGTACAGCATATTCAGGATTCAATATTTCATTGAACGTAAATTCACTGCTATTGGTGATATCCCGACAACTCGATGCGCGTTGTACTCCTCTTTCGCTGCCAAATACTACGCAGATCAGCCGGTTTGCGCATTGTCAACTCTGTGTCCTGTCAAATACATTGTAATTGCAGATTATCATATTAGGTTCAAGTATTTATTTAAACGTATCTCCGCTGCTATTAGTGGTATGTCGACAAATCTATGCGCGTTATACTACTCATTTGCAGCCAAATACAGCGGACCTGCTCCTGTTTACATTATGTCAACTGGGGTCGAGGACAAATCCAATGTTTTTGCAGTACAGGATATTCAGGATTCAATATTTCATTGAACGTATATACACTGCTATTGGTGATATTCTGACAATTCGATGCGCGTGATACTCCACATTCCCTGGCAAATACTACGCTGAACAGCCGGTTTGCGCATTGTCAACTCTGTGTCCTGTCAAATACGTTGTAATTGCAGTTTATCATATTAGGCTCAAGTATTTATTTAAACGTATCTCCGCTGCTATTAGTAGTATGTCGACAAATCTATGCGCGTTATACTCCTCATTTGCCGCCAAATACAGCGGTCCTGCTCCTGATTACATTATGTCAACCCGGGTCGAGGACAATTGCAATGTAGCTGTAGTACTGCATATTCAGGATTCAATACTTCATTGAATGTATCTACACTGCTATTGGCCATATCACGACAATCGGTGCGCGTGATACTCCACATTCCCAACCAAATACAGCGCACCTGCTCCTGTTTACATTATTTCAACTCGGGTCAAGGAAAAATGCAATGTTATTGCAGTACAGCACATTCAGGATTCGATATTTCATTGAACGGATCTACACTGCTATTTGTGATATCTCGTCAATTCGATGCGCGGTATACCGCACAGTTGCCGCCAAATACAGCGCACCTGCCCCTGTTTACATTATATCAACTTGGGTCGAGGACAAATGCAACGATTTTGTAGTACTGCATATTCAGGATTCAATACTTCAATGAATGTATCTACTCTGCTATCGGTCATATCACGACAATTCGATGCGCGTGATACTCCATATTTGCTGACCAATACGGCGCACCTGCTCCTGTTTACATTATTTCAACTCGGGTCAAGGAAAAATGCAATGTTATTGCAGTACAGCACATTCAGGATTCGTTATTTCATTGAACGGATCTACACTGCTATTTGTGATATCTCGTCAATTCGATGCGCGGTATACCGCACAGTTGCCGCCAAATACAGCGCACCTGCCCCTGTTTACATTATATCAACTTGGGTCGAGGACAAATGCAACGATTTTGTAGTACTGCATATTCAGGATTCAATACTTCAATGAATGTATCTACTCTGCTATCGGTCATATCACGACAATTCGATGCGCGTGATACTCCATATTTGCTGACCAATACGGCGCACCTGCTCCTGTTTACATTATGTCAACTCGGGTCGAGGGCAAATGGAATGTTGCTGTAGTGTTGCATATTCAGGATTTAATACTTCATTGAATGTATCTACACTGCAATTGGTCATATCACGACAATTCGATGCGCGTGATACACCACATTCCCTGCCAAATACAGCGCACCTGCTCTTGTTTACATTGTGTCAACCGTGGTCGTGGAAAAATGCATTGTTTTTGCAGTACAGCATATACCGGATTCAATACTTCATTGAACGTATATACACTGTTTTTGGTTATATCCCGACCATTCGATAAGCGTGGTACTACACGTTTCCTGCCAAATACGGCACACCTGCTCCTGTTTACATTATGTCAACTCGGGTCGAGGACAAATGTTACGTTGTTGTAGTACTGCATATTCAGGATTCAATTCTTCATTGAATGTATCTACACTGCTATTCGTGATTCCGACAATTCGAAGCGCGTTATACTCCACATTCCCTGGCAAACACAGCGCACCTGCTCCTGTTTACATTATGTCAACTCGGGTCAGGGACAAATGCAATGTTTCTGCAGTACAGCACATTCAGGAATCAATATTTCATTGAACGGATCTACACAGCTATTGGTGATATCCCGACAATACGATGCGCTTGATACTCCACATTTCCTGCCAAATACGGCACACCTGCTCCTGTTTACATTATGTCAACTCGGGTCGAGGACAAATGCAATGTTTTTGCAGTACTGCATACCCAGGATACAATACTTCATTGAACGTATCTACACTGCTGCTGGAGATATGTCGTCTACTCCATGCGCCTTGTACTCCACATTTCCTGCCAAATACTGCGCACCTGCTCCTGTCTACATTATGTCAACTGGGGTCCGCGGACAATTGCAATGTTGTTGCAGTACAGCACATTCAGGATTCAATATTTCGTTGAACGGATATACACTGCTATTGGTGATATCCCGACAATTCGATCCGCATTATACTCCTCATTGGCTGCCAAATACTATGCAGATCAGCCGGTTTGCGCATTGTCAACTCTGTGTCCTGTCAAATACATTGTAATTGCAGATTATCATGTTAGGCTCAAGTATTTATTTAAACGTATCTCCGCTGCTATTAGTGGTATGTCGACAAATCTATGCGCGTTATACTCCTCATTTGCCGCCAAACAGCGCACCTGCTCCTGTTTACATTATGTCAACTGGGGTCGAAGACAATTGCAATGTTGTTGCAGTACACCATATTCAGGATTCAATATTTCATTGAACGTACATATCCTGCTATTGGTGATATCCCGACAATTCGATGCGCGTTATACTCCTCATTCGCTGCAGAATACTACGTACATCAGCCGGTTGGCGCATTGTCAACTCTGTGTCCTGTCAAATACATTGTAATTGCAGTTCATTATATTAGGCTCAAATATGTATTTAAACGTATCTCCGCTGCTATTCGTGGTATGTCGACAAATCTATGCGCGTTATACTCCTCATTTGCCGCCAAATACAGGGGACCTGCTCCTGTTCACATTATGTCAACTGGGGTCGAAGACAAATGCCATGTTGTTGTAGTACTGCATATTCAGGATTCACTATTTCATTGAACGGATCTACACTGCTAATGGTGATATCTCGTCAATTCGATGCGCGTGATACTCCACATTTCCTGCCAAATACGGCGCACCTGCTCCTGTTTACATTATGTCAACTCGGGTCGAGGACAAATCTAATGATTCTGCAGTACAGGATATTCAGGATTCAATATTTCATTGATCGTATATACACTACTATTAGTGATATCCTGACAAATCTATGCGCGTTATAATCCTCATTTGCCGCCAAATAAAGCGGACCTGCTCCTGTTTACATTAAGTCAACTGGGGTCGAGGACAATTGGAATGTTGTTGCAGTAAAGCATATTCAGGAATCAATATTTCATTGAACGTAAATACACTGTTATTGGTTATATCCCGACAACTCGATGCGCGTGATACTCCACATTCCCTGCCAAATACAGCGCACCTACTCCTGTTTACATTATGTCAACACGTATCGAGGGCAAATGCTATGTTGTTGCAGTATAGCATATGCAGGATTCAACCTTTCATTGAACGTATATACACTGCCATGGTGATATCCCGACACTTCGATGCGCATGATACTCCACATTCCCTGCCAAATACAGCGCACCTGCTCTTGTTTACATTGTGTCAATTGTGGTCGAGGACAAATGCATTGCTTTTGCAGTACAGCATATACCGGATTCAATACTTCATTGAACGTATATACCCTGCTATTGGTGGTATCCCGACAATTCGATGCCCGTGATACTCCACAGTTCCTGCCAATTACGGCGCACCTGCTCCTGTTTACATTATGTCAACTCGGGTCGTGGACAAATGCAATGTTGTTGCAGTACAGCATATTCAGGATTCAATATTTCATTGAACGTAAATTCACTGCTATTGGTGATATCCCGACAATTCGATGCGCATGATACTCCATATTTCCTGCCAAATACAGCGTACCTGCTCCTGTTTACATTATGGCAACTCGGGTCGACAACAAATGCAATGTTTCTGCGAGTAGAGCATATTCAGGATTCAATATTTCATTGAACGTAAATACACTGTTATTGGTTATATCCCGACAACTCGATGCGCGTGATACTCCACATTCCCTGCCAAATACAGCGCACCTACTCCTGTTTACATTATGTCAACTCGGGTCGTGGACAAATGCAATGTTGTTGCAGTACAGCATATTCAGGATTCAATATTTCATTGAACGTAAATTCACTGCTATTGGTGATATCCCGACAACTCGATGCGCGTTGTACTCCTCTTTCGCTGCCAAATACTACGCAGATCAGCCGGTTTGCGCATTGTCAACTCTGTGTCCTGTCAAATACATTGTAATTGCAGATTATCATATTAGGTTCAAGTATTTATTTAAACGTATCTCCGCTGCTATTAGTGGTATGTCGACAAATCTATGCGCGTTATACTCCTCATTTGCAGCCAAATACAGCGGACCTGCTCCTGTTTACATTATGTCAACTGGGGTCGAGGACAAATCCAATGTTTTTGCAGTACAGGATATTCAGGATACAATATTTCATTGAACGTATATACACTGCTATTGGTGATATTCTGACAATTCGATGCGCGTGATACTCCACATTCCCTGGCAAATACTACGCTGAACAGCCGGTTTGCGCATTGTCAACTCTGTGTCCTGTCAAATACGTTGTAATTGCAGTTTATCATATTAGGCTCAAGTATTTATTTAAACGTATCTCCGCTGCAATTAGTAGTATGTCGACAAATCTATGCGCGTTATACTCCTCATTTGCCGCCAAATACAGCGGTCCTGCTCCTGATTACATTATGTCAACCCGGGTCGAGGACAATTGCAATGTAGCTGTAGTACTGCATATTCAGGATTCAATACTTCATTGAATGTATCTACACTGCTATTGGCCATATCACGACAATCGGTGCGCGTGATACTCCACATTCCCAACCAAATACAGCGCACCTGCTCCTGTTTACATTATTTCAACTCGGGTCAAGGAAAAATGCAATGTTATTGCAGTACAGCACATTCAGGATTCGATATTTCATTGAACGGATCTACACTGCTATTTGTGATATCTCGTCAATTCGATGCGCGGTATACCGCACAGTTGCCGCCAAATACAGCGCACCTGCCCCTGTTTACATTATATCAACTTGGGTCGAGGACAAATGCAACGATTTTGTAGTACTGCATATTCAGGATTCAATACTTCAATGAATGTATCTACTCTGCTATCGGTCATATCACGACAATTCGATGCGCGTGATACTCCATATTTGCTGACCAATACGGCGCACCTGCTCCTGTTTACATTATGTCAACTCGGGTCGAGGGCAAATGGAATGTTGCTGTAGTGTTGCATATTCAGGATTTAATACTTCATTGAATGTATCTACACTGCAATTGGTCATATCACGACAATTCGATGCGCGTGATACACCACATTCCCTGCCAAATACAGCGCACCTGCTCTTGTTTACATTGTGTCAACCGTGGTCGTGGAAAAATGCATTGTTTTTGCAGTACAGCATATACCGGATTCAATACTTCATTGAACGTATATACACTGTTTTTGGTTATATCCCGACCATTCGATAAGCGTGGTACTACACGTTTCCTGCCAAATACGGCACACCTGCTCCTGTTTACATTATGTCAACTCGGGTCGAGGACAAATCCAATGTTTTTGCAGTACAGGATATTCAGGATTCAATATTTCATTGAACGTGTATACACTGCTATTGGTGATATCCTGACAATTCGATGCGCGTTATACTCCACATTCCCTGCCAAATACAGCGCACCTGCTCCTGTTTACATTATGTCAACTCGGGTGAAGGACAAATGCAATGTTTTTGCAGTACAGCACATTCAGGATTCAATATTTCATTGAACGAATCTACACTGCGACTGGAGATATCTCGTCTATTCGATGCACGGTATACCGCACACTTCCTGCCAAATAGAGCGCAAATCAGCCATTGTGCGCTGAGTCAACCCAAGTCCCTGCCTAACTCATTGTAATTGTAGTTTTGCATATTTAGGCTTAAGTATTCAATTAAACGTATCTCCGATGCTATTGGTGGTATGCCTACAACTCGATGCGCGTTATACTCCACAGTTCGCGCCAAATACAGCGCACGTGCTCTTGTTTACATTATGTCAACTCGGGTCGAGGACAAATACAATGTTGTTGCAGTACTGCATATCCAGGTTTCAATACTTCATTGAACGTACCTACACTGCTATTGGAGATATATCGTCAATTCCAAGCGCCTTGTACTCCATATTTCCTGCCGAATACAGCACACCTGCTCCTGTTTACATTATGTCAACTCGGGTGCGGGACAAATGCAATCTTTTTGCAGAACAGCATATTCAGGATTCAATATTTCATTGAACGTAAATACACTGCTATTGGTGATATCCCGACAATTCGATGCGCGTTATACTCCTCATTCGCTGCTAAATACTACGCACATCAGCCGGTATGCGCATTGTCAACTCTGTGTCCCGTCAAATACATTGTAATTGCAGTTTATCATATTAGGCTCAAATATTTATTTAAACGTATCTCCGCTGCTATTCGTGGTATGTCGAAAAATCTATGTGTGTTATACTCCTCATTTGCCGCCAAATACTGCGGACCTGCTCCCGTTTACATTATGTCAACTCGGGTCGAGTACAAATGCAATGTTGTTGTAGTACTGCATATTCAGGATTCAATACTTCATTGAATGTATCTACACTGCTATTGGTGATATCCCGGCAATTTGAAGCGCGTTATACTCCTCATTCGCCGCCAAATGCTACGCACATCAGAGAGTGTCGGCATTGTCAACTCTGTGTCCCGTCAAATACATTGTAATTGCAGTTTATCATATTAGGCTCAAGTATTTATTTAAACGTGTCTCCGCTGCTATTCGTGGTATGTCGAAAAATCTATGCGCGTTATACTCCTCATTTGCCGACAAATACAGCGCACCTGCTCCTGGTTACATTAAGTCAACTGGAGACGAGGACAGTTGCAATGTTGTTGCAGTAAAGCATATTCAGGAATCAATATTTCATTGAACAGACCTACACTGCTATTTGTGATATCTCGTCAATTCGATGCGCGGTATGCCGCACAAGTGCTGCCAAATAGAGCGCATATCAGCCACTTTGCGCTGTGTCAACTCAGGTCCCTGCCTAATTCATTGTAATTGTATTTTTGCATATTTAGGCTTATGTATTCAAATTAAACGTATCTCCGGTGCCATAGGTGGTATGCCTACAATTCGATGCGCGTTATGCTCCACAGCTGCCGCCAAACAGCGCACCTGCTACTGTTTACATTATGTCAACTCGGGTCGAGGACAAATCCAATGTTTTTGCAGTACAGGATATTCAGGATTCAATATTTCATTGATCGTAAATACACTGCTATTGGTGATATCCCGACAATTCGATGCGCGTGATACTCCACATACCCTGCCAAATGCAGCGCACCTGCTCCTGTTTACATTATGTCAACTGGGGTCGAGGACAGTTGCAATGTTGTTGCAGTACAGCATATTTAGGAACCGATATTTCATTGAACGTAAATACACTGTTATTGGTGATATCCCGACAACTCGACGCGCGTGATACTCCACATTCCCTGCCAAATACAGCGCACCTGCTCCTGTTTACATTATGTCAACTGGGGTCGAGGACAATTGCAATGTAGTTGTAGTACTGCATATTCAGGATTCAATTCTTCATTGAATGTATCTACACTGCTATTGGTCATATCACGACAATCGGTGCGCGTGATACTCCACATTCCCAACCAAATACAGCGCATCTGCTCCTGTTTACATTATTTCAACTCGGGTCGAGGAAAAATGCAATGTTTTTGCAGTTCAGCACATTCAGGATTCGATATTTCATTGAACGGATCCACATTGCTATTTGTGATATCTCGTCAATTCGATGCGCGGTATATCGCACAGTTGCAGCCAAATAGAGCGCAAACCAGCCACTTTGCGCTATGTCAACTCAGGTCCCTGCAAAGTTCATTGTAATTGTAGTTTTGCATACTTAGGCCTAAGTATTCAATTAAACGGATCTCCGGTGCTATTGGTGGTATGCCTACAATTCGATGCGCGTTATGTTCCACAGTTGCCGCCAAATACAGCGCACATGCCCCTGTTTACATTATGTCAACTGGGGTCGAAGACAATTGCAATGTTGTTGCAGTACACCATATTCAGGATTCAATATTTCATTGAACGTACATACACTGCTATTGGTGATATCCCGACAATTCGATGAGCGTTATACTCCTCATTCGCTGCAGAATACTACGCACATCAGCCGGTTGGCGCATTGTCAACTCTGTGTCCTGTCAAATACATTGTAATTGCAGTTTATCATATTAGGCTCAAGTATTTATTTAAACGTATCTCCGTTGCTATTCGTGGTATGTCGACAAATCTATGCGCGTTATACTCCTCATTTGCCGCCAAATACAGCGCACGGGCTCCCGTTTACATTATGTCAACTGCGGTCGAGGACAATTGCAATGTTGTGGCAGTACAGCACAGTCAGGATTCAATATTTCATTGAACGGATCTACACTGCTGTTTGTGATATCTCGTCAATTCGATGCGCGGTTTGCCGCACAAGTGCTGCCAAATAGAGCGCATATCAGCCACTTTGCGCTGTGTCAACTCAGGTCCCTGCCTAATTCATTGTAATTGTATTTTTGCATATTTAGTCTTATGTATTCAATTAAACGTATCTGCGGAGCTATAGGTGGTATGCCTACAATTCGATGCGCGTTATGCTTCACAGTTGCCGCCTAATACAGCGCACCTGCTCCTGTTTACATTATGTCAACTCGGGTCGAGGACATATGCAATGTTTTTGTAGTACAGCATATTCGGGATTCAATATTTCATTGAACGTATATACACTGCTATTGGTGATATCTCGACAATTCCAAGCGCCTTATACTCCTCATTCGCTGCCAAATACAACGCACATCAACCGGTTTGCGCAATATCAACTCTGTGTCCCTGTCAAATCCATTGGAATTGCAGTTTAGCATATTTAGGATTAAGTATTCAATTAAACGTATCTCCGCTGCTATTGGTGGTAAGTCCAGAATTTGATGCGCGTTATACCCCGCATTTGCTGCCAAATACAGCGCACGTGCTCTTGTTTACATTATGTCAACTCGGGTCGAGTACAAATGCAATGTTGTTGTAGTACTGCATATTCAGGATTCAATACTTCATTGAATGTATCTACACTGCTATTGGTGATATCCCGGCAATTTGAAGCGCGTTTTACTCCTCATTCGCTGCCATATGCTACGCACGTTAGAGAGTGTGGGCATTGTCAACTCTGTGTCCCGTCAAATACATTGTAATTGCAGCTTATCATATTAGGCTCAAGTATTTATTTAAACGTATCTCCGCTGCTATTAGTAGTATGTCGACAAATCTATGCGCGTGATACTCCACATTCCCAACCAAATACAGCGCATCTGCTCCTGTTTACATTATTTCAACTCGGGTCGAGCAAAAATGCAATGTTTTTGCAGTTCAGCACATTCAGGATTCGATATTTCATTGAACGGATCCACATTGCTATTTGTGATATCTCGTCAATTCGATGCGCGGTATATCGCACAGTTGCTGCCAAATAGAGCGCAAACCAGCCACTTTGCGCTATGTCAAATCAGGTCCCTGCCCAATTCATTGTAATTGTAGTTTTGCATACTTAGGCCTAAGTATTCAATTAAACGGATCTCCGGTGCTATTGGTGGTATGCCTACAATTCGATGCGCGTTATGCTCCACAGTTGCCGCCAAATACAGCGCACATGCCCCTGTTTACATTATGTCAACTGGGGTCGAAGACAATTGCAATGTTGTTGCAGTACACCATATTCAGGATTCAATATTTCATTGAACGTACATACACTGCTATTGGTGATATCCCGACAATTCGATGAGCGTTATACTCCTCATTCTCTGCAGAATACTACGCACATCAGCCGGTTGGCGCATTGTCAACTCTGTGTCCTGTCAAATACATTGTAATTGCAGTTTATCATATTAGGCTCAAGTATTTATTTAAACGTATCTCCGTTGCTATTCGTGGTATGTCGACAAATCTATGCGCGTTATACTCCTCATTTGCCGCCAAATACAGCGCACGTGCTCCCGTTTACATTATGTCAACTGGGGTCGAGGACAATTGCAATGTTGTGGCAGTACAGCACAGTCAGGATTCAATATTTCATTGAACGGATCTACAATGCTGTTTGTGATATCTCGTCAATTCGATGCGCGGTTTACCGCACAAGTGCTGCCAAATAGAGCGCATATCAGCCACTTTGCGCTGTGTCAACTCAGGTACCTGCCTAATTCATTGTAATTGTATCTTTGCATATTTAGTCTTATGTATTCAATTAAACGTATCTGCGGAGCTATAGGTGGTATGCCTACAATTCGATGCGCGTTATGCTTCACAGTTGCAGCCTAATACAGCGCACCTGCTCCTGTTTACATTATGTCAACTCGGGTCGAGGACATATGCAATGTTTTTGTAGTACAGCATATTCGGGATTCAATATTTCATTGAACGTATATACACTGCTATTGGTGATATCTCGACAATTCGAAGCGCCTTATACTCCTCATTCGCTGACAAATACAACGCACATCAACCGGTTTGCGCAATATCAACTCTGTCTCCCTGTCAAATCCTTTGGAATTGCAGTTTAGCATATTTAGGATTAAGTATTCAATTAAACGTATCTCCGCTGCTATTGGTGGTAAGTCCAGAATTTGATGCGCGTTATACCCCACATTTGCTGCCAAATACAGCGCACGTGCTCTTGTTTACATTATGTCAACTCGGGTCGAGGACAAATCCAATGATTTTGCAGTACAGGATATTCAGAATTCAATATTTCATTGATCGTATATACACTGCTATCAGTGATATCCTGACAATTCGATGCGCGTTGTACTCCTCATTCGCTGCCAAATACTACGCAGATCAGCCGGTTTGCGCATTGTCAACTCTGTGTCCTGTCAAATACATTGTAATAGCAGCTTATCATATTAGGCTCAAGTATTTATTTAAACGTATCTCCGCTGCTATTAGTGGTATGTCGACAAATCTATGCGCGTTATACTCCTCATTTGCCGCCAAATACAGCGGACCTGCACCTGTTTACATTATGTCAACTGGGGTCGAGGACGAATCCAATGTTTTTGCAGTACAGGATATTCAGGATTGAATTCTTCATTGAATGTATCTACACTGCTATTGGTCATATCACGACAATCGGTGCGCGTGATACACCACATTCCCTGCCAAATACAGCGCACCTGCTCTTGTTTACATTGTGTCAATCGTGGTCGTGGACAAATGCATTGTTTTTGCAGTACAGCATATACCGGATTTAATACTTCATTGAACGTATATACACTGTTTTTGGTTATATCCCGACCATTCGATGAGCGTGAAACTCCACATTTCCTGCCACATACGGCGCACCTGTTGCTGTTTACATTATATCAACTCGGGTCGAGGACTAATGCAATGTTTTGCAGTACAGCATATTCATGATTCAATATTCCATTGAACGGATCTACACTGCTATTGGTAATATCCCGACAATTCGATGCGCGTTATACTCCTCATTCGCTGCAAAATACTACGCACATCAGCCGGTGTGCGCATTGACAACTCTATGCCCTGTCAAATACATTGTAGTTGCAGTTTATCATATTAGGCACAAGTATTTATTTAAACGTATCACCGCTGCTATTCGTGGTATGTCCACAAATCTATGCGCGTTATACTCCTCATTTGCCGCCAAATACGGCGCCCCTGCGCCTGTTTACATTATGTCAACTCGGGTCGAGGTCAAACGTTACGTTGTTGTAGTACTGCATATTCAGGATTCAATACTTCATTGAATGTATCTACACTCCTATTGGTGATATCACGACAATACGATGCGCGTGATACTCCACATTTTCTGCCAAATACAGCGCACCTGCTCCTGTTTACATTATGTCAACTCGGGTCGAGGACAAATCCTACGTTGATGTAGTACTGCATATTCAGGATTCAATATTTCATAGAACGGATCTACACTACTATTGGTGATATCACGACAATACGATGCGCGTGATACTCCACATTTTCTGCCAAATACAGCGCACCTGCTCCTGTTTACATTATGTCAACTCGGGTCGAGGACAAATCCTATGTTGATGTAGTACTGCATATTCAGGATTCAATATTTCATTGAACGTATATACACCGCTATTGGTGATATCCCGTCAATTTGAAGCGTGTCATACTCCTCATTCGCTGCCAAATACTACGCACATCAGAGAGGTTGTGCATTGTCAACTCTGTGTCCTGTCAAATACATTGTATTTGCAGTTTATCATATTATGCACAAGTATTTATTTAAACGTATCTCCGCTGCTATTCGTGGTATGTCGACAAATCTATGCGCGTTATACTCCTCATTTGCTGCCAAATACAGCGCACCTGCTCCGGTTTACATTATGTCAACTCGGATCGAGGACTAATGCAATGTTGTTATAGTATTGCATATTCAGGATTCAATACTTCATTGAATGTATCTACACTGCTATTGGTGATATCCCGACAATTCGATGCGCGTTATACTCCTCATTCGCTGCAGAATACTACGCACATCAGCCGCTTGGCGCATTGTCAACTCTGTGTCCTGTCAAATACATTGTAATTGCAGTTTATCATATTAGGCTCAAGTATTTATTTAAACGTATCTCCGCTGTTATTCGTGGTATGTCGACAAATCTATGCTCGTTATACTCCTCATTTGCCGCCAAATACAGCGCACCTGCTCCCGTTTACATTATGTCAACTGGGGTCCAGGTCAAATCCAATCGTTTTGCAGTACTGCAAATTCAGGATTCAATATCGCATTGAACGTTTCTACACTGCTATTGGTGATATCTCGACAATTCGAAGTGCGTTATACTCCTCATTCGCTGCCAAATACAACGCACATCAACCGGTTTGCGCAATATCAACTCTGTGTCCCTGCCAAATCCATTGTATTGCAGTTTAGCGTATTTAGGCTTAAGTATTCAATTAAACGTATCTCCGCTGCTATTGCTTGTAAGTCCAGACTTTGATGCGCGTTAAACCCCACATTTGCTGCCAAATACAGAGCACATTAATCGGTTTGCGCAATGTCAACTCTATACCCTGTCGAATACATTGTATTTGCAGTTTCGCCTATTTGGGCCTAAGTACTCAATTAAACCTATTTTCGCTGTTATTGGTGGTATCTCGACAACTCGATGCGCGTCAAACCCGACATTTTCTGCCAAATACAGCGGACCTGCTCTTGTTTACATTATGACATCTTCTGTCGAGGTCAAATCCAATCGTTTTGCAGTACTGCAAATTCAGGATTCAATATCCCATTGAACGTTTCTACACTGCTATTGGTGATATCTCGTCAATTCGATGCGCGGTATACCGCACACTTGCTGCCAAATAGGGCGCAAATCAGACACTGTGCGCTGTGTCAACCCAGGTCCCTGCCTAACTCATTGTAATTGTAGTTTTGCATATTTAGGCTTAAGTATTCAATTAAACGTATCTCCGGTGCTATTGGAGGTATGCCTAGAACTCGATGCGCGTTATACTCCACAGTTCACGCCAAATACAGCGCACGTGCTCTTGTTTACATTATATCAACTCGGGTCGAGTACAAATGCAATGTTGTTGTAGTACTGCATATGCAGGATTCAATACTTCATTGAATGTATCTACACTGCTATTGGTGATATCCCGGCAATTTGAAGCGCGTTATACTCCTCATTCGCTGCCAAATGCTACGCACATTAGAGAGTGTGGGCATTGTCAACTCTGTGTCCCGTCAAATACATTGTAATTGCAGTTTATCATATTAGGCTCAAGTATTAATTTAAACGTATCTCCGCTGCTATTCGTGGTATGTCGAAAAATCTATGCGCGTTATACTCCTCATTTGCCGCCAAATACAGCGCACCTACTCCTGTTTACATTAAGTCAACTGGAGTCGAGGACAATTGCAATGTTGTTGCAGTAAAGCATATTCAGGAATCAATATTTCATTGAACAGACCTACACTGCTATTTGTGATATCTCGTCAATTCGATGCGCGGTATGCCGCACAGTTGCTGCCAAATAGAGCCAAATCAGCCACTTTGCGCTATGTAAACTCAGGTCCGTGCCTCATTCATTGTAATTGTATTTTGCATATTTAGGCTTATGTATTCAAATTAAACGTATCTCTGGTGCTATAGGTGGTATGCCTACAATTCGATGCGCGTTATGCTCCACAGCTGCCGCCAAACAGCGCACCTGCTCCTGTTTACATTATGTCAACTCGGGTCGAGGACAAATCCGATGTTTTTGCAGTACAGGATATTCAGGATTCAATATTACATTGATCGTATATACACTGCTATCAGTGATATCCTGACAATTCGATGCGCGTTGTACTCCTCATTCGCTGCCAAATACTACGCAGATCAGCCGGTTTGCGCATATTCAACTCTGTGTCCTGTCAAATACATTGTAATTGCAGATTATCATACTAGGCTCAAGTATTTATTTAAACGTATCTCCGCTGCTATTAGTGGTATGTCGACAAATCTATGCGCGCTATACTCCTCATTTGCCGCCAAATACAGCGGACCTGCTCCTGTTTACATTATGTCAACTGGGGTCGAGGACACATGCAATGCTGTTGTAGTACTGCATATTCAGGATTCAATACTTCACTGAATGTATCTACACTGCTACTGGAGATATTTCGTCTATTACATGCGCCTTGTACTCCACATTTCCTGCCAAATACAGCGCACCTGCTTCTGTTTACATTATGTGTACTGGGGTTCGCGGGCAATTGCAATGTTTTTGCAGTACTGCATATCCAGGATACAATACTTCATTGAATGTATCTACACTGCTACTGGAGATATTTCGTCTATTCCATGCGCCTTGCACTCCACATTTCCTGCCAAATACAGCGCACCTGCTTCTGTTTACATTATGTGTACTGGGGTTCGCGGGCAATTGCAATGTTGTTGCAGTACAGCATATTTAGGAATCGGTATTTCATTGAACGTAAATACACTGTTATTGGTGATATCCCAACAATTCGATGCGCGTTATACTCCACATTCCCTGCCAAATACAGCGCACCTGCTCCTGTTTACATTATGTCATTCGGGTCGAGGACAAATGCATTGTTTTGGCAGTACATCATATACCGGATTCAATACTTGATTGAACGTACATACAGTGCCATTGGTGATATCCCGACACTTCGATGCGCGTGATACTCCACATTACCTGCCAAATACGGCACACCTGCTCCTGTTTACATTATGTCAACTCGGGTCGAGGACAAATCCAATGTTTTTGCAGTACAGGATATTCAGGATTCAATATTTCATTGAACGTATATACACTGCTATTGGTGATATCCTGACAATTCGATGCGCGTTATACTCCTCTTTCGCAGCAGAACACTACGTACATCAGCCCGTAGGCGCATTGTCAACTCTGAGTCCTGTCAAATACATTGTAATTGCAGTTTATCATATTAGGCTTAAGTATTTATTTAAACGTATCTCCGCTGCTATTCGTGGTATGTTGACAAATCTATGCGCGTTATACTCCTCATTTGCCGCCAAATACAGCGCACCTGCTCCTGTTTACATTATGTCAACTCGGGTCGAGGACAATTGCAATGTTATTGTAGTACTGCATATTCAGGATTCAATACTTCATTGAATGTATCTACAGTGCAATTAGTCATATCACGACAATTCGATGCGCGTGATACACCACATTCCCTGCCAAATACAGCGCACCTGCTCTTGTTTACATTGTGTCAACTGTGGGCGTGGACAAATGCAATGTTTTTGCAGTTATGCATATTCAGTATTCAATATTTCATTGAACGTATCTACCCTGCTATTGGTGATATCCCGTCTATTCGATGCGCGATATACCCTTCATTCGCTGCCAAATACAGCGTACCTGCTCTTGCTTACATTGTGTCAACTGTGGTCGAGGACAAATGCATTGTTTTTGCAGTACAGCATATACCGAATTCAATACTTCATTGAATATATCTACACTGCTATTTGGTGATATCACGACAATTCGATGCGCGTGATACTCCACATTCGCTACCAAATACAGCGCACGTGCTCTTGTTTGCATTATGTCTTCTCGTGTCGAGGACAAACGCAATGTTGTTGCAGCACTGCTTTTCCTGGATTCAATACTTCATTGAACGTATCTACACTGCGACTGAAGATAATTCGTCAATTCTATGCGTCTTGTACTCCACATTTTCTGCCGAATACAGCACACCTGCTCCTGTTTACATTATGTCAACTCGGGTCAAGTACAAATGCAATGTTTTTGCGGAACAGCATATCCAGCATTCAATATTTCATTGAATGTATCTGCACTGCGATTGGTCATATCACGACAATGCGATGCGCGTGATACTCCACATTCCCTGCCAAATACAGCGCGTGCTCCTGTTTACATTATATCAACTCGGATCCAGGACAAATGCAATGTTGTTGGAGTACAGCATATACAGAACTCAATATTCCATTGAACGTATATACACTGCTATTCGTGATATGCCGACAATTCGAAGCGCGTTATACTCCTCATTCGCTGCCAAATACTACGCACATCAGAGAATGGGGGCATTGTCAACTCTGTGTCCTGTCAAATACATTGTAATTGCAGTTTATCATATTAGGCTCAAGTATTTCTTTAAAAGTATCTCCGCTGCTATTCGTGGTACGTCGACAAATCTATGCGCGTTATACTCCTCATTTGCCGCCAAATACAGCGCACCTGCTCCTGTTTACATTATGTCAACTCTAGTCGAGGACAAATGCAATGTTGTTGCAGTAAGGCAAATTCAGGATTCAATATTTCATTGAACGTATATACACCGCTATTGGTGATATCCCCTCAATTTGAAGCGTGTCATACTCCTCATTCGCTGCCAAATACTACGCACATCAGAGAGGTTGTGCATTGTCAACTCTGTGTCCTGTCAAATACATTGTAATTCCAGTTTATCATATTATGCACAAGTATTTATTTAAACGTATCTCCGCTGCTATTCGTGGTATGTCGACAAATCTATGCGCGTTATACTCCTCATTTGCTGCCAAATACAGCGCACCTGCTCCGGTTTACATTATGTCAACTCGGATCGAGGACTAATGCAATGTTGTTATAGTATTGCATATTCAGGATTCAATACATCATTGAATATATCTACACTGCTATTGGTGATATCACGACAACTCGATGCGCGTGATACTCCACGTTCCCTGCCAAATACAGCGCACCTGCTTCTGTTTACATTATGTCAACTCGGTTCCAGGACAAATGGAATGTTTTTGCAGTACAGCACATTCAGGATTCAATATTTCATTGAACGGATCTACACTGCTATTTGTGATATCTCGTCAATTCGATGCGTGGTATACCGCACAGCTGCTGCCAAATAGAGCGCAAATCAGCCACTGTGCGCTGTGTCAACTCAGGTCACTGCCTAATTCATTGTAATTGTATTTTTGCATATTTAGGCTGATGTATACAATTAAACTTACCTCCGGTGCTAGAGGTGGTATGCCTACAATTCGATGCGCGTTATGCTCCACAGTTGCCGCCAAATAGCGCACCTGCGCCTGTTTATATTATGTCAACTCGGGTCGAGGTCAAACGTTACGTTGTTGTAGTACTGCATATTCAGGATTCAATACTTCATTGAATGTATCTACACTGCTATTGGTGATATCACGACAATTCGATGCGCGTGATACTCCACATTCCCTGCCAAATACAGCGCACCTGCTCCTGTTTACATTATGTCAACTCGGGTCGAGGACAAATGCTACGTTGTTGTAGTACTGCATATTCAGGATTCAATATTTCATAGAACGGATCTACACTGCTATTTGTGATATCTCGTCAATTCGATGCGCGGTATACCGCACAGCTGCTGCCAAATAGAGCGCAAATCAGCCACTGTGCGCTGTGTCAACTGAGGTCCCTGCCTAATTCATTGTAATTGTAGTTTTGCATATTCAGGCTTAAGTATTCAATTAAACGTATCTCCGGTGCTATTGGTGGTACGCCTACAATTCGATGCGCGTTATGCTCCACAGTTGCCGCCAAAGAGCGCACCTGCTACTGTATACATTATGTCAACTCGTTTCGAGGACAAATGCTACGTTGTTGTAGTACTGCATATTCAGGATTCAATTTTTCATAGAACGGATCTACACTGCTATTTGTGATATCTCGTCAATTCGATGTGCGGTATACCGCACAGCTGCTGCCAAATAGAGCGCAAATCAGCCACTGTGCGCTCTGTCAACTCAGGTCCCTGCCTAATTCATTGTAATTGTAGTTTTGCATATTTAGGCTTATGTATTCAATTAAACTTATCTCCGCTGCTATTCGTGGTATGTCGACAAATCCATGCGCGTTAGACTCCTCATTTGCCGCCAAATACACCGGACCTGCTCCTGTTTACATTATGTCAACTGAGGTCGAGGACAATTGCAATGTTGTTGCAGTACGGCAAATTCAGGATTCAATATTTCATTGAACGTATATACACCGCTATTGGTGATATCCCGTCAATTTGAAGCGTGTCATACTCCTCATTCGCTGCCAAATACTACGCACATCAGAGAGGTTGTGCATTGTCAACTCTGTGTCCTGTCAAATACATTGTAATTGCAGTTTATCATATTATGCACAAGTATTTATTTAAACGTATCTCCGCTGCTATTCGTGGTATGTCGACAAATCTATGCGCGTTATACTCCTCATTTGCTGCCAAATACAGCGCACCTGCTCCGGTTTACATTATGTCAACTCGGATCGAGGACTAATGCAATGTTGTTATAGTATTGCATATTCAGGATTCAATACTTCATTGCATGTATCTACACTGCTAATGGTGATATCACGACAACTCGATGCGCGTGAAACTCCACGTTCCCTGCCAAATAAAGCGCACCTGCTTCTGTTTACATTATGTCAACTCGGTTCCAGGACAAATGGAATGTTTTTGCAGTACAGCACATTCAGGATTCAATATTTCATTGAACGGATCTACACTGCTATTTGTGATATCTCGTCAATTCGATGCGTGGTATACCGCACAGCTGCTGCCAAATAGAGCGCAAATCAGCCACTGTGCGCTGTGTCAACTCAGGTCACTGCCTAATTCATCGTAGTTGTATTTTTGCATATTTAGGCTGATGTATACAATTAAACTTACCTCCGGTGCTAGAGGTGGTATGCCTACAATTCGATTCGCGTTATGCTCCACAGTTGCCGCCAAACAGCGCACCTGCTCCTGTTTACATTATGTCAACTGGGGTCGAAGACAAATGTAATGTTCTTGTAGTACTGCATGCTCAGGATTCAATACTTCATTGCATGTATCTACACTGCTACTGGTGATATCACTACAATTCCATACGCGTGGTACTCCACATTTCCTGCGAAATACAGCGCACCTGCTCCTGTTTACATTATGTCAATTCGGGTCGAGGGCAAATGCTACGTTGTTGTACTACTGCATATTCAGGATTCAATTCTTCATTGAATGTATCTACACTGCTATTGGTGATATCACGACAATTCGATGCGCGTGATACCCCACGCTCCCTGCCAAATACAGCGCACCTGCTCCTGTTTACATTATGTCAACTCGATTCCCGGACAAATGCCATGTTCAGCAGTACAGCATATTCAGGATTCAATATTTCATTGAACGGATCTACACTGCTATTGGTGATATCTCGTCAATTCGATACGCGGTATACCGCACACTTGCTGCCAAATAGAGCGCAAGTCAGCCACTGTGCGCTATGACAACTCAGGTCCCTGCCTAATTCACTGTAATTGTAGTTTTGCATATTTAGGCTTATGTATTCAATTAAACGTATCTGTGGTGCTATAGGTGGGATGCCTAAAATTCGATGTGCGTTATGCTCCACAGTTGCCGCCAAACAGCGCACCTGCTCCTGTTTACATTATGTCAACTGGGGTCGAAGACAAATGCAACGTTGTTGTAGTAATGCTTATTCAGGATTCAATACTTCATTGAATGTATCTACACTGCCATTGGTGACATCACGACAATCCGATGCTCGTGATACTCCGCATTCCCTGCCAAATACAGCGCACCTGCTCCTGTTTACATTATGTCAACTCGGGTCGAGGACAAATGCTACGTTGTTGTAGTACTGCATATTCAGGATTCAATTCTTCATTGAATGTATCTACACTGCTATTGGTGATATCACGACAATTCGATGCGCGTGTTATTCCACATTCCCTGCCAAATACAGCTCACCTGCTCCTGTTTACATTGTGTCAACTCGGGTCGAGGACAAATGCTACGTTGTTGTAGTACTGCATATTCAGGATTCAATATTTCATAGAACGGATCTACACTGCTATTTGTGATATCTCGTCAATTCGATGCGCGGTATACCGCACAGCTGCTGCCAAATAGAGCGCAAATCAGCCACTGTGCGCTGTGTCAACTCAGATCCCTGCCTAATTCATTGTAATTGTAGTTTTGCAAATTCAGTCTTTAATATTCAATTAAACGTATCTCCGGTGCAATTGGTGGTACGCCTACAATCCGATGCGCGTGATACTCCGCATTCCCTGCCAAATACAGCGCACCTGCTCCTGTTTACATTATGTCAACTCGGGACAAGGACAAATGCAATGTTTTTGCAGTACTGCATATCCAGGATACAATACTTCATTGAACGTATCTACACTGCTACTGGAGATATTTCGTCTACTCCATGCGCCTTGTACTCCACATTTCCTGCCAAATACAGCGCACCTGCTCCTGTTTACATTATGTCAACTCGGGTCAAGGACAAATGCAATGTTTTTGCAGTACAGCACATTCAGGATTCAATATTTCAATGAACGTATATACACTGCTATTCGTGATATCCCGTCAATGTGAAGCGCGTTATACTCCTCATTCGCTGCCAAATACTACGCACATCAGAGTGTTTGCGCATTGTCAACTCTGTGTCCTGTCATATACATTGTAATTGCAGTTTATCATATTAGGCTCAAGTATTTATTTAAACGTATCTCCGCTGCCATTCGTGGTATCTTGACAAATCTATGCGCGTTATACTCCTCATTTGCCGCCAAATACAGCGCACCTGCTCCTGTTTACATTATGTCAACTAGGGTCCAGGACAAATGCAATGTTTTTGTAGTACTGCATATTCAGGATTCAACACTTCATTGAATGTATTTACACTGCTATTGGAGATATCACGACAATTCAATGCTCGTGATACTCCACGTTCCCTGCCAAATACAGCGCACCTGCTCCTGTTTACATTATGTCAACGCAGGTCGAGGACAAATGCTACGTTGTTGTAGTACTGCATATTCAGGATTCAATTCTTCATTGAATGTATCTACACTGCTATTCGTGATTCCGACAATTCGAAGCGCGTTATACTCCACATTCCCTGGCAAACACAGCGCACCTGCTCCTGTTTACATTATGTCAACTCGGGTCAGGGACAAATGCAATGTTTCTGCAGTACAGCACATTCAGGATTCGATATTTCATTGAGCGAATCTATACTGCTATTTGTTATACCTCGTCAATTCGATGCGCGGTATACCGCACAGTTGCTGCCAAATAGAGCGCAAAGCAGCAACCTTGCGCTATGTCAATTCAGGTCACTGCCTAATTCATTGTAATTGTATTTTTACATATTTAGACTGATGTAATCAATTAAACGTATCTCCGGTGCTATTGGTGGTATGCCTACAATTCGATGCACTTGATACTCCACATTTCCTGCCAAATACAGCGCACCTGCTCCTGTTTACATTATGTCAACTCGGGTCAAGGACAAATGCAATGTTTTTGCAGTACAGCACATTCTGGATTCAATATTTCATTGAACGGATCTACACAGCTATTGGTGATATCCCGACAATACGATGCGCTTGATACTCCACATTTCCTGCCAAATACGGCACACCTGCTCCTGTTTACATTATGTCAACTCGGGTCGAGGACAAATGCAATGTTTTTGCAGTACTGCATATCCAGGATACAATACTTCATTGAACGTATCTACACTGCTACTGGAGATATTTCGTCGATTCCATGCGCCTTGTACTCCACATTTCCTGCCAAATACTGCGCACCTGCTCCTGTCTACATTATGTCAACTGGGGTCCGCGGACAATTGCAATGTTGTTGCAGTACAGCACATTCAGGATTCAATATTTCGTTGAACGGATATACACTGCTATTGGTGATATCCCGACAATTCGATCCGCGTTATACTCCTCATTGGCTGCCAAATACTATGCAGATCAGCCGGTTTGCGCATTGTCAACTCTGTGTCCTGTCAAATACATTGTAATTGCAGATTATCATGTTAGGCTCAAGTATTTATTTAAACGTATCTCCGCCGCTATTAGTGGTATGTCGACAAATCTATGCTCGTTATACTCCTCATTTGCCGCCAAACAGCGCACCTGCTCCTGTTTACATTATGTCAACTCGGGTCGGGGTCAAATCCAATGTTATTGCCGTTCAGGATATTCAGGATTCAATATTTCATTGATCGTATATACACTGCCATTAGTGATATCCTGACAATTCGATGCGCGTTGTACTCTTCATTGGCTGCCAAATACTGCGCAGACCAGTCGGTTTGCGCATTGTCAACTCTGTGTCCTGTCAAATACATTGTAATTGCAGATTATCATGTGAGGCTCAAGTATTTATTTAAACGTATCTCCGCTGCTATTAGTGGTATGTCGACAAAGCTATGCGCGTTATACTCCTCATTTGCCGCCAAACAGCGCACCTGCTCCTGTTTACATTATGTCAACTCGGGTCGAGGACAAATGCAATGTTGCTGCAAGTACTGCATATTCAGGATTCTATATTTCATTGAACGTGAATACACTGTTATTGGTGACATCCCGACAACTCGATGCGCGTGATACTCCACATTCCCTGCCAAATATAGCGCACCTGCTCCTGTTTACATTATGTCAAAAGGGATCGAGGCAAATGCTATGTTGTTGCAGTACAGCATATACAGGATTCAACCTTTCATTGAACGTATATACACTGCCATGGTGATATCCCGACACTTCGATGCGCATGATACTCCATATTTCCTGCCAAATACAGCGTACCTGCTCCTGTTTACATTATGTCAACTCGGGTCGACAACAAATGCAATGTTTCTGCGAGTAGAGCATATTCAGTATTCAATATTTCATTGAACGTAAATACACTGTTATTGGTTATATCCCGACAACTCGATGCGCGTGATACTCCACATTCCCTGCCAAATACAGCGCACGTGCTCCTCTATACATTATGTCAACTGAGGTCGAAGACAAATGCAATGTGTTTGCAGAACAGCATATTCAGGATTCAATTCCTCATTGAACGTATCTACACTGCTGTTGTTGATATACCGACAATTCCATGCGCCTTGTACACCACGTTTCCTGCCAAACACAGCGCACCTTCTCCTGTTTACATTATGTCAGCTCGGGTCGAGGACAAATGCAATGTTGTTGTAGTACTGCATATTCAGGATTCAATTCATCATTGATCGTATCTACACTGCTGTTGTTGATATAGCGACAATTCTATGCGCGTTGTACACCACGTTTCCTGCCAAATACAGCTCACCTTCCCCTGTTTACATTATGTCAGCTCGGGTCGAGGACAAATGCAATGTTTTTGCAGAACAGCATATCCAGGATTCAATATTTCATTCAATGTAAATACACTGCTGTTGTTGATATACCGACAATTCCATGCGCGTTGTACACCACGTTTCCTGCCAAATACAGCGCACCTTCTCCTGTTTACATTATGTGAGCGCGGATCGAGGACAAATGCAATGTTGTTGCAGTACAGCATATTCAGAATTCAATATTTTAATGAACGGATCTACTCTGCTATTGGTGATATCCCGACAATACGATGCTCGTTATACTCCTCATTCGCTGCCAAATGCTACGCACATCAGCCGGTTTGCGCATTGTCAACTCTGTGTCCTGTCAAATACATTATAGTTGCAGTTTATCATATAAAGCTCAAGTATTTATTTAAACGTATCACCGCTGCTACTCGAGGTTTATAGACAAATCCATGCGCGTTATACTCCTCATTTGCCGCCAAATAGAGCGCACCTGCTCCTGTTTACATTATGTCAACACCGATCGAGGACAAATGCAATGTTGTTGCAGTACAACATATTTAGGATTCAATATTTCATTGAACGGATATACACTGCCATTGGTGATATCTCCTCATTTCGATGCGCGTAATACTCCACATTCCCTGCCAAATACAGCGCACCTGCTCCTGTTTACATTATGTCAACTCGGGTCGCTGACAGATGCAATGTTGCTGCAGTACAGTATATTCAGGAATCAATATTCCATTGAACGGATCTACACAGCTATTGGTGATATCCCGACAATACGTTGCGCTTGATACTCCTCATTTGCCGCCAAATACAGCGACCCTGCTCCTGTTTACATTATGTCAACTAGGGTCGAGGACAAATGCAATGTTGTTGTCGTACTGCATATTCAGGATTCAACACTTCATTGAATGTATTTACACTGCTATTGGAGATATCACGACAATTCGATGCGCGTTATACTCCACATTCCTTGCCAAATACAGCGCTACTGCTCCTGTTTACATTATGTCAACTCGAGTCGAGAGCAAATGCAATATTGCTGCAGTACAGCATATTCAGGATTCAATATTTCATTGCACGTATATACACTGCTATTGGTGATATCCCGACAATTCGATGCGCGTTATACTCCACATTCGCTGCCAAATACTATGCACATCAGCCGGTTTGCGCATTGTTAACTCTGTGTCCTGCCAATACATTGTAATTGCAGTTTATCATATTAGGCTCAAGTATTTATTTAAACGTATCTCCGCTGCTATGCGTGGTATGTCGACAAATCTATGCGCGCTATACTCCCCATTTGCCGCCAAATACAGCGCACCTCCTCCTGTTTACATTATGTCAACTCGGATCGAGGACAAATGCCATGTTGTTGCAGTACAGCATATTCAGGATTCAATATTTCATTGAACGTATATACACTGCTATTGGTGATATCCCGACAATTCGATGCGCGTTATAATCCACATTCGCTGCCAAATACTATGCACATCAGCCGGTTTGCGCATTGTTAACTCTGTGTCCTGTCAAATACATTGTAATTGCAGTTTATCATATTAGGCTCAAGTATTTATTTAAACGTATCTCCGCTGCTATTCGTGGCATGTCGACAAATCTATGCGCGCTATACTCCCCATTTGCCGCCAAATACAGCGCAGCTCCTCCTGTTTACATTATGTCAACTCGGATCGAGGACAAATGCCATGTTGTTGCAGTACAGCATATTCAGGATTCAATATTTCATTGAAAGTAAATACACTGCTATTGGTGATATCCCGACAATTCGATGAGCATGATACTCCACATTTCCTGCCAAATACAGCATACCTGCTCCTGTTTACATTATGTCAACTCGAGTCGAAGACAAATGCAATCCTGCTGCAGTTCAGCATATTCAGGATTCAATATTTCATTGAACGTATATACACTGCTATTCGTGATATCCCGACAATTCGAAGCGCGTTATACTCCACATTCCCTGGCAAATACAGCGCACCTGCTCCTGTCTACATTATGTCAACTCGGGTCAAGGACAAATGCAATGTTTTTGCAGTACAGCACATTCAGGATTCAATATTCCATTGAATGTATCTACAATTCTATTGCTGATATCACGACAATTCGATGCGTCTGATACTCCACATCCCCAGCCAAATACAGCGCACCTGCTCCTGTTTACATTATGTCAAATCGGGTCGAGAACAAATTCAATGTTTTTGCCGTTCAGGATATTCAGGATTCAATATTTCATTGAATGTATCTACAATGCCATTGATGTTATCACGACAATTCGATGCGCGTGATACTCCACATTCCTTGCCAAATACAGCGCACCTGCTCCTGTTTACATTATGTCAACTCGGATCGAGGACAAGTGCCATGTTGTTGCAGTACACCATATACAGGATTCAATACTTCATTGAACGTATATGCACTGCCATGGTGATTTCCCGACTATTCGATGCGCATGATACTCCACATTTCCTGCCAAATACAGCGCTACTGCTCCTGTTTACATTATGTCAACTCGAGTCGAGAACAAATGCAATGTTGCTGCAGTACAGCATATTCAGGAATCAATATTTCATTGAACGTATATACACTGCTATTCGTGATATCCCGACAATTCGATGCGCGTGATACTCCACATTCCTTGCCAAATACAGCGCTACTGCTCCTGTTTACATTATGTCAACTCGAGTCGAGAACAAATGCAATGTTGCTGCAGTACGGCATATTCAGGATTCAATATTTCATTGAACGTATATACACTGCTATTGGTGATATCCCGACAATTCGATGCGCGTTATAATCCACATTCGCTGCCAAATACTATGCACATCAGCCGGTTTGCGCATTGTTAACTCTGTGTCCTGTCAAATACATTGTAATTGCAGTTTATCATATTAGGCTCAAGTATTTATTTAAACGTATCTCCGCTGCTATTCGTGGTATGTCGACAAATCTATGCGCGCTATAATCCCCATTTGCCGCCAAATACAGCGCAGCTCCTCCTGTTTACATTATGTCAACTCGGATCGAGGACAAATGCCATGTTGTTGCAGTACAGCATATACAGGATTCAATATTTCATTGAACGTATATACACTGCCATGGTGATATCCCGACAATTCGATGAGCATGATACTCCACATTTCCTGCCAAATACAGCGCACCTGCTCCTGTTTACATTATGTCAACTCGGGTCGAGGACAAATGCAATGTTGCTGTAGTGTTGCATATTCAGGATTCAGTACTTCATTGAATGTATCTACAATTCTATTGCTGATATCACGACAATTCGATGCGTCTGATACTCCACATCCCCAGCCAAATACAGCGCACCTGCTCCTGTTTACATTATGTCAAATCGGGTCGAGAACAAATGCAATGTTTTTGCAGTACAGCATATTCAGGATTCAATATTTCATTGAAAGTAAATACACTGCTATTGGTGATATCCCGACAAATTCGATGGGCGTCATACTCCACATTCCCTGTCAAATACAGCGATCCCGCTCCTGTTTACTTTATGTCAACTCGGGTCGAGGACAAATGCAATGTTGCTGTAGTGTTGCATATTCAGGATTCAGTACTTCATTGAATGTATCTACACTGCTATTGGTCATATCACGACAATTCGATGCGCGTGTTACTCCACATTCCCTGCCCAATGCAGCGCACCTGCTCTTGTTTACATTGTGTCAACTGTGTTCGAGGACAAATGCATTGTTTTTGCAGTACAGCACATTCAGGATTCAATATTTCATTGAACGGATCTACACTGCTATTTGTGATATCTCGTCAATTCGATGCGCGGTATACCGCACAGTTGCTGTCAAATAGAGCGCAAATGAGCCACTTTGCGCTATGTCAACTCAGGTCCCTGCCTAATTCATTGTAATTGTAGTTTTGCATATTCAGGCTCAAGTATTCAATAAAACGTATCTCCGATGCTATTGGTGGTATGCCTACAATTCGATGCGCATTTCACTCCACAGTTGCCGCCAAATACAGCGCACCTGCTCTTGTTTACATTGTGTCAACTCGGGTCGAGGACAAGTGCAATGTTGCTGCAGTACAGCATATTCAGGATTCAATATTTCATTGAACGTATATACACTGCTATTGGTGATATCCCGACAATTCGATGCGCGTTATAATCCACATTCGCTGCCAAATACTATGCACATCAGCCGGTTTGCGCATTGTTAACTCTGTGTCCTGTCAAATACATTGTAATTGCAGTTTATCATATTAGGCTCAAGTATTTATTTAAACGTATCTCCGCTGCTATTCGTGGTATGTCGACAAATCTATGCGCGCTATACTCCCCATTTGCCGCCAAATACAGCGCAGCTCCTCCTGTTTACATTATGTCAACTCGGACCGAGGACAAATGCCATGTTGTTGCAGTACAGCATATTCAGGATTCAATATTTCATTGAACGTATATACACTGCTATTGGTGATATCCCGACAATTCGATGCGCGTTATAATCCACATTCGCTGCTAAATACTATGCACATCAGCCGGTTTGCGTATTGTTAACTCTGTGTCCTGTCAAATACATTGTAATTGCAGTTTATCATATTAGGCTCAAGTATTTATTTAAACGTATCTCCGCTGCTATTCGTGGTATGTCGACAAATCTATGCGCGCTATACTCCCCATTTGCCGCCAAATACAGCGCAGCTCCTCCTGTTTACATTATGTCAACTCGGATCGAGGACAAATGCCATGTTGTTGCAGTACAGCATATACAGGATTCAATATTTCATTGAACGTATATACACTGCCATGGTGCTATCCCGACGATTCGATGAGCATGATACTCCACATTTCCTGCCAAATACAGCGCACCTGCTCCTGTTTACATTATGTCAACTCGGGTCGAAGACAAATGCAATCCTGCTGCAGTTCAGCATATTCAGGATTCAATATTTCATTGAACGTATATACACTGCTATTCGTGATATCCCGACAATTCGAAGCGCGTTATACTCCACATTCCCTGGCAAATACAGCGCACCTGCTCCTGTCTACATTATGTCAACTCGGGTCAAGGACAAATGCAATGTTTTTGCAGTACAGCACATTCAGGATTCAATATTCCATTGAATGTATCTACAATTCTATTGCTGATATCACGACAATTCGATGCGTCTGATACTCCACATCCCCAGCCAAATACAGCGCACCTGCTCCTGTTTACATTATGTCAAATCGGGTCGAGAACAAATTCAATGTTTTTGCCGTTCAGGATATTCAGGATTCAATATTTCATTGAATGTATCTACAATGCCATTGATGTTATCACGACAATTCGATGCGCGTGATACTCCACATTCCTTGCCAAATACAGCGCACCTGCTCCTGTTTACATTATGTCAACTCGGATCGAGGACAAGTGCCATGTTGTTGCAGTACACCATATACAGGATTCAATACTTCATTGAACGTATATGCACTGCCATGGTGATTTCCCGACTATTCGATGCGCATGATACTCCACATTTCCTGCCAAATACAGCGCTACTGCTCCTGTTTACATTATGTCAACTCGAGTCGAGAACAAATGCAATGTTGCTGCAGTACAGCATATTCAGGAATCAATATTTCATTGAACGTATATACACTGCTATTCGTGATATCCCGACAATTCGATGCGCGTGATACTCCACATTCCTTGCCAAATACAGCGCTACTGCTCCTGTTTACATTATGTCAACTCGAGTCGAGAACAAATGCAATGTTGCTGCAGTACAGCATATTCAGGATTCAATATTTCATTGAACGTATATACACTGCTATTGGTGATATCCCGACAATTCGATGCGCGTTATAATCCACATTCGCTGCCAAATACTATGCACATCAGCCGGTTTGCGCATTGTTAACTCTGTGTCCTGTCAAATACATTGTAATTGCAGTTTATCATATTAGGCTCAAGTATTTATTTAAACGTATCTCCGCTGCTATTCGTGGTATGTCGACAAATCTATGCGCGCTATACTCCCCATTTGCCGCCAAATACAGCGCAGCTCCTCCTGTTTACATTATGTCAACTCGGATCGAGGACAAATGCCATGTTGTTGCAGTACAGCATATACAGGATTCAATATTTCATTGAACGTATATACACTGCCATGGTGATATCCCGACAATTCGATGAGCATGATACTCCACATTTCCCGCCAAATACAGCGCACCTGCTCCTGTTTACATTATGTCAACTCGGGTCGAGGACAAATGCAATGTTGCTGTAGTGTTGCATATTCAGGATTCAGTACTTCATTGAATGTATCTACAATTCTATTGCTGATATCACGACAATTCGATGCGTCTGATACTCCACATCCCCAGCCAAATACAGCGCACCTGCTCCTGTTTACATTATGTCAAATCGGGTCGAGAACAAATGCAATGTTTTTGCAGTACAGCATATTCAGGATTCAATATTTCATTGAAAGTAAATACACTGCTATTGGTGATATCCCGACAAATTCGATGGGCGTCATACTCCACATTCCCTGTCAAATACAGCGATCCCGCTCCTGTTTACATTATGTCAACTCGGGTCGAGGACAAATGCAATGTTGCTGTAGTGTTGCATATTCAGGATTCAGTACTTCATTGAATGTATCTGCACTGCTATTGGTCATATCACGACAATTCGATGCGCGTGTTACTCCACATTCCCTGCCCAATGCAGCGCACCTGCTCTTGTTTACATTGTGTCAACTGTGTTCGAGGACAAATGCATTGATTTTGCAGTACAGCACATTCAGGATTCAATATTTCATTGAACGGATCTACACTGCTATTTGTGATATCTCGTCAATTCGATGCGCGGTATACCGCACAGTTGCTGCCAAATAGAGCGCAAATCAGCCACTTTGCGCTATGTCAACTCAGGTCCCTGCCTAATTCATTGTAATTGTAGTTTTGCATATTCAGGCTCAAGTATTCAATAAAACGTATCTCCGATGCTATTGGTGGTATGCCTACAATTCGATGCGCATTACACTCCACAGTTGCCGCCAAATACAGCGCACCTGCTCTTGTTTACATTGTGTCAACTCGGGTCGAGGACAAGTGCAATGTTGCTGCAGTACAGCATATTCAGGATTCAATATTTCATTGAACGTATATACACTGCTATTCGTCATATCCCGACAGTTCGATGCGAGTTGTACTCCACATTCCCTGCCAGGTACTAGGTTCATCAGAGAGTTTGCGCATTGTCAACTCTGTGTCCTGTCAAGAACATTGTAATTGCAGATTATCATATTAGGCTCAAGTATTTATTTAAACGTATCTACGCTGCTATGTCGACAAATCTGTGCGCGCTATACTCCTCTTTTGCCGCCAAATACAGCGCACCTGCTCCTGTTTACATTGTATCAACTGTGGTCGAGGACAAATCCAATGTTTTGGCAGTACGGGATATTCAGTATTCAATATTTCATTGATCGTAAATACACTGCTATTCCTGATATCCCGATAATTCGAAGAGAGTTATACTCCGCATTCCCTGCCAAACACAGCGCACCTGCTCCTGTTTACATTATGTCAACTCACGTCGAGGACAAATGCAATGTTGCTGCAGTACAGCATATTCAGGATTCAATATTGCCTTGAACGTATATACTGCTATTCCTGATATCCCGATAATTCGAAGAGAGTTATACTCCACATTCCCTGCCAAACACAGCGCACCTGCTCCTGTTTACATTTGTCAACTCGGGTCAAGGACAAATGCAATGTTTTTGCAGTACAGCACATTCAGGATTCAATATGTCATTGAATGTATCTACACTGCTATTCCTGATATCCCGATAATTCGAAGAGAGTTATACTCCACATTCCCTGCCAAACACAGCGCACCTGCTCCTGTTTACATTATGTCAACTCACGTCGAGGACAAATGCAATGTTGCTGCAGTACAGCACATTCAGGATTCAATATGTCATTGAATGTATCTACACTGCTATTCCTGATATCCCGATAATTCGAAGAGAGTTATACTCCACATTCCCTGTCAAATACAGCGATCCCGCTCCTGTTTACATTATGTCAACTCCGGTCGAGGACAAATGCAATGTTGCTGTAGTGTTGCATATTCATTATTCAGTACTTCATTGAATGTATCTACACTGCTATTGGTCATATCACGACAACTCGATGCGCGTGTTACTCCACATTCCCTGCCGAATACAGCGCACCTGCTCTTGTTTACATTGTGTCAACTGTGTTCGAGGACAAATGCATTGTTTTTGCAGTACAGCACATTCAGGATTCAATATTTCATTGAACGGATCTACACTGCTATTTGTGATATCTCGTCAATTCGATGCGCGGTATACCGCACAGTTGCTGCCAAATAGAGCGCAAATCAGCCACTTTGCGCTATGTCAACTCAGGTCCGTGCCTAATTCATTGTAATTGTATTTTTGCATATTTTGGCATATGTATTCAAATTAAACGTATCTCCGGTGCTATAGGTGGTATGCCTACAATTCGATGCGCGTTATGCTCCACAGCTGCCGCCAAACAGCGCACCTGCTACTGTTTACATTACATCAACTCGGGACGAGGACAAATCCAATGTTTTGGCAGTACGGGATATTCAGGATTCAATATTTCATTGATCGTAAATACACTGCTATTCCTGATATCCCGATAATTCGAAGAGAGTTATACTCCACATTCCCTGCCAAACACAGCGCTCCTGCTCCTGTTTACATTATGTCAACTCACGTCGAGGACAAATGCAATGTTGCTGCAGTACAGCATATTCAGGATTCAATATTGCCTTGAACGTATATACTGCTATTCCTGATATCCCGATAATTCGAAGAGAGTTATACTCCACATTCCCTGTCAAATACAGCGATCCGGCTCCTGTTTACATTATGTCAACTCCGGTCGAGGACAAATGCAATGTTGCTGTAGTGTTGCATATTCAGGATTCAGTACTTCATTGAATGTATCTACACTGCTATTGGTCATATCACGACAATTCGATGCGCGTGTTACTCCACATTCCCTGCCGAATACAGCGCACCTGCTCTTGTTTACATTGTGTCAACTGTGTTCGAGGACAAATGCATTGTTTTTGCAGTACAGCACATTCAGGATTCAATATTTCATTGAACGGATCTACACTGCTATTTGTGATATCTCGTCAATTCGATGCGCGGTATACCGCACAGTTGCTGCGAAATAGAGCGCAGATCAGCCACTTTGCGCTATGTCAACTCAGGTCCGTGCCTAATTCATTGTAATTGTATTTTTGCATATTTTGGCATATGTATTCAAATTAAACGTATCTCCGGTGCTATAGGTGGTATGCCTACAATTCGATGCGCGTTATGCTCCACAGCTGCCGCCAAACAGCGCACATGCTACTGTTTACATTACATCAACTCGGGACGAGGACAAATCCAATGTTTTGGCAGTACGGGATATTCAGGATTCAATATGTCATTGAATGTATCTACACTGCTATTCCTGATATCCCGATAATTCGAAGAGAGTTATACTCCACATTCCCTGCCAAACACAGCGCACCTGCTCCTGTTTACATTATGTCAACTCACGTCGAGGACAAATGCAATGTTGCTGCAGTACAGCATATTCAGGATTCAATATTGCCTTGAACGTATATACTGCTATTCCTGATATCCCGATAATTCGAAGAGAGTTATACTCCACATTTCCTGTCAAATACAGCGATCCGGCTCCTGTTTACATTATGTCAACTCCGGTCGAGGACAAATGCAATGTTGCTGTAGTGTTGCATATTCAGGATTCAGTACTTCATTGAATGTATCTACACTGCTATTGGTCATATCACGACAATTCGATGCGCGTGTTACTCCACATTCCCTGCCGAATACAGCGCACCTGCTCTTGTTTACATTGTGTCAACTGTGTTCGAGGACACATGCATTGTTTTTGCAGTACAGCACATTCAGGATTCCATATTTCATTGAACGGATCTACACTGCTATTTGTGATATCTCGTCAATTCGATGCGCGGTATACCGCACAGTTGCTGCCAAATAGAGCGCAAATCAGCCACTTTGCGCTATGTCAACTCAGGTCCGTGCCTAATTCATTGTAATTGTATTTTTGCATATTTTGGCATATGTATTCAAATTAAACGTATCTCCGGTGCTATAGGTGGTATGCCTACAATTCGATGCGCGTTATGCTCCACAGCTGCCGCCAAACAGCGCACATGCTACTGTTTACATTACATCAACTCGGGACGAGGACAAATCCAATGTTTTGGCAGTACGGAATATTCAGGATTCAATATTTCATTGATCGTAAATACACTGCTATTCCTGATATCCCGATAATTCGAAGAGAGTTATACTCCACATTCCCTGCCAAACACAGCGCACCTGCTCCTGTTTACATTATGTCAACTCGCGTCGAGGACAAATGCAATGTTGCTGCAGTACAGCATATTCAGGATTCAATATTGCCTTGAACGTATATACTGCTATTCCTGATATCCCGATAATTCGAAAAGAGTTATACTCCACATTCCCTGCCAAACACAGCGCACCTGCTCCTGTTTACATTATGTCAACTCGGGTCAAGGACAAATCTAATGTTTTTGCAGTACAGCACATTCAGCATTCAATATGTCATTGAACGTATATACACTGCTATTCGTGATATCCCGACAAATCGAAGCGCGTTATGCTCCACATTCCCTGCCAAATGCAGCGCACCTGCTCCTGTTTACATTATGTCAACTGGGGTCGAGGACAATTGCAATGTTGTTGCAGTACAGCATATTTAGGAACCGATATTTCATTGAACGTAAATACATTGTTATTGGTGATATCCCGACAACTCGACTCGCGTGATACTCCACATTCCCTGGCAAATACAGCGCACCTGCTCCTGTTTACATTATGTCAACACGGATCGAGGGCAAATGCTATGTTGTTGCAGTACAGCATATACAGGATTCATATTTCTTTGAACGTATATACACTGCCATGGCGATATCCCGACAATTCGATGCGCATGATACTCCATATTTCCTGCCAAATACAGCGTACCTGCTCCTGTTTACATTATGTCAACTCGGGTCGACAGCAAATGCAATGTTGCTACAAGTAGAGCATATTCAGGATTCAATATTTCATTGTACGTAAATACACTGTTATTGGTTATATCCCGACAACTCGATGCGCGTTATACCCGACATTTTCTGCCAAATACAGCGCACGTGCTATTGTTTACATTATGTCAACTCGGGTCGAGTACAAATGCAATGTTTTTGTAGTACTGCATATTCAGGATTCAATACTTCATTGAATGTATCTACACTGCTATTGGTGATATCCCGGCAATTTGAAGCGCGTTTTACACCTCATTCGCTGCCATATGCTACGCACATCAGAGAGTGTGGGCATTGTCAACTCTGTGTCCCGTCAAATACATTGTAATTGCAGATTATCATATTAGGCGCAAGTATTTATTTAAACGTATCTCCGCTGCTATTAGTGGTATGTCGACAAATCTATGCGCGTTATACTCCTCATTTGCCGCCAAATACAGCGGACCTGCTCCTGTTTACATTATGTCAACTGGGGTCGAGGACAAATCCAATGTTTTTGCAGTACTGCATATTCAGGATTCAATACTTCAATGAATGTATCTACACTGCTATCGGTCATATCACGACAATTCGATGCGCGTGATACTCCATATTTCCTGACCAATACGGCGCACCTGCTCCTGTTTACATTATGTCAACTCGGGTCGAGGACAAATGGAATGTTGCTGTAGTGTTGCATATTCAGGATTCAATTCTTCATTGAATGTATCTACACTGCTATTGGTCATATCACGACAATTCGATGCGCGTGATACACCACATTCCCTGCCAAATACAGCGCACCTGCTCTTGCTTACATTGTGTCAACCGTGGTCGTGGACAAATGCATTGTTTTTGCAGTACAGCATATACCGGATTCAATACTTCATTGAACGTATATACACTGTTTTTGGTTATATCCCGACAATTCGATGCGCATGATACTCCACATTCCCTGCCAAATACAGCGCACGTGCTCTTGTTTAAATTATGCCAACTCGGGTCGAGGACAACTGCAATGTTGTTGCAGTACAGCATATTCAGAATTCAATATTTCATTGAAAGGCTCTACACTGCTATTGGTGACATCTCGTCAATTCGATGCGCCGTATACCGCACAGATGCTGCCAAATTGAGCGCAAATGAGCCACTTTGCGCTATGTCAACTCAGGACCCTGACTAATTCATTGTAACTGTAGTTTTGCATATTTAGGCTTTTTTATTCAATTAAACGTATCCCCGGTGCTATTGGTGGTATGCCTACCATTCATTGCGCGCTATGCTCCACAGTTGCAACCCAACAGCGGACCTGCTCCTGTTTACATTATGTCAACTCGGATCGAGGGCAAATGGAATGTTGTTGCAGTACTGCATATCCAGCATTCAATATTTCATTGAACGTATCTACACTGCTACTGGAGATATTTCGTCAATTCCATGCGTCTTGCACTCCACATTTCCTGCCAAATACTGCGCACCTGCTCCTGTTTACATTATGTCAACTCGGGTCGAGGACAACTGCAATGTTGTTGCAGTACAGCATATTCAGGATTCAATATTTCATTGAAAGGCTCTACACTGCTATTGGTGATATCTCGTCAATTCGATGCGCGGTATACCGCACAGATGCTGCCAAATTGTGCGCAAATCAGCCACTTTGCGGTATGTCAACTCAGGACCCTGACTAATTCATTGTAACTGTAGTTTTGCATATTTAGGCTTTTTTATTCAATTAAACGTATCCCCGGTGCTATTGGTGGTATGCCTACCATTCAATGCGCGCTATGCTCCACAGTTGCAACCAAACAGCGGACCTGCTCCTGTTTCCATTATGTCAACTCGGGTCGAGGGCAAATGGAATGTTGTTGCAGTACTGCATATCCAGCATTCAATATTTCATTGGACGTATCTACACTGCTACTGGAGATATTTCGTCAATTCCATGCGTCTTGTACTGGACATTTCCTGCCAAATACAGCGCACCTGCTCCTGTTTACATTATGTCAACTCGGGTCGAGGACAAATGCAATGTTGTTGCAGTACAGCACAAACAGGATTCAATACTTCACTGAGCATATATACACTGCTCTTGGTGATATCCCGACAATCCGATGCGCGTGATACTCCACATTACCTGCCAGATACAGCGTACCTGCTCCTCTTCACATTATGTCAACTCGTTTCGAGGACAAATGCAATGTTGCTGCAGTATAGCATATTCAGGATTCAACATTTCATTGAACGTATATACACTGCTATTCGTGATATACCGACAATTCGAAGCGCGTTATACTCCTCATTCGCTGCCAAATACTAAGCACATCAGAGAGTTTGCGCATTGTCAACTCCGTTTCCTGTCAAATACATTGCATTTGCTGTTTATCATGTTAGGCTCAAGTATTTAGTTAAACGTATCTCCGCTGCTATTCGTGATATCCCGACAAATCTATGCGCGTTATTCTCCACAATTCCCGCCAAATACGGCGCATCTGCTCCTGTTTACATTATATCAACTGGGGTCGAAGACAAATGCAATGTTCTTGTAGTACTGCATACTCAGGACTCAATACTTCATTGAACGTATCTACACTACTATTGGTGATATTTCGTCAATTCCATGAGCGTGATACTCCACAGCTGCCGCCAAACAGCGGGTCAGCTCTTGTTTACATTGTGCCAACTGTTTTCGAGGTCAAATGAAATGCTGTTGCTGTACAGCATATACAGGATTCAATATTTCATTGAACGTATATACACTGCCATGGTGATATACCGACAATTCGATGCGCATGATACTCCACATTTCCTGCCAAATACAGCGTACCTGCTCCTCTTCACATTATGTCAACTCGGGTCGAGGACAAATGCAATACTGCTGCAGTACAGCATATTCAGGATTCAATACTTCACTGAGCATATATACACTGCTCTTGGTGATATCCCGACAATCCGATGCGCGTGATACTCCACATTACCTGCCAGATACAGCGTACCTGCTCCTCTTCACATTATGTCAACTCGTTTCGAGGACAAATGCAATGTTGCTGCAGTATAGCATATTCAGGATTCAACATTTCATTGAACGTATATACACTGCTATTCGTGATATCCCGACAATTCGAAGCGCGTTATACTCCTCATTCGCTGCCAAATACTAAGCACATCAGAGAGTTTGCGCATTGTCAACTCCGTTTCCTGTCAAATACATTGCATTTGCTGTTTATCATGTTAGGCTCAAGTATTTAGTTAAACGTATCTCCGCTGCTATTCGTGATATCCCGACAAATCTATGCGCGTTATTCTCCACAATTCCAGCCAAATACGGCGCATCTGCTCCTGTTTACATTATATCAACTGGGGTCGGAGACAAATGCAATGTTCTTGTAGTACTGCATACTCAGGACTCAATACTTCATTGAACGTATCTACACTACTATTGGTGATATTTCGTCAATTCCATGAGCGTGATACTCCACAGCTGCCGCCAAACAGCGGGCCAGCTCTTGTTTACATTGTGCCAACTGTTTTCGAGGTCAAATGAAATGTTGTTGCTGTACAGCATATACAGGATTCAATGTTTCATCGAACGTATATACACTGCCATGGTGATATACCGACAATTCGATGCGCATGATACTCCACATTTCCTGCCAAATACAGCGTACCTGCTCCTCTTCACATTATGTCAACTCGGGTCGAGGACAAATGCAATACTGCTGCAGTACAGCATATTCAGGATTCATCATTTCATTGAACGTATATACACTGCTAATGGTGATATCCCGACAAATCGATGCGCGTCATACTCCACATTTCCAGCCAAATACGGTGCATCTGCTCCTGTTTACATTATATCAACGGCTGTCGAAGACAAAGGCAATGTTCTTGTAGTACTGCATACTCAGGATTCAATACTTCATTGAACGTATCTACACTACTATTGGAGATATTTCGTCAATTCCATGAGCGTTATACTACACAGCTGCCGCCAAACAGCGGGCCAGCTCTTGTTTACATTGTGTCAACTGTTTTCGAGGACAACTGCATTATTGTTGCAGTACAGTATAATCAGGATTCAATATTTCATTGAACGTATATACACTGCTATTCGTGATATCCCGACAATTCGATGCGCGTTATACTCCTCATTCGCTGCCAAATACTACGCAGATCGGCCGGATTGCGCATTGTCAACTCTGTGTCCTGTCAAATACATTGTAATTGCAGTTTATCATATTAGGCTCAAGTATTTATTTAATCGTGTCTCTGCTGCTATTTGTGGTATGTCCACAAATCCATTCGCGTTATACTCCTCATATGCCGCCAAATACAGCGCACCTGCTCTTGTTTACATTGTGTCAACTGTGGTCGAGGACAAATGCATTGTTTTTGCAGTACAGCACGTACAGGATTCAGTACTTCATTGAACGTATATACACTGCTATTCGAGATATCCCGACAATTCGATGCGCGTTATACTCCTCATTCGCTGCCAAATACTACGCAGATCGGCCGGATTGCGCATTGTCAACTCTGTGTCCTGTCAAATACATTGTAAGTGCAGTTTATCATATTAGGCACAAGTATTTATTTAAACGTATCTCCGCTGCTATTCGTGGTATGTCGACAAATCTATGCGCGTTATACTCCACAGTTGCCGCCAAACAGCGCACCTGCTCCTGTTTACATTATGTCAACTCGGGTCGAGGGCAAATGGAATGTTGTTGCAGTACTGCATATCCAGCATTCAATATTTCATTGGACGTATCTACACAGCTACTGGAGATATTTCGTCAATTCCATGCGTCTTGTACTCCACATTTCCTGCCAAATACAGCGCACCTGCTCGTGTTTACATTATGTCAACTCGGGTCGAGGACAAATGCAATGTTGTTGCAGTACAGCACAAACAGGATTCAATACTTCACTGAGCATATATACACTGCTATTCGTGATATCCCGACAATTCGAAGCGCGTTATTCTCCACATTTCCAGCCAAATACGGCGCATCTGCTCCTGTTTACATTATATCAACTGCTGTCGAAGACAAAGGCAATGTTCTTGTAGTACTGCATACTCAGGATTCAATACTTCATTGAACGTATCTACACTACTATTGGAGATATTTCGTCAATTCCATGAGCGTTATACTCCACAGCTGCCGCCAAACAGCGGGCCAGCTCTTGTTTACATTGTGTCAACTGTTTTCGAGGACAACTGCATTATTGTTGCAGTACAGCATAATCAGGATTCAATATTTCATGGAACGTATATACACTGCTATTCGTGATATCCCGACAATTCGATGCGCGTTATACTCCTCATTCGCTGCCAAATACTACGCAGATCGGCCGGATTGCGCATTGTCAACTCTGTGTCCTGTCAAATACATTGTAATTGCAGTTTATCATATTAGGCTCAAGTATTTATTTAATCGTGTCTCTGCTGCTATTTGTGGTATGTCCACAAATCCATGCTCGTTATACTCCTCATATGCCGCCAAATACAGCGCACCTGCTCTTGTTTACATTGTGTCAACTGTGGTCGAGGACAAATGCATTGTTTTTGCAGTACAGCACATACGGGATTCAGTACTTCATTCAACGTATGTACACTGCTATTGGCGATATCACGACAAATCGATGCGCGTGATACTCCACATTCCCTGCCAAATACAGCGCACCTGCTCCTGTTTACATTATGTCAACTCGGATCGAGGACAAATGCAATGTTGTGTGCAGTACAGTATATACAGAATTCAAAATTTCATTGAACGTATATACACTGCTATTGGTGATATCCCGACAATTCCATGCGCGTGATACTCCACATTCCCTGCCAAATACAGCGCACCTGCTCGTGTTTACATTATGTCAACTCGGATCGAGGACAAATGCAATCTTTTTGCAGTACTGGATATGCAGTATTCAATATTTCATCGAACGTATATGCACTGCTATTGGTGATATCCCGACAATTCGATGCGTGTGATACTCCACATTACCTGCCAAATACAGCGTACCTGCTCCTCTTCACATTATGTCAACTCGGGTCGAGGACAAATGCAATGTTGCTGCAGTACAGCATATTCAGGATTCAACATTTCATTGAACGTATATACACTGCTATTCGTGATATCCCGACAATTCGAAGCGCGTCATACTCCTCATTCGCTGCCAAATACTAAGCACATCAGAGAGTTTGCGCATTGTCAACTCTGTTTCCTGTCAAATAAATTGTATTTGCTGTTTATCATGTTAGGCTCAAGTATCTAGTTAAACGTATCTCCGCTGCTATTCGTGGTATGTCGACAAATCTATGCGCGTTATACTCCACAGTTGCCGCCAAACAGCGCACCTGCTCATGTTTACATTATGTCATTCGGGTCGAGGACAAATGCATTGTTTTGGCAGTACATCATATACCGGATTCAATACTTCATTGAACGTACATACACTGCCATTGGTGATATCCCGACAATTCGATGCGCGTGATACTCCACATTACCTGCCTAATACGGCGCACCTACTCCTGTTTACATTATGTCAACACGGATCGAGGACAAATGCAATGTTGTTGCAGTACAGCATATACAGGATTCAATATTTCATTGAACGTATATACACTGCCATGGTGATATCCCGACAATTCGATTCGCATGATATTCCACATTTCCTGCCAAATACAGCGCACCTGCCCTTGTTTACATTGTGTCAACTGTGGTCGAGGACAAATGCATTGTTTTTGCAGTACAGCACATACGGGATTCAGTACTTCATTCAACGTATATACACTGCTATTGTTGATATCCCGACAATTCGATGCGCGTGATACTCCACATTACCTGCCAAATACAGCGTACCTGCTCCTCTTCACATTATGTCAACTCGGGTCGAGGACAAATGCAATGTTGCTGCAGTACAGCATATTCAGGATTCAACATTTCATTGAACGTATATACACTGCTATTCGTGATATCCCGACAATTCGAAGCGCGTCATACTCCTCATTCGCTGCCAAATACTAAGCACATCAGAGAGTTTGCGCATTGTCAACTCTGTTTCCTGTCAAATAAATTGTATTTGCTGTTTATCATGTTAGGCTCAAGTATTTAGTTAAACGTATCTCCGCTGCTATTCGTGGTATGTCGACAAATCTATGCGCGTTATACTCCACAGTTGCCGCCAAACAGCGCACCTGCTCCTGTTTACATTATGTCAACACGGATCGAGGACAAATGCAATGTTGTTGCAGTACAGCACAAACAGGATTCAATACTTCACTGAGCATATATACACTGCTCTTGGTGATATCCCGACAATCCGATGCGCGTGATACTCCACATTACCTGCCAGATACAGCGTACCTGCTCCTCTTCACATTATGTCAACTCGTTTCGAGGGCAAATGCAATGTTGCTGCAGTACAGCATATTCAGGATTCAACATTTCATTGAACGTATATACACTGCTATTCGTGATATCCCGACAATTCGAAGCGCGTTATACTCCTCATTCGCTGCCAAATACTAAGCACATCAGAGAGTTTGCGCATTGTCAACTCTGTTTCCTGTCAAATACATTGCATTTGCTGTTTATCATGTTAGGCTCAAGTATTTAGTTAAACGTATCTCCGCTGCTATTCGTGATATCCCGACAAATCTATGCGCGTTATTCTCCACATTTCCAGCCAAATACGGCGCATCTGCTCCTGTTTACATTATTTCAACTGGGGTCGAAGACAAATGCAATGTTCTTGTAGTACTGCATACTCAGGACTCAATACTTCATTGAACGTATCTACACTACTATTGGTGATATTTCGTCAATTCCATGAGCGTGATACTCCACAGCTGCCGCCAAACAGCGGGCCAGCTCTTGCTTACATTGTGCCAACTGTTTTCGAGGTCAAATGCAATGTTGTTGCTGTACAGCATATACAGGATTCAATATTTCATTGAACGTATATACACTGCCATGGTGATATACCGACAATTCGATGCGCATGATACTCCACATTTCCTGCCAAATACAGCGTACCTGCTCCTCTTCACACTATGTCAACTCGGGTCGAGGACAAATGCAATACTGCTGCAGTACAGCATATTCAGGATTCATCATTTCATTGAACGTATATACACTGCTAATGGTGATATCCCGACAAATCGATGCGCGTCATACTCCACATTTCCAGCCAAATACGGTGCATCTGCTCCTGTTTACATTATATCAACGGCTGTCGAAGACAAAGGCAATGTTCTTGTAGTACTGCATACTCAGGATTCAATACTTCATTGAACGTATCTACACTACTATTGGAGATATTTCGTCAATTCCATGAGCGTTATACTACACAGCTGCCGCCAAACAGCGGGCCAGCTCTTGTTTACATTGTGTCAACTGTTTTCGAGGATAACTGCATTATTGTTGCAGTACAGCATAATCAGGATTCAATATTTCATTGAACGTATATACACTGCTATTCGTGATATCCCGACAATTCGATGCGCGTTATACTCCACAGTTGCCGCCAAACAGCGCACCTGCTCCTGTTTACATTATATCATTCGGGTCGAGGACAAATGCATTGTTTTGGCAGTACATCATATACCGGATTCAATACTTCATTGAACGTACATACACTGCCATTGGTGATATCCTTACAATTCGATGCGCGTGATACTCCACATTTCCTGCCAAATACGGCGCACCTACTCCTGTTTACATTATGTCAACACGGATCGAGGACAAATGCAATGTTGTTGCAGTACAGCATATACAGGATTCAATATCTCATTGAACGTATATACACTGCCATGGTGATATCCCGACAATTCGATGCGCATGATACTCCACATTTCCTGCCAAATACAGCGCACCTGCTCCTGTTTACATTATGTCATTCGGGTCGAGGACAAATGTATTGTTTTTGCAGTACATCATATAACGGATTCAATACTTCATTGAACGTAAATACACAGCTATTGGAGATATCCCGACAATTCGATGCGCATGATACTCCACATTTCCTGCCATATCAGCGCACCTGCTCCTGTTTACATTATGTCATTCGGGTCGAAGACAAATGCATTGTTTTTGCAGTACATCATATACCGGATTATATACTTCATTGAACGTAAATACACTGCTATTGGTGATATCCCGACAATTCCATGCGCGAGATACTCCACATTCCCTGCCAAATACAGCGCACCTGCTCCTGTTTACATTATGTCATTCGGGTCGAGGACAAACGCAATGTTGTTGCAGTACAGCATATTCAGGATTCAATATTTCATTGAACGTATATACACTGCAATTCGTGATATGCCGACAATTCGAAGAGCGTTACACTCCTCATTCGCTGCCAAATACTACGCACATCAGAGAACTGGCGCATTGTCAACTCTGTGACCTGCCAAATACATTGTAATTGCAGTTTATCATATTAGGCTCAAGTATTTATTTAAAAGTATCTCCGCTGCTATTCGTGGTACGTCGACAAATCTATGCGCCTTATGCTCCACAGTTGCAACCAAACAGCGGACCTGCTCCTGTTTATATTATGTCAACTGGGGTCGAGGACAAATACAATGTTCTAGTAGTACTGCATACTCAGGATTCAATATTTCATTGAATGTATCTACACTGCTATTGGTGAAATCACGACAATTCGATGCGCGTGATACTCCACATACCCTGCCAAAGACAGCGCACCTGCTCCTGTTTACATTATGTCAACTCGGGGCGAGGACAAATGCAATGTTGTTGCAGTACAGCATATTCAGGATTCAATATTCCATTGAACGGATCTACACTGCTATTGTTGATATCTCGACAATTCGATGCGCGCTATACCGCACAGTTGCTGCCAAATAGAGCGCAAATCAGCCACTTCGCGCTATGTCAACTCAAGTCCCTGCCTAATTCATTGTAATTGTTTTTTTGCATATTTAGGCTTATGTATTCAATTAAACGTATCTCCGGTGCTATTGGTGGTATGCCTACAATTCGATGCGCGTTATGCTCCACAGTTGCCGCCAAACAGCGGACCTGCTCCTGTTTATATTATGTCAACTGGGGTCGAAGACAAATGCAATGTTCTTGTAGTACTGCATACTCAGGATTCAATATTTCATTGAATGTATCTACACTGCTATTGGTGATATCACGACAATTCGATGCGCGTGATACTCCATATTTCCTGCCAAATACAGCGCACCTGCTCCTGTTTACATTATGTCAACTCGGCTCAAGGACAAATGCAATGTTTTTGCAGTACAGCACATTCAGGATTCAATATTTCATTGAACGGATATACACTGCTATTGGTGATATCCCGACAATTCGATCCGCGTTATACTCCTCATACGCTGCCAAATACTACGCACATCAGCCGGTTTGCGCATTGTCAACTCTGTGTCCTGTCAAATACATTGTAGTTGCAGTTCATTATATTAGGCTCAAATATTTATTTAAACGTATCTCCGCTGCAATTCGTGGTATGTCGACAAATATATGCGCGTTATACTCCTCATTTGCCGCCAAATACAGGGACCTGCTCCTGTTCACATTATGTCAACTGCGGTCGAAGACAAATGCAATGTTGTTGCAGTACACCATGTTCAGGATTCAATATTTCATTGAACGTACACATCCTGCTATTGGTGATATCCCGACAAATCTATGCGCGTTATACTCCTCATTTGCCGCCAAACAGCGCACCTGCTCCTGTTTACAATATGTCAACTCGGGTCGAGGGCAAATGCTATGTTGTTGTAGTACAGCCTATACAGGATTCATATTTCATTGAATACATCTACACTGCTATTGATGAGACCTCGTCAATTCGATGCGCGGTATACCGCACACTTGCTACCAAATAGAGCGCAAATCAGCCACTGTGCGCTATGTCAACTCAGGTCCCTGCCTAACTCATTGTAATTGTGGCTTTGCATATTTAGGCTTAAGTATTCAATTAAACGTATCTCCGCTGCTATTGGTGGTATGCCTACAATTCGATGTGTGTGATACTCCACATTCGCTGACAAATACAGCGCACCTGCTCTTGTTTACATTATGTCAACTCCGATCCAGGACAAATGCAATGTTGTTAAAGTACTGCATATCCAGGATTCAATACTTCATTGAACGTATCTACACTGCTACTCGAGATATTTCGACAATTCCATGCGCCTTGTACTCCACAATTCCTGCCGAATACAGCGCATCTGCTCCCGTTTACATTATGTCAACTGGGGTCGAGGACAAATGCAATGTTGTTGCAGTACAGCATATTCAGGATTCAATATTTCATTGAAAGGCTCTACACTGCTATTGGTGATATCTCGTCAATTCGATGCGCGGTATACCGCACAGTTGCTGCCAAATAGAGCGCAAATCAGCCACTTCGCGCTATGTCAACTCAAGTCCCTGCCTAATTCATTGTAATTGTTTTTTTGCATATTTAGGCTTATGTATTCAATTAAACGTATCTCCGGTGCTATTGGTGGTATGCCTACAATTCGATGCGCGTTATGCTCCACAGTTGCCGCCAAACAGCGGACCTGCTCCTGTTTATATTATGTCAACTGGGGTCGAAGACAAATGCAATGTTCTTGTAGTACTGCATACTCAGGATTCAATATTTCATTGAATGTATCTACACTGCTATTGGTGATATCACGACAATTCGATGCGCGTGATACTCCATATTTCATGCCAAATACAGCGCACCTGCTCCTGTTTACATTATGTCAACTCGGCTCAAGGACAAATGCAATGTTTTTGCAGTACAGCACATTCAGGATTCAATATTTCATTGAACGGATATACACTGCTATTGGTGATATCCCGACAATTCGATCCGCGTTATACTCCTCATACGCTGCCAAATACTACGCACATCAGCCGGTTTGCGCATTGTCAACTCTGTGTCCTGTCAAATACATTGTAATTGCAGTTCATTATATTAGGCTCAAATATTTATTTAAACGTATCTCCGCTGCAATTCGTGGTATGTCGACAAATCTATGAGCGTTATATTCCTCATTTGCCGCCAAATACAGGGACCTGCTCCTGTTCACATTATGTCAACTGCGGTCGAAGACAAATGCAATGTTGTTGCAGTACACCATGTTCAGGATTCAATATTTCATTGAACGTACACATCCTGCTATTGGTGATATCCCGACAAATCTATGCGCGTTATACTCCTCATTTGCCGCCAAACAGCGCACCTGCTCCTGTTTACAATATGTCAACTCGGGTCGAGGGCAAATGCTATGTTGTTGTAGTACAGCCTATACAGGATTCATATTTCATTGAATACATCTACACTGCTATTGATGAGACCTCGTCAATTCGATGCGCGGTATATCGCACAGTTGCTGCAAAACAGAGCGCAAATCAGCCACTTTGCGATATGTCAACTCAGGTCCCTGTCTAATTCATTGTAATTGTGGCTTTGCATATTTAGGCTTAAGTATTCAATTAAACGTATCTCCGCTGCTATTGGTGGTATGCCTACAATTCGATGTGTGTGATACTCCACATTCGCTGACAAATACAGCGCACCTGCTCTTGTTTACATTATGTCAACTCCGATCCAGGACAAATGCAATGTTGTTAAAGTACTGCATATCCAGGATTCAATACTTCATTGAACGTATCTACACTGCTACTCGAGATATTTCGACAATTCCATGCGCCTTGTACTCCACAATTCCTGCCGAATACAGCGCATCTGCTCCCGTTTACATTATGTCAACTGGGGTCGAGGACAAATGCAATGTTGTTGCAGTACAGCATATTCAGGATTCAATATTTCATTGAAAGGCTCTACACTGCTATTGGTGATATCTCGTGAATTCGATGCGCGGTATACCGCACAGTTGCTGCCAAATAGAGCGCAAATCAGCCACTTCGCGCTATGTCAACTCAAGTCCCTGCCTAATTCATTGTAATTGTTTTTTTGCATATTTAGGCTTATGTATTCAATTAAACATATCTCCGGTGCTATTGGTGGTATGCCTACAATTCGATGCGCGTTATGCTCCACAGTTGCCGCCAAACAGCGGACCTGCTCCTGTTTATATTATGTCAACTGGGGTCGAAGACAAATGCAATGTTCTTGTAGTACTGCATACTCAGGATTCAATATTTCATTGAATGTATCTACACTGCTATTGGTGATATCACGACAATTCGATGCGCGTGATACTCCATATTTCCTGCCAAATACAGCGCACCTGCTCCTGTTTACATTATGTCAACTCGGCTCAAGGACAAATGCAATGTTTTTGCAGTACAGCACATTCAGGATTCAATATTTCATTGAACGGATATACACTGCTATTGGTGATATCCCGACAATTCGATCCGCGTTATACTCCTCATACGCTGCCAATACTACGCACATCAGCCGGTTTGCGCATTGTCAACTCTGTGTCCTGTCAAATACATTGTAATTGCAGTTCATTATATTAGGCTCAAATATTTATTTAAACGTATCTCCGCTGCAATTCGTGGTATGTCGACAATTCCATGCGCCTTGTACTCCACAATTCCTGCCGAATACAGCGCATCTGCTCCCGTTTACATTATGTCAACTGGGGTCGAGGACAAATGCAATGTTTTGCAGAACAGCATATTCAGGATTCAATATTTCATTGAACGTATCTACACTGCTGTTGGTGATATCTGCTCAATTCGATGCGCGGAATACTGCACACTTGCTACCAAATAGAGCGCAAATCAGCCACTGTGCGCTATGTCAACTCAGGTCCCTGCCTAACTCATTGTAATTGTAGTTTTGCATATTTAGGCTTAAGTATTCAATTACACGTATCTCCGCTGCTATTGGTGATATTCCAACAATTCGATGCTCGTGATACTCCACATTCCCTGCCAAACACAGCGCACCTGCTCCTGTTTACATTAATTCAACTTCGGTCGAAGGCAAATGCAATGATGTTGTAGTACTGCATATACAGGATTCAATATTTCATTGAACGTAAATACACTGCTATTGGTGAAATACCGACAACTGGATGCGCGTGATACACCACATTCCCTGCCAAATACAGCGCACCTGCTCCTGTTTACATTATGTCAACTCGGGTCGAGGACAAATGCAATGTTTTTGCCGTACTGCATATCCAGGATTCAATACTTCATTGAACGTAAATACACTGCCATGGTGATATCCCGACAATTCGATGCGCATGATACTCCACATTCCCTGCCAAATACAGCGCACGTGCTCTTGTTTAAATTATGCCAACTCGGGTCGAGGACAACTGCAATGTTGTTGCAGTACAGCATATTCAGGATTCAATATTTCATTGAACGTATATACACTGCCATGGTGATATCCCGACAATTCGATTCGCATGATATTCCACATTTCCTGCCAAATACAGCGCACGTGCTCTTGTTTAAATTATGCCAACTCGGGTCGAGGACAAATGCAATGTTTTTGCCGTACTGCATATCCAGGATTCAATACTTCATTGAACGTAAATACACTGCCATGGTGATATCCCGACAATTCGATGCGCATGATACTCCACATTCCCTGCCAAATACAGCGCACGTGCTCTTGTTTAAATTATGCCAACTCGGGTCGAGGACAACTGCAATGTTGTTGCAGTACAGCATATTCAGGGTTCAATATTCCATTGAAAGGCTCTACACTGCTATTGGTGATATCTCGTCAATTCGATGCGCCGTATACCGCACAGATGCTGCCAAATTGAGCGCAAATCAGCCACTTTGCGCTATGTCAACTCAAGACCCTGACTAATTCATTGTAACTGTAGTTTTGCATATTTAGGCTTTTTTATTCAATTAAACGTATCCCCTGTGCTATTGGTGGTATGCCTACCATTCAACGCGCGCTATGCTCCACAGTTGCAACCAAACAGCGGACCTGCTCCTGTTTACATTATGTCAACTCGGGTCGAGGGCAAATGGAATGTTGTTGCAGTACTGCATATCCAGCATTCAATATTTCATTGAACGTATCTACACTGCTACTGGAGATATTTCGTCAATTCCATGCGTCTTGCACTCCACATTTCCTGCCAAATACAGCGCACTTGCTCCTGTTTACATTATGTCATTCGGGTCGAGGACAAATGCATTGTTTTTGCAGCACATCATATACCGGATTATATACTTCATTGAACGTAAATACACTGCTATTGGTGATATCCCGACAATTCGAAGCGCGTTACACTCCTCATTCGCTGCCAAATACTACGCACCTGCTCCTGTTTACATTATGTCATTCGTGTCGAAGACAAACGCAATGATGTTGCAGTACAGCATATTCAGGATTCAATATTTCATTGAACGTATATACACTGCAATTCGTGATATGCCGACAATTCGAAGCGCGTTACACTCCTCATTCGCTGCCAAATACTACGCACATCAGAGAACTGGCGCATTGTCAACTCTGTGTCCTGCCAAATACATTGTAATTGCAGTTTATCATATTAGGCTCAAGTATTTATTTAAAAGTATCTCCGCTGCTATTCGTGGTACGCGGACAAATCTATGCGCCTTATGCTCCACAGTTGCCGCCAAACAGCGGACCTGCTCCTGTTTACATTATGGCAACTGGGGTCGAAGACAAAAGCAATGTTCTTGTAGTATTGCATACTCCGGATTCAATACTTCATTGAATGTATCTACACTGCTATTGGCGATATCACGACAATTCGATGCGCGTGATACACCACATTCCCTGCCAAATACAGCGCACCTGCTCTTGTTTACATTGTGTCAACCGTGGTCGTGGACAAATGCATTGTTTTTGCAGTACAGCATATACCGGATTCAATACTTCATTGAACGTATATACACTGTTTTTGGTTATATCCCGACCATTCGATGAGCGTGGTACTACACGTTTCCTGCCAAATACGGCACACCTGCTCCTGTTTACATTATGTCAACTCGGGTCGAGGACAAATCCAATGTTTTTGCAGTACAGGATATTCAGGATTCAATATTTCATTGAACGTGTATACACTGCTATTGGTGATATCCTGACAATTCGATGCGCGTTATACTCCACATTCCCTGCCAAATACAGCGCACCTGCTCCTGTTTACATTATGTCAACTCGGGTGAAGGACAAATGCAATGTTTTTGCAGTACAGCACATTCAGGATACAATATTTCATTGAACGGATCTACACTGCGACTGGAGATATCTCGTCTATTCGATGCGCGGTATACCGCACACTTCCTGCCAAATAGAGCGCAAATCAGCCATTGTGCGCTGTGTCAACTCAGGTCCTTGCCAAATTCATTGTAATTGTAGTTTTGCATATTTAGGCCTAAGTATTCAATTAAACGGATCTCCGGTACTATTGATGATATGCCTACAATTCGATGCGCGTTATACTCCACATTCCCTGCCAAATACAGCACACCTGCTCCTGTTTACATTATGTCAACTCGGGTCGAGGACAAATCCAATGTTTTTGCAGTACAGGATACTCAGAACTCAATACTTCATTGAACGTATCTACACTGCGACTGGAGATATTTCGTCAATTCCATGCGTCTTGTACTCCACATTTCCTGCCAAATACAGCGCACCTGCTCCTGTTTACATTATGTCAACTCGGCTCAAGGACAAATGCAATGTTTTTGCAGTACAGCACATTCAGGATTCAATATTTCATTGAACGGATATACACTGCTATTGGTGATATCCCGACAATTCGATCCGCGTTATACTCCTCATACGCTGCCAAATACTACGCACATCAGCCGGTTTGCGCATTGTCAACTCTGTGTCCTGTCAAATACATTGTAATTGCAGTTCATTATATTAGGCTCAAGTATTTATTTAAACGTATCTCCGCTGCAATTCGTGGTATGTCGACAAATCTATGCGCGTTATACTCCTCATTTGCCGCCAAACAGCGCACCTGCTCCTGTTTACAATATGTCAACTCGGGTCGAGGGCAAATGCTATGTTGTTGTAGTACAGCCTATACAGGATTCATATTTCATTGAATACATCTACACTGCTATTGATGAGACGTCGTCAATTCGATGCGCGGTATATCGCACAGTTGCTGCAAAACAGAGCGCAAATCAGCCACTTTGCGATATGTCAACTCAGGTCCCTGCCTAATTCATTGTAATTGTAGTTTTGCATATTTAGGCTTATGTATTCAATTAATCGTATCTCCGCTGCTATTGGTGGTATGCCTACAATTCGATGCGCGATGTACTCCACAGTTGCCGCAAAAAGCGGACCTGCTCCTGTTTACATTATGTCATCTCGGGTCGAGGACAAATGTAATGTTCCTGCAGTACAGCATATTCAGGATTCAATGTTTCATTGAACGTATATACACTGCTATTCGTGATATCCCGACAATTCGATGCGTGTGATACTCCACATTCCCTGCCAAATACAGCGCACCTGCTCCTGTTTACATTATGTCAACTCGGGTCGAGGAAAATGCAATGCTTTTGCAGTACAGCACATTCAGGATTCAATATTCCATTGAACGGATCTACACTGCTATTGGTGATATCTCGTCAATTCGGTGCGCGCTATATCGCACAGTTGCTGCCAAATAGAGCGCAAATCAGCCACTTTGCGCTATGTCAACTCAGGTCCCTGCCTAATTCATTGTAATTGTAGTTTTGCATATTTAAGCTTAAGTATTCAATTACACGTATCTCCGGTGCTATTGGTGGTATGCCTACAATTCGATGCGCGTTATACTCCACAGTAGCCGCCAAATACAGCGCACCTGCTCCTGTTTACATTATGACTACTCGGGTAGAGGACAAATGCAATGTTTTTGTAGTACTGCATATTCAGGATTCAATACTTCACTGAACATATATACACTGTTATTGGTGATATCCCGACACTTCGATGCGCCTGATACTCCACATTCCCTGCCAAATGCGGCGCAACTACTCCTGTTTGCGTTATGTCAACACGGGTCGAGGACAAATGCAATCTTTTTGCAGTCCGGGATATTCAGGATTCAATATTCCATTGAATGTATCTACACTGCTATTGGTGATATCACGACAATTCGATGCGCGTGATACTCCACATTCCCTGCCAAATACAGCGCACCTGCTCCTGTTTACATTATGTCCCACTCGGGTCGAGGACAAATGCCATGTTTTTGTATTACTGCATATTCAGGATTCAATACTTCATTGAATGTATCTGCACTGCTATTGGTGATATCACGACAATTCGATGCGCGTGATACTCAACATTCCCCGCCAAATCTAGCGGACCTGTTCCCGTTTACATTATGTCAACTGGGGTCGAGGACAATTGCAATGTTGTTGCAGTACAGCATATTCAGTATTCAATTTTTCATTGAACGGATCTACACTGCTATTGGTGATATCTCGTCAATTCGATCCGCGGTGTACCACACAGTTGCTGCCAAATAGAGCGCAAATCAGCCACATTGCGCTATGTCAACTCAGGTCCCTGCCTAATTCATTGTAATTGTTGTTTTGCATATTTAGGCTTTTTTATTCAAATAAACGTATCTCCGGTGCTATTGGTGGTATGCCTACCATTCGATGCGCGGTATGCTCCACAGTTGCAACCAAACAGCGGACCTGCTCCTGTTTACATTATGTCAACTCGGGTCGAGGGCAAATGGAATGTTGTTGCAGTACTGCATATCCAGCATTCAATATTTCATTGAATGTATCTACACTGCTATTGGCGATATCACGACAATTCGATGCGCGTGATACTCCACATTCCCTGCCAAAGACAACGCACCTGCTCTTGTTTACATTATGTCAACTCGGGTCGGGGACAAATGCATTGTTTCTGCAGTATAGCACATACAGGATTCAATACTTCACTGAACATATATACACTGCTATTGGTGATATCCCGACAATTCCATGCGCGTGATACTCCACATTACCTGCCAAATACAGCGCACCTGCTCCTGTTTACATTATGTCAACTCGGCTCGGGGACAAATGCAATGTTTTTGCAGTACTGCATATTCAGCATTCAATATTTCATTGACCGTATATACACTGCTATTGGTGATATCCCGACAATTCGATGCGCGTTATACTCCTCATTCGCTGCCAAATACAGCGCGCGTCATTCAATTCGATGCGCGTTCTACTCCACACTTGCTCTCGTATATAGCGCACCTGCTCCTGTTTAAATTATATCAACTCGGGTCATGGTCAAATCCAATGTTATTGCTGTACTGCATATTCAGGATTCAATATTCCCTTAATTGTTTATACACTGCTATTGGTGAAATCTCGACAATTCGACGTGCGTTACTCCACATATGCGGCCAAATTCAGCGCACGTCATTCGGTTTGCCCTATGTCAACTCTGGGCCCTGTCAAGTGCAGCGTAATTGCAATTTTGCAGAGTATGTGTTAAATACTCAATTAAACGTATCCGCACTGTTATTGGTGATATCTAGACAAGTAGTTGAGCGTTAAACTCCTCATTCGCTGCGAAATTTAGCGGAGCTGCCTCCAGTTTACATTATGTCAAATCGGGTCGAGGTCAAATCCAATGTTATTGCAGTACTGTATATTCAGCCTTCAATATTCAATTGAACGTTGCTTCGTTTCGATTGGAGATACGAAGAAAATTCTATGCGCGTTCTACTCCACAGATGCTGCCAAATACAGCGCACATCAACCGGTTTACTCAATGTCAACTCTGTGTCCTGTCAAATCCAGCGTAATTGCCGTTTTAAAATATTCTACCGGAAATATTCAATTAAACGTGTCTCCGTCGCTATTGGTGGTATGTCGACAATTCGAAGCGCTTTACACTCCACATTTGCTGCCAAATACAGCGCACATGCTCCCGTTTACATTTTGCCAACTCGGGTCGAGGTCAAATCCAATGTTATTGCTATGCTGCTTATCCAGGCTTCAATTATCAATTGAACGAATCTGTACTACTATTGGTGATATGTCGACAATTCGATGCGCGCTACCCCGCACATTTGCTGCAAGAAATAGCGCACAGCAACCAGTTTGCGCAATGTCAACTCAGTGTCCTATCAAATACAGCGTTATTCCTGTTTTGCATAGTCAGTTTTAAATATTCATTTGAGCGTATTCCAGTTTCTATTCCAGATACCTCGATAGCTCGATACGCGTTAAACTCCACATTTGCTGCCAAATAGAGCGCACTTGCAACTGTTTACATTAAGTAATCTCGGATCGAGGTCAAATCCAATGCTATTGCTGTACTGCATATTCAGGAATCAATACTCCATTGAAATTTTCTACACTGCTATTGGTGATATCCCGACAATTCGATGCGCGGTATACCGCACACTTGCTGCCAAATAGAGCGCAAATCAGCCACTGTGCGCTATGTCAACTCAGGCCCCTGCCTAATTCATTGTAATTGTAGTTTTGCATATTTGGGCTTAAGTATTCAATTAAACGTATCTCCGGTGCTATTGGTGGTATACCTACAATTCGTTGCGCGTGATACTCCACATTCCCTGCCAAATACAGCGAACCTGCCTCTGTTTACATTATGTCAACTCGGATCGAGGACAAATGCCATGTTGTTGCAGTACAGCATATTCAGGAATCAATATTTCATTGAACAGAAACTACACTGCTATTTGTGATATCTCGTCAATTCGATGCGCGGTATGCCGCACAGTTGCTACCAAATAGAGCGCAAATCAGCCACTTTGCGCTATGTAAACTCAGGTCCGTGCCGAATTCATTGCAATTGTATTTTTGCATATTTAGGCTTCTGTATTCAATTAAACGTATCTCCGGTGCAATAGGTGGTATGCCTACAATTCGATGCGCGTTATGCTCCACAGCTGCCGCCAAACAGCGCACCTGCTCCTGTTTACATTATGTCAACTCGGGTCGGGGACATATCCAATGTTTTTGCCGTTCAGGATATTCAGGATTCAATATTTCATTGATCGTATATATACTGCCATTAGTGATATCCTGACAATTCGATGGGCGTTGTGCTCCTCATTGGCTGGCAAATACTACGCAGATCAGCCGGTTTGCGCATTGTCAACTCTGTGTCCTGTCAAATACATTGTAATTGCAGATTATCATGTTACGCTCAAGTATTTATTTAAACGTATCTCCGCTGCTATTAGTGGTATGTCGACAACTCGATACGCGTGATACTCCACATTCCCTGCCAAATACAGCGCACCTGCTCCTGTTTCCATTATGTCAACTGGGGCCGAAGACGATTGCAATGTTGTTGCAGTACACCATATTCAGGATCCAATATTTCATTGATCGTAAATACACTGCTATTCCTGATATCCCGATAATTCGAAGGGAGTTATACTCCACATTCCCTGCCAAACACAGCGCACCTGCTCCTGTTTACATTATGTCAACTCACGTCGAGGACAAATGCAATGTTGCTGCAGTACAGCATATTCAGGATTCAATATTGCCTTGAACGTATATACTGCTATTCCTGATATCCCGATAATTCGAAGAGAGTTATACTCCACATTCCCTGCCAAACACAGCGTACCTGCTCCTGTTTACATTTGTCAACTCGGGTCAAGGACAAATGCAATGTTTTTGCAGTACAGCACATTCAGGATTCAATATGTCATTGAATGTATCTACACTGCTATTCCTGATATCCCGATAATTCGAAGAGAGTTATACTCCACATTCCCTGCCAAACACAGCGCACCTGCTCCTGTTTACATTATGTCAACTCACGTCGAGGACAAATGCAATGTTGCTGCAGTACAGCATATTCAGGATTCAATATTGCCTTGAACGTATATACTGCTATTCCTGATATCCCGATAATTCGAAGAGAGTTATACTCCACATTCCCTGTCAAATACAGCGATCCCGCTCCTGTTTACATTATGTCAACTCCGGTCGAGGACAAATGCAATGTTGCTGTAGTGTTGCATATTCAGGATTCAGTACTTCATTGAATGTATCTACACTGCTATTGGTCATATCACGACAATTCGATGCGCGTGTTACTCCACATTCCCTGCCGAATACAGCGCACCTGCTCTTGTTTACTTTGTGTTAACTGTGTTCGAGGACAAATGCATTGTTTTTGCAGTACAGCACATTCAGGATTCAATATTTCATTGAACGGATCTACACTGCTATTTGTGATATCTCGTCAATTCGATGCGCGGTATACCGCACAGTTGCTGCCAAATAGAGCGCAAATCAGCCACTTTGCGCTATGTCAACTCAGGTCCGTGCCTAATTCATTGTAATTGTATTTTTGCATATTTTGTCATATGTATTCAAATTAAACGTATCTCCGGTGCTATAGGTGGTATGCCTACAATACGATGCGCGTTATGCTCCACAGCTGCCGCCAAACAGCGCACCTGCTACTGTTTACATTATGTCAACTCGGGTCGAGGACAAATCCAATGTTTTTGCAGTACAGGATATTCAGGATTCAATATTGCCTTGAACGTATATACTGCTATTCCTGATATCCCGATAATTCGAAGAGAGTTATACTCCACATTCCCTGTCAAATACAGCGATCCCGCTCCTGTTTACATTATGTCAACTCCGGTCGAGGACAAATGCAATGTTGTTGTAGTGTTGCATATTCAGGATTCAGTACTTCATTGAATGTATCTACACTGCTATTGGTCATATCACGACAATTCGATGCGCGTGTTACTCCACATTCCCTGCCGAATACAGCGCACCTGCTCTTGTTTACATTGTGTCAACTGTGTTCGAGGACAAATGCATTGTTTTTGCAGTACAGCACATTCAGGATTCAATATTTCATTGAACGGATCTGCACTGCTATTTGTGATATCTCGTCAATTCGATGAGCGGTATACGGCACACTTGCTGCCAAATGGGGACACTGTGCGCTGTGTCAACCCAGGTCCCTGCCTAACTCATTGTAATTGTAGTTTTGCATATTTAGGCTTAAGTATTCAATTAAACGTATCTCCGGTGCTATTGCTGTTATGCCTACAACTCGATGCGCGTTATACTCCACAGCTCCCGCCAAATACAGCGCACTTGCTCTTGTTTACATTATGTCAACTCGGGTCGAGGACAATTGCAATGTAGTTGTAGTACTGCATATTCAGGATTCAATTCTTCATTGAATGTATCTACACTGCTATTGGTCATATCACGACAATCGGTGCGCGTGATACTCCACATTCCCTGCCAAATACAGCGCACCTGCTCCCGTTAACATTATGTCAACTCGGATCGAGGGCAAATGCTATGTTGTTGCAGTACAGCATATACATAATTCAACATTTCATTGAACGTATATACACTGCCATGGTGACATCCCGACAATTCGGTGCGCATGATACTCCACATTCCCTGCCAAATACAGCGCACCTGCTCCTGGTTACATTAAGTCAACTGGAGTCGAGGACAATTGCAATGTTGTTGCAGTAAAGCATATTCAGGAATCAATATTTCATTGAACAGACCTACACTGCTATTTGTGATATCTCGTCAATTCGATGTGCGGTATGCCGCACAGTTGCTGCCAAATAGAACGTAAATCAGCCACTTTGCGCTATGTAAACTGAGGTCCGTGCCTAATTCATTGTAATTGTATTTTTGCATATTTAGTCTTATGTATTCAATTAAACGCATCTGCGGAGACATAGGTGGTACGCCTACAATCCGATGCGCGTTATGCTCCACAGTTGCCGCCCAATACAGCGAACCTGCTCCTGTTTACATTATGTCAACTCGGGTCGAGGACATATGCAATGTTTTTGCAGTACAGCATATTCTGGATTCAATATTTCATTGAACGTATATACACTGCTATTGGTGATATCTCGACAAATCGAAGCGCGTTATACTCCTCATTCGCTGCCAAATACAACGCACATCAACCGGTATGCGCAATATCAACTCTGTGTCCCTGTCAAATCCATTAGAATTGCAGTTTAGCATATTTAGGATTAAGTATTCAATTAAACGTTTCTCCGCTGCTATTGGTGGTAAGTCCAGAATTTGCTGCGCGTTATACCTCACATTCGCTGCCAAATACAACGCACATCAACCGGTTTGCACAATATCAACTCTATATCCTGTCGAATCCATTGTATTTGCAGTTTGGCCTATTTGGGCCTAAGTACTCAATTAAACCTACTTTCGCTGTTATTGGTGGTATCTCGACAACTCGATGCGCGTTATACCCGACATATTCTGCCAAATACAGCGCACGTGCTATTGTTTACATTATGTCAACTCGGGTCGAGTACAAATGCAATGTTTTTGTAGTACTGCATATTCAGGATTCAATACTTCATTGAATGTATCTACACTGCTATTGGTGATATCCCGGCAATTTGAAGCACGTTTTACACCTCATTCGCTGCCATATGCTACGCACATCAGAGAGTGTGGGCATTGTCAACTCTGTGTCCCGTCAAATACATTGTAATTGCAGTTTATCATATTAGGCTCAAGTATTTATTTAAACGTATCTCCGCTGCTATTAGTGGTATGTCGACAAATCTATGCGCGTTATGCTCCACAGCTGCCGCCAAACAGCGCACCTGCTCCTGTTTACATGATGTCAACTGGGGTCGAAGACAAATCCAATGTTTTTGCAGTACAGGATATTCAGGATTCAATATTGCATTGATCGTATATACACTGCTATCAGTGATATCCTGACAATTCGACGCGCGTTGTACTCCTCATTCGCTGCCAAATACTACGCAAATCAGCCGGTTTGCGCATTGTCAACTCTGTGTCCTGTCAAATACATTGTAATTGCAGATTATCATATTAGGCGCAAGTATTTATTTAAACGTATCTCCGCTGCTATTAGTGGTATGTCGACAAATCTATGCGCGTTATACTCCTCATTTGCCGCCAAATACAGCGGACCTGCTCCTGCTTACATTATGTCAACTGGGGTCGAGGACAAATCCAATGTTTTTGCAGTACAGGATATTCAGGATTCAATATTTCATTGAACGTATATACACTGCTATTGGTGATATCCTGACAATTCGATGCGCGTGATACTCCACATTCCCTGGCAAATACTACGCAGATCAGCCGGTTTGCGCATTGTCAACTCTGTGTCCTGTCAAATACGTTGTAATTGCAGTTTATCATATTAGGCTCAAGTATTTATTTAAACGTATCTCCGCTGCTATTAGTAGTATGTCGACAAATCTATGCGCGTTATGCTCCTCATTTGCCGCCAAATACAGCGGACCTGCTCCTGATTACATTATGTCAACCCGGGTCGAGGACAATTGCAATGTAGTTGTAGTACTGCATATTCAGGATTCAATTCTTCATTGAATGTATCTACACTGCTATTGGTCATATCACGACAATCGGTGCGCGTGATACTCCACATTCCCAACCAAATACAGCGCACCTGCTCCTGTTTACATTATTTCAACTCGGGTCAAGGAAAAATGCAATGTTTTTGCAGTACAGCACATTCAGGATTCGATATTTCATTGAACGGATCTACACTGCTATTTGTGATATCTCGTCAACTGGATGCGCGGTATATCGCACAGTTGCTGCCAAATAGAGCGCAAACCAGCCACTTTGCGCTATGTCAACTCAGGTCCCTGCCCAATTCATTGTAATTGTAGTTTTGCATACTTAGGCCTAAGTATTCAATTAAACGGATCTCCGGTGCTATTGGTGGTATGCCTACAATTCGATGCGCGTTATGCTCCACAGTTGCCGCCAAATACAGCGCACATGCCCCTGTTTACATTATGTCAACTGGGGTCGAAGACAATTGCAATGTCGTTGCAGTACACCATATTCAGGATTCAATATTTCATTGAACGTACATACACTGCTATTGGTGATATCCCGACAATTCGATGAGCGTTATACTCCTCATTCGCTGCAGAATACTACGCACATCAGCCGGTTGGCGCATTGTCAACTCTGTGTCCTGTCAAATACATTGTAATTGCAGTTTATCATATTAGGCTCAAGTATTTATTTAAACGTATCTCCGTTGCTATTCGTGGTACGTCGACAAATCTATGCGCGTTATACTCCTCATTTGCCGCCAAATACAGCGCACGTGCTCCCGTTTACATTGTGTCAACTGGGGTCGAGGACAATTGCAATGTTGTGGCAGTACACCATATTCAGGATTCAATATTTCATTGAACGGATCTACACTGCTGTTTGTGATATCTCGTCAATTCAATGCGCGGTTTACCGCACAAGTGCTGCCAAATAGAGCGCATATCAGCCACTTTGCGCTGTGTCATCTCAGGTCCCTGCCTAATTCATTGTAATTGTATTTTTGCATATTTAGTCTTATGTATTCAATTAAACGTATCTGCGGAGCTATAGGTGGTATGCCTACAATTCGATGCGCGTTATGCTTCACAGTTGCCGCATAATACAGCGCACCTGCTCCTGTTTACATTATGTCAACTCGGGTCGAGGATATATGCAATGTTTTTGTAGTACAGCATATTCGGGATTCAATATTTCATTGAACGTATATACACTGCTATTGGTGATATCTCGACAATTCGAAGCGCCTTATACTCCTCATTCGCTGCCAAATACAACGCACATCAACCGGTTTGCACAATATCAACTCTGTGTCCCTGTCAAATCCATTGGAATTGCAGTTTAGCATATTTAGGATTAAGTATTCAATTAAACGTATCTCCGCTGCTATTGGTGGTAAGTCCAGAATTTGATGCGCGTTATATCCCACATTTGCTGCCAAATACAGAGCACATTAACCGGTTTACGCAATGTCAACTCTATATCCTGTCGAATCCATTGTATTTGCAGTTTGGCCTATTTGGGCCTAAGTACTCAATTAAACCTATTTTCGCTGTTATTGGTGGTATCTCGACTACTCGATGCGCGTTATACCCGACATTTTCTGCCAAATACAGCGCACGTGCTATTGTTTACATTATGTCAACTCGGGTCGAGTACAAATGCAATGTTTTTGTAGTACTGCATATTCAGGATTCAATACTTCATTGAATGTATCTACACTGCTATTGGTAATATCCCGGCAATTTGAAGCGCGTTTTACTCCTCATTCGCTGCCATATGCTACGCACATCAGAGAGTGTGGGCATTGTCAACTCTGTGTCCCGTCAAATACATTGTAATTGCAGTTTATCATATTAGGCTCAAGTATTTATTTAAACGTATCTCCGCTGCTATTAGTGGTATGTCGACAAATCTATGCGCGTTATACTCCTCATTTGCCGCCAAATACAGCGCACGTGCTCCCGTTTACATTATGTCAACTGGGGTCGAGGACAATTGCAATGTTGTGGTAGTACACCATATTCAGGATTCAATATTTCATTGAACGGATCTACACTGCTGTTTGTGATATCTCGTCAATTCAATGCGCGGTTTACCGCACAAGTGCTGCCAAATAGAGCGCATATCAGCCACTTTGCGCTGTGTCAACTCAGGTCCCTGCCTAATTCATTGTAATTGTATTTTTGCATATTTAGTCTTATGTATTCAATTAAACGTATCTGCGGAGCTATAGGTGGTATGCCTACAATTCGATGCGCGTTATGCTTCACAGTTGCCGCATAATACAGCGCACCTGCTCCTGTTTACATTATGTCAACTCGGGTCGAGGATATATGCAATGTTTTTGTAGTACAGCATATTCGGGATTCAATATTTCATTGAACGTATATACACTGCTATTGGTGATATCTCAACAATTCGAAGCGCCTTATACTCCTTATTCGCTGCCAAATACAACGCACATCAACCGGTTTGCACAATATCAACTCTGTGTCCCTGTCAAATCCATTGGAATTGCAGTTTAGCATATTTAGGATTAAGTATTCAATTAAACGTATCTCCGCTGCTATTGGTGGTAAGTCCAGAATTTGATGCGCGTTATACCCCACATTTGCTGCCAAATACAGAGCACATTAACCGGTTTACGCAATGTCAACTCTATATCCTGTCGAATCCATTGTATTTGCAGTTTGGCCTATTTGGGCCTAAGTACTCAATTAAACCTATTTTCGCTGTTATTGGTGGTATCTCGACAACTCGATGCGCGTTATACCCGACATTTTCTGCCAAATACAGCGCACGTGCTATTGTTTACACTATGTCAACTCGGGTCGAGTACAAATGCAATGTTTTTGTAGTACTGCATATTCAGGATTCAATACTTCATTGAATGTATCTACACTGCTATTGGTGATATCCCGGCAATTTGAAGCGCGTTTTACTCCTCATTCGCTGCCATATGCTACGCACATCAGAGAGTGTGGGCATTGTCAACTCTGTGTCCCGTCAAATACATTGTAATTGCAGTTTATCATATTAGGCTCAAGTATTTATTTAAACGTATCTCCGCTGCTATTAGTGGTATGTCGACAAATCTATGCGCGTTATACTCCTCATTTGCCGCCAAATACAGCGCACGTGCTCCCGTTTACATTATGTCAACTGGGGTCGAGGACAATTGCAATGTTGTGGCAGTACACCATATTCAGGATTCAATATTTCATTGAACGGATCTACACTGCTGTTTGTGATATCTCGTCAATTCAATGCGCGGTTTACCGCACAAGTGCTGCCAAATAGAGCGCATATCAGCCACTTTGCGCTGTGTCAACTCAGGTCCCTGCCTAATTCATTGTAATTGTATTTTTGCATATTTAGTCTTATGTATTCAATTAAACGTATCTGTGGAGCTATAGGTGGTATGCCTACAATTCGATGCGCGTTATGCTTCACAGTTGCCGCATAATACAGCGCACCTGCTCCTGTTTACATTATGTCAACTCGGGTCGAGGATATATGCAATGTTTTTGTAGTACAGCATATTCGGGATTCAATATTTCATTGAACGTATATACACTGCTATTGGTGATATCTCGACAATTCGAAGCGCCTTATACTCCGCATTCGCTGCCAAATACAACGCACATCAACCGGTTTGCACAATATCAACTCTGTGTCCCTGTCAAATCCATTGGAATTGCAGTTTAGCATATTTAGGATTAAGTATTCAATTAAGCGTATCTCCGCTGCTATTGGTGGTAAGTCCAGAATTTGATGCGCGTTATACCCCACATTTGCTGCCAAATACAGAGCACATTAACCGGTTTACGCAATGTCAACTCTATATCCTGTCGAATCCATTGTATTTGCAGTTTGGCCTATTTGGGCCTAAGTACTCAATTAAACCTATTTTCGCTGTTATTGGTGGTATCTCGACAACTCGATGCGCGTTATACCCGACATTTTCTGCCAAATACAGCGCACGTGCTATTGTTTACATTATGTCAACTCGGGTCGAGTACAAATGCAATGTTTTTGTAGTACTGCATATTCAGGATTCAATACTTCATTGAATGTATCTACACTGCTATTGGTGATATCCCGGCAATTTGAAGCGCGTTTTACTCCTCATTCGCTGCCATATGCTACGCACATCAGAGAGTGTGGGCATTGTCAACTCTGTGTCCCGTCAAATACATTGTAATTGCAGTTTATCATATTAGGCTCAAGTATTTATTTAAACGTATCTCCGCTGCTATTAGTGGTATGCCGACAAATCTATGCGCGTTATACTCCTCATTTGCCGCCAAATACAGCGGACCTGCACCTGTTTACATGATGTCAACTGGGGCCGAGGACAATTGCAATGTTTTTGCAGTACAGCATATTTAGGAATCAATATTTCATTGAACAGACCTACACAGCTATTTGTGATATCTCGTCAATTCGATGCGCGGTATGCCGCACAGTTGCTGCCAAATAGAGCGCAAATCAGCCACTTTGCGCTATGCAAACTCAGGTCCGTGCCAAATTCATTGTAATTGTATTTTTGCATATTTAGGCTTATGTATTCAAATTAAACGTATCTCCGGTGCTATAGGTGGTATGCCCACAATTCGATGCGCGTTATGCTCCAGAGCTGCCGCCAAACAGCGCACCTGCTCCTGTTTACATTATGTCAACTCGGGTCGAGGACAAATCCAATGTTTTTGCAGTACAGGATATTCAGGATTCAATATTTCATTGAACGTATATACACTGCTATTGGTGATATCCTGACAATTCGATGCGCGTGATACTCCACATTCCCTGGCAAATACTACGCGGAACAGCCGGTTTGCGCATTGTCAACTCTGTGTCCTGTCAAATACGTTGTAATTGCAGTTTATCATATTAGGCTCAAGTATTTATTTAAACGTATCTCCGCTGCTATTAGTGGTATGTCGACAAATCTATGCGCGTTATACTCCTCATTTGCCGCCAAATACAGCGGACCTGCTCCTGTTTACATGATGTCAACTCGGGTCGAGGACAAATCCAATGTTTTTGCAGTACAGGATATTCAGGATTCAATATTTCATTGATCGTATATACACTGCTATCAGTGATATCCTGACAATTCGATGCGCGTAGTACTCCTCATTCGCTGCCAAATACTACGCAGGTCAGCCGGTTTGCGCATTGTCAACTCTGTGTCCTGTCAAATACATTGTAATTGCAGATTATCATATTAGGCTCAAGTATTTATTTAAACGTATCTCCGCTGCTATTAGTGGTATGTCGACAAATCTATGCGCGTTATACTCCTCATTTGCCGCCAAATACAGCGGACCTGCTCCTGTTTACATTATGTCAACTGGGGTCGAGGACAAATCCAATGTTTTTGCAGTACAGGATATTCAGGATTCAATATTTCATTGAACGTATATACACTGCTATTGGTGATATCCTGACAATTCGATGCGCGTGATACTCCACATTCCCTGGCAAACACTACGCGGAACAGCCGGTTTGCGCATTGTCAACTCTGTGTCCTGTCAAATACGTTGTAATTGCAGTTTATCATATTAGGCTCAAGTATTTATTTAAACGTATCTCCGCTGCTATTAGTAGTATGTCGACAAATCTATGCGCGTTATACTCCTCATTTGCCGCCAAATACAGCGGACCTGCTCCTGATTACATTATGTCAACCCGGGTCGAGGAGAATTGCAATGTAGTTGTAGTACTGCATATTCAGGATTCAATTCTTCATTGAATGTATCTACACTGCTATTGGTCATATCACGACAATCGGTGCGCGTGATACTCCACATTCCCAACCAAATACAGCGCACCTGCTCCTGTTTACATTATTTCAACTCGGGTCAAGGAAAAATGCAATGTTTTTGCAGTACAGCACATTCAGGATTCGATATTTCATTGAACGGATCTACACTGCTATTTGTGATATCTCGTCAATTGGATGCGCGGTATATCGCACAGTTGCTGCCAAATAGAGCGCAAACCAGCCACTTTGCGCTATGTCAACTCAGGTCCCTGCCCAATTCATTGTAATTGTAGTTTTGCATACTTAGGCCTAAGTATTCAATTAAACGGATCTCCGGTGCTATTGGTGGTATGCCTACAATTCGATGCGCGTTATGCTCCACAGTTGCCGCCAAATACAGCGCACATGCCCCTGTTTACATTATGTCAACTGGGGTCGAAGACAATTGCAATGTCGTTGCAGTACACCATATTCAGGATTCAATATTTCATTGAACGTACATACACTGCTATTGGTGATATCCCGACAATTCGATGAGCGTTATACTCCTCATTCGCTGCAGAATACTACGCACATCAGCCGGTTGGCGCATTGTCAACTCTGTGTCCTGTCAAATACATTGTAATCGCAGTTTATCATATTAGGCTCAAGTATTTATTTAAACGTATCTCCGTTGCTATTCGTGGTACGTCGACAAATCTATGCGCGTTATACTCCTCATTTGCCGCCAAATACAGCGCACGTGCTCCCGTTTACATTATGTCAACTGGGGTCGAGGACAATTGCAATGTTGTGGCAGTAAACCATATTCAGGATTCAATATTTCATTGAACGTACATACACTGCTATTGGTGATATCGCGACAATTCGATGAGCATGATACTCCACATTTCCTGCCAAATACAGCGCATCTGCTCCTGTTTACATTATTTCAACTCGGGTCGAGGAAAAATGCAATGTTTTTGCAGTTCAGCACATTCAGGATTCGATATTTCATTGAACGGATCCACATTGCTATTTGTGATATCTCGTCAATTGGATGCGCGGTATATCGCACAGTTGCTGCCAAATAGAGCGCAAACCAGCCACTTTGCGCTATGTCAACTCAGGTCCCTGCCCAATTCATTGTAATTGTAGTTTTGCATACTTAGGCCTAAGTATTCAATTAAACGGATCTCCGGTGCTATTGGTGGTATGCCTACAATTCGATGCGCGTTATGCTCCAGAGCTGCCGCCAAACAGCGCACCTGCTCCTGCTTACATTATGTCAACTCGGGTCGAGGACAAATCCAATGTTTTTGCAGTACAGGATATTCAGGATTCAATATTTCATTGATCGTATATACACTGCTATCAGTGATATCCTGACAATTCGATGCGCGTAGTACTCCTCATTCGCTGCCAAATACTACGCAGATCAGCCGGTTTGCGCATTGTCAACTCTGTGTCCTGTCAAATACATTGTAATTGCAGATTATCATATTAGGCTCAAGTATTTATTTAAACGTATCTCCGCTGCTATTAGTGGTATGTCGACAAATCTATGCGCGTTATACTCCACAGCTGCCGCCAAACAGCGCACCTGCTCCTGTTTACATGATGTCAACTGGGGTCGAGGACAAATCCAATGTTTTTGCAGTACAGGATATTCAGGATTCAATATTGCATTGATCGTATATACACTGCTATCAGTGATATCCTGACAATTCGACGCGCGTTGTACTCCTCATTCGCTGCCAAATACTACGCAAATCAGCCGGTTTGCGCAATGTCAACTCTGTGTCCTGTCAAATAGATTGTAATTGCAGATTATCATATTAGGCTCAAGTATTTATTTAAACGTATCTCCGCTGCTATTAGTGGTATGTCGACAAATCTATGCGCGTTATACTCCTCATTTGCCGCCAAATACAGCGCACGTGCTCCCGTTTACATTGTGTCAACTGCGGTCGAGAACAATTGCAATGTTGTGGCAGTACAGCACAGTCAGGATTCAATATTTCATTGAAGAGATCTACACTGCTGTTTGTGATATCTCGTCAATTCGATGCGCGGTTTACCGCACAAGTGCTGCCAAATAGAGCGCATATCAGCCACTTTGCGCTGTGTCAACTCAGGTACCTGCCTAATTCATTGTAATTGTATCTTTGCATATTTAGTCTTATGTATTCAATTAAACGTATCTGCGGAGCTATGGGTGGTATGCCTACAATTCGATGCGCGTTATGCTTCACAGTTGCCGCCTAATACAGCGCACCTTCTCCTGTTTACATTATGTCAACTCGGGTCGAGGACATATGCAATGTTTTTGTAGTACAGCATATTCGGGATTCAATATTTCATTGAACGTATATACACTGCTATTGGTGATATCTCGATAATTCGAAGCGCCTTATACTCCTCATTCGCTGCCAAATACAACGCACATCAACCGGTTTGCACAATATCAACTCTGTGTCCCTGTCAAATCCATTGGAATTGCAGTTTAGCATATTTAGGATTAAGTATTCAATTAAACGTATCTCCGCTGCTATTGGTGGTAAGTCCAGAATTTGATGCGCGTTATACCCCACATTTGCTGCCAAATACAGAGCACATTAACCGGTTTACGCAATGTCAACTCTATATCCTGTCGAATCCATTGTATTTGCAGTTTGGCCTATTTGGGCCTAAGTACTCAATTAAACCTATTTTCGCTGTTATTGGTGGTATCTCGACAACTCGATGCGCGTTATACCCGACATTTTCTGCCAAATACAGCGCACGTGCTATTGTTTACATTATGTCAACTCGGGTCGAGTACAAATGCAATGTTTTTGTAGTACTGCATATTCAGGATTCAATACTTCATTGAATGTATCTACACTGCTATTGGTGATATCCCGGCAATTTGAAGCGCGTTTTACTCCTCATTCGCTGCCATATGCTACGCACATCAGAGAGTGTGGGCATTGTCAACTCTGTGTCCCGTCAAATACATTGTAATTGCAGTTTATCATATTAGGCTCAAGTATTTATTTAAACGTATCTCCGCTGCTATTAGTGGTATGTCGACAAATCTATGCGCGTTATACTCCTCATTTGCCGCCAAATACAGCGGACCTGCACCTGTTTACATGATGTCAACTGGGGTCGAGGACAATTGCAATGTTTTTGCAGTACAGCATATTTAGGAATCAATATTTCATTGAACAGACCTACACAGCTATTTGTGATATCTCGTCAATTCGATGCGCGGTATGCCGCACAGTTGCTGCCAAATAGAACGCAAATCAGCCACTTTGCGCTATGCAAACTCAGGTCCGTGCCAAATTCATTGTAATTGTATTTTTGCATATTTAGGCTTATGTATTCAAATTTAACGTATCTCCGGTGCTATAGGTGGTATGCCTACAATTCGATGCGCGTTATGCTCCAGAGCTGCCGCCAAACAGCGCACCTGCTCCTGTTTACATTATGTCAACTCGGGTCGAGGACAAATCCAATGTTTTTGCAGTACAGGATATTCAGGATTCAATATTTCATAGATCGTATATACACTGCTATCAGTGATATCCTGACAATTCGATGCGCGTAGTACTCCTCATTCGCTGCCAAATACTACGCAGATCAGCCGGTTTGCGCATTGTCAACTCTGTGTCCTGTCAAATACATTGTAATTGCAGATTATCATATTAGGCTCAAGTATTTATTTAAACGTATCTCCGCTGCTATTAGTGGTATGTCGACAAATCTATGCGCGTTATACTCCTCATTTTCCGCCAAATACAGCGGGCCTGCTCCTGTTTACATTATGTCAACTGGGGTCGAGGACAAATCCAATGTTTTTGCAGTACAGGATATTCAGGATTCAATATTTCATTGAACGTATATACACTGCTATTGGTGATATCCTGACAATTCGATGCGCGTGATACTCCACATTCCCTGGCAAATACTACGCGGAACAGCCGGTTTGCGCATTGTCAACTCTGTGTCCTGTCAAATACATTGTAATTGCAGATTATCATATTAGGCTCAAGTATTTATTTAAACGTATCTCCGCTGCTATTAGTGGTATGTCGACAAATCTATGCGCGTTATACTCCTCATTTTCCGCCAAATACAGCGGGCCTGCTCCTGTTTACATTATGTCAACTGGGGTCGAGGACAAATCCAATGTTTTTGCAGTACAGGATATTCAGGATTCAATATTTCATTGAACGTATATACACTGCTATTGGTGATATCCTGACAATTCGATGCGCGTGATACTCCACATTCCCTGGCAAATACTACGCGGAACAGCCGGTTTGCGCATTGTCAACTCTGTGTCCTGTCAAATACATTGTAATTGCAGATTATCATATTAGGCTCAAGTATTTATTTAAACGTATCTCCGCTGCTATTAGTGGTATGTCGACAAATCTATGCGCGTTATACTCCTCATTTGCCGCCAAATACAGCGGACCTGCTCCTGTTTACATTATGTCAACCCGGGTCGAGGAGAATTGCAATGTAGTTGTAGTACAGCATATTCGGGATTCAATATTTCATTGAACGTATATACACTGCTATTGGTGATATCTCGACAATTCGAAGCGCCTTATACTCCTCATTCGCTGCCAAATACAACGCACATCAACCGGTTTGCACAATATCAACTCTGTGTCCCTGTCAAATCCATTGGAATTGCAGTTTAGCATATTTAGGATTAAGTATTCAATTAAACGTATCTCCGCTGCTATTGGTGGTAAGTCCAGAATTTGATGCGCGTTATACCCCACATTTGCTGCCAAATACAGAGCACATTAACCGGTTTACGCAATGTCAACTCTATATCCTGTCGAATCCATTGTATTTGCAGTTTGGCCTATTTGGGCCTAAGTACTCAATTAAACCTATTTTCGCTGTTATTGGTGGTATCTCGACTACTCGATGCGCGTTATACCCGACATTTTCTGCCAAATACAGCGCACGTGCTATTGTTTACATTATGTCAACTCGGGTCGAGTACAAATGCAATGTTTTTGTAGTACTGCATATTCAGGATTCAATACTTCATTGAATGTATCTACACTGCTATTGGTGATATCCCGGCAATTTGAAGCGCGTTTTACTCCTCATTCGCTGCCATATGCTACGCACATCAGAGAGTGTGGGCATTGTCAACTCTGTGTCCCGTCAAATACATTGTAATTGCAGTTTATCATATTAGGCTCAAGTATTTATTTAAACGTATCTCCGCTGCTATTAGTGGTATGTCGACAAATCTATGCGCGTTATACTCCTCATTTGCCGCCAAATACAGCGCACGTGCTCCCGTTTACATTATGTCAACTGGGGTCGAGGACAATTGCAATGTTGTGGCAGTACACCATATTCAGGATTCAATATTTCATTGAACGGATCTACACTGCTGTTTGTGATATCTCGTCAATTCAATGCGCGGTTTACCGCACAAGTGCTGCCAAATAGAGCGCATATCAGCCACTTTGCGCTGTGTCAACTCAGGTCCCTGCCTAATTCATTGTAATTGTATTTTTGCATATTTAGTCTTATGTATTCAATTAAACGTATCTGCGGAGCTATAGGTGGTATGCCTACAATTCGATGCGCGTTATGCTTCACAGTTGCCGCATAATACAGCGCACCTGCTCCTGTTTACATTATGTCAACTCGGGTCGAGGATATATGCAATGATTTTGTAGTACAGCATATTCGGGATTCAATATTTCATTGAACGTATATACACTGCTATTGGTGATATCTCGACAATTCGAAGCGCCTTATACTCCTTATTCGCTGCCAAATACAACGCACATCAACCGGTTTGCACAATATCAACTCTGTGTCCCTGTCAAATCCATTGGAATTGCAGTTTAGCATATTTAGGATTAAGTATTCAATTAAACGTATCTCCGCTGCTATTGGTGGTAAGTCCAGAATTTGATGCGCGTTATACCCCACATTTGCTGCCAAATACAGAGCACATTAACCGGTTTACGCAATGTCAACTCTATATCCTGTCGAATCCATTGTATTTGCAGTTTGGCCTATTTGGGCCTAAGTACTCAATTAAACCTATTTTCGCTGTTATTGGTGGTATCTCGACAACTCGATGCGCGTTATACCCGACATTTTCTGCCAAATACAGCGCACGTGCTATTGTTTACATTATGTCAACTCGGGTCGAGTACAAATGCAATGTTTTTGTAGTACTGCATATTCAGGATTCAATACTTCATTGAATGTATCTACACTGCTATTGGTGATATCCCGGCAATTTGAAGCGCGTTTTACTCCTCATTCGCTGCCATATGCTACGCACATCAGAGAGTGTGGGCATTGTCAACTCTGTGTCCCGTCAAATACATTGTAATTGCAGTTTATCATATTAGGCTCAAGTATTTATTTAAACGTATCTCCGCTGCTATTAGTGGTATGTCGACAAATCTATGCGCGTTATACTCCTCATTTGCCGCCAAATACAGCGCACGTGCTCCCGTTTACATTATGTCAACTGGGGTCGAGGACAATTGCAATGTTGTGGCAGTACACCATATTCAGGATTCAATATTTCATTGAACGGATCTACACTGCTGTTTGTGATATCTCGTCAATTCAATGCGCGGTTTACCGCACAAGTGCTGCCAAATAGAGCGCATATCAGCCACTTTGCGCTGTGTCAACTCAGGTCCCTGCCTAATTCATTGTAATTGTATTTTTGCATATTTAGTCTTATGTATTCAATTAAACGTATCTGCGGAGCTATAGGTGGTATGCCTACAATTCGATGCGCGTTATGCTTCACAGTTGCCGCATAATACAGCGCACCTGCTCCTGTTTACATTATGTCAACTCGGGTCGAGGATATATGCAATGTTTTTGTAGTACAGCATATTCGGGATTCAATATTTCATTGAACGTATATACACTGCTATTGGTGATATCTCGACAATTCGAAGCGCCTTATACTCCTCATTCGCTGCCAAATACAACGCACATCAACCGGTTTGCACAATATCAACTCTGTGTCCCTGTCAAATCCATTGGAATTGCAGTTTAGCATATTTAGGATTAAGTATTCAATTAAACGTATCTCCGCTGCTATTGGTGGTAAGTCCAGAATTTGATGCGCGTTATACCCCACATTTGCTGCCAAATACAGAGCACATTAACCGGTTTACGCAATGTCAACTCTATATCCTGTCGAATCCATTGTATTTGCAGTTTGGCCTATTTGGGCCTAAGTACTCAATTAAACCTATTTTCGCTGTTATTGGTGGTATCTCGACAATTCGATGCGCGTTATACCCGACATTTTCTGCCAAATACAGCGCACGTGCTATTGTTTACATTATGTCAACTCGGGTCGAGTACAAATGCAATGTTTTTGTAGTACTGCATATTCAGGATTCAATACTTCATTGAATGTATCTACACTGCTATTGGTGATATCCCGGCAATTTGAAGCGCGTTTTACTCCTCATTCGCTGCCATATGCTACGCACATCAGAGAGTGTGGGCATTGTCAACTCTGTGTCCCGTCAAATACATTGTAATTGCAGTTTATCATATTAGGCTCAAGTATTTATTTAAACGTATCTCCGCTGCTATTAGTGGTATGTCGACAAATCTATGCGCGTTATACTCCTCATTTGCCGCCAAATACAGCGGACCTGCACCTGTTTACATGATGTCAACTGGGGTCGAGGACAATTGCAATGTTTTTGCAGTACAGCATATTTAGGAATCAATATTTCATTGAACAGACCTACACAGCTATTTGTGATATCTCGTCAATTCGATGCGCGGTATGCCGCACAGTTGCTGCCAAATAGAGCGCAAATCAGCCACTTTGCGCTATGCAAACTCAGGTCCGTGCCAAATTCATTGTAATTGTATTTTTGCATATTTAGGCTTATGTATTCAAATTAAACGTATCTCCGGTGCTATAGGTGGTATGCCTACAATTCGATGCGCGTTATGCTCCAGAGCTGCCGCCAAACAGCGCACCTGCTCCTGTTTACATTATGTCAACTGGGGTCGAGGACAAATCCAATGTTTTTGCAGTACAGGATATTCAGGATTCAATATTTCATTGAACGTATATACACTGCTATTGGTGATATCCTGACAATTCGATGCGCGTGATACTCCACATTCCCTGGCAAATACTACGCGGAACAGCCGGTTTGCGCATTGTCAACTCTGTGTCCTGTCAAATACGTTGTAATTGCAGTTTATCATATTAGGCTCAAGTATTTATTTAAACGTATCTCCGCTGCTATTAGTGGTATGTCGACAAATCTATGCGCGTTATACTCCTCATTTGCCGCCAAATACAGCGGACCTGCTCCTGTTTACATGATGTCAACTCGGGTCGAGGACAAATCCAATGTTTTTGCAGTACAGGATATTCAGGATTCAATATTTCATTGATCGTATATACACTGCTATCAGTGATATCCTGACAATTCGATGCGCGTAGTACTCCTCATTCGCTGCCAAATACTACGCAGGTCAGCCGGTTTGCGCATTGTCAACTCTGTGTCCTGTCAAATACATTGTAATTGCAGATTATCATATTAGGCTCAAGTATTTATTTAAACGTATCTCCGCTGCTATTAGTGGTATGTCGACAAATCTATGCGCGTTATACTCCACAGCTGCCGCCAAACAGCGCACCTGCTCCTGTTTACATGATGTCAACTGGGGTCGAGGACAAATCCAATGTTTTTGCAGTACAGGATATTCAGGATTCAATATTGCATTGATCGTATATACACTGCTATCGGTGATATCCTGACAATTCGACGCGCGTTGTACTCCTCATTCGCTGCCAAATACTACGCAAATCAGCCGGTTTGCGCAATGTCAACTCTGTGTCCTGTCAAATACATTGTAATTGCAGATTATCATATTAGGCTCAAGTATTTATTTAAACGTATCTCCGCTGCTATTAGTGGTATGTCGACAAATCTATGCGCGTTATACTCCTCATTTGCCGCCAAATACAGCGCACGTGCTCCCGTTTACATTGTGTCAACTGCGGTCGAGAACAATTGCAATGTTGTGGCAGTACAGCACAGTCAGGATTCAATATTTCATTGAAGAGATCTACACTGCTGTTTGTGATATCTCGTCAATTCGATGCGCGGTTTACCGCACAAGTGCTGCCAAATAGAGCGCATATCAGCCACTTTGCGCTGTGTCAACTCAGGTACCTGCCTAATTCATTGAAATTGTATCTTTGCATATTATATTTAGTCTTATGTATTCAATTAAACGTATCTGCGGAGCTATGGGTGGTATGCCTACAATTCGATGCGCGTTATGCTTCACAGTTGCCGCCTAATACAGCGCACCTGCTCCTGTTTACATTATGTCAACTCGGGTCGAGGACATATGCAATGTTTTTGTAGTACAGCATATTCGGGATTCAATATTTCATTGAACGTATATACACTGCTATTGGTGATATCTCGATAATTCGAAGCGCCTTATACTCCTCATTCGCTGCCAAATACAACGCACATCAACCGGTTTGCACAATATCAACTCTGTGTCCCTGTCAAATCCATTGGAATTGCAGTTTAGCATATTTAGGATTAAGTATTCAATTAAACGTATCTCCGCTGCTATTGGTGGTAAGTCCAGAATTTGATGCGCGTTATACCCCACATTTGCTGCCAAATACAGAGCACATTAACCGGTTTACGCAATGTCAACTCTATATCCTGTCGAATCCATTGTATTTGCAGTTTGGCCTATTTGGGCCTAAGTACTCAATTAAACCTATTTTCGCTGTTATTGGTGGTATCTCGACAACTCGATGCGCGTTATACCCGACATTTTCTGCCAAATACAGCGCACGTGCTATGGTTTACATTATGTCAACTCGGGTCGAGTACAAATGCAATGTTTTTGTAGTACTGCATATTCAGGATTCAATACTTCATTGAATGTATCTACACTGCTATTGGTGATATCCCGGCAATTTGAAGCGCGTTTTACTCCTCATTCGCTGCCATATGCTACGCACATCAGAGAGTGTGGGCATTGTCAACTCTGTGTCCCGTCAAATACATTGTAATTGCAGTTTATCATATTAGGCTCAAGTATTTATTTAAACGTATCTCCGCTGCTATTAGTGGTATGTCGACAAATCTATGCGCGTTATACTCCTCATTTGCCGCCAAATACAGCGGACCTGCACCTGTTTACATGATGTCAACTGGGGTCGAGGACAAATCCAATGTTTTTGCAGTACAGGATATTCGGGATTCAATATTTCATTGATCGTATATACACTGCTATCAGTGATATCCTGACAATTCGATGCGCGTAGTACTCCTCATTCGCTGCCAAATACTACGCAGATCAGCCGGTTTGCGCATTGTCAACTCTGTGTCCTGTCAAATACATTGTAATTGCAGATTATCATATTAGGCTCAAGTATTTATTTAAACGTATCTCCGCTGCTATTAGTGGTATGTCAACAAATCTATGCGCGTTATACTCCTCATTTGCCGCCAAATACAGCGGACCTGCTCCTGTTTACATTATGTCAACTGGGGTCGAGGACAAATCCAATGTTTTTGCAGTACAGGATATTCAGGATTCAATATTTCATTGAACGTATATACACTGCTATTGGTGATATCCTGACAATTCGATGCGCGTGATACTCCACATTCCCTGGCAAACACTACGCGGAACTGCCGGTTTGCGCATTGTCAACTCTGTGTCCTGTCAAATACGTTGTAATTGCAGTTTATCATATTAGGCTCAAGTATTTATTTAAACGTATCTCCGCTGCTATTAGTAGTATGTCGACAAATCTATGCGCGTTATACTCCTCATTTGCCGCCAAATACAGCGGACCTGCTCCTGATTACATTATGTCAACCCGGGTCGAGGAGAATTGCAATGTAGTTGTAGTACTGCATATTCAGGATTCAATTCTTCATTGAATGTATCTACACTGCTATTGGTCATATCACGAAAATCGGTGCGCGTGATACTCCAAATTCCCAACCAAATACAGCGCATCTGCTCCTGTTTACATTATTTCAACTCGGGTCGAGGAAAAATGCAATGTTTTTGCCGTTCAGCACATTCAGGATTCGATATTTCATTGAACGGATCCACATTGCTATTTGTGATATCTCGTCAATTCGATGCGCGGTATATCGCACAGTTGCTGCCAAATAGAGCGCAAACCAGCCACTTTGCGCTATGTCAACTCAGGTCCCTGCCCAATTCATTGTAATTGTAGTTTTGCATACTTAGGCCTAAGTATTCAATTAAACGGATCTCCGGTGCTATTGGTGGTATGCCTACAATACGATGCGCGTTATGCTCCACAGTTGCCGCCAAATACAGCGCACATGCCCCTGTTTACATTATGTCAACTGGGGTCGAAGACAATTGCAATGTTGTTGCAGTACACCATATTCAGGATTCAATATTTCATTGAACGTACATACACTGCTATTGGCGATATCCCGACAATTCGATGAGCGTTATACTCCTCATTCGCTGCAGAATACTACGCACATCAGCCGGTTGGCGCATTGTCAACTCTGTGTCCTGTCAAATACATTGTAATTGCAGTTTATCACATTAGGCTCAAGTATATATTTAAACGTATCTCCGTTGCTATTCGTGGTACGTCGACAAATCTATGCGCGTTATACTCCTCATTTGCCGCCAAATACAGCGCACGTGCTCCCGTTTACATTATGTCAACTGGGGTCGAGGACAATTGCAATGTTGTGGCAGTACACCATATTCAGGATTCAATATTTCATTGAACGGATCTACACTGCTATTGTTGATATCTCGACAATTCGATGCGCGCTATACCGCACAGTTGCTGCCAAATAGAGCGCAAATCAGCCACTTCGCGCTATGTCAACTCAGGTCCCTGCCTAATTCATTGTAATTGTTTTTTTGCATATTTAGGCCTATGTATTCAATTAAACGTATCTCCGGTGCTATTGGTGGTATGCCTACAATTCGATGCGCGTTATGCTCCACAGTTGCCGCCAAACAACGGACCTGCTCCTGTTTATATTATGTCAACTGGGTTCGAAGACAAATGCAATGTTCTTGTAGTACTGCATACTCAGGATTCAATATTTCATTGATCGTATATACACTGCTATCAGTGATATCCTGACAATTCGATGCGCGTAGTACTCCTCATTCGCTGCCAAATACTACGCAGATCAGCCGGTTTGCGCATTGTCAACTCTGTGTCCTGTCAAATACATTGTAATTGCAGATTATCATATTAGGCTCAAGTATTTATTTAAACGTATCTCCGCTGCTATTAGTGGTATGTCAACAAATCTATGCGCGTTATACTCCTCATTTGCCGCCAAATACAGCGGACCTGCTCCTGTTTACATTATGTCAACTGGGGTCGAGGACAAATCCAATGTTTTTGCAGTACAGGATATTCAGGATTCAATATTTCATTGAACGTATATACACTGCTATTGGTGATATCCTGACAATTCGATGCGCGTGATACTCCACATTCCCTGGCAAACACTACGCGGAACTGCCGGTTTGCGCATTGTCAACTCTGTGTCCTGTCAAATACGTTGTAATTGCAGTTTATCATATTAGGCTCAAGTATTTATTTAAACGTATCTCCGCTGCTATTAGTAGTATGTCGACAAATCTATGCGCGTTATACTCCTCATTTGCCGCCAAATACAGCGGACCTGCTCCTGATTACATTATGTCAACCCGGGTCGAGGAGAATTGCAATGTAGTTGTAGTACTGCATATTCAGGATTCAATTCTTCATTGAATGTATCTACACTGCTATTGGTCATATCACGAAAATCGGTGCGCGTGATACTCCAAATTCCCAACCAAATACAGCGCATCTGCTCCTGTTTACATTATTTCAACTCGGGTCGAGGAAAAATGCAATGTTTTTGCCGTTCAGCACATTCAGGATTCGATATTTCATTGAACGGATCCACATTGCTATTTGTGATATCTCGTCAATTCGATGCGCGGTATATCGCACAGTTGCTGCCAAATAGAGCGCAAACCAGCCACTTTGCGCTATGTCAACTCAGGTCCCTGCCCAATTCATTGTAATTGTAGTTTTGCATACTTAGGCCTAAGTATTCAATTAAACGGATCTCCGGTGCTATTGGTGGTATGCCTACAATACGATGCGCGTTATGCTCCACAGTTGCCGCCAAATACAGCGCACATGCCCCTGTTTACATTATGTCAACTGGGGTCGAAGACAATTGCAATGTTGTTGCAGTACACCATATTCAGGATTCAATATTTCATTGAACGTACATACACTGCTATTGGCGATATCCCGACAATTCGACGCGCGTTATACTCCTCATTCGCTGCAGAATACTACGCACATCAGAGGATTGGGGCATTGTCAACTCTGTGTCCTGTCAAATACATTGTAATTGCAGTTTATCACATTAGGCTCAAGTATATATTTAAACGTATCTCCGTTGCTATTCGTGGTACGTCGACAAATCTATGCGCGTTATACTCCTCATTTGCCGCCAAATACAGCGCACGTGCTCCCGTTTACATTATGTCAACTGGGGTCGAGGACAATTGCAATGTTGTGGCAGTACACCATATTCAGGATTCAATATTTCATTGAACGGATCTACACTGCTATTGTTGATATCTCGACAATTCGATGCGCGCTATACCGCACAGTTGCTGCCAAATAGAGCGCAAATCAGCCACTTCGCGCTATGTCAACTCAGGTCCCTGCCTAATTCATTGTAATTGTTTTTTTGCATATTTAGGCCTATGTATTCAATTAAACGTATCTCCGGTGCTATTGGTGGTATGCCTACAATTCGATGCGCGTTATGCTCCACAGTTGCCGCCAAACAACGGACCTGCTCCTGTTTATATTATGTCAACTGGGTTCGAAGACAAATGCAATGTTCTTGTAGTACTGCATACTCAGGATTCAATATTTCATTGAATGTATCTACACTGCTATTGGTGATATCACGACAATTCGATGCGCGTGATACTCCATATTTCCTGCCAAATACAGCGCACCTGCTCCTGTTTACATTATGTCATTCGGGTCGAGGACAAATGCAATGTTTTTGCAGTACAGCACATTCAGGATTCAATATTTCATTGAACGGATCTACACTGCTATTGGTGATATCCCGACAATGTGAAGCGCGTTATACTCCTCATTCTCTGCCAAATACTACGCACATCAGAGTGTTTGCGCATTGTCAACTCTCTGTACTGTCAAATTCATTGTAATTGCAGTTTATCATATTAGGCACAAGTATTTATTTAAACGTATCTCCGCTGCTATTCGTGGTATGTCGACAAATCTATGCGCGTGATACTCCACATTCCCTCGCAAATACGGCGCACCTACTCCTGTTTACATTATGTCAACACGGATCGAGGACAAATGCAATGTTGTTGCAGTACAGCATATACAGGATTCAATATTTCATTGAACGTATATACACTGCCATGGTGATATCCCGACAATTCGATTCGCATGATACTCCACATTTCCTGCCAAATACAGCGCACCTGCCCTTGTTTACATTGTGTCAACTGTGGTCGAGGACATATGCATTGTTTTTGCAGTACAGCACATACGGGATTCAGTACTTCATTCAACGTATATACACTGCCATGGTGATATCCCGACAATTCGATGCGCATGATACTCCACATTCCCTGCCAAATACAGCGCACGTGCTCTTGTTTAAATTATGCCAACTCGGGTCGAGGACAAATGCAATGTTTTTGCCGTACTGCATATCCAGGATTCAATACTTCATTGAACGTAAATACACTGCCATGGTGATATCCCGACAATTCGATGCGCATGATACTCCACATTCCATGCCAAATACAGCGCACGTGCTCTTGTTTATATTATGCCAACTCGGGTCGAGGACAACTGCAATGTTGTTGCAGTACAGCATATTCAGGATTCAATATTTCATTGAAAGGCTCTACACTGCTATTGGTGATATCTCCTCAATTCGATGCGCCGTATACCGCACAGATGCTGCCAAATTGAGCGCAAATGAGCCACTTTGCGCTATGTCAACTCAGGACCCTGACTAATTCATTGTAACTGTAGTTTTGCATATTTAGGCTATTTTATTCAATTAAACGTATCCCCGGTGCTATTGGTGGTATGCCTACCATTCAATGCGCGCTATGCTCCACAGTTGCAACCAAACAGCGGACCTGCTCCTGTTTACATTATGTCAACTCGGGTCGAGGGCAAATGGAATGTTGTTGCAGTACTGCATATCCAGCATTCAATATTTCATTGGACGTATCTACACTGCTACTGGAGATATTTCGTCAATTCCATGCGTCTTGTACTGGACATTTCCTGCCAAATACAGCGCACCTGCTCCTGTTTACATTATGTCAACTCGGGTCGAGGACAAATGCAATGTTGTTGCAGTACAGCACCAACAGGATTCAATACTTCACTGAGCATATATACACTGCTCTTGGTGATATCTCGACAATCCGATGCGCGTGATACTCCACATTACCTGCCAGATACAGCGTACCTGCTCCTCTTGACATTATGTCAACTCGTTTCGAGGACAAATGCAATGTTGCTGCAGTACAGCATATTCAGGATTCAACATTTTTTATTGAACGTATATACACTGCTATTCGTGATATCCCGACAATTCGAAGCGCGTCATACTCCTCATTCGCTGCCAAATACTAAGCACATCAGAGAGTTCGCGCATTGTCAACTCTGTTTCCTGTCAAATAAATTGTATTTGCTGTTTATCATGTTAGGCTCAAGTATTTAGTTAAACGTATCTCCGCTGCTATTCGTGGTACGTCGACAAATCTATGCGCGTTATACTCCACAGTTGCCGCCAAACAGCGCACCTGCTCCTGTTTACATTATGTCATTCGGGTCGAGGACAAATGCATTGTTTTGGCAGTACATCATATACCGGATTCAATACTTCATTGAACGTACATACACTGCCATTGGTGATATCCCGACAATTCGATGCGCGTGATACTCCACATTACCTGCCAAATACGGCGCACCTACTCCTGTTTACATTATGTCAACACGGATCGAGGACAAATGCAATTTTGTTGCAGTACAGCATATACAGGATTCAATATCTCATTGAACGTATATACACTGCCATGGTGATATCCCGACAATTCGATGCGCATGATACTCCACATTTCCTGCCAAATACAGCGCACCTGCTCCTGTTTACATTATGTCATTCGGGTCGAGGACAAATGCATTGTTTTTGCAGTACAGCATATACTGGATTCAATATTTCATTGAATGTATCTACACTGCTACTGGAGATATTTCGTCAATTTGATGCGCGCTATACCGCACAGTTGCTGCCAAATAGAGCGCAAATCAGCCACTTTGCGCTATGTCAACTCAGGTCCCTGCCTAATTCATTGTAATTGTAGTTTTGCATACTTAGGCTTATGTATTCAATTAAACGTATCTCCGGTGCTATTGGTGGTATGCCTACAGTTCTATGCGCGTTATGCTCCACAGTTGCCGCCAAACAGCAGACCTGCTCCTATTTACATTATGTCAACTCGGATCGAGGACAAATGCAATGTTGTTGCAGTACAGCATATACAGGATTCAATATTTCATTGAACGTATATACACTGCCATGGTGATATCCCGACAATACGATGCCCATGATACTCCACATTTCCTGCCAAATACAGCGCACCTCCTCCTGTTTACATTATGTCATTCGGGTCGAGGACAAATGTATTGCTTTGCAGTACATCACATAACGGATTCAATACTTCATTGAACGTAAATACACTGCTATTGGAGATATCCCGACAATTCGATGCGCATGATACTCCACATTTCCTGCCATATCAGCGCACCTGCTCCTGTTTACATTATGTCATTCGGGTCGAAGACAAATGCATTGTTTTTGCAGCACATCATATACCGGATTATATACTTCATTGAACGTAAATACACTGCTATTGTTGATATCCCGACAATTCCATGCGCGAGATACTCCACATTCCCTGCCAAATACAGCGCACCTGCTCCTGTTTACATTATGTCATTCGGGTCGAGGACAAACGCAATGATGTTGCAGTACAGCATATTCAGGATTCAATATTTCATTGAACGTATATACACTGCAATTCGTGATATGCCGACAATTCGAAGCGCGTTACACTCCTCATTCGCTGCCAAATACTACGCACATCAGAGAACTGGCGCATTGTCAACTCTGTGTCCTGCCAAATACATTGTAATTGCAGTTTATCATATTAGGCTCAAGTATTTATTTAAAAGTATCTCCGCTGCTATTCGTGGTACGCCGACAAATCTATGCGCCTTATGCTCCACAGTTGCCGCCAAACAGCGGACCTGCTCCTGTTTACATTATGGCAACTGGGGTCGAAGACAAAAGCAATGTTCTTGTAGTACTGCATACTCCGGATTCAATACTTCATTGAATGTATCTACACTGCTATTGGCGATATCACGACAATTCGAAGCGCGTGATACTCCACATTCCCTGCCAAAGACAACGCACCTGCTATTGTTTACATTATGTCAACTCGGGTCGGGGACAAATGCATTGTTTTTGCAGTACAGCACATACAGGATTCAATACTTCACTGAACATATATACACTGCTATTGGTGATATCCCGACAACTCCATGCGCGTGATACTCCACATTACCTGCCAAATACAGCACACCTGCTCCTGTTTACATTATGCCCCACTCGGGTCGAGGGTAAATACAATGTTGTTGCAGTACTGCATATCCAGGATTCAATACTTCATTGAACGTATATACACTGGTATTCGTGATATGCCAACAATTCGAAGCGCGTTATACTCCTCATTCGCTGCCAAATACTACGCACATCAGAGAATTGGCGCATTGTCAACTCTGTGTCCTGTCAAATACATTGTAATTGCAGTTTATCATATTAGGCTCAAGTATTTATTTAAAAGTATCTCCGCTGCTATTCGTGGTACGTCGACAAATCTATGCGCGTTATACTCCTCATCTGCCGCCAAATACAGCGCACCTGCTCCTGTTTACATTATGTCAACTCGGATCGAGGACAAATGCAATGTTGTTGCAGTACAGCATATTCAGGATTCAATATTTCATTGAAAGGCTCTACACTGCTATTGGTTAATTTCTCGTCAATTCGATGCGCGGTATACCGCACAGATGCTGCGAAATTGAGCGCAAATCAGCCACTTTGCGATATGTCAACTCAGGTCCCTGTCTAATTCATTGTAATTGTGGCTTTGCATATTTAGGCTTAAGTATTCAATTAAACGTATCTCCGGTGCTATTGGTGGTATGCCTACAGTTCTATGCGCGTTATGCTCCACAGTTGCCGCCAAACAGCAGACCTGCTCCTATTTACATTATGTCAACTCGGGTCGGGGACAAATGCATTGTTTTTGCAGTACAGCACATACAGGATTCAATTCTTGATTGAACGTACATACACTGCCATTGGTGATATCCCGACAATTCGATGCGCGTGATACTCCACATTACCTGCCAAATACAGCGCACCTGCTCTTGTTTACATTATGTCAACTCCGATGCAGGACAAATGCAATGTTGTTAAAGTACTGCATATCCAGGATTCAATACTTCATTGAACGTATCTACACTGCTACTCGAGATATTTCGACAATTCCATGCTCCTTGTACTCCACAATTCCTGCCGAATACAGCGCATCTGCTCCCGTTTACATTATGTCAACTGGGGTCGAGGACAAATGCAATGTTTTGCAGAACAGCATATTCAGGATTCAATATTTCATTGAACGTATCTACACTGCTGTTGGTGATATCTGCTCAATTCGATGCGCGGAATACCGCACACTTGCTACCAAATAGAGCGCAAATCAGCCACTGTGCGCTATGTCAACTCAGGTCCCTGCCTAACTCATTGTAATTGTAGTTTTGCATATTTAGGCTTAAGTATTCAATTACACGTATCTCCGCTGCTATTGGTGATATTCCAACAATTCGATGCGCGTGATACTCCACATTCCCTGCCAAACACAGCGCACCTGCTCCTGTTTACATTAAGTCAACTGGGGTCGAAGGCAAATGCAATGATGTTGTAGTACTGCATATACAGGATTCAATATTTCATTGAACGTAAATACACTGCTATTGGTGAAATACCGACAACTGGATGCGCGTGATACACCACATTCCCTGCCAAATACAGCGCACCTGCTCCTGTTTACATTATGCCAACTCGGGTCGAGAACAACTGCAATGTTGCTGCATTAGGGCATATTCAGGATTCAATATTTCATTGAAGGTATATACACTGCGATTGGAGATATTTCGTCAACTCCATGCGTTTTGTTCTCCACATTTCCTGCCGAATACAGCACTCCTGCTCCTGTTTACATTATGTCAACTCGGGTCGAGGACTAATGGAATGTTGTTGCAGTACTGCATATTCAGTATTCAATGCTTCATTGAACGGATCTACACTGCTATTGGTGATATCCCGACAACTCGATGCGCGCTATCCCGTAAATTTGCTGCAAGAAATAGCGCACAGCAACCAGTTTGCGCAATGTCAACTCTGTGTCCTATTAAATACAGCGTTATTCCTGTTTTGCATAGTCAGTTTTAAATATTCATTTGAGCGTATTCCAGTTTCTATTCCAGATATCTCGATAGCTCGATACGCGTTAAACTCCACATTTGCTGCCAAATAGAGCGCACTTGCAACTGTTTACATTAAGTAATCTCGGATCGAGGTCAAATCCAATGCTATTGCTGTACTGCATATTCAGGAATCAATATTCCATTGAAATTTTCTACACTGCTATTGGTGATATCCCGACAATTCGATGCGCGTTATACTCCTAATTCGATGCCAAATACTATGCACATCAGCCGGTTTGCGCATTGTTAACTCTGTGTCCTGTCAAATACATTGTAATTGCAGTTTATCATATTAGGCTCAAGTATTTATTTAAGCGTATCTCCGCTGCTATTCGTGGTATGTCGACAAATCTATGCGCGCTATACTCCTCATTTGCCGCCAAATACAGGGGACCTGCTCCTGTTCACATTATGTCAACTGGGGTCGAAGACAAATACAATGGTTTTGTAGTACTGCATATTCCGTATTCAATACTTCATTGAATGTATCTACACTGCTATTGGTGATATGCCGACAATTCGATGCGCCTGATACTCCACATTCCCTGCCAAAAACAGCGCACCTGCTCCTGTTTACATTATGTCAACTCGGGTCGAGGGCAAATGCAATGTTTTTGCAGAACAGCATATTCAGCATTCAATATTTCATTCAACGTAAATACACTGCTGTTGGTGATATCCCGACAATTCGATGCGCGTGATACTCCACATTCGATGCCAAATACTACGCACATCAGCCGGTTTGCGCATTATCAACTCTGTGTCCTGTCAAATACATTGCAATCGCAGTTTATCATATTAGGCTCAATTATTTATTTAAACGAATCTCCGCTGCTATTCGTGGTATGTCGACAAATTTATGCGCGATATACTTCTCATTTGCCGCCAAATACAGCGGATCTGCTCCTGTTTACATTATGTCATCTCGGGTCGAGGACAAATGCAATGGTGTTGCAGTACAGCATATACAGGATTCAATATTTTATTGAACGTATATACACTGCTATTCGTGATATCCCGATAATTCGATGTGCGTGATACTCCACATTTCCAGCCAAATACAGCGCACCTGCTCCTGTTTACATTATATCAACTCGGGTCGAGGACCAATGCAATGATGTTGAAGTACTGCATATTCAGGATTCAATACTTCATTGAATGTATCTACACTGCTATTGGTCCTATCACGACAATTCGATGCACGTTATACTCCTTATTCGCTGCCAAATACTACGCACATCAGCCGGTTTTCGCATTGTCAACTCTGTGTTCTGCTAAATACATTGTAATTGCAGTTTATCATATTAGGCTCAAGTATTCATTTAAACGTATCTCCGCTGCTATTCGCGGTATGTCGACAAATCTATGCGCGTTATACTCGTCATTTGCCGCCAAATACAGCGCACCTGCTCCTGTTTACATTATGTCAACACGTATCGAGGGCAAATGCTATGTTGTTGCAGTACAGCATATACAGGATTCAACCTTTCATTGAACGTATATACACTGCCATGGTGATATCCCGACAATTCGATGCGCATGATACTCCACATTTTCTGCCAAATACAGCGCACCTGCTCCTGTTTACATTATGTGAACACGTATCGAGGGCAAATGCAATGTTGCTGCAAGTACAGGATATTCAGGATTCAATATTTCATTGAACGGATCTACACTGCTATTGGTGATATCCCGACAATTCGATGCGCGTTATACCGCACAGTGGCTGCCGAATAGAGCGTAAATCAGCCACTTTGCGCTATGTCAACTCAGGTCCCTGCATAATTCATTGTAAATGTGGTTTTGCTTATTTAGGCTTATGTATTCAATTAAACCTAGGTCCTGTGCTATTGGTGGTATGCGTACAATTCTGCTAGAAATATTCAATTGCGCTGATCTCAGATTTTATTCCAGATGTCTCAACAATTCTATGCGCGTTCCACTCCACATATGCTGCCAAATACAGCGCGCATCATTCAATTCCATGCGCGTTCTACTCCACACTTGCTCTCGCATATAGCGCACCTGCTCCTGTTTATATTATATCAACTCGGGTCATGGTCAAATCCAATGTTATTGCTGTACTGCATATTCAGGATTCAATATTCCCTTAATTGTTTATACACTGCTATTGGTGAAATATCGACAATTCGACGTGCGTTACTCCACATATGTGGCCAAATTCAGCGCACGTCATTCGGTTTGCCCTATGTCAACTCTGGGCCCTGTCAAGTGCAGCGTAATTGCAATTTTGCAGAGTCTGTGTTAAATACTCAATTAAACGTATCCGCACTGTTATTGGTGATATCTAGACAAGTGGTTCAGCGTTAAACTCCTCATTCGCTGCGAAATTAAGCGGAGCTGCTCCACTTTACATTAGGTCAAATCGGGTCGAGGTCAAATCCAATGTTATTGCAGTACTGTATATTCAGCCTTCAATATGCAATTGAACGTTGCTTCGTTTCGATTGGAGATACGAAGAAAATTCGATGCGCGTTCTATTCCAGAGATGCTGCCAAATACAGCGCACATCAACCGGTTTACTCAATGTCAACTCTGTGTCCTGACAAATCCAGCGTTATTCCTGTTTTGCATATTCAGTTTTAAATATTCATTTGAGCGTATTCCAGTTTCTATTCCAGACATCTCGATAGTTCGATACGCGTTAAACTCCACATTTGCTGCCAAATAGAGCGCACTTGCAACTGTTTACATTAAGTAATCTCGGATCGAGGTCAAATCCAATGCTATTGCTGTACTGCATATTCAGGAATCAATATTCCATTGAAATTTTCTACACTGCTATTAGTGATATTTCGTCAATTCGATGCGCGGTATACCGCACACTTGCTGCCAAATAGAGCGCAAATCAGCCACTGTGCGCTATGTCAACTCAGGTCCCTGCCTAATTCATTGTAATTGTAGTTTTGCATATTCAGGCTTAAGTATTCAATTAAACGTATCTCCGGTGCTATTGGTGGTATGTCGACAAATCTATGCGCGTTATACTCCTCATTTGCCGCCAAACAGCGCACCTGCTCCTCTTTACATTATGTCAACTCGGGTCGAGGACAAATGCTATGTTGTAGCAGTACAGCCTATACAGGATTCATATTTCATTGAACGTATATACACTGCCATGGTGATATCCCGACAATTCGATGCGCATGATACTCCATATTTCCTGCCAAATACAGCGTACCTGCTCCCGTTTACATTATGTCAACTCGGGTCGAGGACAAATGCAATGTTGCAGCAGTACAGCATATTCAGGATTCAACATTTCATTGAACGTATATACACTGCTATTCGTGATATCCCGACAATTCGAAGCGCGTCATACTCCTAATTCGCTGCCAAATACTAAGCACATCAGAGAGTTTGCGCATTGTCAACTCTGTTTCCTGTCAAATAAATTGTATTCGCTGTTTGTCATGTTAGGCTCAAGTATTTAGTTAAACGTATCTCCGCTGCTATTCGTGGTATGTCGACAAATCTATGCGCGTTATACTCCACAGTTGCCGCCAAACAGCGCACCTGCTCCTGTTTACATTAAGTCATTCGGGTCGAGGACAAATGCATTGTTTTGGCAGTACATCATATACCGGATTCAATACTTGATTGAACGTACATACACTGCCATTGGTGATATCCCGACAATTCGATGCGCGTGATACTCCACATTACCTGCCAAATACGGCGCACCTACTCCTGTTTACATTATGTCAACTCGGGTCCAGTAAAATGCAATGTTTTTGCAGTACAGCACATTCAGAATTCAATATTTCATTGAACGTATATACACTGCAATTCGTGATATGCCGACAATTCGATGCGCGTGATACTCCACATTCCCTGCCAAATACATCGCACTTGCTCGTGTTTACATTATGTCAACTCGGATAGAGGACAAATGCAATGTTGTTGCTGTTCAGCATATACAGGATTCACTATTCCATTGAACGTATATACACTGCTATTCGTCATATGCCCACAATTCGAAGCGCGTTATACTCCTCATTCGCTGCCAAATACTACGCACAACAGAGAGTTTGAGCATTGTCAACTCTGTGTCCTGTCAAATACATTGTAATTGCAGTTTATCATATTAGGCACAAGTATTTATTTAAACGTATCTCCGCTGCTATTCGTGGTATGTCGACAAATCTATGCGCGTAATACTCCTCATTTGCCGCCAAATACAGCGCCCCTGCTCTTGTTTACATTGTGTCAATTTTGGTCGAGGACAGATGCAGTGTTTTTGCAGTACAGCATATACTGGATTCAATACTTCATTGAACGTATATACACTGCTATTGGTGATATCCCGACAATTCGATGCGCCTGATACTCCACATTCCCTGCCAAAAACAGCGCACCTGCTCCTGTTTACATTATGTCAACTCGGGTCCAGTAAAATGCAATGTTTTTGCAGTACAGCACATTCAGAATTCAATATTTCATTGAACGTATATACACTGCAATTCGTGATATGCCGACAATTCGAAGCGCGTTACACTCCTCATTCGCTGCCAAATACTACGCACATCAGAGAACTGGCGCATTGTCAACTCTGTGTCCTGCCAAATACATTGTAATTGCAGTTTATCATATTAGGCTCAAGTATTTATTTAAAAGTATCTCCGCTGCTATTCGTGGTACGCCGACAAATCTATGCGCCTTATGCTCCACAGTTGCCGCCAAACAGCGGACCTGCTCCTGTTTACATTATGGCAACTGGTGTCGAAGACAAAAGCAATGTTCTTGTAGTACTGCATACTCCGGATTCAATACTTCATTGAATGTATCTACACTGCTATTGGCGATATCATGACAATTCGAAGCGCGTGATACTCCACATTCCCTGCCAAAGACAACGCACCTGCTATTGTTTACATTATGTCAACTCGGGTCGGGGACAAATGCATTGTTTTTGCAGTACAGCACATACAGGATTCAATACTTCACTGAACATATATACACTGCTATTGGTGATATCCCGACAACTCCATGCGCGTGATACTCCACATTACCTGCCAAATACAGCACACCTGCTCCTGTTTACATTATGCCCCACTCGGGTCGAGGGTAAATACAATGTTGTTGCAGTACTGCATATCCAGGATTCAATACTTCATTGAACGTATATACACTGGTATTCGTGATATGCCAACAATTCGAAGCGCGTTATACTCCTCATTCGCTGCCAAATACTACGCACATCAGAGAATTGGCGCATTGTCAACTCTGTGTCCTGTCAAATACATTGTAATTGCAGTTTATCATATTAGACTCAAGTATTTATTTAAAAGTATCTCCGCTGCTATTCGTGGTATGCCTACAAATCTATGCGCGTTATACTCCTCATCTGCCGCCAAATACAGCGCACCTGCTCCTGTTTACATTATGTCAACTCGGATCGAGGACAAATGCAATGTTGTTGCAGTACAGCATATTCAGGATTCAATATTTCATTGAACGGATCTACACTGCTATTGGTTAATTTCTCGTCAATTCGATGCGCGGTATACCGCACAGATGCTGCGAAATTGAGCGCAAATCAGCCACTTTGCGATATGTCAACTCAGGTCCCTGTCTAATTCATTGTAATTGTGGCTTTGCATATTTAGGCTTAAGTATTCAATTAAACGTATCTCCGCTGCTATTGGTGGTATGCGTACAATTCGATGTGTGTGATACTCCACATTCCCTGCCAAATACAGCGCACCTGCTCTTGTTTACATTATGTCAACTCCGATCCAGGACAAATGCAATGTTGTTAAAGTACTGCATATCCAGGATTCAATACTTCATTGAACGTATCTACACTGCTACTCGAGATATTTCGACAATTCCATGCTCCTTGTACTCCACAATTCCTGCCGAATACAGCGCATCTGCTCCCGTTTACATTATGTCAACTGGGGTCGAGGACAAATGCAATGTTTTGCAGAACAGCATATTCAGGATTCAATATTTCATTGAACGTATCTACACTGCTGTTGGTGATATCTGCTCAATTCGATGCGCGGAATACCGCACACTTGCTACCAAATAGAGCGCAAATCAGCCACTGTGCGCTATGTCAACTCAGGTCCCTGCCTAACTCATTGTAATTGTAGTTTTGCATATTTAGGCTTAAGTATTCAATTACACGTATCTCCGCTGCTATTGGTGATATTCCAACAATTCGATGCGCGTGATACTCCACATTCCCTGCCAAACACAGCGCACCTGCTCCTGTTTACATTAAGTCAACTGGGGTCGAAGGCAAATGCAATGATGTTGTAGTACTGCATATACAGGATTCAATATTTCATTGAACGTAAATACACTGCTATTGGTGAAATACCGACAACTGGATGCGCGTGATACACCACATTCCCTGCCAAATACAGCGCACCTGCTCCTGTTTACATTATGTCAACTCGGGTCCAGTAAAATGCAATGTTTTTGCAGTACAGCACATTCAGAATTCAATATTTCATTGAACGTATATACACTGCAATTCGTGATATGCCGACAATTCGAAGCGCGTTACACTCCTCATTCGCTGCCAAATACTACGCACATCAGAGAACTGGCGCATTGTCAACTCTGTGTCCTGCCAAATACATTGTAATTGCAGTTTATCATATTAGGCTCAAGTATTTATTTAAAAGTATCTCCGCTGCTATTCGTGGTACGCCGACAAATCTATGCGCCTTATGCTCCACAGTTGCCGCCAAACAGCGGACCTGCTCCTGTTTACATTATGGCAACTGGTGTCGAAGACAAAAGCAATGTTCTTGTAGTACTGCATACTCCGGATTCAATACTTCATTGAATGTATCTACACTGCTATTGGCGATATCATGACAATTCGAAGCGCGTGATACTCCACATTCCCTGCCAAAGACAACGCACCTGCTATTGTTTACATTATGTCAACTCGGGTCGGGGACAAATGCATTGTTTTTGCAGTACAGCACATACAGGATTCAATACTTCACTGAACATATATACACTGCTATTGGTGATATCCCGACAACTCCATGCGCGTGATACTCCACATTACCTGCCAAATACAGCACACCTGCTCCTGTTTACATTATGCCCCACTCGGGTCGAGGGTAAATACAATGTTGTTGCAGTACTGCATATCCAGGATTCAATACTTCATTGAACGTATATACACTGGTATTCGTGATATGCCAACAATTCGAAGCGCGTTATACTCCTCATTCGCTGCCAAATACTACGCACATCAGAGAATTGGCGCATTGTCAACTCTGTGTCCTGTCAAATACATTGTAATTGCAGTTTATCATATTAGACTCAAGTATTTATTTAAAAGTATCTCCGCTGCTATTCGTGGTATGTCGACAAATCTATGCGCGTTATACTCCTCATCTGCCGCCAAATACAGCGCACCTGCTCCTGTTTACATTATGTCAACTCGGATCGAGGACAAATGCAATGTTGTTGCAGTACAGCATATTCAGGATTCAATATTTCATTGAACGGATCTACACTGCTATTGGTTAATTTCTCGTCAATTCGATGCGCGGTATACCGCACAGATGCTGCGAAATTGAGCGCAAATCAGCCACTTTGCGATATGTCAACTCAGGTCCCTGTCTAATTCATTGTAATTGTGGCTTTGCATATTTAGGCTTAAGTATTCAATTAAACGTATCTCCGCTGCTATTGGTGGTATGCGTACAATTCGATGTGTGTGATACTCCACATTCCCTGCCAAATACAGCGCACCTGCTCTTGTTTACATTATGTCAACTCCGATCCAGGACAAATGCAATGTTGTTAAAGTACTGCATATCCAGGATTCAATACTTCATTGAACGTATCTACACTGCTACTCGAGATATTTCGACAATTCCATGCTCCTTGTACTCCACAATTCCTGCCGAATACAGCGCATCTGCTCCCGTTTACATTATGTCAACTCGGGTCGAGAACAACTGCAATGTTGCTGCAGTAGGGCATATTCAGGATTCAATATTTCATTGAAGGTATATACACTGCGACTGGAGATATTTCGTCAACTCCATGCGTTTTGTTCTCCACATTTCCTGCCGAATACAGCACTCCTGCTCCTGTTTACATTATGTCAACTCGGGTCGAGGACTAATGGAATGTTGTTGCAGTACTGCATATTCAGTATTCAATGCTTCATTGAACGGATCTACACTGCTATTGGTGATATCCCGAGAACTCGATGCGCGTTGTACTCCTCATTTGCTGCCAAATACTACGCACATCAGCCGGTTTACGCATTGTCAACTCTGTGTCCTGTCAAATACATTGTAATTGTAGTTTATCATATTAGGCTCAAACCTTTATTTAAACGTATCTCCGCTGCTATTCGTGGTATGTCGACAATTCGAAGCGCTTTACACACCACATTTGCTGCCAAATACAGCGCACATGCTCCCGTTTACATTTTGCCAACTCGGGTCGAGGTCAAATGCAATGTTATTGCTATGCTGCTTATCCAGGCTTCAATTATCAATTGAACGAATCTGTACTACTATTGGTGATATGTCGACAATTCGATGCGCGCTATCCCGTAAATTTGCTGCAAGAAATAGCGCACAGCAACCAGTTTGCGCAATGTCAACTCTGTGTCCTATTAAATACAGCGTTATTCCTGTTTTGCATAGTCAGTTTTAAATATTCATTTGAGCGTATTCCAGTTTCTATTCCAGATATCTCGATAGCTCGATACGCGTTAAACTCCACATTTGCTGCCAAATAGAGCGCACTTGCAACTGTTTACATTAAGTAATCTCGGATCGAGGTCAAATCCAATGCTATTGCTGTACTGCATATTCAGGAATCAATATTCCATTGAAATTTTCTACACTGCTATTGGTGATATCCCGACAATTCGATGCGCGTTATACTCCTAATTCGATGCCAAATACTATGCACATCAGCCGGTTTGCGCATTGTTAACTCTGTGTCCTGTCAAATACATTGTAATTGCAGTTTATCATATTAGGCTCAAGTATTTATTTAAGCGTATCTCCGCTGCTATTCGTGGTATGTCGACAAATCTATGCGCGCTATACTCCTCATTTGCCGCCAAATACAGGGGACCTGCTCCTGTTCACATTATGTCAACTGGGGTCGAAGACAAATACAATGGTTTTGTAGTACTGCATATTCCGTATTCAATACTTCATTGAATGTATCTACACTGCTATTGGTGATATGCCGACAATTCGATGCGCCTGATACTCCACATTCCCTGCCAAAAACAGCGCACCTGCTCCTGTTTACATTATGTCAACTCGGGTCCAGTAAAATGCAATGTTTTTGCAGTACAGCACATTCAGAATTCAATATTCCATTGAACGGATCTACACTGCTATTGGTGATATCTCGTCAATTCGATGCGCGCTATGCCGCACAGTTGTTGCCAAATAGAGCGCAAATCAGCCACTTTGCGCTATGTCAACTCAGGTCCCTCCCTAATTCATTGAAATTGTAGTTTTGCACATTTAGTCTTATGTATTCAATTAAACGTATCTCCGGTGCTATTGGTGGTATGCCTACAATTCGATGCTCGTTATGCTCCACAGTTGCCGCCAAGCAGCGGACCTACTACTGTTTATATCATATCAACTGGGGTCGAAGACAAATGCAATGTTCTTGTAGTACTGCATACTCAGGGTTCAATACTTCATTGAACGTATCTACACTGCGACTGGAGATATTTCGTCAACTCCATGCGTCTTGTACTCCACATTTCCTGCCGAATACAGCACTCCTGCTCCTGTTTACATTATGTCAACTCGGGTCGAGGGCAAATGCAATGTTTTTGCAGAACAGCATATTCAGCATTCAATATTTCATTCAACGTAAATACACTGCTGTTGGTGATATCCCGACAATTCGATGCGCGTGATACTCCACATTCGATGCCAAATACTACGCACATCAGCCGGTTTGCGCATTATCAACTCTGTGTCCTGTCAAATACATTGCAATCGCAGTTTATCATATTAGGCTCAAGTATTTATTTAAACGAATCTCCGCTGCTATTCGTGGTATGTCGACAAATTTATGCGCGTTATACTTCTCATTTGCCGCCAAATACAGCGGATCTGCTCCTGTTTACATTATGTCATCTCGGGTCGAGGACAAATGCAATGGTGTTGCAGTACAGCATATACAGGATTCAATATTTTATTGAACGTATATACACTGCTATTCGTGATATCCCGATAATTCGATGTGCGTGATACTCCACATTTCCAGCCAAATACAGCGCACCTGCTCCTGTTTACATTATATCAACTCGGGTCGAGAACCAATGCAATGATGTTGAAGTACTGCATATTCAGGATTCAATACTTCATTGAATGTATCTACACTGCTATTGGTCCTATCACGACAATTCGATGCACGTTATACTCCTTATTCGCTGCCAAATACTACGCACATCAGCCGGTTTTCGCATTGTCAACTCTGTGTTCTGCTAAATACATTGTAATTGCAGTTTATCATATTAGGCTCAAGTATTCATTTAAACGTATCTCCGCTGCTATTCGCGGTATGTCGACAAATCTATGCGCGTTATACTCGTCATTTGCCGCCAAATACAGCGCACCTGCTCCTGTTTACATTATGTCAACACGTATCCAGGGCAAATGCTATGTTGTTGCAGTACAGCATATACAGGATTCAACCTTTCATTGAACGTATATACACTGCCATGGTGATATCCCGACAATTCGATGCGCATGATACTCCACATTTTCTGCCAAATACAGCGCACCTGCTCCTGTTTACATTATGTGAACACGTATCGAGGGCAAATGCAATGTTGCTGCAAGTACAGGATATTCAGGATTCAATATTTCATTGAACGGATCTACACTGCTATTGGTGATATCCCGACAATTCGATGCGCGTTATACCGCACAGTGGCTGCCGAATAGAGCGTAAATCAGCCACTTTGCGCTATGTCAACTCAGGTCCCTGCATAATTCATTGTAAATGTGGTTTTGCTTATTTAGGCTTATGTATTCAATTAAACCTAGGTCCTGTGCTATTGGTGGTATGCGTACAATTCTGCTAGAAATATTCAATTGCGCTGATCTCAGATTTTATTCCAGATGTCTCAACAATTCTATGCGCGTTCCACTCCACATATGCTGCCAAATACAGCGCGCATCATTCAATTCCATGCGCGTTCTACTCCACACTTGCTCTCGCATATAGCGCACCTGCTCCTGTTTATATTATATCAACTCGGGTCATGGTCAAATCCAATGTTATTGCTGTACTGCATATTCAGGATTCAATATTCCCTTAATTGTTTATACACTGCTATTGGTGAAATATCGACAATTCGACGTGCGTTACTCCACATATGTGGCCAAATTCAGCGCACGTCATTCGGTTTGCCCTATGTCAACTCTGGGCCCTGTCAAGTGCAGCGTAATTGCAATTTTGCAGAGTCTGTGTTAAATACTCAATTAAACGTATCCGCACTGTTATTGGTGATATCTAGACAAGTAGTTGAGCCTTAAACTCCTCATTCGCTGCGAAATTTAGCGGAGCTGCCTCCAGTTTACATTATGTCAAATCGGGTCGAGGTCAAATCCAATGTTATTGCAGTACTGTATATTCAGCCTTCAATATTCAATTGAACGTTGCTTCGTTTCGATTGGAGATACGAAGAAAATTCTATGCGCGTTCTACTCCACAGATGCTGCCAAATACAGCGCACATCAACCGGTTTACTCAATGTCAACTCTGTGTCCTGTCAAATCCAGCGTAATTGCCGTTTTAAAATATTCTACCGGAAATATTCAATTAAACGTGTCTCCGTCGCTATTGGTGGTATGTCGACAATTCGAAGCGCTTTACACTCCACATTTGCTGCCAAATACAGCGCACATGCTCCCGTTTACATTTTGCCAACTCGGGTCGAGGTCAAATCCAATGTTATTGCTATGCTGCTTATCCAGGCTTCAATTATCAATTGAACGAATCTGTACTACTATTGGTGATATGTCGACAATTCGATGCGCGCTACCCCGCACATTTGCTGCAAGAAATAGCACACAGCAACCAGTTTGCGCAATGTCAACTCTGTGTCCTATCAAATACAGCGTTATTCCTGTTTTGCATAGTCAGTTTTAAATATTCATTTGAGCGTATTCCAGTTTCTATTCCAGATATCTCGATAGCTCGATACGCGTTAAACTCCACATTTGCTGCCAAATAGAGCGCACTTGCAACTGTTTACATTAAGTAATCTCGGATCGAGGTCAAATCCAATGCTATTGCTGTACTGCATATTCAGGAATCAATACTCCATTGAAATTTTCTACACTGCTATTGGTGATATCCCGACAATTCGATGCGCGGTATACCGCACACTTGCTGCCAAATAGAGCGCAAATCAGCCACTGTGCGCTATGTCAACTCAGGTCCCTGCCTAATTCATTGTAATTGTAGTTTTGCATATTTAGGCCTAAGTATTCAATTGAACGGATCTCCGGTGCTATTGGTGGTATGGCTACAATTCGTTGCGCGTGATACTCCACATTCCCTGCCAAATACGGCACACCTGCTCCTGTTTACATTATCTCAATACGGATCGAGGGCAAATGCATTGTTTTTGCAGTACTGCATATACAGGATTAAATACTTCATTGAACGTATATACACTGCTATTGGTGATATCCCGACAATTCGACGCGCGTGATACTCCACATTTCCTGCCAAATACAGCGCACCTGCTCCTCTTTACAATATGTCAACTCAGGTCGAGGACAAATGCAATGTTGCTGCAGTACAGCACATTTAGGATTCAATATTTCATTGAACGGATCTACACTGCTATTTGTGATATCTCGTCAATTCGATGCGCGGTATACCGTACAGTTGCTGCCAAATAGAACGCAAATCAGCCACTTTGCGCTATGTCAACTCTGCTCCCTGCCCAATTCATTGTAATTGTGGTTTAGCATATTTAGGCCTAAGTGTTCAATTAAACGGATCTCCGGTGCTATTGGTGGTATGCCTACAATTCGATGCGCGTTATGCTCTACAGTTGCCGCCAAATACAGCATACCTGCCCCTGTTTACTTTATATCAACTTGGGTTAAGGACAAATGCAACGTTTTTGTAGTACTGCATATTCAGGATTCAATACTTCATTGAATGTATCTATATTGCTATTGGTCATATCACGACAATTCGAAGCGAGTTGTACTCCAAATTCCCTGCCAAACACAGCGCACCTGCTCCTGTTTACATTATCTCAACTCGGGTCGAGGACAAATGCAATGTTGCTGCAGTACAGCATATTCAGGATTCAATATTTCATTGAATGTATCTACACTGCAATTGGTCATATCACGACAATTCGATGCGCGTGATACACCACATTCCCTGCCAAACACAGCGCACCTGCTCTTGTTTACATTGTGTCAACACGGATCGAGGACAAATGCCATGTTGTTGCAGTGCAGCATATACAGGATTCAATGTTTGATTGAACGTATATACACTGCCGTGGTGATATTACGACAATTCGATGCGCATGATACTCCACATTTCCTGCCAAATACAGCGCACCTGCTCCTGTTTACAATATGTCAACTCGGGTCGAGGACAAATGCAATGTTGCTGCAGTACAGCATATTCAGGATTCAATATTTCATTGAACGTATATACACTGCTATTCGCCATATCCCGACAGTTCGATGCGAGTTGTACTCCGCATTCCCTGCCAAGTACTACATTCATCAGAGTGTTTGCGCATTGTCAACTCTGTGTCCTGTCAAGTACATTGTAATTGCAGATTGTCATATTAGACTCAATTATTTATTTAAACGTATCTACGCTGCTATTCGTGGTATGTCGACAAATCTGTGCGCGTTATATTCCTCATTTGCCGCCAAATACAGCGCACCTGCTCCTGCTTACATTGTATCAAGTGTGGTCGAGGACAAATGCATTGTTTTTGCAGTACAGCACATTCAGGATTCAATATTTCATTGAACGGATCTACACTGCTATTTGTGATATCTCGCCAATTCGATGCGCGGTATACCGAACAGTTGCTGCCAAATAGAGCGCAAATCAGCCACTGTGCGCTATGTCAACTCAGGCCCCTGCCTAATTCATTGTAATTGTAGTTTTGCATGTTTATCCTTAAGTATTCAATTAAACGTATCTCCGGTGCTATTGGTGGTATGCCTACAATTTGATGCGCGTTATACTCCACAGTTGCCGCCGAATACAGCGCTCCTGTCTCTGTTTACATTATGTCAACTTGGGTCGAGGACAAAAGCAACTTTGTTGTAGTACTGCATTTTCAGGATTCAATACTTCATTGAATGTATCTACACTGCTATTGTTCATATCACGACAATTCGATGCGCGTGATACTACACATTTCCTGCCAAATACGGCACACCTGCTCCTTTTTACATTATGTGAACTCGGGTCGAGGACAAATCCAATGTTTTTGCAGTACAGGATATTCAGGATTGAATATGTCATTGGACGTATATACACTGCTATTGGTGATATCCTGACAATTCGATGCGCCTTATACTCCTCATTCGCTGCCAAATACTACGCACATCAGCCGGTTTGCGCTGTCAACTCTGTGTCCTTTCAAATACATTGTAATTGCAATTTATCATATTAGGCTCAAGTATTTATTTAAACGTATCTCCGCTGCTATACGTGGTATGTCGACAAATCTATGCGCGTTATACTCCTCATTTGCCGCCAAATACAGCGCACCTGCTCCTGTTTACATTATGTCAACTCGGGTCGAGGACAATTCCAATGTTGTTGTAGTACTGCTTGTTCAGGATTCAATACTTCATTGAATGAATCTACACTGCTATTTGTGATATCTCGTCAATTCGATGCACGGTATACCGCACAGTTGCTGCCAAATAGAGGGCAAATCAGCCACTTTGCGCTATGTCAACTCAGGTCCCTGCCTAATTCATTGTGTTACGACCGTCCGCGGAGAGACGCGGTCGCTAGGAATACGCCTCAGCGAGAGGCGTAAATTCTCGCTACGATTCAGTTAATCGACGCCGCGAAGTAGTCGCTCCCCTGTTTCGTTTCGGACAACAGAGGTGGTTGATTGAATATACACGTTGTAAGTAGTTGCAAATCGCCGTTTATTCTAACCACTTGTAAGGACGATAGCTACGTCGGTGCGTAAGTACAAGATGGCTGAGTAAGCCGGGCGAAGGATGTTGCCTGGACGACGGATAGCAAAACAGTCCAGTTCGGTGTCGATGTCGTAGCGGACGAGAATGTAGTATGCCGACTGACTTGCGTGGATCCTTGATGTGGACTCCAATTGCTTGACGTGTAGAGTGAGTAGAGTTGACTTGAGAAGAGTACCAAGACGAGACTGAGTCGAGACTCAGACCAGACTAATAATAAACTGAGGTACAGCGACGATGTTGTGTCATAGGAAAGCTAGCGATGAGTGTTTCTAGCGTACAGGACCATCGGATTTGTTGGCGACGGTTTCGCCTCTGAGGGTGAGGGAGGTAGGCTTCGTTGTTAATTGGTTAAACGAAGGTTGATGGCCTAGGAAGGGTCTTAGCTGCCCTCGATAGAATGTGGCTATTAAAAGAAAGGTTGTATCGTATGTTAGAAAAACTAACTTTCCCGGGTCAAGCCGTAGTAGACAATAATCGTAAAAAAGGCGATTTAAAAAAGGCTATTTGTTGGGTCTGAAGGACCCTCGCTTGCAAATTACTGGGATTTATAATGGGCCCTTATGCTTAATGGGGGTCCGCCGTAAGGATGAATGGACATCTGGCGTCCGTCTGGCCCGCGATGTATGACTTGGTCTAGGTAGAGGGTCGCGCGGCGTAACACATTGTAATTGTAGTTTTGCATATTTAGGCTTAAGTATTCAATTAAACGGATCTCCGGTCCTATTGATGGTATGCCTACAATTCGATGCGCGTTATACTCCACATTCCCTGCCAAATACAGTACACCTGCTCCTGTTAACATTATGTCAACTCGGATCGAGGACAAATGCCATGATGTTGCATTACAGCATATACAGGATTCAATATTTAATTGAACGTATATACACATCCATGGTGATATCCCGACAATTCGATGCGCATGATACTCCACATTTCCTGCCAAATGCAACGCACCTGCTCCTGTTTACATTATGTCAACTGGGGTCGAGGACAATTGCAATGTTGTTGCAGTTCAGCATATTTAGGAACCGATATTTCATTGAACGTAAATACACTGTTATTGGTGATATCCCGACAACTCGACGCGCGTGATACTCCACATTCCCTGGCAAATACAGCACACCTGCTCCTGGTTACATTATGTCAACACGGATCGAGGGCAAATGCTATGTTGTTGCAGTACAGCATATACAGGATTCATATTTCTTTGAACGTATATACACTGCCATGGCGATATCCCGACAATTCGATGCGCATGATACTCCATATTTCCTGCCAAATACAGCGTACCTGCTCCTGTTTACATTATGTCAACTCGGGTCGACAACAAATGCAATGTTGCTACAAGTAGAGCATATTCAGGATTCAATATTTCATTGAACGTAAATACACTGTTATTGGTTATATCCCGACAACTCGATGCGCGTGATACTACATATTCCCTGCTAAATACAGCGCAACTGCTCCTGTTTACATCATGTCAACTCGGGTCGAGGACAATTGCAATGCAGTTGTAGCACTGCATATTCAGGATTCAATTCTTCATTGAATGTATCTACACTGCTATTGGTCATATCACGACAATCGGTGCGCGCGATACTCCACATTCCCAACCAAATACAGCGCATCTGCTCCTGTTTACATTATTTCAACTCGGGTCGAGAAAAATGCAATGTTTTTGCAGTTCAGCACATTCAGAATTCGATATTTCATTGAACGGATCCACATTGCTATTTGTGATATCTCGTCAATTCGATGCGCGGTATATCGCACAGTTGCTGCCAAATAGAGCGCAAACCAGCCACTTTGCGCTATGTCAACTCAGGTCCCTGCCCAGTTCATTGTAATTGTAGTTTTGCATACTAAGGCCTAAGTATTCAATTAAACGGATCTCCGGTGCTATTGGTGGTATGCCTACAATTCGATGCGCGTTATGTTCCACAGTTGCCGCCAAATACAGCGCACATGCCCCTGTTTACATTATGTCAACTGGGGTCGAAGACAATTGCAATGTTGTTGCAGTACACCATATTCAGGATTCAATATTTCATTGAACGTACACACACTGCTATTGGTGATATCCCGACAATTCGATGAGCGTTATACTCCTCATACGCTGCAGAATACTACGCACATCAGCCGGTTGGCGCATTGTCAACTCTGTGTCCTGTCAAATACATTGTAATTGCAGTTTATCATATTAGGCTCAAGTATTTATTTAAACGTATCTCCGCTGCTATTAGTGGTATGTCGACAAATCTATGCGCGTTATACTCCTCATTTGCCGCCAAATACAGCGGACCTGCTCCTGTTTACATGATGTCAACTGGGGTCGAGGACAATTGCAATGTTGTTGCAGTACAGCATATTTAGGAATCAATATTTCATTGAACAGACCTACACAGCTATTTGTGATATCTCGTCAATTCGATGCGCGGTATGCCGCACAGTTGCTGCCAAATAGAGCGCAAATCAGCCACTTTGCGCCATGCAAACTCAGGTCCGTGCCTAATTCATTGTAATTGTATTTTTGCATATTTAGGCTTATGTATTCAAATTAAACGTATCTCCGGTGCTATAGGTTGTATGCCTACAATTCGATGCGCGTTATGCTCCACAGCTGCCGCCAAACAGCGCACCTGCTCCTGTTTACATTATGTCAACTCGGGTCGAGGACAAATCCAATGTTTTTGCAGTACAGGATATTCAGAATTCAATATTTCATTGATCGTATATACACTGCTATCAGTGAAATCCTGACAATTCGATGCGCGTTGTACTCCTCATTCGCTGCCAAATACTACGCAGATCAGCCGGTTTGCGCATTGTCAACTCTGTGTCCTGTCAAATACATTGTAATTGCAGCTTATCATATTAGGCTCAAGTATTTATTTAAACGTATCTCCGCTGCTATTAGTGGTATGTCGACAAATCTATGCGCGTTATACTCCTCATTTGCCGCCAAATACAGCGGACCTGCACCTGTTTACATTATGTCAACTGGGGTCGAGGACGAATCCAATGTTTTTGCAGTACAGGATATTCAGGATTCAATATTTCATTGAACGTATATACACTGCTATTGGTGATATCCTGACAATTCGATGCGCGTGATACTCCACATTCCCTGGCAAATACTACGCAGATCAGCCGGTTTGCGCATTGTCAACTCTGTGTCCTGTCAAATACGTTGTATTTGCAGTTTATCATATTAGGCTCAAGTATTTATTTAAACGTATCTCCGCTGCTATTAGTAGTATGTCGACAAATCTATGCGCGTTATACTCCTCATTTGCCGCCAAATACAGCGGACCTGCTCCTGATTACATTATGTCAACCCGGGTCGAGGACAATTGTAATGTAGTCGTAGTACTGCATATTCAGGATTCAATTCTTCATTGAATGTATCTACACTGCTATTGGTCATATCACGACAATCGGTGCGCGTGATACTCCACATTCCCAACCAAATACAGCGCACCTGCTCCTGTTTACATTATTTCAACTCGGGTCAAGGAAAAATGCAATGTTTTTGCAGCACAGCACATTCAGGATTCGATATTTCATTGAACGGATCTACACTGCTATTTGTGATATCTCGTCAATTCGATGCGCGGTATACCGCACAGTTGCCGCCAAATACAGCGCACCTGCCCCTGTTTACATTATATCAACTTGGGTCGAGGACAAATGCAACGATTTTGTAGTACTGCATATTCAGGATTCAATACTTCAATGAATGTATCTACACTGCTATCGGTCATATCACGACAATTCGATCCGCGTGATACACCACAATCCCTGCCAAATACAGCGCACCTGCTCTTGTTTACATTGTGTCAACCGTGGTCGTGGACAAATGCATTGTTTTTGCAGTACAGCATATACCGGATTCAATACTTCATTGAACGTATATACACTGTTTTTGGTTATATCCCGACCATTTGATGAGCGTGGTACTACATGTTTCCTGCCAAATACGGCGCACCTGCTCCTGTTTACATTATATCAACTCGGGTCGAGGACAAATCCAATGATTTTGCAGTACAGCACATTCAGGATTCAATATTTCATTGAACGGATCTACACTGCGACTGGAGATATCTCGTATATTCGATGCGCGGTATACCGCCCACTTCCTGCCAAATAGAGCGCAAATCAGCCATTGTGCGCTGTGTCAACTCAGGTCCTTGCCAAATTCATTGTAATTGTCGTTTTGCATATTTAGGCCTAAGTATTCAATTAAACGGATCTCCGGTGCTATTGATGGTATGCCTACAATTCGATGCGCATTATACTCCACATTCCCTGCCAAATACAGCGCACCGGCTCCTGTTTACATTATGTCAACTGGGGTCGAAGACAAATGCAATGTTCTTGTAGTACTGCATACTCAGGACTCAATACTTCATTGAACGTATCTACACTGCGACTGGAGATATTTCGTCAATTCCATGCGTCTTGTTCTCCACATTCCCTGCCAAATACAGCGCACCGGCTCCTGTTTACATTATGTCAACTCGGGTCGAGGACACCTGCAATGTTGTTGCAGTACAGCATACTCAGGATTCAATACTTCATTGAATGTATCTACAGTGCTATTGGTGATATCCCGACAATTCGATGCGCATGATACTCTACATTTCCTGCCAAATACAGCGCACCTGCTCCTGTTTACATTATGTCATTCGGGTCGAGGACAAATGCATTGATTTGCAGTACATCATATACCGGATTCAATACTTCATTGAACGTATATACACTGCTATTGGTGATATCCCGACAATCCGATGCGCGTGATACCCCACATTTCCTGCCAAATACAGCGCACCTGCTCCTGTTTACATTACGTCATTCGGGTCGAGGACAAATGCATTGTTTTTGGAGTACAGCATATACTGGATTCAATATTTCATTGAATGTATCTACACTGCTACTGGAGATATTTCGTCAATTCGATGCGCGCTATACCGCACAGTTGCTGCCAAATAGAACGCAAATGAGCCACTTTGCGCTATGTCAACTCAGGTACCTGCCTAATTCATTGTAATTGTAGTTTTGCATACTTAGGCTTATGTATTCAATTAAACGTATCTCCGGTGCTATTGGTGGTATGCCTACAATTCGATGCGCGTTATGCTCCACAGTTGCCGCCAAACAGCGGACCTGCTCCTGTTTACATTATGGCAACTGGGGACGAAGACAAATGCAAAGATCTTGTAGTACTGCATACTCAGGATTCAATACTTCATTGAATGTATCTACACTGCTATTGGTGATATCCCGACAATTCGATGCGCATGATACTCTACATTTCCTGCCAAATACAGCGCACCTGCTCCTGTTTACATTATGTCATTCGGGTCGAGGACAAATGCATTGTTTTTGCAGTACATCATATACCGGATTCAATACTTCATTGAACGTATATACACTGCTATTGGTGATATCCCGACAATTACATGCGCGTGATACTCCACATTCCCTGCCAAATACAGCGCACCTGTTGCTGTTTACATTATGTCAACTCGGGTCGAGGACACACGCAATGTTGTTGCAGTACAGCATATACCGAATTCAATATTTCATTGAACGTATATACACTGCTATTCGTGATATGCCGACAATTCGAAGAGCGTTATACTCCTCATTCGCTGCGAAATACTACGCACATCAGAGAATTGGCGCATTGTCAACTCTGTGTCCTGTCAAATACATTGTATTTGCTGTTTATCATGTTAGGCTCAATTATTTAATTAAGCGTATCTCCGCTGCAATTCGTGGTATGTCGACAAATCTATGCGCGCTATACTCCGCAGTTCCAGCCAAACAGCGCACCTGCTTCTGTTCACATTATGTCATTCGGGTCGAGCACAAATGCATTGTTTTTGCAGTACATCATATACCGGATTCAATACTTCATTGAACGTACATACACTGCCATTGGTGGCATCCCGACAATTCGATACGCGTGAAACTCCACATTTCCTGCCACATACGGCGCACATGTTGCTGTTTACATTATATCAACTCGGGTCGAGGACTAATGCAATGAAGTTGAAGTACTGCATATTCAGGATTCAATACTTCATTGAATGTGTCTACACTGCTATTGGTGATATCACGACAATCCGATGCGCGTGATACTCCGCATTCCCTGCCAAATACAGCGCACCTGCTCCTGTTTACATTATATCAACTCGGGTCGAGGACAAATGCTACGTTGTTGTAGTACTGCATATTCAGGATTCAATTCTTCATTGAATGTATCTACACTGCTATTGGTGATATCACGACAATTCGATGCGCGTGATACTCCACATTCCCTGCCACATACAGCGCACCTGCTCCTGTTTACATTATGTCAACTCGGGTCGAGGACAAATGCTACGTTGCTGTAGTACTGCATATTCAGGATTCAATATTTCATAGAACGGACCTACACTGCTATTTGTGATATCTCGTCAATTCGATGCGCGGTATACCGCACAGCTGCTGCCAAATAGAGCGCAAATCAGCCACTGTGCGCTCTGTCAACTCAGGTCACTGCCTAATTCATTGTAATTGTATTTTTGCATATTTAGGCTGATGTATTCAACTAAACGTACCTCCGGTGCTAGAGGTGGTATGCCTACAATTCGATGTACGTTATGCTCCACAGTTGCCGCCAAATAGCGCACCTGTGCCTGTTTACATTATATCAACTTGGGTCGAGGACAAATGCAACGTTGTTGTAGTACTGCTTATTCAGGATTCAATACTTCATTGAATGTATCTACACTGCTATTGGTGATATCACGACAATCCGATGCGCGTGATACTCCGCATTCCCTGCCAAATACAGCGCACCTGCTCCTGTTTACATTATATCAACTCGGGTCGAGGACAAATGCTACGTTGTTGTAGTACTGCATATTCAGGATTCAATTCTTCATTGAATGTATCTACACTGCTATTGGTGATATCACGACAATTCGATGCGCGTGATACTCCACATTCCCTGCCAAATACAGCGCACCTGCTCCTGTTTACATTATGTCAACTCGGGTCGAGGACAAATGCTACGTTGTTGTAGTACTGCATATTCAGGATTCAATTTTTCATAGAACGGATCTACACTGCTATTTGTGATATCTCGTCAATTCGATGTGCGGTATACCGCACAGCTGCTGCCAAATAGAGCGCAAATCAGCCACTGTGCGCTCTGTCAACTCAGGTCCCTGCTTAATTCATTGTAATTGTAGTTTTGCATATTTAGGCTTATGTATTCAATTAAACTTATCTCCGCTGCTATTCGTGGTATGTCGACAAATCCATGCGCGTTAGACTCCTCATTTGCCGCCAAATACACCGGACCTGCTCCTGTTTACATTATGTCAACTGAGGTCGAGGACAATTGCAATGTTGTTGCAGTACGGCAAATTCAGGATTCAATATTTCATTGAACGTATATACACTGCTATTGGTGATATCCCGTCAATTTGAAGCGTGTCATACTCCTCATTCGCTGCCAAATACTACGCACATCAGAGAGGTTGTGCATTGTCAACTCTGTGTCCTGTCAAATACATTGTAATTGCAGTTTATCATATTATGCACAAGTATTTATTTAAACGTATCTCCGCTGCTATTCGTGGTATGTCGACAAATCTATGCGCGTTATACTCCTCATTTGCTGCCAAATACAGCGCACCTGCTCCGGTTTACATTATGTCAACTCGGATCGAGGACTAATGCAATGTTGTTATAGTATTGCATATTCAGGATTCAATACTTCATTGAATGTATCTACACTGCTATTGGTGATATCACGACAACTCGATGCGCGTGATACTCCACGTTCCCTGCCAAATACAGCGCACCTGCTTCTGTTTACATTATGTCAACTCGGTTCCAGGACAAATGGAATGTTTTTGCAGTACAGCACATTCAGGATTCAATATTTCATTGAACGGATCTACACTGCTATTTGTGATATCTCGTCAATTCGATGCGTGGTATACCGCACAGCTGCTGCCAAATAGAGCGCAAATCAGCCACTGTGCGCTGTGTCAACTCAGGTCACTGCCTAATTCATTGTAATTGTATTTTTGCATATTTAGGCTGATGTATTCAATTAAAGGTACCTCCGGTGCTAGAGGTGGTATGCCTACAATTCGATGCGCGTTATGCTCCACAGTTGCCGCCAAATAGCGCACCTGCGCCTGTTTACATTATATCAACTTGGGTCGAGGACAAATGCAACGTTGTTGTAGTACTGCTTATTCAGGATGCAATACTTCATTGAATGTATCTACACTGCTATTGGTGATATCACGACAATCCGATGCGCGTGATACTCCGCATTCCCTGCCAAATACAGCGCACCTGCTCCCGTTTACATTATGTCAACTCGGGTCGAGGACAAATGCTACGTTATTGTAGTACTGCATATTCAGGATTCAATATTTCATAGAACGGATCTACACTGCTATTTGTGATATCTCGTCAATTCGATGCGCGGTATACCGCACAGCTGCTGCCAAATAGAGCGCCAATCAGCCACTGTGCGCTGTGTCAACTGAGGTCCCTGCCTAATTCATTGTAATTGTAGTTTTGCATATTCAGGCATAAGTATTCAATTAAACGTATCTCCGGTGCTATTGGTGGTACGCCTACAATTCGATGCGCGTGATACTCCACATTCCCTGCCATATACAGCGCACCTGCTCCTGTTTACATTATGTCAACTCGGGTCAAGGACAAATGCAATGTTTTTGCAGTACAGCACATGCAGGATTCAATACTTCATTGAATGTATCTACACTGCTATTGGTGATATCACGACAACTCGATGCGCGTGATACTCCACGTTCCCTGCCAAATACAGCGCACCTGCATCTGTTTACATTATGCCAACTCGGTTCCAGGACCAATGCAATGTTTTTGCAGTTCAGCACATTCAGGATTCAATATTTCATTGAACGGATCTACACTGCTATTGGGGATACCTCGACAATTCGATGCGCGGTATACCGCACACTTGCTGCCAAATAGAGCGGAAATCAGCCACTGTGCGCTATGACAACTCAGGTCCCTGCCTAATTCATTGTAATTGTAGTTTTGCATATTTAGGCTTATGTATTCAATTAAACGTATCTGCGGTGCTATAGGTGGTCTGCCTACAATTCGATGCGCATTATGCTCCACAGTTGCCGCCAAAGAGCACAGCTGCTGCTGTATACATTATGTCAACTCGTTTCGAGGACAAATGCAATGTTGCTGCAGTACAGTATATTCAGGACTCAATATTTCATTGAACGTATATACACTGCTATTCGTGATATCCCGACAATTTGAACCGCGTCATACTCCTCATACGCTGCCAAATATTACGCAGATCAGAGAGTTTGCGCATTGTCAACTCTGTGTCCTGTCAAATACATTGTAATTGCAGTTTATCACATTAGGCACAAGTATGTATTTAAACGTATCTCCGCTGCTATTCGCGGTATATCGACAAATCTATGCGCGTTATACTCCTCATTTGCAGCCAAATACAGCGCACCTGCTCCCGTTTACATTATGTCAACTCGGGTCGAGGACAAATGCAATGTTGCTGCAGTACAGCACATTCAGGATTAAATATTTCATTGAACGAATCTATACTGCTATTTGTTACATCTCGTCAATGCGATGCGCGGTATATCGCACAGTTGCTGCCAAATAGAGCGCAAATCAGCCACTGTGCGCTGTGTCAACTCAGGTCCCTGCCTAATTCATTGTAATTGTAGTTTTGCGTATTCAGGCTTAGGTATTCAATTAAACGTATCTCCGGTGCTATTGGTGGTACGCCTACAATTCGATGCGCGTTATGCTCCACACTTGCCGCCAAACAGCGCACCTGCTCCTGTATACATTATGTCAACTCGTTTCGAGGACAAATGCAATGTTGCTGCAGTACAGCACATTCAGGATTAAATATTTCATTGAACGTATATACACTGCTATTCGTGATATCCCGACAATTAGAAGCGCGTTATACTCCAAATTCCCTGGCAAATACAGCGCACCTGCTCCTGTTTACATTATGTCAACTCGGGTCAGGGACAAATGCAATGTTTTTGCAGTACACCACATTGAGGATTCAATATTTCATTGAACGAATCTATACTGCTATTTGTTACATCTCGTCAATGCGATGCGCGGTATATCGCACAGTTGCTGCCAAATAGAGCGCAAAGCAGCGACCTTGCGCTATGTCAACTCAGGTCACTGCCTAATTCATTGTAATTGTATTTTTGCTCATTTAGACTGATGTAATCAATTAAACGTGTCTCCGGTGCTATTGGTGGTATGCCTACAATTCGATGCGCGTGATACTCCACATACCCTGCCATATACAGCGCACCTGCTCCTGTTTACATTATGTCAACTGGGGTCCGCGTACAATTGCCATGTTGTTGCAGTATAGCACATTCAGGATTCAATATTTCGTTGAACGGATCTACACTGCTATTTGTGATATCTCGTCAATTCTATGTGCGGTATACCGCACAGTTGCTGCCAAATGGAGCGCAAATCAGCCACTTTGCGCTATGACAACTCAGGTCCCCTGCCTAATTCATTGTAATTGTAGTTTTGCATATTTAAGCTTATGTATTCAATTAAACGTATCTGCGGTGCTATAGGTGGTATGCCTAAAACTCGATGTGCGTTATGCTCCACAGTTGCCGCCAAATACAGCGCACCTGCTCCTGTTTACATTATGTCAACTGGGGTCGAAGACAAATTTAATGATCTTGTAGTACTGCATACTCAGGATTCAATACATCATTGAACGTATATACACTGCTATTCGTTATATCCCGACAATTCGAAACGCGTTATACTCCTCATTCGCTGCCAAATACTACGCACATCAGAGAGTTTGCTCATTGTCAACCCATGTCCTGTCAAATACATTGTAATTGCAGTTTCTCATATTAGGCTCAAGTATTTATTTAAACGTATCTCCGCTGCCATTCGTGGTATGTTGACAAATCTATGCGCGTTATACTCCTCATTTGCCGCCAAATACAGCGAACCTGCTCCTGTTTACATTATGTCAACTCGGGTCGAGGACATATGCAATGTTTTTGCAGTACAGCATATTCGGGATTCAATATTTCATTGAACGTATATACACTGCTATTGGTGATATCTCGACAAATCGAAGCGCGTTATACTGCTCATTCGCTGCCAAATACAACGCACATCAACCGGTTTGCACAATATCAACTCTATATCCTGTCGAATCCATTGTATTTGCAGTTTGGCCTATTTGGGCCTAAGTACTCAATTAAACCTACTTTCGCTGTTATTGGTGGTATCTCGACAACTCGGTGCGCGTTATACGCGACATTTTCTGCCAAATACAGCGCACCTGCTCCCGTTTACATTATGTCAACTGGGGTCCAGGTCAAATCCAATCGTTTTGCAGTACTGCAAATTCAGGATTCAATATCGCATTGAACGTTTCTACACTGCTATTGGTGATATCTCGACAATTCGAAGTGCGTTATACTCCTTATTCGCTGCCAAATACAACGCACATCAACCGGTTTGCGCAATATCAACTCTGTGTCCCTGCCAAATCCATTGTATTGCAGTTTAGCGTATTTAGGCTTAAGTATTCAATTAAACGTATCTCCGCTGCTATTGGTTGTAAGTCCAGAATTTGATGCGCGTTAAACCCCACATTTGCTGCCAAATACAGAGCATATTAACCGGTTTGCGCAATGTCAACTCTATACCCTGTCGAATACATTGTATTTGCAGTTTCGCCTATTTGGGCCTAAGTACTCAATTAAACCTATTTTCGCTGTTATTGGTGGTATCTCGACAACTCGATGCGCGTCAAACCCGACATTTTCTGCCAAATACAGCGGACCTGCTCTTGTTTACATTATGACATCTTCTGTCGAGGTCAAATCCAATCGTTTTGCAGTACTGCAAATTCAGGATTCAATATCCCATTGAACGTTTCTACACTGCTATTCGTGATATCTCGTCAATTCGATGCGCGGTATACCGCACACTTGCTGCCAAATAGGGCGCAAATCAGACACTGTGCGCTGTGTCAACCCAGGTCCCTGCCTAACTCATTGTAATTGTAGTTTTGCATATTTAGGCTTAAGTATTCAATTAAACGTATCTCCGGTGCTATTGGAGGTATGCCTAGAACTCGATGCGCGTTATACTCCACAGTTCACGCCAAATACAGCGCACGTGCTCTTGTTTACATTATATCAACTCGGGTCGAGTACAAATGCAATGTTGTTGTAGTACTGCATATTCAGGATTCAATACTTCCTTGAATGTATCTACACTGCTATTGGTGATATCCCGGCAATTTGAAGCGCGTTAGACTCCTCATTCGCTGCCAAATGCTACGCACATTAGAGAGTGTGGGCATTGTCAACTCTGTGTCCCGTCAAATACATTGTAATTGCAGTTTATCATATTAGGCTCAAGTATTAATTTAAACGTATCTCCGCTGCTATTCGTAGTATGTCGAAAAATCTATGCGCGTTATACTCCTCATTTGCCGCCAAATACAGCGCACCTGCTCCTGTTTACATTAAGTCAACTGGAGTCGAGGACAATTGCAATGTTGTTGCAGTAAAGCATATTCAGGAATCAATATTTCATTGAACAGACCTACACTGCTATTTGTGATATCTCGTCAATTCGATGCGCGGTATGCCGCACAGTTGCTGCCAAATAGAGCCAAATCAGCCACTTTGCGCTATGTAAACTCAGGTCCGTGCCTCATTCATTGTAATTGTATTTTTGCATATTTAGGCTTATGTATTCAAATTAAACGTATCTCTGGTGCTATAGGTGGTATGCCTACAATTCGATGCGCGTTATGCTCCACAGCTGCCGCCAAACAGCGCACCTGCTCCTGTTTACATTATGTCAACTCGGGTCGAGGACAAATCCGATGTTTTTGCAGTACAGGATATTCAGGATTCAATATTACATTGATCGTATATACACTGCTATCAGTGATATCCTGACAATTCGATGCGCGTTGTACTCCTCATTCGCTGCCAAATACTACGCAGATCAGCCGGTTTGCGCATTGTCAACTCTGTGTCCTGTCAAATACATTGTAATTGCAGATTATCATATTAGGCTCAAGTATTTATTTAAACGTATCTCCGCTGCTATTAGTGGTATGTCGACAAATCTATGCGCGCTATACTCCTCATTTGCCGCCAAATACAGCGGACCTGCTCCTGTTTACATTATGTCAACTGGGGTCGAGGACAATTGCAATGTTGTTGCAGTACAGCATATTTAGGAATCGATATTTCATTGAACGTAAATACACTGTTATTGGTGATATCCCAACAACTCGACGCGCGTGATACTCCACATTCCCTGGCAAATACAGCGCTCCTGCTCCTGTTTACATTATGTCAACACGGATCGAGGGCAAATGCTATGTTGTTGCAGTACAGCATATACAGGATTCATATTTCTTTGAACGTATATACACTGCCATGGTGATATCCCGACAATTCCATGCGCATGATACTGCACATTCCCTGCCAAATACAGCGCACCTGCTCCTGCTTACATTATGTCAACTCGGGTCGAGGACAAATGCAATGTTGCTGTAGTGTTGCATATTCAGGATTCAATACTTCATTGAATGTATATACACTGCTATTGGTGATATCCCGACAATTCGATGTGCGTGATACTACACATTTCCTGGTAAAAACGGCATACCTGCTCCTGTTTACATTATGTCAACTCGGGTCAAGTACAAATGCAATATTTTTGCGGAACAGCATATCCAGCATTCAATATTTCATTGAATGTATCTGCACTGCGATTGGTCATATCACGACAATGCGATGCGCGTGATACTCCACATTCCCTGCCAAATACAGCGCGTGCTCCTGTTTACATTATATCAACTCGGATCCAGGACAAATGCAATGTTGTTGGAGTACAGCATATACAGAACTCAATATTCCATTGAACGTATATACACTGCTATTCGTGATATGCCGACAATTCGAAGCGCGTTATACTCCTCATTCGCTGCCAAATACTACGCACATCAGAGAATTGGGGCATTGTCAACTCTGTGTCCTGTTAAATACATAGTAATTGCAGTTTATCATATTAGGCACAAGTATTTATTTAAACGTATCACCGCTGCTATTCGTGGTATGTCGACAAATCTATGCGCGTTATACTCCTCATTTGCCGCCAAATACGGCGCCCCTGGTCCTGTTTACATTATGTCAACTCGGGTCGAGGACAATTGCAATGTTATTGTAGTACTGCATATTAAGGTTTCAATATTTGATTGAACGTATATACACTGCCATGATAATATCCCGACAATTCAATGCGCATGAAACTCCACATTTTCTGCCAAATACAGCGCACCTGCTCCTGTTTACATTATGTCAACTCGGGTCGAGGACAAATGCTACGTTGTTGTAGTACTGCATATTCATGATTCAATTCTTCATTGAATGTATCTACACTGCTATTGGTGATAACACGACAATTCGATGCGCGTGATACTCCACATTCCCTGCCAAATACAGCGCACCTGCTCCTGTTTACATTATGTCAACTCGGGTCGAGGACAAATCCTACGTTGATGTAGTACTGCATATTCAGGATTCAATATTTCATAGAACGGATATACACTGCTATTGGTGATATCATGACAATTCGATGCGCGTGATACACCACATTCCCTGCCAAATACAGCGCACCTGCTCCTGTTTACATTATGTCAACTCGGGTCGAGGACAAATGCTACGTTGTTGTAGTACTGCATATTCAGGATTCAATATTTCATAGAACGGATCTACTTTGCTATTTGTGATATCTCGTCAATTCGATGCGCGGTATACCGCACAGCTGCTGCCAAATAGAGCGCAAATCAGCCACTGTGCGCTCTGTCAACTCAGGTCACTGCCTAATTCATTGTAATTGTATTTTTGCATATTTAGGCTGATGTATTCAACTAAACGTACCTCCGGTGCTAGAGGTGGTATGCCTACAATTCGATGCGCGTTATGCTCCACAGTTGCCGCCAAATAGCGCACCTGCGCCTGTTTACATTATATCAACTTGGGTCGAAGACAAATGCAACGTTGTTGTAGTACTGCTTATTCAGGATTCAATACTTCATTGAATGTATCTACACTGCTATTGGTGAAAGCACGACAATCCGATGCGCGTGATACTCCGCATTCCCTGCCAAATACAGCGCACCTGCTCCTGTTTACATTATGTCAACTCGGGTCGAGGACACACGCAATGTTGTTGTAGTACAGCATATACCGAATTCAATATTTCATTGAACGTATATACACTGCTATTCGTGATATGCCGACAATTCGAAGAGCGTTATACTCCTCATTCGCTGCCAAATACTACGCACATCAGAGAATTGGCGCATTGTCAACTCTGTGTCCTGTCAAATACATTGTATTTGCTGTTTATCATGTTAGGCTCAATTATTTAATTAAGCGTATCTCCGCCGCAATTCGTGGTATGTCGACAAATCTATGCGCGCTATACTCCGCAGTTGCAGCCAAACAGCGCACCTGCTTCTGTTCACATTGTGTCATTCGGGTCGAGCACAAATGCATTGTTTTTGCAGTACATCATATACCGGATTCAATACTTCATTGAACGTGCCACTGCCATTGGTGGCATCCCGACAATTCGATACGCGTGAAACTCCACATTTCCTGCCACATACGGCGCACCTGTTGCTGTTTAAATTATATCAACTCGGGTCGAGGAATAATGCAATGAAGTTGAAGTACTGCATATTCAGGATTCAATACTTCATTGAATGTGTCTACACTGCTATTGGAAATATCCCGACAATTCGATGCGCGTTATACTCCTCATTCGCTGCAAAATACTACGCACATCAGACGGTGTGCGCATTGTCAACTCTGTGCCCTGTCAATTACATTGTAGTTGCAGTTTATCATATTAGGCACAAGTATTTATTTAAACGTATCACCGCTGCTATTCGTGGTATGTCGACAAATCTATGCGCGTTATACTCCTCATTTGCCGCCAAATACGGCGCCCCTGGTCCTGTTTACATTATGTCAACTCGGGTCGAGGACAATTGCAATGTTATTGTAGTACTGCATATTAAGGTTTCAATATTTCATTGAACGTATATACACTGCCATGATAATATCCCGACAATTCAATGCGCATGAAACTCCACATTTTCTGCCAAATACGGCGCACCTGCTCCTGTTTACATTATGTCAACTCGGGTCGAGGACAAATGCTACGTTGTTGTAGTACTGCATATTCAGGATTCAATATTTCATAGAACGGATCTACACTGCTATTTGTGATATCTCGTCAATTCGATGCGCGGTATACCGCACAGCTGCTGCCAAATAGAGCGCAAATCAGCCACTGTGCGCTCTGTCAACTCAGGTCCCTGCCTAATTCATTGTAATTGTAGTTTTGCATATTTAGGCTTATGTATTCAATTAAACTTATCTCCGCTGCTATTCGTGGTATGTCGACAAATCCATGCGCGTTATACTCCACATTCCCTGCCAAATACAGCGCACCTGCTCCTGTTTACATTATGTCAACTCGGGTGAAGGACAAATGCAATGTTTTTGCAGTTCAGCACATTCAGCATTCAATATTTCATTGAACGGATCTACACTGCGACTGGAGATATCTCGTCTATTCGATGCGCGGTGTACCGCACACTTCCTGCCAAATAGAGCACAAATCAGCCATTGTGCGCTGTGTCAACTCAGGTCCTTGCCAAATTCATTGTAATTGTAGTTTTGCATATTTAGGCCTAAGTATTCAATTAAACGGATCTCCGGTACTATTGATGGTATGCCTACAATTCGATGCGCGTTATACTCCACATTCCCTGCCAAATACAGCGCACCGGCTCCTGTTTACATTATGTCAACTGGGGTCGAAGACAAATGCAATGTTCTTGTAGTACTGCATACTCAGAACTCAATACTTCATTGAACGTATCTACACTGCGACTGGAGATATTTCGTCAATTCCATGCGTCTTGTACTCCACATTTCCTGCCAAATAGTGCGCACCTGCTCCTGTTTACATTATGTCAACTCGGATCGAGGACAAATGCAATGTTGTTGCAGTACGGCAAATTCAGGATTCAATATTTCATTGAACGTATATACACCGCTATTGGTGATATCCCGTCAATTTGAAGCGTGTCATACTCCTCATTCGCTGCCAAATACTACGCACATCAGAGAGGTTGTGCATTGTCAACTCTGTGTCCTGTCAAATACATTGTAATTGCAGTTTATCATATTATGCACAAGTATTTATTTAAACGTATCTCCGCTGCTATTCGTGGTATGTCGACAAATCTATGCGCGTTATACTCCTCATTTGCTGCCAAATACAGCGCACCTGCTCCGGTTTACATTATGTCAACTCGGATCGAGGACTAATGCAATGTTGTTATAGTATTGCATATTCAGGATTCAATACTTCATTGAATGTATCTACACTGCTATTGGTGATATCACGACAACTCGATGCGCGTGATACTCCACGTTCCCTGCCAAATACAGCGCACCTGCTTCTGTTTACATTATGTCAACTCGGTTCCAGGACAAATGGAATGTTTTTGCAGTACAGCACATTCAGGATTCAATATTTCATTGAACGGATCTACACTGCTATTTGTGATATCTCGTCAATTCGATGCGTGGTATACCGCACAGCTGCTGCCAAATAGAGCGCAAATCAGCCACTGTGCGCTGTGTCAACTCAGGTCACTGCCTAATTCATTGTAATTGTATTTTTGCATATTTAGGCTTATGTATTCAATTAAACGTATCTGTGGTGCTATAGGTGGGATGCCTAAAATTCGATGTGCGTTATGCTCCACAGTTGCCGCCAAACAGCGCACCTGCTCCTGTTTACATTATGTCAACTGGGGTCGAAGACAAATGCAACGTTGTTGTAGTACTGCATATTCAGGATTCAATTCTTCATTGAATGTATCTACACTGCTATTGGTGATATCACGACAATTCGATGCGCGTGTTATTCCACATTCCCTGCCAAATACAGCTCACCTGCTCCTGTTTACATTGTGTCAACTCGGGTCGAGGACAAATGCTACGTTGTTGTAGTACTGCATATTCAGGATTCAATATTTCATAGAACGGATCTACACTGCTATTTGTGATATCTCGTCAATTCGATGCGCGGTATACCGCACAGCTGCTGCCAAATAGAGCGCAAATCAGCCACTGTGCGCTGTGTCAACTCAGATCCCTGCCTAATTCATTGTAATTGTAGTTTTGCAAATTCAGGCTTTAGTATTCAATTAAACGTATCTCCGGTGCAATTGGTGGTACGCCTACAATCCGATGCGCGTGATACTCCGCATTCCCTGCCAAATACAGCGCACCTGCTCCTGTTTACATTATGTCAACTCGGGACAAGGACAAATGCAATGTTTTTGCAGTACTGCATATCCAGGATACAATACTTCATTGAACGTATCTACACTGCTACTGGAGATATTTCGTCTACTCCATGCGCCTTGTACTCCACATTTCCTGCCAAATACAGCGCACCTGCTCCTGTTTACATTATGTCAACTCGGGTCAAGGACAAATGCAATGTTTTTGCAGTACAGCACATTCAGGATTCAATATTTCAATGAACGTATATACACTGCTATTCGTGATATCCCGTCAATGTGAAGCGCGTTATACTCCTCATTCCCTGCCAAATACTACGCACATCAGAGTGTTTGCGCATTGTCAACTCTGTGTCCTGTCATATACATTGTAGTTGCAGTTTATCATATTAGGCTCAAGTATTTATTTAAACGTATCTCCGCTGCCATTCGTGGTATGTTGACAAATCTATGCGCGTTATACTCCTCATTTGCCGCCAAATACAGCGCACCTGCTCCTGTTTACATTATGTCAACTAGGGTCCAGGACAAATGCAATGTTTTTGTGGTACTGCATATTCAGGATTCAACACTTCATTGAATGTATTTACACTGCTATTGGAGATATCACGACAATTCAATGCTCGTGTTACTCCACGTTCCCTGCCAAATACAGCGCACCTGCTCCTGTTTACATTATGTCAACGCAGGTCGAGGACAAATGCTACGTTGTTGTAGTACTGCATATTCAGGATTCAATTCTTCATTGAATGTATCTACACAGCTATTGGTGATATCCCGACAATACGATGCGCTTGATACTCCACATTTCCCGCCAAATACGGCACACCTGCTCCTGTTTACATTATGTCAACTCGGGTCGAGGACAAATGCAATGTTTTTGCAGTACTGCATATCCAGGATACAATACTTCATTGAACGGATCTACACAGCTATTGGTGATATCCCGACAATACGATGCGCTTGATACTCCACATTTCCTGCCAAATACGGCACACCTGCTCCTGTTTACATTATGTCAACTCGGGTCGAGGACAAATGCAATGTTTTTGCAGTACTGCATATCCAGGATACAATACTTCATTGAACGTATCTACACTGCTACTGGAGATATTTCGTCGATTCCATGCGCCTTGTACTCCACATTTCCTGCCAAATACTGCGCACCTGCTCCTGTCTACATTATGTCAACTGGGGTCCGCGGACAATTGCAATGTTGTTGCAGTACAGCAAATTCAGGATTCAATATTTCGTTGAACGGATATACACTGCTATTGGTGATATCCCGACAATTCGATCCGCGTTATACTCCTCATTGGCTGCCAAATACTATGCAGTTCAGCCGGTTTGCGCATTGTCAACTCTGTGTCCTGTCAAATACATTGTAATTGCAGATTATCATGTTAGGCTCAAGTATTTATTTAAACGTATCTCCGCCGCTATTAGTGGTATGTCGACAAATCTATGCTCGTTATACTCCTCATTTGCCGCCAAGCAGCGCACCTGCTCCTGTTTACATTATGTCAACGCAGGTCGAGGACAAATGCTACGTTGTTGTAGTACTGCATATTCAGGATTCAATTCTTCATTGAATGTATCTACACAGCTATTGGTGATATCCCGACAATACGATGCGCTTGATACTCCACATTTCCTGCCAAATACGGCACACCTGCTCCTGTTTACATTATGTCAACTCGGGTCGAGGACAAATGCAATGTTTTTGCAGTACTGCATATCCAGGATACAATATTTCATTGAACGGATCTACACTGCTATTGGTGATATCCCGACAATACGATGCGCTTGATACTCCACATTTCCTGCCAAATACGGCACACCTGCTCCTGTTTACATTATGTCAACTCGGGTCGAGGACAAATGCAATGTTTTTGCAGTACTGCATATCCAGGATACAATACTTCATTGAACGTATCTACACTGCTACTGGAGATATTTCGTCGATTCCATGCGCCTTGTACTCCACATTTCCTGCCAAATACTGCGCACCTGCTCCTGTCTACATTATGTCAACTGGGGTCCGCGGACAATTGCAATGTTGTTGCAGTACAGCAAATTCAGGATTCAATATTTCGTTGAACGGATATACACTGCTATTGGTGATATCCCGACAATTCGATCCGCGTTATACTCCTCATTGGCTGCCAAATACTATGCAGTTCAGCCGGTTTGCGCATTGTCAACTCTGTGTCCTGTCAAATACATTGTAATTGCAGATTATCATGTTAGGCTCAAGTATTTATTTAAACGTATCTCCGCCGCTATTAGTGGTATGTCGACAAATCTATGCTCGTTATACTCCTCATTTGCCGCCAAGCAGCGCACCTGCTCCTGTTTACATTATGTCAACGCAGGTCGAGGACAAATGCTACGTTGTTGTAGTACTGCATATTCAGGATTCAATTCTTCATTGAATGTATCTACACAGCTATTGGTGATATCCCGACAATACGATGCGCTTGATACTCCACATTTCCTGCCAAATACGGCACACCTGCTCCTGTTTACATTATGTCAACTCGGGTCGAGGACAAATGCAATGTTTTTGCAGTACTGCATATCCAGGATACAATACTTCATTGAACGGATCTACACAGCTATTGGTGATATCCCGACAATACGATGCGCTTGATACTCCACATTTCCTGCCAAATACGGCACACCTGCTCCTGTTTACATTATGTCAACTCGGGTCGAGGACAAATGCAATGTTTTTGCAGTACTGCATATCCAGGATACAATACTTCATTGAACGTATCTACACTGCTACTGGAGATATTTCGTCGATTCCATGCGCCTTGTACTCCACATTTCCTGCCAAATACTGCGCACCTGCTCCTGTCTACATTATGTCAACTGGGGTCCGCGGACAATTGCAATGTTGTTGCAGTACAGCAAATTCAGGATTCAATATTTCGTTGAACGGATATACACTGCTATTGGTGATATCCCGACAATTCGATCCGCGTTATACTCCTCATTGGCTGCCAAATACTATGCAGATCAGCCGGTTTGCGCATTGTCAACTCTGTGTCCTGTCAAATACATTGTAATTGCAGATTATCATGTTAGGCTCAAGTATTTATTTAAACGTATCTCCGCCGCTATTAGTGGTATGTCGACAAATCTATGCTCGTTATACTCCTCATTTGCCGCCAAGCAGCGCACCTGCTCCTGTTTACATTATGTCAACTCGGGTCAAGGACAAATGCAATGTTTTTGCAGTACAGCACATTCAGGATTCAATATTTCAATGAACGTATATACACTGCTATTCGTGATATCCCGTCAATGTGAAGCGCGTTATACTCCTCATTCCCTGCCAAATACTACGCACATCAGAGTGTTTGCGCATTGTCAACTCTGTGTCCTGTCATATACATTGTAGTTGCAGTTTATCATATTAGGCTCAAGTATTTATTTAAACGTATCTCCGCTGCCATTCGTGGTATGTTGACAAATCTATGCGCGTTATACTCCTCATTTGCCGCCAAATACAGCGCACCTGCTCCTGTTTACATTATGTCAACTAGGGTCCAGGACAAATGCAATGTTTTTGTGGTACTGCATATTCAGGATTCAACACTTCATTGAATGTATTTACACTGCTATTGGAGATATCACGACAATTCAATGCTCGTGTTACTCCACGTTCCCTGCCAAATACAGCGCACCTGCTCCTGTTTACATTATGTCAACGCAGGTCGAGGACAAATGCTACGTTGTTGTAGTACTGCATATTCAGGATTCAATTCTTCATTGAATGTATCTACACAGCTATTGGTGATATCCCGACAATACCATGCGCTTGATACTCCACATTTCCTGCCAAATACGGCACACCTGCTCCTGTTTACATTATGTCAACTCGGGTCGAGGACAAATGCAATGTTTTTGCAGTACTGCATATCCAGGATACAATACTTCATTGAACGTATCTACACTGCTACTGGAGATATTTCGTCGATTCCATGCGCCTTGTACTCCACATTTCCTGCCAAATACTGCGCACCTGCTCCTGTCTACATTATGTCAACTGGGGTCCGCGGACAATTGCAATGTTGTTGCAGTACAGCACATTCAGGATTCAATATTTCGTTGAACGGATATACACTGCTATTGGTGATATCCCGACAATTCGATCCGCGTTATACTCCTCATTGGCTGCCAAATACTATGCAGATCAGCCGGTTTGCGCATTGTCAACTCTGTGTCCTGTCAAATACATTGTAATTGCAGATTATCATGTTAGGCTCAAGTATTTATTTAAACGTATCTCCGCCGCTATTAGTGGTATGTCGACAAATCTATGCTCGTTATACTCCTCATTTGACGCCAAGCAGCGCACCTGCTCCTGTTTACATTATGTCAACTCGGGTCGGGGACAAATCCAATGTCATTGCCGTTCAGGATATTCAGGATTCAATATTTCATTGATCGTATATACACTGCCATTAGTGATATCCTGACAATTCGATGCGCGTTGTACTCTTCATTGGCTGCCAAATACTGCGCAGACCAGTCGGTTTGCGCATTGTCAACTCTATGTCCTGTCAAATACATTGTAATTGCAGATTATCATGTGAGGCTCAAGTATTTATTTAAACGTATCTCCGCTGCTATTAGTGGTATGTCGACAAAGCTATGCGCGTTATACTCCTCATTTGCCGCCAAACAGCGCACCTGCTCCTGTTTACATTATGTCAACTCGGGTCGAGGACAAATGCAATGTTGCTGCAAGTACTGCATATTCAGGATTCTATATTTCATTGAACGTGAATACACTGTTATTGTTGACATCCCGACAACTCGATGCGCGTGATACTCCACATTCCCTGCCAAATATAGCGCACCTGCTCCTGTTTACATTATGTCAAAAGGGATCGAGGCAAATGCTATGTTGTTGCAGTACAGCATATACAGGATTCAACCTTTCATTCAACGTATATACACTGCCATGGTGATATCCCGACACTTCGATGCGCATGATACTCCATATTTCCTGCCAAGTACAGCGTACCTGCTCCTGTTTACATTATGTCAACTCGGGTCGACAACATATGCAATGTTTCTGCGAGTAGAGCATATTCAGGATTCAATATTTCATTGAACGTAAATACACTGTTATTGGTTATATCCCGACAACTCGATGCGCGTGATACTCCACATTCCCTGTCAAATACAGCGCACCTACTCCTGTTTACATTATGTCAACACGTATCGAGGGCAAATGCTATGTTGCTGCAAGTACAGGATATTCAGGATTCAATATTTCATTGAACGTATATACACTGCTATTGGTGATATTCTGAAAATTCGATGCGCGTTAAACTCCTCATTCGCTGCCAAATACTACGCACATCAACCGATTTGCACAATGTCAACTGTGTATCCTGTCAAATCCATTGTAGTTGCAGTAAAGCATATTTAGGCTTAAGTATTCAATCAAACGTATCTCTACTGCTATTGGGGGTATGTCGATAATTCTATGCGCCTTCTACTCTACATCTGCTTCCAACTACAGCGCGCGTCAGCCGGATTTCACTATGTCAACACTGGTCCCTGCCAAATCACTTGAAGTTGCAGTTTTGCATATTTAGGCTGCATTTTTCAATTAAACGTATCTCCGCAGCTATTGATGGCATGTGGAAAATTCGATGCGCGTTATACATCCCATTAGCTGAGAAAAACAGCGCCCTTCGGCCTGTTTGCGCTATGCTAACTCTGTGCTCTGTCAAATATAGCGTTACTGTAGTTTTGGAAATTCTGCTAGAAATATTCAATTGCGCTGATCTCAGATTTTATTCCAGATGTCTCAACAATTCTATGCGCGTTCCACTCCACATATGCTGCCAAATACAGCCCGCGTCATTCAATTCGATGCGCGTTCTACTCCATACTAGCTCTCTCACATAGCGCACCTGCTCCTGTTTATATTATATCAACTCGGGTCATGGTCATATCCAATGTTATTGCTGTACTGCATATTCAGGATTCAATATTCCCATAATTGTTTATACACTGCTATTGGTGAAATCTCGACAATTGGACGTGCGTTACTCCACATATGCGGCAAAATTCAGCGCACGTCATTCGGTTTGCCCTATGTCAACTCTGGGCCCTGTCAAGTGCAGCGTAATTGCAATTTTGCAGAGTCTGTGTTAAATACTCAATTAAACGTATCCGCACTGTTATTGGTGATATCTAGACAAGTGGTTGATCGTTAAACTCCTCATTCGCTGCGAAATTTAGCGGAGCTGCTACAGTTTACAATATGTCAAATCGGGTCGAGGTCAAATCCAATGTTATTGCAGTACTGTATATTCAGCCATCAATATTCAATTGAACGTTGCTTCGTTTCGATGGGAGATACCAAGAAAATTCGATGCGCGTTCTACTCCACAGATGCTGCCAAATACAGCGCACATCAACCGGTTTACTCAATGTCAACACTGTGTCCTGTCAAATCTAGTGTAATTGCCGTTTTAAAATATTCTACCGTTAATATTCAATTAAACGTGTCTCCGCCGCTATTGGCGGTATGTCGACAATTCGAAGCGCTTTACATTCCACATTTGCTGCCAAATACAGCGCACATGCTCCCGTTTACATTTTGCCAACTCGGGTCGAGGTCAAATCCAATGTTATTGCTATGCTGCTTATCCAGGCTTCAATTACCAATTGAACGAATCTGTACTACTATTGGTGATATGTCGACAATTCGATGCGCACTATCCCGCACATTTGCTGCAAGAAATAGCGCACAGCAACCAGTTTGCGCAATGTCAACTCTGTGCCCTATCAAATACAGCGTTATTCCTGTTTTGCATATTCAGTTTCAGATATTCATTTGAGCGTATTCCAGTTTCTATTCCAGACATCTCGATAGTTCGATACGCGTTAAACTCCACATTTGCTGCGAAATAGAGCGCACTTGCAACTGTTTACATTAAGTAATCTCGGATCGAGGTCAAATCCAATGCTATTGCTGTACTGCATATTCAGGAATCAATATTCCATTGAAATTTTCTACAATGCTATTGGTGATATCCCGACAATTCGATGCGCGTTATACTCCTCATTCGCTGCAGAATACTACGTACAACAGCCGGTTGGCGCATTGTCAACTCTGTGTCCTGTCAAATACATTGTAATTGCAGTTCATTATATTAGGCTCAAATATTTATTTAAACGTATCTCCGCTGCTATTCCTGGTATGTCGACAAATCTATGCGCGTTATACTCCTCATTTGCCGCCAAATACAGGGGACCTGCTCCTGCTCACATTATGTCAACTGGGGTCGCAGACAAATGCAATGTTGTTGTAGTACTGCATATTCAGGATTCAATATTTCATTGAACGGATCTACACTGCTAATGGTGATATCCCGACAACTCGTTGCCCGTGATACTCCACATTCCCCGCCAAATACAGCGCACCTGCTCCTCTATACATTATGTCAACTGAGGTCGAAGACAAATGCAATGTGTTTGCAGAACAGCATATTCAGGATTCAATTCCTCATTGAACGTATCTACACTGCTGTTGTTGATATACCGACAATTCCATGCGCCTTGTACATCACGTTTCCTGCCAAACACAGCGCACCTTCTCCTGTTTACATTATGTCAACTCGGGTCAAGGACAAATGCAATGTTTTTGCAGTACAGCACATTCAGGATTCAATATTTCAATGAACGTATATACACTGCTATTCGTGATATCCCGTCAATGTGAAGCGCGTTATACTCCTCATTCGCTGCCAAATACTACGCACATCAGAGTGTTTGCGCATTGTCAACTCTGTGTCCTGTCATATACATTGTAGTTGCAGTTTATCATATTAGGCTCAAGTATTTATTTAAACGTATCTCCGCTGCCATTCGTGGTATGTTGACAAATCTATGCGCGTTATACTCCTCATTTGCCGCCAAATACAGCGCACCTGCTCCTGTTTACATTATGTCAACTAGGGTCCAGGACAAATGCAATGTTTTTGTAGTACTGCATATTCAGGATTCAACACTTCATTGAATGTATTTACACTGCTATTGGAGATATCACGACAATTCAATGCTCGTGTTACTCCACGTTCCCTGCCAAATACAGCGCACCTGCTCCTGTTTGCATTATGTCAACGCAGGTCGAGGACAAATGCTACGTTGTTGTAGTACTGCATATTCAGGATTCAATTCTTCATTGAATGTATCTACACAGCTATTGGTGATATCCCGACAATACGATGCGCTTGATACTCCACATTTCCTGAAAAATACGGCACACCTGCTCCTGTTTACATTATGTCAACTCGGGTCGAGGACAAATGCAATGTTTTTGCAGTACTGCATATCCAGGATACAATACTTCATTGAACGGATCTACACAGCTATTGGTGATATCCCGACAATACGATGCGCTTGATACTCCACATTTCCTGCCAAATACGGCACACCTGCTCCTGTTTACATTATGTCAACTCGGGTCGATGACAAATGCAATGTTTTTGCAGTACTGCATATCCAGGATACAATACTTCATTGAACGTATCTACACTGCTACTGGAGATATTTCGTCGATTCCATGCGCCTTGTACTCCACATTTCCTGCCAAATACTGCGCACCTGCTCCTGTCTACATTATGTCAACTGGGGTCCGCGGACAATTGCAATGTTGTTGCAGTACAGCACATTCAGGATTCAATATTTCGTTGAACGGATATACACTGCTATTGGTGATATCCCGACAATTCGATCCGCGTTATACTCCTCATTGGCTGCCAAATACTATGCAGATCAGCCGGTTTGCGCATTGTCAACTCTGTGTCCTGTCAAATACATTGTAATTGCAGATTATCATGTTAGGCTCAAGTATTTATTTAAACGTATCTCCGCCGCTATTAGTGGTATGTCGACAAATCTATGCTCGTTATACTCCTCATTTGCCGCCAAGCAGCGCACCTGCTCCTGTTTACATTATGTCAACTCGGGTCGGGGACAAATCCAATGTCATTGCCGTTCAGGATATTCAGGATTCAATATTTCATTGATCGTATATACACTGCCATTAGTGATATCCTGACAATTCGATGCGCGTTGTACTCTTCATTGGCTGCCAAATACTGCGCCTGACCAGTCGGGTTGCGCATTGTCAACTCTATGTCCTGTCAAATACATTGTAATTGCAGATTATCATGTGAGGCTCAAGTATTTATTTAAACGTATCTCCGCTGCTATTAGTGGTATGTCGACAAAGCTATGCGCGTTATACTCCTCATTTGCCGCCAAACAGCGCACCTGCTCCTGTTTACATTATGTCAACTCGGGTCGAGGACAAATGCAATGTTGCTGCAAGTACTGCATATTCAGGATTCTATATTTCATTGAACGTGAATACACTGTTATTGGTGACATCCCGACAACTCGATGCGCGTGATACTCCACATTCCCTGCCAAATATAGCGCACCTGCTCCTGTTTACATTATGTCAAAAGGGATCGAGGCAAATGCTATGTTGTTGCAGTACAGCATATACAGGATTCAACCTTTCATTGAACGTATATACACTGCCATGGTGATATCCCGACACTTCGATGCGCATGATACTCCATATTTCCTGCCAAATACAGCGTACCTGCTCCTGTTTACATTATGTCAACTCGGGTCGACAACAAATGCAATGTTTCTGCGAGTAGAGCATATTCAGGATTCAATATTTCATTGAACGTAAATACACTGTTATTGGTTATATCCCGACAACTCGATGCGCGTGATACTCCACATTCCCTGCCAAATACAGCGCACCTACTCCTGTTTACATTATGTCAACACGTATCGAGGGCAAATGCTATGTTGCTGCAAGTACAGGATATTCAGGATTCAATATTTCATTGAACGTATATACACTGCTATTGGTGATATTCTGAAAATTCGATGCGCGTTAAACTCCTCATTCGCTGCCAAATACTACGCACATCAACCGATTTGCACAATGTCAACTGTGTATCCTGTCAAATCCATTGTAGTTGCAGTAAAGCATATTTAGGCTTAAGTATTCAATCAAACGTATCTCTACTGCTATTGGGGGTATGTCGATAATTCTATGCGCCTTCTACTCCACATCTGCTTCCAACTACAGCGCGCGTCAGCCGGATTTCACTATGTCAACCCTGGTCCCTGCCAAATCACTTGAAGTTGCAGTTTTGCATATTTAGGCTGCATTTTTCAATTAAACGTATCTCCGCAGCTATTGATGGCATGTGGAAAATTCGATGCGCGTTATACATCCCATTAGCTGAGAAAAACAGCGCCCTTCGGCCTGTTTGCGCTATGCTAACTCTGTGCTCTGTCAAATATAGCGCTACTGTAGTTTTGGAAATTCTGCTAGAAATATTCAATTGCGCTGATCTCAGATTTTATTCCAGATGTCTCAACAATTCTATGCGCGTTCCACTCCACATATGCTGCCAAATACAGCCCGCGTCATTCAATTCGATGCGCGTTCTACTCCACACTAGCTCTCTCACATAGCGCACCTGCTCCTGTTTAAATTATATCAACTCGGGTCATGGTCATATCCAATGTTATTGCTGTACTGCATATTCAGGATTCAATATTCCCATAATTGTTTATACACTGCTATTGGTGAAATCTCGACAATTGGACGTGCGTTACTCCACATATGCGGCAAAATTCAGCGCACGTCATTCGGTTTGCCCTATGTCAACTCTGGGCCCTGTCAAGTGCAGCGTAATTGCAATTTTGCAGAGTCTGTGTTAAATACTCAATTAAACGTATCCGCACTGTTATTGGTGATATCTAGACAAGTGGTTGATCGTTAAACTCCTCAGTCGCTGCGAAATTTAGCGGAGCTGCTACAGTTTACAATATGTCAAATCGGGTCGAGGTCAAATCCAATGTTATTGCAGTACTGTATATTCAGCCATCAATATTCAATTGAACGTTGCTTCGTTTCGATGGGAGATACGAAGAAAATTCGATGCGCGTTCTACTCCACAGATGCTGCCAAATACAGCGCACATCAACCGGTTTACTCAATGTCAACTCTGTGTCCTGTCAAATCCAGTGTAATTGCCGTTTTAAAATATTCTACCGTTAATATTCAATTAAACGTGTCTCCGCCGCTATTGGCGGTATGTCGACAATTCGAAGCGCTTTACACTCCACATTTGCTGCCAAATACAGCGCACATGCTCCCGTTTACATTTTGCCAACTCGGGTCGAGGTCAAATCCAATGTTATTGCTATGCTGCTTATCCAGGCTTCAATTACCAATTGAACGAATCTGTACTACTATTGGTGATATGTCGACAATTCGATGCGCACTATCCCGCACATTTGCTGCAAGAAATAGCGCACAGCAACCAGTTTGCGCAATGTCAACTCTGTGCCCTATCAAATACAGCGTTATTCCTGTTTTGCATATTCAGTTTCAGATATTCATTTGAGCGTATTCCAGTTTCTATTCCAGACATCTCGATAGTTCGATACGCGTTAAACTCCACATTTGCTGCGAAATAGAGCGCACTTGCAACTGTTTACATTAAGTAATCTCGGATCGAGGTCAAATCCAATGCTATTGCTGTACTGCATATTCAGGAATCAATATTCCATTGAAATTTTCTACAATGCTATTGGTGATATCCCGACAATTCGATGCGCGTTATACTCCTCATTCGCTGCAGAATACTACGTACAACAGCCGGTTGGCGCATTGTCAACTCTGTGTCCTGTCAAATACATTGTAATTGCAGTTCATTATATTAGGCTCAAATATTTATTTAAACGTATCTCCGCTGCTATTCCTGGTATGTCGACAAATCTATGCGCGTTATAGTCCTCATTTGCCGCCAAATACAGGGGACCTGCTCCTGCTCACATTATGTCAACTGGGGTCGCAGACAAATGCAATGTTGTTGTAGTACTGCATATTCAGGATTCAATATTTCATTGAACGGATCTACACTGCTAATGGTGATATCCCGACAACTCGTTGCCCGTGATACTCCACATTCCCCGCCAAATACAGCGCACCTGCTCCTCTATACATTATGTCAACTGAGGTCGAAGACAAATGCAATGTGTTTGCAGAACAGCATATTCAGGATTCAATTCCTCATTGAACGTATCTACACTGCTGTTGTTGATATACCGACAATTCCATGCGCCTTGTACATCACGTTTCCTGCCAAACACAGCGCACCTTCTCCTGTTTACATTATGTCAGCTCGGGTCGAGGACAAATGCAATGTTGTTGTAGTACTGCATATTCAGGATTCAATTCATCATTGATCGTATCTACACTGCTGTTGTTGATATAGCGACAATTCTATGCGCGTTGCACACCACGTTTCGTGCCAAATACAGCGCACCTTCTCCCGTTTACATTATGTCAGCTCGGGTCGAGGACAAATGCAATGTTTTTGCAGAACAGCATATCCAGGATTCAATATTTCATTCAATGTAAATACACTGCTGTTGTTGATATACCGACAATTCCATGCGCGTTGTACACCACGTTTCCTGCCAAATACAGCGCACCTTCTCCTGTTTACATTATGTGAGCGCGGATCGAGGACAAATGCAATGTTGTTGCAGTACAGCATATTCAGAATTCAATATTTTAATGAACGGATCTACTCTGCTATTGGTGATATCCCGACAATACGATGCTCGTTATACTCCTCATTCGCTGCCAAATGCTACGCACATCAGCCGGTTTGCGCATTGTCAACTCTGTGTCCTGTCAAATACATTATAGTTGCAGTTTATCATATAAAGCTCAAGTATTTATTTAAACGTATCACCGCTGCTACTCGAGGTTTATAGACAAATCCGTGCGCGTTATACTCCTCATTTGCCGCCAAATAGAGCGCACCTGCTCCTGTTTACATTATGTCAACACCGATCGAGGACAAATGCAATGTTGTTGCAGTACAACATACTTAGGATTCAATATTTCATTGAACGGATATACACTGCCATTGGTGATATCTCCTCATTTCGATGCGCGTAATACTCCACATTCCCTGCCAAATACAGCGCACCTGCTCCTGTTTACATTATGTCAACTCGGGTCGCTGACAGATGCAATGTTGCTGCCGTACAGTATATTCAGGATTCAATATTCCATTGAACGGATCTACACAGCTATTGGTGATATCCCGACAATACGTTGCGCTTGATACTCCTCATTTGCCGCCAAATACAGCGACCCTGCTCCTGTTTACATTATGTCAACTAGGGTCGAGGACAAATGCAATGTTGTTGTCGTACAGCATATACAGGATTCAATATTTCATTGAACGTATATACACTGCCATGGTGATATCCCGACAATTCGATGAGCATGATACTCCACATTTCCTGCCAAATACAGCGCACCTGCTCCTGTTTACATTATGTCAACTCGGGTCGAAGACAAATGCAATCCTGCTGCAGTTCAGCATATTCAGGATTCAATATTTCATTGAACGTATATACACTGCTATTCGTGATATCCCGACAATTCGAAGCGCGTTATACTCCACATTCCCTGGCAAATACAGCGCACCTGCTCCTGTCTACATTATGTCAACTCGGGTCAAGGACAAATGCAATGTTTTTGCAGTACAGCACATTCAGGATTCAATATTCCATTGAATGTATCTACAATTCTATTGCTGATATCACGACAATTCGATGCGTCTGATACTCCACATCTCCAGCCAAATACAGCGCACCTGCTCCTGTTTACATTATGTCAAATCGGGTCGAGAACAAATTCAATGTTTTTGCCGTTCAGGATATTCAGGATTCAATATTTCATTGAATGTATCTACACTGCCATTGATGTTATCACGACAATTCGATGCGCGTGATACTCCACATTCCTTGCCAAATACAGCGCACCTGCTCCTGTTTACATTATGTCAGCTCGGATCGAGGACAAGTGCCATGTTGTTGCAGTACACCATATACAGGATTCAATACTTCATTGAACGTATATGCACTGCCATGGTGATATCCCGACTATTCCATGCGCATGATACTCCACATTTCCTGCCAAATACAGCGCTACTGCTCCTGTTTACATTATGTCAACTCGAGTCGAGAACAAATGCAATGTTGCTGCAGTACAGCATATTCAGGAATCAATATTTCATTGAACGTATATACACTGCTATTCGTGATATCCCGACAATTCGATGCGCGTGATACTCCACATTTCTTGCCAAATACAGCGCTACTGCTCCTGTTTACATTATGTCAACTCGAGTCGAGAACAAATGCAATGTTGCTGCAGTACAGCATATTCAGGATTCAATATTTCATTGAACGTATATACACTGCTATTGGTGATATCCCGACAATTCGATGCGCGTTATAATCCACATTCGCTGCCAAATACTATGCACATCAGCCGGTTTGCGCCTTGTTAACTCTGTGTCCTGTCAAATACATTGTAATTGCAGCTTATCATATTAGGCTCAAGTATTTATTTAAACGTATCTCCGCTGCTATTCGTGGTATGTCGACAAATCTATGCGCGCTATACTCCCCATTTGCCGCCAAATACAGCGCAGCTCCTCCTGTTTACATTATGTCAACTCGGATCGAGGACAAATGCCATGTTGTTGCAGTACGGCATATACAGGATTCAATATTTCATTGAACGTATATACACTGCCATGGTGATATCCCGACAATTCGATGAGCATGATACTCCACATTTCCTGCCAAATACAGCGCACCTGCTCCTGTTTACATTATGTCAACTCGGGTCGAAGACAAATGCAATCCTGCTGCAGTTCAACATATTCAGGATTCAATATTTCATTGAACGTATATACACTGCTATTCGTGATATCCCGACAATTCGAAGCGCGTTATACTCCACATTCCCTGGCAAATACAGCGCACCTGTTCCTGTCTACATTATGTCAACTCGGGTCAAGGACAAATGCAATGTTTTTGCAGTACAGCACATTCAGGATTCAATATTCCATTGAATGTATCTACAATTCTATTGCTGATATCACGACAATTCGATGCGTCTGATACTCCACATCCCCAGCCAAATACAGCGCACCTGCTCCTGTTTACATTATGTCAAATCGAGTCGAGAACAAATTCAATGTTTTTGCCGTTCAGGATATTCAGGATTCAATATTTCATTGAATGTATCTACACTGCCATTGATGTTATCACGACAATTCGATGCGCGTGATACTCCACATTCCTTGCCAAATACAGCGCACCTGCTCCTGTTTACATTATGTCAACTCGGATCGAGGACAAGTGCCATGTTGTTGCAGTACACCATATACAGGATTCAATACTTCATTGAACGTATATGCACTGCCATGGTGATATCCCGACTATTCGATGCGCATGATACTCCACATTTCCTGCCAAATACAGCGCTAGTGCTCCTGTTTACATTATGTCAACTCGAGTCGAGGACAAATGCAATGTTGCTGCAGTACAGCATATTCAGGAATCAATATTTCATTGAACGTATATACACTGCTATTCGTGATATCCCGACAATTCGATGCGCGTGATACTCCACATTCCTTGCCAAATACAGCGCTACTGCTCCTGTTTACATTATGTCAACTCGAGTCGAGAACAAATGCAATGTTGCTGCAGTACAGCATATTCAGGATTCAATATTTCATTGAACGTATATACACTGCTATTGGTGATATCCCGACAATTCGATGCGCGTTATAATCCACATTCGCTGCCAAATACTATGCACATCAGCCGGTTTGCGCATTGTTAACTCTGTGTCCTGTCAAATACATTGTAATTGCAGTTTATCATATAAGGCTCAAGTATTTATTTAAACGTATCTCCGCTGCTATTCGTGGTATGTCGACAAATCTATGCGCGCTATACTCCCCATTTGCCGCCAAATACAGCGCAGCTCCTCCTGTTTACATTATTTCAACTCGGATCGAGGACAAATGCCATGTTGTTGCAGTACAGCATATACAGGATTCAATATTTCATTGAACGTATATACACTGCCATGGTGATATCCCGACAATTTGATGAGCATGATACTCCACATTTCCTGCCAAATACAGCGCACCTGCTCCTGTTTACATTATGTCAACTCGGGTCGAGGACAAATGCAATGTTGCTGTAGTGTTGCATATTCAGGATTCAGTACTTCATTGAATGTATCTATAATTCTATTGCTGATATCACGACAATTCGATGCGTCTGATACTCCACATCCCCAGCCAAATACAGCGCACCTGCTCCTGTTTACATTATGTCAAATCGGGTCGAGAACAAATGCAATGTTTTTGCAGTACAGCATATTCAGGATTCAATATTTCATTGAAAGTAAATACACTGCTATTGGTGATATCCCGACAAATTCGATGGGCGTGATACTCCACATTCCTTGTCAAATACAGCGATCCCGCTCCTGTTTACATTATGTCAACTCGGGTCGAGGACAAATGCAATGTTGCTGTAGTGTTGCATATTCAGGATTCAGTACTTCATTGAATGTATCTACACTGCTATTGGTCATATCACGACAATTCGATGCGCGTGTTACTCCACATTCCCTGCCCAATGCAGCGCACCTGCTCTTGTTTACATTGTGTCAACTGTGTTCGAGGACAAATGCATTGTTTTTGCAGTACAGCACATTCAGGATTCAATATTTCATTGAACGGATCTACACTGCTATTTGTGATATCTCGTCAATTCGATACGCGGTATACCGCACAGTTGCTGCCAAACAGAGCGCAAATCAGCCACTTTGCGCTATGTCAACTCCTGTCCCTGCCTAATTCATTGTAATTGTAGTTTTGCATATTCAGGCTCAAGTATTCAATAAAACGTATCTCCGATGCTATTGGTGGTATGCCTACAATTCGATGCGCGTTATGCTCCACAGCTGCCAAACAGCGCACCTGCTACTGTTTACATTACATCAACTCGGGTCGAGGACAAATCCAATGTTTTGGCAGTACGAGATATTCAGGATTCAATATTTCATTGATCGTAAATACACTGCTATTCCTGATATCCCGATAATTCGAAGAGAGTTATACTCCACATTCCCTGCCAAACACAGCGCACCTACCTCCTGTTTACATTATGTCAACTCACGTCGAGGACAAATGCAATGTTGCTGCAGTACAGCATATTCAGGATTCAATATTGCCTTGAACGTATATACTGCTATTCCTGATATCCCGATAATTCGAAGAGAGTTATACTCCACATTCCCTGCCAAACACAGCGCACTTGCTCCTGTTTACATTTGTCAACTCGGGTCAAGGACAAATGCAATGTTTTTGCAGTACAGCACATTCAGGATTCAATGTGTCATTGAATGTATCTACACTGCTATTCCTGATATCCCGATAATTCGAAGAGAGTTATACTCCACATTCCCTGCCAAACACAGCGCACCTGCTCCTGTTTACATTATGTCAACTCACGTCGAGGACAAATGCAATGTTGCTGCAGTACAGCATATTCAGGATTCAATATTGCCTTGAACGTATATACTGCTATTCCTGATATCCCGATAATTCGAAGAGAGTTATACTCCACATTCCCTGCCAAACACAGCGCACCTGCTCCTGTTTACATTATGTCAACTCGGGTCAAGGACAAATCTAATGTTTTTGCAGTAGAGCACATTCAGCATTCAATATGTCATTGAACGTATATACACTGCTATTCGTGATATCCCGACAAATCGAAGCGCGTTATGCTCCTCATTCGCTGCCAAGTACTACGCTGATCAGAGAGTTTGCGCATTGTCAACTCTGTGTCCTGTCAAATACATTGTAATTGCAGTTTATCATATTATGCACAAGTATTTATTTAAACGTATCTCCGCTGCTATTCGTGTTATGTCGACAAATCTATGCGCGTTATACTCCACAGCTCCCGCCAAATACAGCGCACTTGCTCTTGTTTACATTATGTCAACTCGGGTCGAGGACAATTGCAATGTAGTTGTAGTACTGCATATTCAGGATTCAAATCTTCATTGAATGTATCTACACTGCTATTGGTCATATCACGACAATCGGTGCGCGTGATACTCCACATTCCCTGCGAAATACAGCGCACCTGCTCCCGTTAACATTATGTCAGCTCGGATCGAGGGCAAATGCTATGTTGTTGCAGTACAGCATATACAGAATTCAACATTTCATTGAACGTATATACACTGCCATGGTGACATCCCGACAATTCGGTGCGCATGATACTCCACATTCCCTGCCAAATACAGCGCACCTGCTCCTGGTTACATTAAGTCAACTGGAGTCGAGGACAATTGCAATGTTGTTGCAGTAAAGCATATTCAGGAATCAATATTTCATTGAACAGACCTACACTGCTATTTGTGATATCTCGTCAATTCGATGTGCCGTATGCCGCACAGTTGCTGCCAAATAGAGCGTAAATCAGCCACTTTGCGCTATGTAAACTGAGGTCCGTGCCTAATTCATTGTAATTGTATTTTTGCATATTTAGGCATATGTATTCAAATTAAACGTATCTCCGGTGCTATAGGTGGTATGCCTACAACTCGATGCGCGTTATGCTCCACAGCTGCCGCCAAACAGCGCACCTGCTACTGTTTACATTATGTCAACTCGGGTCGAGGACAAATCCAATGTTTTTGCAGTACAGGATATTCAGGATTCAATTCTTCATTGAATGTATCTACACTGCTATTGGTCATATCACGACAATCGGTGCGCGTGATACTCCACATTCCCTGCCAAATACAGCGCACCTGCTCCCGTTAACATTATGTCAACTCGGGTCGAGGACATATGCAATGTTTTTGCAGTACAGCATATTCGGGATTCAATATTTCATTGAACGTATATACACTGCTATTGGTGATATCTCGACAAATCGAAGCGCGTTATACTGCTCATTCGCTGCCAAATACAACGCACATCAACCGGTTTGCACAATATCAACTCTATATCCTGTCGAATCCATTGTATTTGCAGTTTGGCCTATTTGGGCCTAAGTACTCAATTAAACCTACTTTCGCTGTTATTGGTGGTATCTCGACAACTCGGTGCGCGTTATACCCGACATTTTCTGCCAAATACAGCGCACGTGCTATTGTTTACATTATGTCAACTCGGGTCGAGTACAAATGCAATGTTTTTGTAGTACAGCATATTCGGGATTCAATATTTCATTGAACGTATATACACTGCTATTGGTGATATCTCGACAATTCGAAGCGCCTTATACTCCTCATTCGCTGCCAAATACAACGCACATCAACCGGTTTGCACAATATCAACTCTATATCCTGTCGAATCCATTGTATTTGCAGTTTGGCCTATTTGGGCCTAAGTACTCAATTAAACCTACTTTCGCTGTTATTGGTGGTATCTCGACAACTCGGTGCGCGTTATACCCGACATTTTCTGCCAAATACAGCGCACGTGCTATTGTTTACATTATGTCAACTCGGGTCGAGTACAAATGCAATGTTTTTGTAGTACTGCATATTCAGGATTCAGTACTTCATTGAATGTATCTACACTGCTATTGGTGATATCCCGGCAATTTGAAGCGCGTTTTACTCCTCATTCGCTGCCATATGCTACGCACATCAGAGAGTGTGGGCATTGTCAACTCTGTGTCCCGTCAAATACATTGTAATTGCAGTTTATCATATTAGGCTCAAGTATTTATTTAAACGTATCTCCGCTGCTATTAGTGGTATGTCGACAAATCTATGCGCGCTATGCTCCACAGCTGCCGCCAAACAGCGCACCTGCTCCTGTTTACATGATGTCAACTGGGGTCGAGGACAAATCCAATGTTTTTGCAGTACAGGATATTCAGGATTCAATATTGCATTGATCGTATATACACTGCTATCAGTGATATCCTGACAATTCGACGCGCGTTGTACTCGTCATTCGCTGCCAAATACTACGCAAATCAGCCGATTTGCGCATTGTCAACTCTGTGTCCTGTCAAATACATTGTAATTGCAGATTATCATATTAGGCGCAAGTATTTATTTAAACGTATCTCCGCTGCTATTAGTAGTATGTCGACAAATCTATGCGCGTTATGCTCCTCATTTGCCGCCAAATACAGCGGACCTGCTCCTGATTACATTATGTCAACCCGGGTCGAGGACAATAGCAATGTAGTTGTAGTACTGCATATTCAGGATTCAATTCTTCATTGAATGTATCTACACTGCTATTGGTCATATCACGACAATCGGTGCGCGTGATACACCACATTCCCTGCCAAATACAGCGCACCTGCTTTTGTTTACATTGTGTCAACCGTGGTCGTGGACAAATACATTGTTTTTGCAGTACAGCATATACCGGATTCAATACTTCATTGAACGTATATACACTGTTTTTGGTTATATCCCGACCATTCGATGAGCGTGGTACTACACGTTTCCTGCCAAATACGGCACACCTGCTCCTGTTTACATTATGTCAACTCGGGTCGAGGACAAATCCAATGTTTTTGCAGTACAGGATATTCAGGATTCAATATTTCATTGAACGTGTATACACTGCTATTGGTGACATCCTGACAATTCGATGCGCGTTACACTCCACATTCCCTGCCAAATACAGCGCACCTGCTCCTGTTTACATTATGTCAACTCGGGTGAAGGACAAATGCAATGTTTTTGCAGTTCAGCACATTCAGGATTCAATATTTCATTGAACGGATCTACACTGCGACTGGAGATATCTCGTCTATTCGATGCGCGGTATACCGCACACTTCCTGCCAAATAGAGCGCAAATCAGCCATTGTGCGCTGTGTCAACTCAGGTCCTTGCCAAATTCATTGTAATTGTAGTTTTGCATATTTAGGCCTAAGTATTCAATTAAACGGATCTCCGGTACTATTGATGGTATGCCTACAATTCGATGCGCGTTATACTCCACATTCCCTGCCAAATACAGCGCACCGGCTCCTGTTTACATTATGTCAACTGGGGTCGAAGACAAATGCAATGTTCTTGTAGTACTGCATACTCAGAACTCAATACTTCATTGAACGTATCTACACTGCGACTGGAGATATTTCGTCAATTCCATGCGTCTTGTACTCCACATTTCCTGCCAAATAGTGCGCACCTGCTCCTGTTTACATTATGTCAACTCGGATCGAGGACAAATGCAATGTTGTTGCAGTACAGCATATACAGAATCCAATATTTCATTGAACGTATATACACTGCTGTTCGTGATATGCCGACAATTCGAAGCGGGTTATACTCCTCATCCGCTGCCAAAGACAACTCACATCAGAGAATTGGCGCATTGTCAACTCTGTGTCCTGTCAAATACATTGTAATTGCAGTTTATCATATTAGGCTCAAGTATTTATTTAAAAGTATCTCCGCTGCTATTCGTGGTACGTCGACAAATCTATGCGCGTTATACTCCTCATTTGCCGCCAAATACAGCGTACCTGCTCCTGTTTACACTATGTCAACTCGGATCGAGGACAAATGCAATGTTGTTGCAGTACATCATATACAGGATTCAATATTTCATTGAACGTATGTACACTACCATGGTGATATCGCGACAATTCGATGCGCATGATACTCCACATTTCCTGCCAAATACAGCGCATCTGCTCCTGTTTACATTATTTCAACTCGGGTCGAGGAAAAATGCAATGTTTTTGCAGTTCAGCACATTCAGGATTCGATATTTCATCGAACGGATCCACATTGCTATTTGTGATATCTCGTCAATTGGATGCGCGGTATATAGCACAGTTGCTGCCAAATAGAGCGCAAACCAGCCACTTTGCGCTATGTCAACTCAGGTCCCTGCCCAATTCATTGTAATTATAGTTTTGCATACTTAGGCCTAAGTATTCAATTAAACGGATCTCCGGTGCTATTGGTGGTATGCCTACAATTCGATGCGCGTTATGCTCCACAGTTGCCGCCAAATACAGCGCACATGCCCCTGTTTACATTATGTCAACTGGGGTCGAAGACAATTGCAATGTTGTTGCAGTACACCATATTCAGGATTCAATATTTCATTGAACGTACATACACTGCTATTGGTGATATCCCGACAATTCGATGAGCGTTATACTCCTCATTCGCTGCAGAATACTACGCACATCAGCCGGTTGGCGCATTGTCAACTCTGTGTCCTGCCAAATACATTGGCATTGCAGTTTAGCATATTTAGGATTAAGTATTCAATTAAACGTATCTCCGCTGCTATTGGTGGTAAGTCCAGAATTTGATGCGCGTTATACCCCACATTTGCTGCCAAATACAGAGCACATTAACCGGTTTACGCAATGTCAACTCTATATCCTGTCGAATCCATTGTATTTGCAGTTTGGCCTATTTGGGCCTAAGTACTCAATTAAACCTATTTTCGCTGTCATTGGTGGTATCTCGACAACTCGATGCGCGTTATACCCGACATTTTCTGCCATATACAGCGCACGTGCTATTGTTTACATTATGTCAACTCGGGTCGAGTACAAATGCAATGTTTTTGTAGTACTGCATATTCAGGATTCAATACTTCAATGAATGTATCTACACTGCTATTGGTGATATCCCGGCAATTTGAAGCGCGTTTTACTCCTCATTCGCTGCCATATGCTACGCACATCAGAGAGTTTGCGCATTGTCAACTCTGTGTCCTGTCAAATATATTGTATTTGCTGTTTGTCATGTTAGGCTCAAGTATTTAGTTAAACGTATCTCCGCTGCTATTCGTGGTATGTCGACAAATCTATGCGCGTTATACTACTCATTTGCCGCCAAATACAGCGGACCTGCTCCTGTTTACATTATGTCAACTGGGGTCGAGGACAAATCCAATGTTTTTGCAGTACAGGATATTCAGGATTCAATATTTCATTGAACGTATATACACTGCTATCGGTGATATCCTGACAATTCGATGCGCGTGATACTCCACATTCCCTGGCAAATACTACGCGGAACAGCCGGTTTGCGCATTGTCAACTCTGTGTCCTGTCAAATACGTTGTAATTGCAGTTTATCATATTAGGCTCAAGTATTTATTTAAACGTATCTCCGCTGCTATTAGTGGTATGTCGACAAATCTATGCGCGTTATACTCCTCATTTGCCGCCAAATACAGCGGACCTGCTCCTGTTTACATGATGTCAACTGGGGTCGAGGACAATTGCAATGTTTTTGCAGTACAGCATATTTAGGAATCAATATTTCATTGAACAGACCTACACAGCTATTTGTGATATCTCGTCAATTCGATGCGCGGTATGCCGCACAGTTGCTGCCAAATAGAGCGCAAATCAGCCACTTTGCGCTATGCAAACTCAGGTCCGTGCCAAATTCATTGTAATTGTATTTTTGCATATTTAGGCTTATGTATTCAAATTAAACGTATCTCCGGTGCTATAGGTGGTATGTCGACAAATCTATGCGCGTTATACTCCTCATTTGCCGCCAAATACAGCGGACCTGCTCCTGTTTACATGATGTCAACTCGGGTCGAGGACAAATCCAACGTTTTTGCAGTACAGGATATTCAGGATTCAATATTTCATTGATCGTATATACACTGCTATCAGTGATATCCTGACAATTCGATGCGCGTAGTACTCCTCAATCGCTGCCAAATACTACGCAGATCAGCCGGTTTGCGCATTGTCAACTCTGTGTCCTGTCAAATACATTGTAATTGCAGATTATCATATTAGGCTCAAGTATTTATTTAAACGTATCTCCGCTGCTATTAGTGGTATGTCGACAAATCTATGCGCGTTATACTCCTCATTTGCCGCCAAATACAGCGGACCTGCTCCTGTTTACATTATGTCAACTGGGGTCGAGGACAAATCCAATGTTTTTGCAGTACAGGATATTCAGGATTCAATATTTCATTGAACGTATATACACTGCTATTGGTGATATCCTGACAATTCGATGCGCGTGATACTCCACATTCCCTGGCAAACACTACGCGGAACAGCCGGTTTGCGCATTGTCAACTCTGTGTCCTGTCAAATACGTTGTAATTGCAGTTTATCATATTAGGCTCAAGTATTTATTTAAACGTATCTCCGCTGCTATTAGTAGTATGTCGACAAATCTATGCGCGTTATACTCCTCATTTGCCGCCAAATACAGCGGACCTGCTCCTGATTACATTATGTCAACCCGGGTCGAGGAGAATTGCAATGTAGTTGTAGTACTGCATATTCAGGATTCAATTCTTCATTGAATGTATCTACACTGCTATTGGTCATATCACGACAATCGGTGCGCGTAATACTCCAAATTCCCAACCAAATACAGCGCATCTGCTCCTGTTTACATTATTTCAACTCGGGTCGAGGAAAAATGCAATGATTTTGCCGTTCAGCACATTCAGGATTCGATATTTCATTGAACGGATCCACATTGCTATTTGTGATATCTCGTCAATTCGATGAGCGGTATATCGCACAGTTGCTGCCAAATAGAGCGCAAACCAGCCACTTTGCGCTATGTCAACTCAGGTCCCTGCCCAATTCATTGTAATTGTAGTTTTGCATACTTAGGCCTAAGTATTCAATTAAACGGAACTCCGGTGCTATTGGTGGTATGAATACAATTCGATGCGCGTTATGCTCCACAGTTGCCGCCAAATACAGCGCACATGCCCCTGTTTACATTATGTCAACTGGGGTCGAAGACAATTGCAATGTTGTTGCAGTACACCATATTCAGGATTCAATATTTCATTGAACGTACATACACTGCTATTGGTGATATCCCGACAATTCGATGAGCGTTATACTCCTCATTCGCTGCAGAATACTACGCACATCAGCCGGTTGGCGCATTGTCAACTCTGTGTCCTGTCAAATACATTGTAATTGCAGTTTATCATATTAGGCTCAAGTATTTATTTAAACGTATCTCCGTTGCTATTCGTGGTATGTCGACAAATCTATGCGCGTTATACTCCTCATTTGCCGCCAAATACAGCGCACGTGCTCCCGTTTACATTATGTCAACTGGGGTCGAGGACAATTGCAATGTTGTGGCAGTACAGCACAGTCAGAATTCAATATTTCATTGAGCGGATCCACATTGCTATTTGTGATATCTCGTCAATTCGATGCGCGGTATATCGCACAGTTGCTGCCAAATAGAGCGCAAACCAGCCACTTTGCGCTATGTCAACTCAGGTCCCTGCCTAATTCATTGTAATTGTATTTTTGCATACTTAGGCTTATGTATTCAAATTAAACGTATCTCCGATGCTATTGGTGTTATGCCTACAACTCGATGCGCGTTATACTGCACAGTTCCCGCCAAATACAGCGCACGTGCTCTTGTTTACATTATGTCAACTCTGGTCGAGGACAAATGGAATGTTGTTGCAGTACTGCATATCCAGCATTCAATATTTCATTGAACGTATCTACACTGCTACTGGAGATATTTCGTCAATTCCATGCGTCTTGTACTCCACATTTCCTGCCAAATACAGCGCACCTGCTCCTGTTTACATTATGTCAACTCGGGTCGGGGACAAATGCAATCTTTTTGCAGAACAGCATATTCACGATTCAATATTTGATTGAACGTAAATACACTGCTATTGGTGATATCCCGACAATTCGGTGCTCGTTATACTCCTCATTTGCCGCCAAATACAGCGCACCTGCTCCCGTTTACATTATGTCAACTCGGGTCGAGGGCAAATGGAATGTTGTTGCAGTACTGCATATCCAGCATTCAATATTTCATTGAACGTATCTACACTGCTACTGGAGATATTTCGTCAATTCCATGCGTCTTGTACTCCACATTTCCTGCCAAATACAGCGCACCTGCTCCTGTTTACATTATGTCAACTCGGGTCAAGGACAAATGCAATGTTGTTGCAGTACAGCACAAACAGAATTCAAAATTTCATTGAACGTATATACACTGCTATTGGTGATATCCCGACAATTCCATGCGCGTGATACTCCACATTCCCTGCCAAATACAGCGCACCTGCTCGTGTTTACATTATGTCAACTCGGATCGAGGACAAATGCAATCTTTTTGCAGTACTGGATATGCAGTATTCAATATTTCATCGAACGTATATGCACAGCTATTGGTGATATCCCGACAATTCGATGCGCGTGATACTCCACATTACCTGCCAAATACAGCGTACCTGCTCCTCTTCACATTATGTCAACTCGGGTCGAGGACAAATGCAATGTTGCTGCAGTACAGCATATTCAGGATTCAACATTTCATTGAACGTATATACACTGCTATTCGTGATATCCCGACAATTCGAAGCGCGTTATTCTCCACATTTCCAGCCAAATACGGCGCATCTGCTCCTGCTCACATTATATCAACTGGGGTCGCAGACAAATGCAATGTTCTTGTAGTACTGCATACTCAGGACTCAATACTTCATTGAACGTATCTACACTACTATTGGTGATATTTCGTCAATTCCATGAGCGTGATACACCACAGCTGCCGCCAAACAGCGGGCCAGCTCTTGTTTACATTGTGCCAACTGTTTTCGAGGTCAAATGCAATGTTGTTGCTGTACAGCATATACAGGATTCAATATTTCATTGAACGTATATACACTGCCATGGTGATATACCGACAATTCGATGCGCATGATACTCCACATTTCCTGCCAAATACAGCGTACCTGCTCCTCTTCACATTATGTCAACTCGGGTCGAGGACAAATGCAATACTGCTGCAGTACAGCATATTCAGGATTCAACATTTCATTGAACGTATATACACTGCTATTCGTGATATCCCGACAATTCGAAGCGCGTTATTCTCCACATTTCCAGCCAAATACGGCGCATCTGCTCCTGCTCACATTATATCAACTGGGGTCGCAGACAAATGCAATGTTCTTGTAGTACTGCATACTCAGGACTCAATACTTCATTGAACGTATCTACACTACTATTGGTGATATTTCGTCAATTCCATGAGCGTGATACACCACAGCTGCCGCCAAACAGCGGGCCAGCTCTTGTTTACATTGTGCCAACTGTTTTCGAGGTCAAATGCAATGTTGTTGCTGTACAGCATATACAGGATTCAATATTTCATTGAACGTATATACACTGCCATGGTGATATCCCGACAATTCGATGCGCATGATACTCCACATTTCCTGCCAAATACAGCGTACCTGCTCCTCTTCACATTATGTCAACTCGGGTCGAGGACAAATGCAATACTGCTGCAGTACAGCATATTCAGGATTCAACATTTCATTGAACGTATATACACTGCTATTCGTGATATCCCGACAATTCGAAGCGCGTCATACTCCTCATTCGCTGCCAAATACTAAGCACATCAGAGAGTTTGCGCATTGTCAACTCTGTTTCCTGTCAAATATATTGTATTTGCTGTTTGTCATGTTAGGCTCAAGTATTTAGTTAAACGTATCTCCGCTGCTATTCGTGGTATGTCGACAAATCTATGCGCGTTATACTCCACAGTTGCCGCCAAACAGCGCACCTGCTCCTGTTTACATTATGTCATTCGGGTCGAGGACAAATGCATTGTTTTGGCAGTACGTCATATACCGGATTCAATACTTGATTGAACGTACATACACTGCCATTGGTGATATCCCGACAATTCGATGCGCGTGATACTCCACATTACCTGCCAAATACGGCGCACCTGCTCCTGTTTATATTATGTCAACTGGGTTCGAAGACAAATGCAATGTTCTTGTAGTACTGCATACTCAGGATTCAATATTTCATTGAATGTATCTACACTGCTATTGGTGATATCACGACAATTCGATGCACGTGATACTCCATATTTCCTGCCAAATACAGCGCACCTGCTCCTGTTTACATTATGTCATTCGGGTCGAGGACAAATGCAATGTTTTTGCAGTACAGCACATTCAGGATTCAATATTTCATTGAACGGATCTACACTGCTATTGGTGATATCCCGACAATTCCATGCGCGCGATACTCCACATTCCCTGCCAAATACAGCGCACCTGCTCGTGTTTACATTATGTCAACTCGGATCGAGGACAAATGCAATCTTTTTGCAGTACTGGATATGCAGTATTCAATATTTCATCGAACGTATATGCACAGCTATTGGTGATATCCCGACAATTCGATGCGCGTGATACTCCACATTACCTGCCAAATACTAAGCACATCAGAGAGTTTGCGCATTGTCAACTCTGTTTCCTGTCAAATATATTGTATTTGCTGTTTGTCATGTTAGGCTCAAGTATTTAGTTAAACGTATCTCCGCTGCTATTCGTGGTATGTCGACAAATCTATGCGCGTTATACTCCACAGTTGCCGCCAAACAGCGCACCTGCTACTGTTTACATTATGTCATTCGGGTCGAGGACAAATGCATTGTTTTGGCAGTACGTCATATACCGGATTCAATACTTGATTGAACGTACATACACTGCCATTGGTGATATCACGACAATTCGATGCGCGTGATACTCCACATTACCTGCCAAATACGGCGCACCTACTCCTGTTTACATTATGTCAACACGGATCGAGGACAAATGCAATGTTGTTGCAGTACAGCATATACAGGATTCAATATTTCATTGAACGTATATACACTGCCATGGTGATATCCCGACAATTCGATTCGCATGATACTCCACATTTCCTGCCAAATACAGCGCACCTGCTCTTGTTTACATTGTGTCAACTGTGGTCGAGGACAAATGCATTGTTTTTGCAGTGCAGCACATACGGGATTCAGTACTTCATTCAACGAATATACACTGCCATGGTGATATCCCGACAATTCGATGCGCATGATACTCCACATTCCCTGCCAAATACAGCGCATGTGCTCTTGTTTAAATTATGCCAACTCGGGTCGAGGACAAATGCAATGTTTTTGCCGTACTGCATATCCAGGATTCAATACTTCATTGAACGTAAATACACTGCTATTGGTGATATCCCGACAATTCCATGCGCGTGATACTCCACATTCCCTGCCAAATACAGCGCACGTGCTCGTGTTTACATTATGTCAACTCGGATAGAGGACAAATGCAAGGTTGTTGTAGTACAGCATATACAGGATTCACTATTCCATTGAACGTATATACACTGCTATTGGTGATATCCCGACAAATCGATGCGCGTGACACTCCACATTTCCAGCTAAATACGGCGCATCTGCTCCTGTTTACATTATATCAACTGGGGTCGAAGACAAATGCAATGTTCTCGTAGTACTGCATACTCAGAACTCAATACTTCATTGAACCTATCTACACTACTATTGGTGATATTTCGTCAGTTCCATGAGCGTTATACTCCACAGCAGCCGCCAAACAGCGGGCCAGCGCTTGTTTACATTATGAAAACTGTTTTCGAGGTCAAATGCAATGTTGTTGCAGTGCAGCATATACAGGATTCAATATCTCATTGAACGTAAATACACTGCTATTGGTGAAATCACGACAATTCGATGCGCGTGATACTCCACATACCCTGCCAAAGACAGCGCACCTGCTCCTGTTTACATTATGTCAACTCGGGTCGAGGACAAATGCAATGTTGTTGCAGTACAGCATATACAGAATTCAATATTTCATTGAACGTACATACACTGCCATTTGTGATATCCCGACAATTCGATACGCGTGATACTCCACATTTCCTGCCACATACGACGCAACTGTTGCTGTTTACATTATGTCAACTCGGGTCGAGGACACATGCAATGTTGTTGCAGTACAGCATATTCAGGATTCAATATTCCATTGAACGGATCTACACTGCTATTGTTGATATCTCGACAATTCGATGCGCGCTATACCGCACAGTTGCTGCCAAATAGAGCGCAAATCAGCCACTTCGCGCTATGTCAACTCAGGTCCCTGCCTAATTCATTGTAATTGTTTTTTTGCATATTTAGGCTTATGTATTCAATTAAACGTATCTCCGGTGCTATTGGTGGTATGCCTACAATTCGATGCGCGTTATGCTCCACAGTTGCCGCCAAACAGCGGACCTGCTCCTGTTTATATTATGTCAACTGGGTTCGAAGACAAATGCAATGTTCTTGTAGTACTGCATACTCAGGATTCAATATTTCATTGAATGTATCTACACTGCTATTGGTGATATCACGACAATTCGATGCGCGTGATACTCCATATTTCCTGCCAAATACAGCGCACCTGCTACTGTTTACATTATGTCATTCGGGTCGAGGACAAATGCAATGTTTTTGCAGTACAGCACATTCAGGATTCAATATTTCATTGAACGGATCTACACTGCTATTGGTGATATCCCGACAATGTGAAGCGCGTTATACTCCTCATTCTCTGCCAAATACTACGCACATCAGAGTGTTTGCGCATTGTCAACTCTGTGTCCTGTCAAATACATTGTAATTGCAGTTTATCATATTAGGCACAAGTATTTATTTAAACGTATCTCCGCTGCTATTCGTGGTATGTCGACAAATCTATGCGCGTTATACTCCACAGTTGCCGCCAAACAGCGCACCTGCTCCTGTTTACATTATGTCAACTCGGGTCGAGGGCAAATGGAATGTTGTTGCAGTACTGCATATCCAGCATTCAATATTTCATTGGACGTATCTACACTGCTACTGGAGATATTTCGTCAATTCCATGCGTCTTGTACTCCACATTTCCTGCCAAATACAGCGCACCTGCTCATGTTTACATTATGTCAACTCGGGTCGAGGACAAATGCAATGTTGTTGCAGTACAGCACAAACAGGATTCAATACTTCACTGAGCATATATACACTGCTATTCGTGATATCCCGACAATTCGAAGCGCGTTATTCTCCACATTTCCAGCCAAATACGGCGCATCTGCTCCTGCTCATATTATATCAACTGGGGTCGCAGACAAATGCAATGTTCTTGTAGTACTGCATACTCAGGACTCAATACTTCATTGAACGTATCTACACTACTATTGGTGATATTTCGTCAATTCCATGAGCGTGATACACCACAGCTGCCGCCAAACAGCGGGCCAGCTCTTGTTTACATTGTGCCAACTGTTTTCGAGGTCAAATGCAATGTTGTTGCTGTACAGCATATACAGGATTCAATATTTCATTGAACGTATATACACTGCCATGGTGATATACCGACAATTCGATGCGCATGATACTCCACATTTCCTGCCAAATACAGCGTACCTGCTCCTCTTCACATTATGTCAACTCGGGTCGAGGACAAATGCAATACTGCTGCAGTACAGCATATTCAGGATTCAACATTTCATTGAGCGTATATACACTGCTATTGGTGATATCCCGACAAATCGATGCGCGTCATACTCCACATATCCAGCCAAATACGGCGCATCTGCTCCTGTTTACATTATATCAACTGCTGTCGAAGACAAAGGCAATGTTCTTGTAGTACTGCATACTCAGGATTCAATACTTCATTGAACGTATCTACACTACTATTGGAGATATTTCGTCAATTCCATGAGCGTTATACTCCACAGTTGCCGCCAATTACAGCGCACCTGCTCCTGTTTACATTATGTCATTCGGGTCGAGGACAAATGCATTGTTTTGGCAGTACGTCATATACCGGATTCAATACTTGATTGAACGTACATACACTGCCATTGGTGATATCCCGACAATTCGATGCGCATGATACTCCACATTCCCTGCCAAATACAGCGCGCGTGCTCTTGTTTAAATTATGCCAACTCGGGTCGAGGACAATTGCAATGTTGTTGTAGTACTGCATATTCAGGATTCAATATTTCATTGAACGTATATACACTGCCATGGTAATATCCCGACAATTCGATGCGCGTGATACTCCACATTACCTGCCAAATACGGCGCACCTACTCCTGTTTACATTATGTCAACACGGATCGAGGACAAATGCAATGTTGTTGCAGTACAGCATATACAGGATTCAATATTTCATTGAACGTATATACACTGCCATGGTGATATCCCGACAATTCGATTCGCATGATACTCCACATTTCCTGCCAAATACAGCGCACCTGCTCTTGTTTACATTGTGTCAACTGTGGTCGAGGACAAATGCATTGTTTTTGCAGTGCAGCACATACGGGATTCAGTACTTCATTCAACGTATATACACTGCCATGGTGATATCCCGACAATTCGATGCGCATGACACTCCACATTCCCTGCCAAATACAGCGCGCGTGCTCTTGTTTAAATTATGCCAACTCGGGTCGAGGACAATTGCAGTGTTGTTGTAGTACTGCATATTCAGGATTCAATATTTCATTGAACGTATATACACTGCCATGGTAATATCCCGACAATTCGATGCGCATGAAACTCCACATTTTCTGCCAAATACAGTGCACCTGCTCCTGTTTACATTATGTCAACTGGTTTCCAGGACAAATGCAATGTTTTTGCAGTACAGCACATTCAGGATTCAATATTTCATTGAACGGATCTACACTGCTATTGGTGATATCCCGACAATGTGAAGCGCGTTATACTCCTCATTCTCTGCCAAATACTACGCACATCAGAGTGTTTGCGCATTGTCAAATCTGTGTCCTGTCAAATTCATTGTAATTGCAGTTTATCATTTTGGGCACAAGTATTCATTTAAACGTATCTCCGCTGCTATTCGTGGTATGTCGACAAATCTATGCGCGTTATACTAATCATTTGCTGCCAAATACAGCACACCTGCTCCTGTTTGCATTATGTCAACTCGGGTCGAGGACAATTGCAATGTTGTTGTAGTACTGCATATTCAGGATTCAATATTTCATTGAACGTATATACACTGCCATGGTAATATCCCGACAATTCGATGCGCATGAAACTCCACATTTTCTGCCAAATACAGTGCACCTGCTCCTGTTTACATTATGTCAACTGGTTTCCAGGACAAATGCAATGTTTTTGCAGTACAGCACATTCAGGATTCAATATTTCATTGAACGGATCTACACTGCTATTGGTGATATCCCGACAATGTGAAGCGCGTTATACTCCTCATTCTCTGCCAAATACTACGCACATCAGAGTGTTTGCGCATTGTCAACTCTGTGTCCTGTCAAATTCATTGTAATTGCAGTTTATCATATTGGGCACAAGTATTCATTTAAACGTATCTCCGCTGCTATTCGTGGTATGTCGACAAATCTGTGCGCGTTATACTCCTCATTTGCTGCCAAATACAGCGCACCTGCTCCTGTTTGCATTACGTCAACTCGGGTCGAGGACAATTGCAATGTTGTTGTAGTACTGCATATTCAGGATTCAATATTTCATTGAACGTATATACACTGCCATGGTAATATCCCGACAATTCGATGCGCATGAAACTCCACATTTTCTGCCAAATACAGTGCACCTGCTCCTGTTTACATTATGTCAACTGGTTTCCAGGACAAATGCAATGTTTTTGCAGTACAGCACATTCAGGATTCAATATTTCATTGAACGGATCTACACTGCTATTGGTGATATCCCGACAATGTGAAGCGCGTTATACTCCTCATTCTCTGCCAAATACTACGCACATCAGAGTGTTTGCGCATTGTCAACTCTGTGTCCTGTCAAATACATTGTAATTGCAGTTTATCATATTAGGCACAAGTATTTATTTAAACGTATCTCCGCTGCTATTCGTGGTATGTCGACAAATCTATGCGCGTTATACTCCACAGTTGCCGCCAAACAGCGCACCTGCTCCTGTTTACATTATGACAACTCGGGTCGAGGGCAAATGGAATGTTGTTGCAGTACTGCATATCCAGCATTCAATATTTCATTGGACGTATCTACACTGCTACTGGAGATATTTCGTCAATTCCATGCGTCTTGTACTCCACATTTCCTGCCAAATACAGCGCACCTGCTCCTGTTTACATTATGTCAACTCGGGTCGAGGACAAATGCAATGTTGTTGCAGTACAGCACAATCAGGATTCAATACTTCACTGAGCATATATACACTGCTATTCGTGATATCCCGACAATTCGAAGCGCGTTATTCTCCACATTTCCAGCCAAATACGGCGCATCTGCTCCTGCTCACATTATATCAACTGGGGTCGCAGACAAATGCAATGTTCTTGTAGTACTGCATACTCAGGACTCAATACTTCATTGAACGTATCTACACTACTATTGGTGATATTTCGTCAATTCCATGAGCGTAATACACCACAGCTGCCGCCAAACAGCGGGCCAGCTCTTGTTTACATTGTGCCAACTGTTTTCGAGGTCAAATGCAATGTTGTTGCTGTACAGCATATACAGGATTCAATATTTCATTGAACGTATATACACTGCCATGGTGATATACCGACAATTCGATGCGCATGATACTCCACATTTCCTGCCAAATACAGCGTACCTGCTCCTCTTCACATTATGTCAACTCGGGTCGAGGACAAATGCAATACTGCTGCAGTACAGCATATTCAGGATTCAACATTTCATTGAACGTATATACACTGCTATTCGTGATATCCCGACAATTCGAAGCGCGTCATACTCCTCATTCGCTGCCAAATACTAAGCACATCAGAGAGTTTGCGCATTGTCAACTCTGTTTCCTGTCAAATATATTGTATTTGCTGTTTGTCATGTTAGGCTCAAGTATTTAGTTAAACGTATCTCCGCTGCTATTCGTGGTATGTCGACAAATCTATGCGCGTTATACTCCACAGTTGCCGCCAAACAGCGCACCTGCTCCTGTTTACATTATGTCATTCGGGTCGAGGACAAATGCATTGTTTTGGCAGTACGTCATATACCGGATTCAATACTTGATTGAACGTACATACACTGCCATTGGTGATATCCCGACAATTCGATGCGCGTGATACTCCACATTACCTGCCAAATACGGCGCACCTGCTCCTGTTTATATTATGTCAACTGGGTTCGAAGACAAATGCAATGTTCTTGTAGTACTGCATACTCAGGATTCAATATTTCATTGAATGTATCTACACTGCTATTGGTGATATCACGACAATTCGATGCGCGTGATACTCCATATTTCCTGCCAAATACAGCGCACCTGCTCCTGTTTACATTATGTCATTCGGGTCGAGGACAAATGCAATGTTTTTGCAGTACAGCACATTCACGATTCAATATTTCATTGAACGGATCTACACTGCTATTGGTGATATCCCGACAATTCCATGCGCGTGATACTCCACATTCCCTGCCAAATACAGCGCACCTGCTCGTGTTTACATTATGTCAACTCGGATCGAGGACAAATGCAATCTTTTTGCAGTACTGGATATGCAGTATTCAATATTTCATCGACCGTATATGCACAGCTATTGGTGATATCCCGACAATTCGATGCGCGTGATACTCCACATTACCTGCCAAATACTAAGCACATCAGAGAGTTTGCGCATTGTCAACTCTGTTTCCTGTCAAATATATTGTATTTGCTGTTTGTCATGTTAGGCTCAAGTATTTAGTTAAACGTATCTCCGCTGCTATTCGTGGTATGTCGACAAATCTATGCGCGTTATACTCCACAGTTGCCGCCAAACAGCGCACCTGCTACTGTTTACATTATGTCATTCGGGTCGAGGACAAATGCATTGTTTTGGCAGTACGTCATATACCGGATTCAATACTTGATTGAACGTACATACACTGCCATTGGTGATATCCCGACAATTCGATGCGCGTGATACTCCACATTACCTGCCAAATACGGCGCACCTACTCCTGTTTACATTATGTCAACACGGATCGAGGACAAATGCAATGTTGTTGCAGTACAGCATATACAGGATTCAATATTTCATTCAACGAATATACACTGCCATGGTGATATCCCGACAATTCGATGCGCATGATACTCCACATTCCCTGCCAAATACAGCGCACGTGCTCGTGTTTAAATTATGCCAACTCGGGTCGAGGACAAATGCAATGTTTTTGCCGTACTGCATATCCAGGATTCAATACTTCATTGAACGTAAATACACTGCTATTGGTGATATCCCGACAATTCCATGCGCGTGATACTCCACATTCCCTGCCAAATACAGCGCACGTGCTCGTGTTTACATTATGTCAACTCGGATAGAGGACAAATGCAAGGTTGTTGTAGTACAGCATATACAGGATTCACTATTCCATTGAACGTATATACACTGCTATTGGTGTTATCCCGACAAATCGATGCGCGTGACACTCCACATTTCCAGCTAAATACGGCGCATCTGCTCCTGTTTACATTATATCAACTGGGGTCGAAGACAAATGCAATGTTCTCGTAGTACTGCATACTCAGAACTCAATACTTCATTGAACCTATCTACACTACTATTGGTGATATTTCGTCAGTTCCATGAGCGTTATACTCCACAGCAGCCGCCAAACAGCGGGCCAGCGCTTGTTTACATTATGAAAACTGTTTTCGAGGTCAAATGCAATGTTGTTGCAGTGCAGCATATACAGGATTCAATATCTCATTGAACGTAAATACACTGCTATTGGTGATATCACGACAATTCGATGCGCGTGATACTCCACATACCCTGCCAAAGACAGCGCACCTGCTCCTGTTTACATTATGTCAACTCGGGTCGAGGACAAATGCAATGTTGTTGCAGTACAGCATATACAGAATTCAATATTTCATTGAACGTACATACACTGCCATTTGTGATATCCCGACAATTCGATACGCGTGATACTCCACATTTCCTGCCACATACGACGCAACTGTTGCTGTTTACATTATGTCAACTCGGGTCGAGGACACATGCAATGTTGTTGCAGTACAGCATATTCAGGATTCAATATTCCATTGAACGGATCTACACTGCTATTGTTGATATCTCGACAATTCGATGCGCGCTATACCGCACAGTTGCTGCCAAATAGAGCGCAAATCAGCCACTTCGCGCTATGTCAACTCAGGTCCCTGCCTAATTCATTGTAATTGTTTTTTTGCATATTTAGGCTTATGTATTCAATTAAACGTATCTCCGGTGCTATTGGTGGTATGCCTACAATTCGATGCGCGTTATGCTCCACAGTTGCCGCCAAACAACGGACCTGCTCCTGTTTATATTATGTCAACTGGGTTCGAAGACAAATGCAATGTTCTTGTAGTACTGCATACTCAGGATTCAATATTTCATTGAATGTATCTACACTGCTATTGGTGATATCACGACAATTCGATGCGCGTGATACTCCATATTTCCTACCAAATACAGCGCACCTGCTCCTGTTTACATTATGTCATTCGGGTCGAGGACAAATGCAATGTTTTTGCAGTACAGCACATTCAGGATTCAATATTTCATTGAACGGATCTACACTGCTATTGGTGATATCCCGACAATGTGAAGCGCGTTATACTCCTCATTCTCTGCCAAATACTACGCACATCAGAGTGTTTGCGCATTGTCAACTCTGTGTCCTGTCAAATACATTGTAATTGCAGTTTATCATATTAGGCACAAGTATTTATTTAAACGTATCTCCGCTGCTATTCGTGGTATGTCGACAAATCTATGCGCGTTATACTCCACAGTTGCCGCCAAACAGCGCACCTGCTCCTGTTTACATTATGTCAACTCGGGTCGAGGGCAAATGGAATGTTGTTGCAGTACTGCATATCCAGCATTCAATATTTCATTGGACGTATCTACACTGCTACTGGAGATATTTCGTCAATTCCATGCGTCTTGTACTCCACATTTCCTGCCAAATACAGCGCACCTGCTCCTGTTTACATTATGTCAACTCGGGTCGAGGACAAATGCAATGTTGTTGCAGTACAGCACAAACAGGATTCAATACTTCACTGAGCATATATACACTGCTATTCGTGATATCCCGACAATTCGAAGCGCGTTATTCTCCACATTTCCAGCCAAATACGGCGCATCTGCTCCTGCTCACATTATATCAACTGGGGTCGCAGACAAATGCAATGTTCTTGTAGTACTGCATACTCAGGACTCAATACTTCATTGAACGTATCTACGCTACTATTGGTGATATTTCGTCAATTCCATGAGCGTGATACACCACAGCTGCCGCCAAACAGCGGGCCAGCTCTTGTTTACATTGTGCCAACTGTTTTCGAGGTCAAATGCAATGTTGTTGCTGTACAGCATATACAGGATTCAATATTTCATTGAACGTATATACACTGCCATGGTGATATACCGACAATTCGATGCGCATGATACTCCACATTTCCTGCCAGATACAGCGTACCTGCTCTTCTTCACATTATGTCAACTCGGGTCGAGGACAAATGCAATACTGCTGCAGTACAGCATATTCAGGATTCAACATTTCATTGAGCGTATATACACTGCTATTGGTGATATCCCGACAAATCGATGCGCGTCATACTCCACATATCCAGCCAAATACGGCGCATCTGCTCCTGTTTACATTATATCAACTGCTGTCGAAGACAAAGGCAATGTTCTTGTAGTACTGCATACTCAGGATTCAATACTTCATTGAACGTATCTACACTACTATTGGAGATATTTCGTCAATTCCATGAGCGTTATACTCCACAGCTGCCGCCAAACAGCGCACCTGCTCCTGTTTACATTATGTCATTCGGGTCGAGGACAAATGCATTGTTTTGGCAGTACGTCATATACCGGATTCAATACTTGATTGAAAGTACATACACTGCCATTGGTGATATCCCGACAATTCGATGCGCGTGATACTCCACATTACCTGCCAAATACGGCGCACCTACTCCTGTTTACATTATGTCAACACGGATCGAGGACAAATGCAATGTTGTTGCAGTACAGCATATACAGTATTCAATATTTCATTGAACGTATATACACTGCCATGGTGATATCCCGACAATTCGATTCGCATGATACTCCACATTTCCTGCCAAATACAGCGCACCTGCTCTTGTTTACATTGTGTCAACTGTGGTCGAGGACAAATGCATTGTTTTTGCCGTACTGCATATCCAGGATTCAATACTTCATTGAACGTAAATACACTGCTATTGGTGATATCCCGACAATTCCATGCGCGTGATACTCCACATTCCCTGCCAAATACAGCGCACGTGCTCGTGTTTACATTATATCAACTGGGGTCGAAGACAAATGCAATGTTCTCGTAGTACTGCATACTCAGAACTCAATACTTCATTGAACCTATCTACACTACTATTGGTGATATTTCGTCAGTTCCATGAGCGTTATACTCCACAGCAGCCGCGAAACAGCGGGCCAGCGCTTGTTTACATTATGAAAACTGTTTTCGAGGTCAAATGCAATGTTGTTGCAGTGCAGCATATACAGGATTCAATATCTCATTGAACGTAAATACACTGCTATTGGTGAAATCACGACAATTCGATGCGCGTGATACTCCACATACCCTGCCAAAGACAGCGCACCTGCTCCTGTTTACATTATGTCAACTCGGGTCGAGGACAAATGCAATGTTGTTGCAGTGCAGCATATACAGAATTCAATATTTCATTGAACGTACATACACTGCCATTTGTGATATCCCGACAATTCGATACGCGCTATACCGCACAGTTGCTGCCAAATAGAGCGCAAATCAGCCACTTCGCGCTATGTCAACTCAGGTCCCTGCCTAATTCATTGTAATTGTTTTTTTGCATATTTAGGCTTATGTATTCAATTAAACGTATCTCCGGTGCTATTGGTGGTATGCCTACAATTCGATGCGCGTTATGCTCCACAGTTGCCGCCAAACAGCGGACCTGCTCCTGTTTATATTATGTCAACTGGGTTCGAAGGCAAATGCAATGTTCTTGTAGTACTGCATACTCAGGATTCAATATTTCATTGAATGTATCTACACTGCTATTCGTGATATCACGACAATTCGATGCGCGTGATACTCCATATTTCCTGCCAAATACAGCGCACCTGCTCCTGTTTACATTATGTCATTCGGGTCGAGGACAAATGCAATGTTTTTGCAGTACAGCACATTCAGGATTCAATATTTCATTGAACGGATCTACACTGCTATTGGTGATATCCCGACAATGTGAAGCGCGTTATACTCCTCATTCTCTGCCAAATACTACGCACATCAGAGTGTTTGCGCATTGTCAACTCTGTGTCCTGTCAAATTCATTGTAATTGCAGTTTATCATATTAGGCACAAGTATTTATTTAAACGTATCTCCGCTGCTATTCGTGGTATGTCGACAAATCTATGCGCGTTATACTCCTCATTTGCTGCCAAATACAGCGCACCTGCTCCTGTTTGCATTATGTCAACTCGGGTCGAGGACAATTGCAATGTTGTTGTAGTCCTGCATATTCAGGATTCAATATTTCATTGAACGTATATACACTGCCATGGTAATATCCCGACAATTCGATGCGCATGAAACTCCACATTTTCTGCCAAATACAGTGCACCTGCTCCTGTTTACATTATGTCAACTCGTTTCCAGGACAAATGCAATGTTTTTGCAGTACAGCACATTCAGGATTCAATATTTCATTGAACGGATCTACACTGCTATTGGTGATATCCCGACAATGTGAAGCGCGTTATACTCCTCATTCTCTGCCAAATACTACGCACATCAGAGTGTTTGCGCATTGTCAACTCTGTGTCCTGTCAAATTCATTGTAATTGCAGTTTATCATATTGGGCACAAGTATTCATTTAAACGTATCTCCGCTGCTATTCGTGGTATGTCGACAAATCTATGCGCGTTATACTCCTCATTTGCTGCCAAATACAGCGCACCTGCTCCTGTTTGCATTATGTCAACTCGGATCGAGGACAATTGCAATGTTGTTGTAGTACTGCATATTCAGGATTCAATATTTCATTGTACGTATATACACTGCCATGGTAATATCCCGACAATTCGATGCGCATGAAACTCCACATTTTCTGCCAAATACAGTGCACCTGCTCCTGTTTACATTATGTCAACTCGTTTCCAGGACAAATGCAATGTTTTTGCAGTATAGCACATTCAGGATTCAATATTTCATTGAACGGATCTACACTGCTATTGGTGATATCCCGACAATGTGAAGCGCGTTATACTCCTCATTCTCTGCCAAATACTACGCACATCAGAGTGTTTGCGCATTGTCAACTCTGTGTCCTGTCAAATACATTGTAATTGCAGTTTATCATATTAGGCACAAGTATTTATTTAAACGTATCTACGCTGCTATTCGTGGTATGTCGACAAATCTATGCGCGTTATACTCCACAGTTGCCGCCAAACAGCGCACCTGCTCCTGTTTACATTATGTCAACTCGGGTCGAGGGCAAATGGAATGTTGTTGCAGTACTGCATATCCAGCATTCAATATTTCATTGGACGTATCTACACTGCTACTGGAGATATTTCGTCAATTCCATGCGTCTTGTACTCCACATTTCCTGCCAAATACAGCGCACCTGCTCCTGTTTACATTATGTCAACTCGGGTCGAGGACAAATGCAATGTTGTTGCAGTACAGCACAAACAGGATTCAATACTTCACTGAGCATATATACACTGCTATTCGTGATATCCCGACAATTCGAAGCGCGTTATTCTCCACATTTCCAGCCAAATACGGTGCATCTGCTCCTGCTCACATTATATCAACTGGGGTCGCAGACAAATGCAATGTTCTTGTAGTACTGCATACTCAGGACTCAATACTTCATTGAACGTATCTACACTACTATTGGTGATATTTCGTCAATTCCATGAGCGTGATACACCACAGCTGCCGCCAAACAGCGGGCCAGCTCTTGTTTACATTGTGCCAACTGTTTTCGAGGTCAAATGGAATGTTGTTGCTGTACAGCATATACAGGATTCAATATTTCATTGAACGTATATACACTGCCATGGTGATATACCGACAATTCGATGCGCATGATACTCCACATTTCCTGCCAAATACAGCGTACCTGCTCCTCTTCACATTATGTCAACTCGGGTCGAGGACAAATGCAATACTGCTGCAGTACAGCATATTCAGGATTCAACATTTCATTGAGCGTATATACACTGCTATTGGTGATATCCCGACAAATCGATGCGCGTCATACTCCAAATTTCCAGCCAAATACGGCGCATCTGCTCCTGTTTACATTATATCAACTGCTGTCGAAGACAAAGGCAATGTTCTTGTAGTACTGCATACTCAGGATTCAATACTTCATTGAACGTATCTACACTACTATTGGAGATATTTCGTCAATTCCATGAGCGTTATACTCCACAGCTGCCGCCAAACAGCGCACCTGCTCCTGTTTACATTATGTCATTCGGGTCGAGGACAAATGCATTGTTTTGGCAGTACGTCATATACCGGATTCAATACTTGATTGAACGTACATACACTGCCATTGGTGATATCCCGACAATTCGATGCGCGTGATACTCCACATTACCTGCCAAATACGGCGCACCTACTCCTGTTTACATTATGTCAACACGGATCGAGGACAAATGCAATGTTGTTGCAGTACAGCATATACAGGATTCAATATTTCATTGAACGTATATACACTGCCATGGTGATATCCCGACAATTCGATTCGCATGATACTCCACATTTCCTGCCAAATACAGCGCACCTGCTCTTGTTTATATTGTGTCAACTGTGGTCGAGGACAAATGCATTGTTTTTGCAGTACAGCATATTCAGGATTCAATATGCCATTGAACGGATCTACACTGCTATTGTTGATATCTCGACAATTCGATGCGCGCTATACCGCACAGTTGCTGCCAAATAGAGCGCAAATCAGCCACTTCGCGCTATGTCAACTCAGGTCCCTGCCTAATTCATTGTAATTGTTTTTTTGCATATTTAGGCTTATGTATTCAATTAAACGTATCTCCGGTGCTATTGGTGGTATGCCTACAATTCGATGCGCGTTATGCTCCACAGTTGCCGCCAAACAGCGGACCTGCTCCTGTTTATATTATGTCAACTGGGTTCGAAGACAAATGCAATGTTCTTCTAGTACTGCATACTCAGGATTCAATATTTCATTGAATGTATCTACACTGCTATTGGTGATATCACGACAATTCGATGCGCGTGATACTCCATATTTCCTGCCAAATACAGCGCACCTGCTCCTGTTTACATTATGTCATTCGGGTCGAGGACAAATGCAATGTTTTTGCAGTACAGCACATTCAGGATTCAATATTTCATTGAACGGATCTACACTGCCATTGGTGATATCCCGACAATGTGAAGCGCGTTATACTCCTCATTCTCTGCCAAATACTACGCACATCAGAGTGTTTGCGCATTGTCAACTCTGGGTCCTGTCAAATTCATTGTAATTGCAGTTTATCATATTAGGCACAAGTATTTATTTAAACGTATCTCCGCTGCTATTCGTGGTATGTCGACAAATCTATGCGCGTTATACTCCTCATTTGCTGCCAAATACGGCGCACCTGCTCCTGTTTGCATTATGTCAACTCGGGTCGAGGACAATTGCAATGTTGTTGTAGTACTGCATATTCAGGATTCAATATTTCATTGAACGTATATACACTGCCATGGTAATATCCCGACAATTCGATGCGCATGAAACTCCACATTTTCTGCCAAATACAGTGCACCTGCTCCTGTTTACATTATGTCAACTCGTTTCCAGGACAAATGCAATGTTTTTGCAGTACAGCACATTCAGGATTCAATATTTCATTGAACGGATCTACACTGCTATTGGTGATATCCCGACAATGTGAAGCGCGTTATACTCCTCATTCTCTGCCAAATACTACGCACATCAGAGTGTTTGCGCATTGTCAACTCTGTGTCCTGTCAAATTCATTGTAATTGCAGTTTATCATATTGGGCACAAGTATTCATTTAAACGTATCTCCGCTGCTATTCGTGGTATGTCGACAAATCTATGAGCGTTATACTCCTCATTTGCTGCCAAATACAGCGCACCTGCTCCTGTTTGCATTATGTCAACTCGGGTCGAGGACAATTGCAATGTTGTTGTAGTACTGCATATTCAGGATTCAATATTTCATTGAACGTATATACACTGCCATGGTAATATCCCGACAATTCGATGCGCATGAAACTCCACATTTTCTGCCAAATACAGTGCACCTGCTCCTGTTTACATTATGTCAACTCGTTTCCAGGACAAATGCAATGTTTTTGCAGTATAGCACATTCAGGATTCAATATTTCATTGAACGGATCTACACTGCTATTGGTGATATCCCGACAATGTGAAGCGCGTTATACTCCTCATTCTCTGCCAAATACTACGCACATCAGAGTGTTTGCGCATTGTCAACTCTGTGTCCTGTCAAATACATTGTAATTGCAGTTTATCATATTAGGCACAAGTATTTATTTAAACGTATCTCCGCTGCTATTCGTGGTATGTCGACAAATCTATGCGCGTTATACTCCACAGTTGCCGCCAAACAGCGCACCTGCTCCTGTTTACATTATGTCAACTCGGGTCGAGGGCAAATGGAATGTTGTTGCAGTACTGCATATCCAGCATTCAATATTTCATTGGACGTATCTACACTGCTACTGGAGATATTTCGTCAATTCCATGCGTCTTGTACTCCACATTTCCTACCAAATACAGCGCACCTGCTCCTGTTTACATTATGTCAACTCGGGTCGAGGACAAATGCAATGTTGTTGCAGTACAGCACAAACAGGATTCAATACTTCACTGAGCATATATACACTGCTATTCGTGATATCCCGACAGTTCGAAGCGCGTTATTCTCCACATTTCCAGCCAAATACGGCGCATCTGCTCCTGCTCACATTATATCAACTGGGGTCGCAGACAAATGCAATGTTCTTGTAGTACTGCATACTCAGGAATCAATACTTCATTGAACGTATCTACACTACTATTGGTGATATTTCGTCAATTCCATGAGCGTGATACACCACAGCTGCCGCCAAACAGCGGGCCAGCTCTTGTTTACATTGTGCCAACTGTTTTCGAGGTCAAATGCAATGTTGTTGCTGTACAGCATATACAGGATTCAATATTTCATTGAACGTATATACACTGCCATGGTGATATACCGACAATTCGATGCGCATGATACTCCACATTTCCTGCCAAATACAGCGTACCTGCTCCTCTTCACATTATGTCAACTCGGGTCGAGGACAAATGCAATACTGCTGCAGTACAGCATATTCAGGATTCAACATTTCATTGAGCGTATATACACTGCTATTGGTGATATCCCGACAAATCGATGCGCGTCATACTCCACATTTCCAGCCAAATACGGCGCATCTGCTCCTGTTTACATTATATCAACTGCTGTCGAAGACAAAGGCAATGTTCTTGTAGTACTGCATACTCAGGATTCAATACTTCATTGAACGTATCTACACTACTATTGGAGATATTTCGTCAATTCCATGAGCGTTATACTCCACAGCTGCCGCCAAACAGCGGGCCAGCTCTTGTTTACATTGTGTCAACTGTTTTCGAGGACAACTGCATTATTGTTGCAGTACAGCATAATCAGGATTCAATATTTCATGGAACGTATATACACTGCTATTCGTGATATCCCGACAATTCGATGCGCGTTATACTCCTCATTCGCTGCCAAATACTACGCAGATCGGCCGGATTGCGCATTGTCAACTCTGTGTCCTGTCAAATACATTGTAATTGCAGTTTATCATATTAGGCTCAAGTATTTATTTAATCGTGTCTCTGCTGCTATTTGTGGTATGTCCACAAATCCATGCGCGTTATACTCCTCATATGCCGCCAAATACAGCGCACCTGCTCTTGTTTACATTGTGTCAACTGTGGTCGAGGACAAATGCATTGTTTTTGCAGTACAGCACATACGGGATTCAGTACTTCATTCAACGTATATACACTGCTATTGGCGATATCCCGACAAATCGATGCGCGTGATACTCCACATTCCCTGCCAAATACAGCGCACCTGCTCCTGTTTACATTATGTCAACTCGGATCGAGGACAAATGCAATGTTGTTGCAGTACAGTATATACAGAATTCAAAATTTCATTGAACGTATATACACTGCTATAGGTGATATCCCGACAATTCCATGCGCGTGATACTCCACATTCCCTGCCAAATACAGCGCACCTGCTCGTGTTTACATTATGTCAACTCGGATCGAGGACAAATGCAATCTTTTTGCAGTACTGGATATGCAGTATTCAATATTTCATCGAACGTATATGCACTGCTATTGGTGATATCCCGACAATTCGATGCGCGTGATACTCCACATTACCTGCCAAATACGGCGCACCTACTCCTGTTTACATTATGTCAACACGGATCTAGGACAAATGCAATGTTGTTGCAGTACAGTATATACAGAATTCAAAATTTCATTGATCGTATATACACTGCTATTCGTGATATCCCGACAATTCGAAGCGCGTCATACTCCTCATTCGCTGCCAAATACTAAGCACATCAGAGAGTTTGCGCATTGTCAACTCTGTTTCCTGTCAAATAAATTGTATTTGCTGTTTATCATGTTAGGCTCAAGTATTTAGTTAAACGTATCTCCGCTGCTATTCGTGGTATGTCGACAAATCTATGCGCGTTATACTCCACAGTTGCCGCCAAACAGCGCACCTGCTCCTGTTTACATTATGTCATTCGGGTCGAGGACAAATGCATTGTTTTGGCAGTACATCATATAGCGGATTCAATACTTCATTGAACGTACATACACTGCCATTGGTGATATCCCGACAATTCGATGCGCGTGATACTCCACATTACCTGCCAAATACGGCGCACCTACTCCTGTTTACATTATGTCAACACGGATCGAGGACAAATGCAATGTTGTTGCAGTACAGCATATACAGGATTCAATATCTCATTGAACGTATATACACTGCCATGGTGATATCCCGACAATTCGATGCGCATGATACTCCACATTTCCTGCCAAATACAGCGCACCTGCTCCTGTTTACATTATGTCATTCGGGTCGAGGACAAATGCATTGTTTTTGCAGTACAGCACATACAGGATTCAATACTTCATTGAACGTATATACACTGCTATTCGTGATATGCCAACAATTCGAAGCGCGCTATACCGCACAGTTGCTGCCAAATAGAGCGCAAATCAGCCACTTCGCGCTATGTCAACTCAGGTCCCTGCCTAATTCATTGAAATTGTAGTTTTGCACATTTAGTCTTATGTATTCAATTAAACGTATCTCCGGTGCTATTGGTTGTATGCCTACAATTCGATGCTCGTTATGCTCCACAGTTGCCGCCAAGCAGCGGACCTACTACTGTTTATATCATATCAACTGGGGTCGAAGACAAATGCAATGTTCTTGTAGTACTGCATACTCAGGGTTCAATACTTCATTGAACGTATCTACACTGCGACTGGAGATATTTCGTCAACTCCATGCGTCTTGTACTCCACATTTCCTGCCGAATACAGCACTCCTGCTCCTGTTTACATTATGTCAACTCGGGTCGAGAGCAAATGCAATGTTTTTGCAGAACAGCATATTCAGCATTCAATATTTCATTCAACGTAAATACACTGCTGTTGGTGATATCCCGACAATTCGATGCGCGTGATACTCCACATTCGATGCCAAATACTACGCACATCAGCCGGTTTGCGCATTATCAACTCTGTGTCCTGTCAAATACATTGCAATCGCAGTTTATCATATTAGGCTCAAGTATTTATTTAAACGAATCTCCGCTGCTATTCGTGGTATGTCGACAAATTTATGCGCGTTATACTTCTCATTTGCCGCCAAATACAGCGGATCTGCTCCTGTTTACATTATGTCATCTCGGGTCGAGGACAAATGCAATGGTGTTGCAGTACAGCATATACAGGATTCAATATTTTATTGAACGTATATACACTGCTATTCGTGATATCCCGATAATTCGATGTGCGTGATACTCCACATTTCCAGCCAAATACAGCGCACCTGCTCCTGTTTACATTATATCAACTCGGGTCGAGGACAAATGCAATGAAGTTGAAGTACTGCATATTCAGGATTCAATACTTCATTGAATGTATCTACACTGCTATTGGTCCTATCACGACAATTCGATGCACGTGATGCTCCACATACCCAGCCTAATACAGCGCACCTGCTCTTGTTTACAGTGTGTCAATTGTGGTCGAGGACAAATGCATTGTTTTTGCAGTACAGCATATACCGTATTCAATACTTCATTGAACGTATACACACTGCCATTGTTGATATCCCGACAATTCGATGCCCGTGATACTCTACATTTCCTGCCAAATACGGCGCACCTGCTCCTGTTTACATTATGTCAACTCAGGTCGAGGACAAATGCAATGTTCTTGTAGTACTGCATACTCAGGATTCAATATTTCATTGAACGTAAATACACTGCTATTGGTGAAATCCCGACAATTCGATGCGCGTTATACTCCTTATTCGCTGCCAAATACTACGCACATCAGCCGGTTTTCGCATTGTCAACTCTGTGTTCTGCTAAATACATTGTAATTGCAGTTTATCATATTAGGCTCAAGTATTCATTTAAACGTATCTCCGCTGCTATTCGCGGTATGTCGACAAATCTATGCGCGTTATACTCGTCATTTGCCGCCAAATACAGCGCACCTGCTCCTGTTTACATTATGTCAACACGTATCGAGGGCAAATGCTATGTTGTTGCAGTACAGCATATACAGGATTCAACCTTTCATTGAACGTATATACACTGCCATGGTGATATCCCGACAATTCGATGCGCATGATACTCCACATTTTCTGCCAAATACAGCGCACCTGCTCCTGTTTACATTATGTGAACACGTATCGAGGGCAAATGCAATGTTGTTGCAGTACAGCATATTCAGGATTCACTATTTCATTGAACGGATCTACACTGCTATTGGTGATATCCCGACAATTCGATGCGCGTTATACCGCACAGTGGCTGCCGAATAGAGCGTAAATCAGCCACTTTGCGCTATGTCAACTCAGGTCCCTGCATAATTCATTGTAAATGTGGTTTTGCTTATTTAGGCTTATGTATTCAATTAAACCTAGGTCCTGTGCTATTGGTGGTATGCGTACAATTCTGCTAGAAATATTCAATTGCGCTGATCTCAGATTTTATTCCAGATGTCTCAACAATTCTATGCGCGTTCCACTCCACATATGCTGCCAAATACAGCGCGCATCATTCAATTCCATGCGCGTTCTACTCCACACTTGCTCTCGCATATAGCGCACCTGCTCCTGTTTATATTATATCAACTCGGGTCATGGTCAAATCCAATGTTATTGCTGTACTGCATATTCAGGATTCAATATTCCCTTAATTGTTTATACACTGCTATTGGTGAAATATCGACAATTCGACGTGCGTTACTCCACATATGCGGCCAAATTCAGCGCACGTCATTCGGTTTGCCCTATGTCAACTCTGGGCCCTGTCAAGTGCAGCGTAATTGCAATTTTGCAGAGTCTGTGTTAAATACTCAATTAAACGTATCCGCACTGTCATTGGTGATATCTAGACAAGTAGTTGAGCGTTAAACTCCTCATTCGCTGCGAAATTTAGCGGAGCTGCCTCCAGTTTACATTATGTCAAATCGGGTCGAGGTCAAATCCAATGTTATTGCAGTACTGTATATTCAGCCTTCAATATTCAATTGAACGTTGCTTCGTTTCGATTGGAGATACGAAGAAAATTCTATGCGCGTTCTACTCCACAGATGCTGCCAAATACAGCGCACATCAACCGGTTTACTCAATGTCAACTCTGTGTCCTGTCAAATCCAGCGTAATTGCCGTTTTAAAATATTCTACCGGAAATATTCAATTAAACGTGTCTCCGTCGCTATTGGTGGTATGTCGACAATTCGAAGCGCTTTACACTCCACATTTGCTGCCAAATACAGCGCACATGCTCCCGCTTACATTTTGCCAACTCGGGTCGAGGTCAAATCCAATGTTATTGCTATGCTGGTTATCCAGGCTTCAATTATCAATTGAACGAATCTGTACTACTATTGGTGATATGTCGACAATTCGATGCGCGCTACCCCGCACATTTGCTGCAAGAAATAGCGCACAGCAACCAGTTTGCGCAATGTCAACTCTGTGTCCTATCAAATACAGCGTTATTCCTGTTTTGCATAGTCAGTTTTAAATATTCATTTGAGCGTATTCCAGTTTCTATTCCAGATATCTCGATAGCTCGATACGCGTTAAACTCCACATTTGCTGCCAAATAGAGCGCACTTGCAATTGTTTACATTAAGTAATCTCGGATCGAGGTCAAATCCAATGCTATTGCTGTACTGCATATTCAGGAATCAATACTCCATTGAAATTTTCTACACTGCTATTGGTGATATCCCGACAATTCGATGCGCGGTATACCGCACACTTGCTGCCAAATAGAGCGCAAATCAGCCACTGTGCGCTATGTCAACTCAGGTCCCTGCCTAATTCATTGTAATTGTAGTTTTGCATATTCGGGCTTAAGTATTCAATTAAACGTATCTCCGGTGCTATTGGTGGTATACCTACAATTCGTTGCGCGTGATACTCCACATTCCCTGCCAAATACAGCGAACCTGCTTCTGTTTACATTATGTCAACTCGGATCGAGGACAAATGCCATGTTGTTGCAGTACAGCATATTCAGGAATCAATATTTCATTGAACAGAAACTACACTGCTATTTGTGATATCTCGTCAATTCGATGCGCGGTATGCCGCACAGATGCTACCAAATAGAGCGAAAATCAGCCACTTTGCGCTATGTAAACTCAGGTCCGTGCCGAATTCATTGCAATTGTATTTTTGCGTATTTAGGCTTATGTATTCAATTAAACGTATCTCCGGTGCAATAGGTGGTATGCCTACAATTCGATGCGCGTTATGCTCCACAGCTGCCGCCAAACAGCGCACCTGCTCCTGTTTACATTATGTCAACTCGGGTCGGGGACATATCCAATGTTTTTGCAGTACAGGATATTCGGGATTCAATATTTCATTGAACGTATATACACTGCTATTGGTGATATCTTGACAGTTCGATGCGCGTTAAACTCCTCATTCGCTGGCAAATACTACGCACATCAGCCGGTTTGCCCATTGTCAACTCTGTGGCCTGTTAAATACATTGTAATTGCATTTTACCATATTAGGTTCAAGTATTTATTAAAACGTATCTCCGCTGCTATTCGTGGTATCTCGACAAATCTATGCGCGTTATACTCCTCATTTGCCGCCAAATACAGCGCACCTGCTCCTGTTTACATTATGTCAACTCGGGTCAAGGAAAAATGCAATGTTTTTGCAGTACAGCACATTCAGGATTCAATATTTCATTGAATGTATCTACACTGCAATTGGTCATATCACGACAATTCGATGCGCGTGATACACCACATTCCCTGCCAAAGACAGCGCACCTGCTCTTGTTTACATTGTGTCAACACGGATCGAGGACAAATGCCATGTTGTTGCAGTGCAGCATATACAGGATTCATTGTTTGATTGAACGTATATACACTGCCGTGGTGATATCCCGACAATTCGATGCGCATGATACTCCACATTTCCTGCCAAATACAGCGCACCTGCTCCTGTTTACAATATGTCAACTCGGGGCGAGGACAAATGCAATGTTGCTGCAGTACAGCATATTCAGGATTCAATATTTCATTGAACGTATATACACTGCTATTCGCCATATCCCGACAGTTCGATGCGAGTTGTACTCCGCATTCCCTGCCAAGTACTACGTTCATCAGAGTGTTTGCGCATTGTCAACTCTGTGTCCTGTCAAGTACATTGTAATTGCAGATTGTCATATTAGTCTCAATTATTTATTTAAACGTATCTACGCTGCTATTCGTGGTATGTCGACAAATCTGTGCGCGTTATATTCCTCATTTGCCGCCAAATACAGCGCACCTGCTCCTGCTTACATTGTATCAAGTGTGGTCGAGGACAAATGCATTGTTTTTGCAGTACAGCACATTCAGGATTCAATATTTCATTGAACGGATCTACACTGCTATTTGTGATATCTCGCCAATTCGATGCGCGGTATGCCGCACAGTTGCTACCAAATAGAGCGCAAATCAGCCACTTTGCGCTATGTAAACTCAGGTCCGTGCCGAATTCATTGCAATTGTATTTTTGCATATTTAGGCTTCTGTATTCAATTAAACGTATCTCCGGTGCAATAGGTGGTATGCCTACAATTCGATGCGCGTTATGCTCCACAGCTGCCGCCAAACAGCGCACCTGCTCCTGTTTACATTATGTCAACTCGGGTCGGGGACATATCCAATGTTTTTGCCGTTCAGGATATTCAGGATTCAATATTTCATTGATCGTATATATACTGCCATTAGTGATATCCTGACAATTCGATGGGCGTTGTGCTCCTCATTGGCTGCCAAATACGACGCAGATCAGCCGCTTGGCGCATTGTCAACTCTGTGTCCTGTCAAATACATTGTAATTGCAGTTCATTATATTAGGCTCAAATATTTATTTAAACGTATCTCCGCTGCTATTCGTGGAATGTCGACAAATCTATGCGCGTTATACTCCTCATTTGCCGCCAAATACGGGGGACGTGCTCCTGTTCACATTATGTCAACTGGGGTCGAAGACAAATGCAATATTGTTGTAGTACTGCATATTCAGGATTCAATATTTCATTGAACGGATCTACACTGCTATTAGTGATATCTTGACAAATCTATGCGCGCTATACTCCTCATTTGCCGCCAAATAAAGCGGACCTGCTCCTGTTTACATGAAGTCAACTGGGGTCGAGGACAATTGCAATGTTGTTGCAGTAAAGCATATTCAGGAATCAATATTTCATTGAACAGACCTACACTGCTATTTGTGATATCTCGTCAATTCGATGCGCGGTATGCCGCACAGTTGCTACCAAATAGAGCGCAAATCAGCCACTTTGCGCTATGTAAACTCAGGTCCGTGCCGAATTCATTGCAATTGTATTTTTGCGTATTTAGGCTTATGTATTCAATTAAACGTATCTCCGGTGCAATAGGTGGTATGCCTACAATTCGATGCGCGTTATGCTCCATAGCTGCCGCCAAACAGCGCACCTGCTCCTGTTTACATTATGTCAACTCGGGTCGGGGACATATCCAATGTTTTTGCCGTTCAGGATATTCAGGATTCAATATTTAATTGATCGTATATACACTGCCATTAGTGATATCCTGACAATTCGATGGGCGTTGTGCTCCTCATTGGCTGCCAAATACTACGCAGATCAGCCGGTTTGCGCATTGTCAACTCTGTGGCCTGTTAAATACATTGTAATTGCATTTTACCATATTAGGTTCAAGTATTTATTAAAACGTATCTCCGCTGCTATTCGTGGTATCTCGACAAATCTATGCGCGATATACTCCTCATTTGCCGCCAAATACAGCGCACCTGCTCCTGTTTACATTATGTCAACTCGGGTCAAGGAAAAATGCAATGTTTTTGCAGTACAGCACATTCAGGATTCAATATTTCATTGAATGTATCTACACTGCAATTGGTCATATCACGACAATTCGATGCGCGTGATACACCACATTCCCTGCCAAACACAGCGCACCTGCTCTTGTTTACATTGTGTCAACACGGAACGAGGACAAATGCCATGTTGTTGCAGTGCAGCATATACAGGATTCAATGTTTGATTGAACGTATATACACTGCCGTGGTGATATCCCGACAATTCGATGCGCATGATACTCCACATTTCCTGCCAAATACAGCGCACCTGCTCCTGTTTACAATATGTCAACTCGGTTCGAGGACAAATGCAATGTTGCTGCAGTACAGCATATTCAGGATTCAATATTTCATTGAACGTATATACACTGCTATTCGCCATATCCCGACAGTTCGATGCGAGTTGTACTCCGCATTCCCTGCCAAGTACTACGTTCATCAGAGTGTTTGCGCATTGTCAACTCTGTGTCCTGTCAAGTACATTGTAATTGCAGATTGTCATATTAGACTCAATTATTTATTTAAACGTATCTACGCTGCTATTCGTGGTATGTCGACAAATCTGTGCGCGTTATATTCCTCATTTGCCGCCAAATACAGCGCACCTGCTCCTGCTTACATTGTATCAAGTGTGGTCGAGGACAAATGCATTGTTTTTGCAGTACAGCACATTCAGGATTCAATATTTCATTGAACGGATCTACACTGCTATTTGTGATATCTCGCCAATTCGATGCGCGGTATACCGAACAGTTGCTGCCAAATAGAGCGCAAATCAGCCACTGTGCGCTATGTCAACTCAGGCCCCTGCCTAATTCATTATAATTGTAGTTTTGCATGTTTAGGCTTAAGTATTCAATTAAACGTATCTCCGGTGCTATTGGTGGTATGCCTACAACTTGATGCGCGTTATACTCCACAGTTGCCGCCGAATACAGCGCTCCTGTCTCTGTTTACATTATGTCAACTTGGGTCGAGGACAAAAGCAACGTTGTTGTAGTACTGCATTTTCAGGATTCAATACTTCATTGAATGTATCTACACTGCTATTGGTCATATCACGACAATTCGATGCGCGTGATACTACACATTTCCTGCCAAATACGGCACACCTGCTCCTTTTTACATTATGTGAACTCGGGTCGAGGACAAATCCAATGTTTTTGCAGTACAGGATATTCAGGATTGAATATGTCATTGGACGTATATACACTGCTATTGGTGATATCCTGACAATTCGATGCGCCTTATACTCCTCATTCGCTGCCAAATACTACGCACATCAGCCGGTTTGCGCTGTCAACTCAGGTCCCTGCCTAATTCATTGTGTTACGACCGTCCGCGGAGAGACGCGGTCGCTAGGAATACGCCTCAGCGAGAGGCGTAAATTCTCGCTACGATTCAGTTAATCGACGCCGCGAAGTAGTCGCTCCCCTGTTTCGTTTCGGACAACAGAGGTGGTTGATTGAATATACACGTTGTAAGTAGTTGCAAATCGCCGTTTATCTAACCACTTGTAAGGACGATAGCTACGTCGGTGCGTAAGTACAAGATGGCTGAGTAAGCCGGGCGAAGGATGTTGCCTGGACGACGGATAGCAAAACAGTCCAGTTCGGTGTCGATGTCGTAGCGGACGAGAATGTAGTATGCCGACTGACTTGCGTGGATCCTTGATGTAGACTCCAATTGCTTGACGTGTAGAGTGAGTAGAGTTGACTTGAGAAGAGTACCAAGACGAGACTGAGTCGAGACTCAGACCAGACTAATAATAAACTGAGGTACAGCGACGATGTTGTGTCATAGGAAAGCTAGCGGTGAGTGTTTCTAGCGTACAGGACCATCGGATTTGTTGGCGACGGTTTCGCCTCTGAGGGTGAGGGAGGTAGGCTTCGTTGTTAATTGGTTAAACGAAGGTTGATGGCCTAGGAAGGGTCTTAGCTGCCCTCGATAGAAAGTGGCTATTAAATGAAAGGTTGTATCGTATGATAGAAAAACTAACTTTCCCGGGTCAAGCCGTAGTAGACAATAATCGTAAAAAAGGCGATTTAAAAAAGGCTATTTGTTGGGTCTGAAGGACCCTCGCTTGCAAATTACTGGGATTTATAATGGGCCCTTATGCTTAATGGGGGTCCGCCGTAAGGATGAATGGACATCTGGCGTCCGTCTGGCCCGCGATGTATGACCTGGTCTAGGTAGAGGGTCGCGCGGCGTAACACATTGTAATTGTAGTTTTGCATATTTAGGCTTAAGTATTCAATTAAACGGATCTCCGGTCCTATTGATGGTATGCCTACAATTCGATGCGCGTTATACTCCACATTCCCTGCCAAATACAGTACACCTGCTCCTGTTAACATTATGTCAACTCGGATCGAGGACAAATGCCATGATGTTGCATTACAGCATATACAGGATTCAATATTTAATTGAACGTATATACACATCCATGGTGATATCCCGACAATTCGATGCGCATGATACTCCACATTTCCTGCCAAATGCAACGCACCTGCTCCTGTTTACATTATGTCAACTGGGGTCGAGGACAATTGCAATGTTGTTGCAGTTCAGCATATTGGGAACCGATATTTCATTGAACGTAAATACACTGTTATTGGTGATATCCCGACAACTCGACGCGCATGATACTCCACATTCCCTGGCAAATACAGCACACCTGCTCCTGGTTACATTATGTCAACACGGATTGAGGGCAAATGCTATGTTGTTGCAGTACAGCATATACAGGATTCATATTTCTTTGAACGTATATACACTGACATGGCGATATCCCGACAATTCGATGCGCATGATACTCCATATTTCCTGCCAAATACAGCGTACCTGCTCCTGTTTACATTATGTCAACTCGGGTCGACAACAAATGCAATGTTGCTACAAGTAGAGCATATTCAGGATTCAATATTTCATTGAACGTAAATACACTGTTATTGGTTATATCCCGACAACTCGATGCGCGTGATACTACACATTCCCTGCCAAATACAGCGCAACTGCTCCTGTTTACATCATGTCAACTCGGGTCGAGGACAATTGCAATGTAGTTGTAGTACTGCATATTCAGGATTCAATTCTTCATTGAATGTATCTACACTGCTATTGGTCATATCACGACAATCGGTGCGCGTGATACTCCACATTCCCAACCAAATACAGCGCATCTGCTCCTGTTTACATTATTTCAACTCGGGTCGAGGAAAAATGCAATGTTTTTGCAGTTCAGCACATTCAGGATTCGATATTTCATTGAACGGATCCACATTGCTATTTGTGATATCTCGTCAATTCGATGCGCGGTATATCGCACAGTTGCTGCCAAATAGAGCGCAAACCAGCCACTTTGCGCTATGTCAACTCAGGTCCCTGCCCAGTTCATTGTAATTGTAGTTTTGCATACTTAGGCCTAAGTATTCAATTAAACGGATCTCCGGTGCTATTGGTGGTATGCCTACAATTCGATGCGCGTTATGTTCCACAGTTGCCGCCAAATACAGCGCACATGCCCCTGTTTACATTATGTCAACTGGGGTCGAAGACAATTGCAATGTTGTTGCAGTACACCATATTCAGGATTCAATATTTCATTGAACGTACACACACTGCTATTGGTGTTATCCCGACAATTCGATGAGCGTTATACTCCTCATTCGCTGCAGAATACTACGCACATCAGCCGGTTGGCGCATTGTCAACTCTGTGTCCTGTCAAATACATTGTAATTGCAGTTTATCATATTAGGCTCAAGTATTTATTACACGTATCTCCGTTGCTATTCGTGGTATGTCGACAAATCTATGCGCGTTATACTCCTCATTTGCCGCCAAATACAGCGCACGGGCTCCCGTTTACATTATGTCAACTGGGGTCGAGGACAATTGCAATGTTGTGGCAGTACAGCACAGTCAGGATTCAATATTTCATTGAACGAATCTACACTGCTGTTTGTGATATCTCGTCAATTCGATGCGCGGTTTACCGCACAAGTGCTGCCAAATAGAGCCCATATCAGCCACTTTGCGCTGTGTCAACTCAGGTCCCTGCCTAATTCATTGTAATTGTATTTTTGCATATTTAGTCTTATGTATTCAATTAAACGTATCTGCGGAGCTATAGGTTGTATGCCTACAATTCGATGCGCGTTATGCTCCACAGCTGCCGCCAAACAGCGCACCTGCTCCTGTTTACATTATGTCAACTCGGGTCGAGGACAAATCCAATGTTTTTGCAGTACAGGATATTCAGAATTCAATATTTCATTGATCGTATATACACTGCTATCAGTGAAATCCTGACAATTCGAAGCGCCTTATACTCCTCATTCGCTGCCAAATACAACGCACATCAACCGGTTTGCGCAATATCAACTCTGTCTCCCTGTCAAATCCATTGAAATTGCAGTTTAGCATATTTAGGATTAAGTATTCAATTAAACGTGTCTCCGCTGCTATTGGTGGTAAGTCCAGAATTTGATGCGCTTTATACCCCACAGTTGCTGCCAAATACAGCGCACGTGCTCTTGTTTACATTATGTCAACTCGGGTCGAGTACAAATGCAATGTTGTTGTAGTACTGCATATTCAGGATTCAATACTTCATTGAATGTATCTACACTGCTATTGGTGATATCCCGGCAATTTGAAGCGCGTTTTACTCCTCATTCGCTGCCATATGCTACGCACATCAGAGAGTGTGGGCATTGTCAACACTGTGTCCCGTCAAATACATTGTAATTGCAGTTTATCATATTAGGCTCAAGGATTTATTTAAACGTATCTCCGCTGCTATTAGTGGTATGTCGACAAATCTATGCGCGTTATACTCCTCATTTGCCGCCAAATACAGCGGACCTGCTCCTGTTTACATGATGTCAACTGGGGTCGAGGACAATTGCAATGTTGTTGCAGTACAGCATATTTAGGAATCAATATTTCATTGAACAGACCTACACAGCTATTTGTGATATCTCGTCAATTCGATGCGCGGTATGCCGCACAGTTGCTGCCAAATAGAGCGCAAATCAGCCATTGTGCGCTGTGTCAACTCAGGTCCTTGCCTAATTCATTGTAATTGTAGTTTTGCATATTTAGGCTTATGTATTCAATTAAACGTATCTCCGGTGCTATTGGTGGTATGCCTACAATTCGATGCGCGTTATGCTCCACAGTTGCCGCCAAACAGCGGACCTGCTCCTGTTTACATTATGGCAACTGGGGACGAAGACAAATGCAAAGATCTTGTAGTACTGCATACTCAGGATTCAATACTTCATTGAATGTATCTACACTGCTATTGGTGATATCCCGACAATTCGATGCGCATGATACTCTACATTTCCTGCCAAATACAGCGCACCTGCTCCTGTTTACATTATGTCATTCGGGTCGAGGACAAATGCATTGTTTTTGCAGTACATCATATACCGGATTCAATACTTCATTGAACGTATATACACTGCTATTGGTGATATCCCGACAATTACATGCGCGTGATACTCCACATTCCCTGCGAAATACAGCGCACCTGTTGCTGTTTACATTATGTCAACTCGGGTCGAGGACACACGCAATGTTGTTGCAGTACAGCATATACCGAATTCAATATTTCATTGAACGTATATACACTGCTATTCGTGATATGCCGACAATTCGAAGAGCGTTATACTCCTCATTCGCTGCGAAATACTACTCACATCAGAGAATTGGCGCATTGTCAACTCTGTGTCCTGTCAAATACATTGTATCTGCTGTTTATCATGTTAGGCTCAATTATTTAATTAAGCGTATCTCCGCTGCTATTAGTGGTATGTCGACAAATCTATGCGCGTTATACTCCTCATTTGCCGCCAAATACAGCGGACCTGCTCCTGTTTACATGATGTCAACTGGGGTCGAGGACAATTGCAATGTTGTTGCAGTACAGCATATTTAGGAATCAATATTTCATTGAACAGACCTACACAGCTATTTGTGATATCTCGTCAATTCGATGCGCGGTATGCCGCACAGTTGCTGCCAAATAGAGCGCAAATCAGCCATTGTGCGCTGTGTCAACTCAGGTCCTTGCCTAATTCATTGTAATTGTAGTTTTGCATACTTAGGCTTATGTATTCAATTAAACGTATCTCCGGTGCTATTGGTGGTATGCCTACAATTCGATGCGCGTTATGCTCCACAGTTGCCGCCAAACAGCGGACCTGCTCCTGTTTACATTATGGCAACTGGGGACGAAGACAAATGCAAAGATCTTGTAGTACTGCATACTCAGGATTCAATACTTCATTGAATGTATCTACACTGCTATTGGTGATATCCCGACAATTCGATGCGCATGATACTCTACATTTCCTGCCAAATACAGCGCACCTGCTCCTGTTTACATTATGTCATTCGGGTCGAGGACAAATGCATTGTTTTTGCAGTACATCATATACCGGATTCAATACTTCATTGAACGTATATACACTGCTATTGGTGATATCCCGACAATTACATGCGCGTGATACTCCACATTCCCTGCGAAATACAGCGCACCTGTTGCTGTTTACATTATGTCAACTCGGGTCGAGGACACACGCAATGTTGTTGCAGTACAGCATATACCGAATTCAATATTTCATTGAACGTATATACACTGCTATTCGTGATATGCCGACAATTCGAAGAGCGTTATACTCCTCATTCGCTGCGAAATACTACTCACATCAGAGAATTGGCGCATTGTCAACTCTGTGTCCTGTCAAATACATTGTATCTGCTGTTTATCATGTTAGGCTCAATTATTTAATTAAGCGTATCTCCGCTGCAATTCGTGGTATGTCGACAAATCTATGCGCGCTATACTCCGCAGTTGCAGCCAAACAGCGCACCTGCTTCTGTTCACATTATATCAACTCGGGTCGAGGACTAATGCAATGTTGTTGCAGTACAGCATATTCATGATTCAATATTCCATTGAACGGATCTACACTGCTATTGGTAATATCCCGACAATTCGATACGCGTGAAACTCCACATTTCCTGCCACATACGGCGCACCTGTTGCTGTTTACATTATATCAACTCGGGTCGAGGACTAATGCAATGAAGTTGAAGTACTGCATATACCGAATTCAATACTTCATTGAATATATCTACACTGCTATTTGGTGATATCACGACAATTCGATGCGCGTGATACTCCACATTCGCTACCAAATACAGCGCACCTGCTCCTGTTTACATTATGTCAACTCGGGTCGAGGACAAATCCTACGTTGATGTAGTACTGCATATTCAGGATTCAATATTTCATAGAACGGATCTACACTGCTATTGGTGATATCATGACAATTCGATGCGCGTGATACACCACATTCCCTGCCAAATACAGCGCACCTGCTCCTGTTTACATTATGTCAACTCGGGTCGAGGACAAATGCTACGTTGTTGTAGTACTGCATATTCATGATTCAATTCTTCATTGAATATATCTACACTGCTATTGGTGATAACACGACAATTCGATGCGCGTGATACTCCACATTCCCTGCCAAATACAGCGCACCTGCTCCTGTTTACATTATGTCAACTCGGGTCGAGGACAAATCCTACGTTGATGTAGTACTGCATATTCAGGATTCAATATTTCATAGAACGGATCTACACTGCTATTGGTGATATCATGACAATTCGATGCGCGTGATACACCACATTCCCTGCCAAATACAGCGCACCTGCTCCTGTTTACATTATGTCAACTCGGGTCGAGGACAAATGCTACGTTGTTGTAGTACTGCATATTCAGGATTCAATACTTCATTGAATGTATCTACACTGCTATTGGTGATATCACGACAATTCGATGCGCGTGATACTCCACATTCCCTGCCAAATACAGCGCACCTGCTCCTGTTTACATTATGTCAACTCGGGTCGAGGACAAATGCTACGTTGTTGTAGTACTGCATATTCAGGATTCAATTTTTCATAGAACGGATCTACACTGCTATTTGTGACATCTCGTCAATTCGATGTGCGGTATACCGCACAGCTGCTGCCAAATAGAGCGCAAATCAGCCACTGTGCGCTCTGTCAACTCAGGTCACTGCCTAATTCATTGTAATTGTATTTTTGCATATTTAGGCTGATGTATTCAACTAAACGTACCTCCGGTGCTAGAGGTGGTATGCCTACAATTCGACGCGCGTTATGCTCCACAGTTGCCGCCAAATAGCGCACCTGCGCCTGTTTACATTATATCAACTTGGGTCGAGGACAAATGCAACGTTGTTGTAGTACTGCTTATTCAGGATTCAATACTTCATTGAATGTATCTACACTGCTATTGGTGATATCACGACAATCCGATGCGCGTGATACTCCGCATTCCCTGCCAAATACAGCGCACCTGCTCCTGTTTACATTATGTCAACTCGGGTCGTGGACAAATGCTACGTTGTTGTAGTACTGCATATTCAGGATTCAATTCTTCATTGAATGTATCTACACTGCTATTGGAGATATCACGACAATTCGATGCGCGTGATACTCCACATTCCCTGCCAAATACAGCGCACCTGCTCCTGTTTACATAATGTCAACTCGGGTCGAGGACAAATGCTACGTTGTTGTAGTACTGCATATTCAGGATTCAATTTTTCATAGAACGGATCTACACTGCTATTTGTGATATCTCGTCAATTCGATGTGCGGTATACCGCACAGCTGCTGCCAAATAGAGCGCAAATCAGACACTGTGCGCTCTGTCAACTCAGGTCCCTGCCTAATTCATTGTAATTGTAGTTTTGCATATTTAGGCTTATGTATTCAATTAAACGTGTCCCCGGTGCTATTGGTGGTATGCCTACCATTCAATGCGCGCTATGCTCCACAGTTGCAACCAAACGGCGGACCTGCTCCTGTTTACATTATGTCAACTCGGGTCGAGGGCAAATGGAATGTTGTTGCAGTACTGCATATCCAGCATTCAATATTTCATTGAACGTATCTACACTGCTACTGGAGATATTTCGTCAATTCCATGCGTCTTGCACTCCACATTTCCTGCCAAATACTGCGCACCTGCTCCTGTTTACATTATGTCAACTCGGGTCGAGGACAACTGCAATGTTGTTGCAGTACAGCATATACAGGATTCAATATTTCATTGACCGTATATACACTGCCATGGTGATATCCCGACAATTCCATGCGCGTGATACTCCACATTCCCTGCCAAATACAGCGCACCTGCTCCTGTTTACATTATGTCATTCGGGTCGAGGGCAAATGCATTGTTTTGGCAGTACATCATATACCGGATTCAATACTTGATTGAACGTACATACACTGCCATTGGTGATATCCCGACAATTCGATGCGCGTGATACTCCACATTACCTGCCAAATACGGCGCACCTACTCCTGTTTACATTATGTCAACACGGATCGAGGACAAATGCAATGTTGTTGCAGTACAGCATATACAGGATTCAATATTTCATTGAACGTATATACACTGCCATGGTGATATCCCGACAATTCGATTCGCATGATACTCCACATTTCCTGCCAAATACAGCCCACCTGCTCTTGTTTACATTGTGTCAACTGTGGTCGAGGACAAATGCATTGTTTTTGCAGTGCAGCACATACGGGATTCAGTACTTCATTCAACGTATATACACTGCCATGGTGATATCCCGACAATTCGATGCGCATGATACTCCACATTCCCTGCCAAATACAGCGCACGTGCTCTTGTTTAAATTATGCCAACTCGGGTCGAGGACAAATGCAATGTTTTTGCCGTACTGCATATCCAGGATTCAATACTTCATTGAACGTAAATACACTGCTACTGGAGATATTTCGTCAATTCCATGCGTCTTGCACTCCACATTTCCTGCCAAATACTGCGCACCTGCTCCTGTTTACATTATGTCAACTCGGGTCGAGGACAACTGCAATGTTTTTGCAGTACAGCATATTCAGGATTCAATATTTCATTGAAAGGCTCTACACTACTATTGGTGATATCTCGTCAATTCGATGCGCGGTATGCCGCACAGTTGCTACCAAATAGAGCGCAAATCAGCTACTTTGCGCTATGTAAACTCAGGTCCCTTCCTAATTCATTGCAATTGTATTTTTGCATATTTAGGCTTATGTATTCAATTAAACGTATCTCCGGTGCTATAGGTGGAATGCCCACAATTCGATGCGCGTTATGCTCCACAGCTGCCGCCAAACAGCGGACCTGCTTCTGTTTCCATTATGTCAACTCGGGTCGAGGGCAAATGGAATGTTGTTGCAGTACTGCATATCCAACATTCAATATTTCATTGGACGTATCTACACTGCTACTGGAGATATTTCGTCAATTCCATGCGTCTTGTACTCCACATTTCCTGGCAAATACAGCGCACCTGCTCCTGTTTACATTATGTCAACTCGGGTCGAGGACAAATGCAATGTTTTTGCAGTACAGCATATTCAGGATTCAATATTTCATTGAAAGGCTCTACACTGCTATTGGTGATATCTCGTCAATTCGATGCGCGGTATGCCGCACAGTTGCTTCCAAATTGAGCGCAAATCAGCCACTTTGCGCTATGTCAACTCAGGCCCCTGACTAATTCATTCTAACTTTAGTTTTGCATATTTAGGCTTTTTTATTCAATTAAACGTATCCCCGGTGCTATTGGTGGTATGCCTACCATTCAATGCGCGCTATGCTCCACAGTTGCAACCAAACAGCGGACCTGCTTCTGTTTCCATTATGTCAACTCGGGTCGAGGGCAAATGGAATGTTGTTGCAGTACTGCATATCCAACATTCAATATTTCATTGGACGTATCTACACTGCTACTGGAGATATTTCGTCAATTCCATGCGTCTTGTACTCCACATTTCCTGGCAAATACAGCGCACCTGCTCCTGTTTACATTATGTCAACTCGGGTCGAGGACAAATGCAATGTTGTTGCAGTACAGCACAAACAGGATTCAATACTTCACTGAGCATATATACACTGCTCTTGGTGATATCCCGACAATCCGATGCGCGTGATACTCCACATTACCTGCCAGATACAGCGTACATGCTCCTCTTCACATTATGTCAACTCGTTTCGAGGACAAATGGAATGTTGCTGCAGTACAGCATATTCAGGATTCAACATTTCATTGAACGTACATACACTGCCATTGGTGATATCCCGACAATTCGATGCGCGTTGTGCTCCTCATTGGCTGCCAAATACTACGCAGATCAGCCGGTTTGCGCATTGTCAACTCTGCGTCCTGTCAAATACATTGTAATTGCAGTTCATTATATTAGGCTCAAATATGTATTTAAACGTATCTCCGCTGCTATTCGTGGTATGTCGACAAATCTATGCGCGTTATACTCCTCATTTGCCATCAAATACAGGGGACCTGCTCCTGTTCACATTATGTCAACTGGGGTCGAAGACAATAGCAATGTTGTAGTAGTACTGCATATTCAGGATTCAATATTTCATTGATCGTATATACACTGCTATTAGTGATATCCTGACAAATCTAAGCGCAATTGCAATGTTGTTGCAGTAAAGCATATTCATGAATCAATATTTCATTGAACTGACCTACACTACTATTTGTGATATCTCGTCAATTCGATGCGCGGTATGCCGCACAGTTGCTACCAAATAGAGCGCAAATCAGCCACTTTGTGCTATGTAAACTCAGGTCCCTTCCTAATTCATTGCAATTGTATTTTTGCATATTTAGGCTTATGTATTCAATTAAACGTATCTCCGGTGCTATAGGTGGAATGCCCACAATTCGATGCGCGTTATGCTCCACAGCTGCCGCCAAACAGCGCACCAGCTCCTGTTTACATTATGTCTAATCTGGTCGAGGTCATATGCAATGTTGCTGCAGTACTGCATAATCAGGATTCAATATTACATTGAACGGATCTGCACTGCTATAGGTGATATCTCGACAATACGACGTGCCTCATACTCCACATTTGCTGCCAAATTCAGTGGACCTGCTGCTGTTTACATTATGTCAAGTCGGGGGTCGCGGACTAATCCAATGTTTTTGCAGTACTGCACATTTAGGCTTCAATATTCAATTGAAAGTATCTCCGTTTCCATTGATGATTTGTCGACAATTCGATGCGCGTTATACCCCACAATTGCTGCCAAATACAGTGCACATTAACCGGCTTGCGCAATGTTAAATCTGTGTCCTGTCAAATCCAGCGTAATTGCAGTTTATCATATTTTGGCTCAAGTATTTAATTAAACGTATCTCCGCTGCTGTTGGTGGTACGTCGACATTTCGATGCGCGCACTGCTCCACATATGCTGCCAAATGCAGCGCACGTCATTCGGTTTGCGTTATGTTAACTCTAGGTGCTGTCAAATACGGAGATATTGGTGCTTTGCAGATTCTATCTTAAATATTCAATTGAGTGTCTCTCAGTTTCCATTCCAGATATCTCGACAAATCGATTCGCGTTATACTCCACACTTGCTGCCAAATACACCGCGCATCAGCCGGTTTGCGCAATGTCAACTCTGTGTCCTGTCAAATCCATTGTAGTTACAGTTTAGCATATTTAGGCTGAAGTATTCAATTAAACGTATCTCCGCTGCTATTGGTGGTATGTCGAGAATTCCATGCGCGTTATACCCCACATTTGCTGCCAAATACAGTGGACCTGCTCCTGCTTACATTATGTCAAGTCGGGTCGTGGACAAATCCAATGTTATTGATGTATTGCTTATTCAGTCTTGAATATTCAATTGAACGTATCTCAGTTTCGATTGGTGATATCTCCACAATTCAATGCGCGTTATACTCCAAATTTGCTGCCAAATACAGCGCATATCAACAGGTTTGCGCAATGTCAACTCTGTGTCCTGTCGAATCCGGCATAATTACTGTTTTGGAGATTCTGCCGGAGATATTCAATTGAACGTATCTCCGTTTGCATTGGAGATAGGTCAACAATTCGATGCGCGCAATAATCTACATATGCTGCCATATACAGCGTACGTCAACCGGTTTGCGCAATGTCAACTCTGTGTCCTGTCAAATCCAATGTTACTTTTGTTGAACATATTTAGGCCTAAGTATTCAATTAAACGTATCCGCTGCTATTGGTGTTATGTCGACAATTCGGTGCGCGCGGTACTCCACATTTTCCGCCAAATGCAGCTGACCTGCTCCTCTTTACATTATGTCATCTCGGGTCGAGGTTAAATGCAATGTTACTGCAGTACTGCATATCCAGGATTCAATACTCCATTGAACGTATCTACACTGCTATTGGTGATATCTCGACATTTCGACCCGTGTTATACGTCACATTTGCTGCCAAATACTGCGCACATCAGCCGGTTTGCGCTATGTCAACTCAGGCCCTGTCATATCCAGCGTAATTGGCGTTTTGGAGATTCTGCCGGGAATATTCAATTGAACGTATCTCGGTTTCTCATGGAGATATGTCGACAATTCGATGCGCGTACTACTCCACATAAGCAGTCAAATACAGCGCACGTCATTCGGTTTGCGGTATGGCAACTCTGGGCCCTGTCAAATACAGCGTTGCTGCAGTTTTGCAGATTCTGTCTTAAATATTATATTGAGCGTATCTCATTGTTTATTCCTGTTATCTCGACAATTCGATGAGCGTGTTGAGTAGATGATACATTTACACTGTACATGTGAATGTGTGCGTAAGCGTGAGAGGGCGCCCAGGTCATAGTTGAGACAAGAGACAGTTGCCGGATGTTAGAAGCTTCAGGAAGAGTCGGTCAACAACAAGCGTGCGTGTAAGAAGGTTATCGAGGTCTACAGAGTGCAACATATATGTGTAGCTATTGTGTATAAAATAAAATAAACTATTTGTATTTCCGAATCCTTTCATTACCTTAACATGGTAGCAGATCGTGGTGACTAGTTTTGCAAGCTATTGAGTGCGTGGTTACGATCTTGCGAGTGAGTTTAGTAAGGGAAGAAACCGTCAGAGGATAAAAAGAAAAAAAATACTTCAAGCACGTAGGAATGATTAAGTACAGGAAAAAAAAATCAATTAAAATGGAGAGATCGGAAATCATGATACCTGTATTCGATGGTCAGGATTATGGAATGTGGAAGCAAAGAACACGATGTTTCTCAAGTATAAGGAATGCAAGGTTGTTACAACAAGAATTAAGACCGAAAGAGACAATGAAGATTGGGACAAAAAGGATTTGAGGGCGATAAATATAATTTACAGTGCCATCACAAATAGACAATTGGGGTATGTTAGAGAAGAAAAAACGGCATATAATATAATAAAAAGGTTTGATGAAATGTACTTGATGTTGCGACACACAAACTAACTAACGACCAGTCAGGCACAACTGATCGGTTGGTATCGCGAACCTTGAACGTTATTTGCGCTCAAGAGTGAGGATTATAATAAGTGTAAAGAGCGAGATTTAGTTCACCTTATTTATTCCACTCAATACTCTGGTTACAACTGTCTTGATATGTACTGAATTCCTCTTACTACTATGAATACACTGAACTTAAGTTACTGATTCTCCTGTTCACTGACTGACGACTGGTAGGTGTTGACTCTCAGAAGACTGGCGCAAGAGTCCCTGATTAACCTCTTCCCTGACTGAAGACTGGTAGGTGTTGACTCTTCGAAGACTGGTGCAAGAGTGATTCTTGGGGATGTTGCTGTCGTAGCGGAAGATTCGTGGTGGGGGTGTCCCAAGTCTGTTCCTAATTGCTCATTGGGTAAAGACATATGTTTTGGAATGGGCTGGCTGCCTGCGCAGGTGACCTTACCCTTGGGGAAAACCCGCGTGTTCGGTCTTCCTGAGGTGTAGCATAAACAATAAAGAGATTTCGTGTTTTATGGGTCTTTTCCGTGAGGTCCTAAAGTACCTTGACTGTACGATAGGTCCACTGTTTATGAGGGGTCCGCATTAGGGTACCCTTAACGGTCGTCCTGCCCGCGGGTCGTATGGTCCCTTAAACCGCCGCGGCAATTACCAGACGGCCACTCCAAATCTCGAACACTTGAAAGAGTCGACGGCACTGCAGATCGTATGCAGAAGGAGATTGGAAAACATAAGACTGGAGAACTACAATGAATCAGAGTCATTTTTTTGTGCGTTTTAAAAATTAATAAACGAATTAAAAGGTGCCGGCGCACAAGTGAGTGGGGGGGAAAAGCTAAATTACATGCTGAATACGTTACCCGAAGAATACAGCTACATAGCGGACCTAATTCTTTGTAATTGCTGTTTTGCATACTTAGGCTTCAGTATTCAATTAAACTAATCCCCGCTGTTATTGATAGAATGTCAACAATTCGACGCGCGTTATACTCCTCATTTGCCGTCAAATACAGCGGACCTGCTCCTGTTTACATTATGTCAACTCCTGTCGAGGTCAAATCCAATGTTTTTGCAGTACTGCATATTCAGGCTTCAATATTCATTTGAACGTATCGCCGTTTCCCTTGGAGATATGTCGACAATTTGATGCGCTTTCTACTCCACATTTGCTGCGAAATACAGCGCACATCAACCGATTTGCACAATGTCAACTGTGTATCCTGTCAAATCCATTGTAGTTGCAGTAAAGCATATTTAGGCTTAAGTATTCAATCAAACGTATCTCTACTGCTATTGGGGGTATGTTGATAATTCTATGCGCCTTCTACTCCACATCTGCTGCCAACTACAGCGCGCGTCAGCCGGATTTCACTATGTCAACCCTGGTCCCTGCCTAATCACTTGAAGTTGCAGTTTTGCATATTTAGGCTGCATTATTCAATTAAACGTATCTCCGCAGCTATTGATGGCATGTCGAAAATTCGATGCGCGTTATACATCCCATTAGCTGAGAAAAACAGCGCCCTTCGGCCGGTTTGCGCTATGCTAACTCTTTGCTCTGTCAAATATAGCGTTACTGTAGTTTTGGAAATTCTGCCAGAAATATTCAATTGCGCTGATCTCAGATTTTATTCCAGATGTCTCAACAAATCTATGCGCGTTATACTCCTCATTTGCCGCCAAATACAGCATACCTGCTCCTGTTTACATTATGTCAACTAGGGTCGAGGACACATGCAATGCTGTTGTAGTACTGCATATTCAGGATTCAACACTTCATTCAATGTATTTACACAGCTATTGGTGATATCCCGACAATACGATGCGCTTGATACTCCACATTTCCTGCCAAATACGGCACACCTGCTCCTGTTTACATTATGTCAACTCGGGTCGAGGACAAATGCAATGTTTTTGCAGTACTGCATATCCAGGATACAATACTACATTGAACGTATCTACACTGCTACTGGAGATATTTCGTCTATTCCATGCGCCTTGTACTCCACATTTCCTGCCAAATAACGCACCTGCTCCTGTCTACATTATGTCAACTGAGGTCGGGGAAAATTGCAATGTTGTTGCAGTACAGCATATTCAGGATTCAATATTTCATTGAACGTATATACACTGCTATTCGTGATATCCCGACAACTCGATGCGCGTTATACTCCTCATTCGCTGCAAAATACTACGCACATCAGCCGGTTTGCGCATTGTCAACTCTGTGTCCTGTCAAATACATTGTAATTGCAGTTTATCATATTAGGCACAAGTATTTATTTAAACGTATCTCCGCTCCTATTCGTGGTATGTCGACAAATCTATGCGCGTAATACTCCTCATTTGCCGCCAAATACAGCGCCCCTGCTCCTGCTTGCATTATGTCAACTCGGGTCGAAGACAAATGTAATGTACTTGTAGTACTGCATACTCAGGATTCAATACTTCATTGAATGTATCTACACTGCTACTGGTGATATCACGACAATTCGATACGCGTGATACTCCACTTTCCCTGCCAAATACAGCGCACGTGCTCTTGTTTGCATTATGTCAACTCGGGTCGAGGACAAATGCAATGTTTTTGCAGTACTGCATATCCAGGATTCAATATTTCATTGAACGGCTCTACACTGCCATTGGTGATATCTCGTCAATTCGATGCGCGGTATACCGCACAGATGCTGCCAAATTGAGCGCAAATCAGCCACTTTGCGCTATGTCAACTCAGGACTCTGCCGAATGCATTGTAATTGTAGTTTTGCATATTTAGGCTTTTTTATTCAATTAAACGTATCCCCGGTGCTATTGGTGGTATGCCTGCCATTCGATGCGCGTTATGCTCCACAGTTGCAGCCAAACAGCGCCCCTGCTCCTGTTTGCATTATGTCAACTCGGGACGAAGACAAATGTAATGTACTTGTAGTACTGCATACTCAGGATTCAATACTTCATTGAATGTATCTACACTGCTATTGGTGATATCACGACAATTCGATGCGCGTGATACTCCACAATCCCTGCCAAAGACAGCGCACCTGCTCTTGTTTACATTATGTCAACTCGGGTCGGGGACAAATGCATTGTTTTTGCAGTACAGCACAAACAGGATTCAATGCTTCACTGAGCATATATACACTGCTCTTGGTGATATCCCGACAATTCGATGCGCGTGATACCCCACATTACCTGCCAGATACAGCGTACCTGCTCTTGTTTACATTATGTCAACTCGGGTCGGGGACAAATGCATTGTTTTTGCAGTACAGCACAAACAGGATTCAATACTTCACTGAGCATATATACACTGCTCTTGGTGATATCCCGACAATTCGATGCGCGTGATACCCCACATTACCTGCCAGATACAGCGTACCTGCTCCTCTTCACATTATATCAACTCGGGTCGAGGACAAATGCAATGTTGCTGCAGTACAGCATATTCAGGATTCAACATTTCATTGAACGTATATACACTACTATTGGTGATATTTCGTCAATTCCATGAGCGTGATACTCCACAGCTGCCGCCAAACAGCGGGCCAGCTCTTGTTACATTGTGCCAACTGTTTTCGAGGTCAAATGCAATGTTGTTGCAGTACAGCATATACAGGATTCAATATTTCATTGAACGTATATACACTGCCATGGTGATATCCCGACAATTCGATGCGCATGATACTCCACATTTCCTGCCAAATACAGCGTACCTGCTCCTCTTCACATTATGTCAACTCGGGTCGAGGACAAACGCAATGCTGCTGCAGTACAGCATATTCAGGATTCAACATTTCATTCAACGTATATACACTGCTAATGGTGATATCCCGACAAATCGATGCGCGTCATACTCCACATTTCCAGCCAAATACGGCGCATCTGCTCCTGTTTACATTATATCAACTGCTGTCGAAGACAAAGGCAATGTTCTTGTAGTACTGCATACTCAGGATTCAATACTTCATTGAACGTATCTGCACTACTATTGGAGATATTTCGTCAATTCCATGAGTGTGATACTACACAGCTGCCGCCAAACAGCGGGCCAGCTCTTGTTTACATTGTGTCAACTGTTTTCGAGGACAACTGCAATGTTGTTGCAGTACAGCATAATCAGGATTCAATATTTCATTGAACGTATATACACTGCTATTCGTGATATCCCGACAATTCGATGCGCGTTATACTCCTCATTCGCTGCCAAATACTATGCAGATCGGCCGGATTGCGCATTGTCAACTCTGTGTCCTGTCAAATACATTGTAATTGCAGTTTATCATATTTGGCTCAAGTATTTATTTAATCGTGTCTCTGCTGCTATTTGTGATATGTCCACAAATCCATGCGCGTTATACTCCTCATATGCCGCCAAATACAGCGCACCTGCTCTTGTTTACATTGTGTCAACTGTGGTCTAGGACAAATGCATTGTTTTTGCAGTACAGCACATACGGGATTCAGTACTTCATTCAACGTACCTACACTGCTACTGGAGATATTTCGTCAATTCCATGCGTCCTGCACTCCACATTTCCTGCCAAATACTGCGCACCTGCTCCTGTTTACATTATGTCAACTCGGGTCGAGGACAACTGCAATGTTGTTGCAGTACAGCATATTCAGGATTCAATATTTCATTGAAAGGCTCTACACTGCTATTGGTGATATCTAGTCAATTCGATGCGCGGTATACCGCACAGATGCTGCCAAATTGAGCGCAAATCAGCCACTTTGCGCTATGTCAACTCAGGACACTGACTAATTCATTGTAACTGTAGTTTTGCATATTTAGGCTTTTTTATTCAATTAAACGTATCCCCGGTGCTATTTGTGGTATGCCTACCATTCAATGCGCGCTATGCTCCACAGTTGCAACCAAACAGCGGACCTGCTCCTGTTTACATTATGTCAACTGGGGTCGAGGGCAAATGGAATGTTGTTGCAGTACTGCATATCCAGCATTCAATATTTCATTGAACGTATATACACTGCCATGGTGATATCCCGACAATTCGATGCGCATGATACTCCACATTTCCTGCCAAATACAGCGTACCTGCTCCTCTTCACATTATGTCAACTCGGGTCGAGGTTTAATGCAATGCTGCTGCAGTACAGCATATTCAGGATTCAACATTTCATTGAACGTATATACACTGCTAATGGTGATATCCCGACAAATCGATGCGCGTCATACTCCACATTTCCAGCCAAATACGGCGCATCTGCTCCTGTTTACATTATATCAACTGCTGTCGAAGACAAAGGCAATGTTCTTGTAGTACTGCATACTCAGGATTCAATACTTCATTGAATGTATCTACACTACTATTGGAGATATTTCGTCAATTCCATGAGCGCGATACTCCACAGCTGCCGCCAAACAGCGGGCCAGCTCTTGTTTACATTGTGTCAACTGTTTTCGAGGACAACTGCAATGTTGTTGCAGTACAGCATAATCAGGATTCAATATATCATTGAACGTATATGCACTGCTATTCGTGATATCCCGACAATTCGATGCGCGTTATACTCCTCATTCGCTGCCAAATACTACGCAGATCGGCCGGATTGCGCATTGTCAACTCTGTGTCCTGTCAAATACATTGTAATTGCAGTTTATCATATTAGGCTCAAGTATTTAGTTAATCGTGTCTCTGCTGCTATTTGTGGTATGTCCACAAATCCATGCGCGTTATACTCCTCATATGCCGCCAAATACAGCGCACCTGCTCTTGTTTACATTGTGTCAACTGTGGTCTAGGACAAATGCATTGTTTTTGCAGTACAGCACATACGGGATTCAGTACTTCATTCAACGTATATACATTGCTATTGGCGATATCACGACAAATCGATGCGCGTGATACTCCACATTCCCTGCCAAATACAGCGCACCTGCTCCTGTTTACATTATGTCAACTCGGGTCGAGGACAAATGCAATGTTGTTGTAGTACCGCATATTCAGGATTCAATATTTCATTGAACGGATCTGCACTGCTATAGGTGATATCTCGACAATTCGATGCGCCTGATACTCCACATTCCCTGCCAAATACGGCGCACCTGCTCCTGTTTACATTATGTCAACTCGGGTCGAGGACAAATGAAATGTTGCTGCAGTACAGCATATTCTGGATTCAATATTTCATTGAACGTGTAGCGGCACGCGAGCAGATCAATTCAAATCCTGTTATTGTTTTGTTCGGAGTATCATGACCTTTAGGTCATAGGTATGGCAAGGAGTAATGAACTTCGAGCAAAACAATGCTGCCGCTACTCTCAACCGTCGAACGCAGTCGAATTCGAATTTTTCGACTGTTCCCCGACCAGTATATATAAACAAACCGTGTGCTGAGCAAAGGGTATAACGTTCGCTATCATAGCCATCGCATGCACGAAGTATCCACAAGGATTCTCCGAATACACGCGTATTTATTCTCAAAGAAATGTACACGGTGACGAGTGTATTGTGACTACACCCAATAAACTAATTATAATCTACCTCGCATAATTAATTGTGGACCACTCCTCTACAAACGTATATAAACTGCTATTCGTGATTTCCCGACAAATCGAAGCGCGTTAAACTCCTCATTCGCTGCCAAGTACTACGCTCATAAGAGAGTTTGCGCATTGTCAACTCTGTGTCCTGTCAAATACATTGTAATTGCAGTTTATCATATTATGCACAAGTATTTATTTATACGTATCTCCGCTGCTATTCGTGGTATGTCGACAAATCTATGCGCGTTATGCTCCACAGTTGCCGCCAAATACAGCGCACCTGCTCCTGTTTACATTATGTCAACTGGGGTCGAAGACAAATGTAATGTTCTTGTAGTACTGCATACTCAGGATTCAATACATCATTGAACGTATATACACTGCTATTCGTTATATCCCGACAATTCGAAACGCGTTATACTCCTCATTCGCTGCCAAATACTACGCACGTCAGCGAGTTTGCTCATTGTCAACTCTGTGTCCTGTCAAATACATTGTAATTGCAGTTTCTCATATTAGGCTCAAGTATTTATTTAAACGTATCTCCGCTGCCATTCGTGGTATGTCGACAAATCTATGCGCGTAATACTCCTCATTTGCCACCAAATACAGCGCCCCTGCTCCTGTTTGCATTATGTCAACTCGGGTCGAGGACAATTGCAATGTTGTTGTAGTACTGCATATTCAGGATTTAATATTTCATTGAACTTATATACACTGCCATGGTAATATCCCGACAATTCGATGCGCATGAAACTCCACATTTTCTGCCCAATACAGTGCACTTGCTCCTGTTTATATTATGTCAACCCTATTTCGAGGACAAATGCAATGTTGCTGCAGTGCAGCAAATTCATGATTCAATATTTCATTGAACGTATATACACTGCTATTCGTGATATCCCGACAATGTGAAGCGCGTTATACTCCTCATTCGCTGCAAATACTACGCACATCAGCCGGTTTGCGCATTGTCAACTCTGTGTCCTGTCACATACACTGTAATTGCAGTTTATCATTATAGGCACAAGTATTTATTTAAACGTATCTCCGCTGCTATTCGTGGTATGTCGACAAATCTATGCGCTTTATACTTCTCATTTGCTGCCAAATACAGCGCACCTGCTCCCGTTTACATTATGTCAACTCGGGACGAGGACTAATGCAATGTTGTTGTAGTACTGCATATACAGGATTCAATACTTCATTGAATGTATCTACACTGCTATTGGTGATATCCCGACAATTCGATGCGCATGATACTCCACGTTCCCTGCCAAATACAGCGCACCTGCTCCTGTTTACATTATGTCAACTCGGGACGAGGACTAATGCAATGTTGTTGTAGTACTGCATATTCAGGATTCAATACTTCATTGAATGTATCTACACTGCTATTGGTGATATCACGACAATTCGATGCGCGTGATACTCCACGTTCCCTGCCAAATACAGCGCACGTGCTCTTGTTTGCATTATCTCAACTCGGGTCGAGGACTAATGGAATGTTGTTGCAGTACTGCATATTCAGGATTCAATATTTCATTGAACGTATATACACTGCTATTCGTGATATCCCCACAATTCGATGCGCGTTATACTCCTCATTCGCTGCCAAATACTAAGAACATCAGAGAGTTTGCGCATTGTCAACTCTGTTTCCTGTCAAATACATTGCATTTGCTGTTTATCATGTTAGGCACAAGTATTTAGTTAAACGTATCTCCGCTGCTATTCGTGATATTCCGAAAAATCTATGCGCGTTATTCTCCACATTTCCAGCCAAATACGGCGCATCTGCTCCTGTTTACATTATATCAACTGGGGTCGAAGACAAATGCAATGTTCTTGTAGTACTGCATACTCTGGACTCAATACTTCATTGAACGTATCTACACTACTATTGGTGATATTTCGTCAATTCCATGAGCGTGATACTCCACAGCTGCCGCCAAACAGCGGGCCAGCTCTTGTTTACTTTGTGCCAACTGTTTTCGAGGACAAATGCATTGCTTTTGCAGTACAGAATATACCGGATTCAATACTTCATTGAACGTAAATACACTGCTATTGGTGATACCCCGACAATTCGATGCGCATGATACTCCACATTCCCTGCCAAATACAGCGCACCTGCTCCTGTTTACATTATGTCAACTCGGGTCGAGGACAAATGCAATGTCGTTGCAGTACTGCATATCCAGCATTCTATATTTCATTGAACGTATCTACACTGCTACTGGAGATATTTCGTCTATTCCATGCGTCTTGCACTCCACATTTCCTGCCAAATACTGCGCACCTGCTCCTGTTTACATTATGTCAACTCGGGTCGAGGACAACTGCAATGTTGTTGCAGTACAGCATATTCAGGATTCAATATTTCATTGAAAGGCTCTACACTGCTATTGGTGATATCTCGTCAATTCGATGCGCGGTATACCGCACAGATGCTGCCAAATTGAGCGCAAATCAGCCACTTTGCGCTATGTCAACTCAGGACGCTGACTAATTCATTGTAACTGTAGTTTTGCATATTCAGGCTTTTTTATTCAATTAAACGTATCCCCGGTGCTATTGGTGGTATGCCTACCATTCACTGCGCGCTATGCTCCACAGTTGCAACCAAATAGCGGACCTGCTCCTGTTTACATTATATCAACTGGGGTCGAAGACAAATGCAATGTTCTCGTAGTACTGCATACTCAGGACTCAATACTTCATTGAACCTATCTACACTACTATTGGTGATATTTCGTCAATTCCATGAGCGTTATACTCCACAGCAGCCGCCAAACAGCGGGCCAGCGCTTGTTTACATTATGAAAACTGTTTTCGAGGTCAAATGCAATGTTGTTGCAGTACAGCATATACAGGATTCAATATCTCATTGAACGTATATACACTGCCATGGTGATATCCCGACAATTCGATGCGCATGATACTCCACATTTCCTTCCAAATACAGCGCACCTGCTCCTGTTTACATTATGTCATTCGGGTCGAGGACAAATGCATTGTTTTTGCAGTACAGCATATACTGGATTCAATATTTCATTGAATGTATCTACACTGCTACTGGAGATATTTCGCCAATTCGATGCGCGCTATACCGCACAGTTGCTGCCAAATAGAGCGCAAATCAGCCACTTTGCGCTATGTCAACTCAGGTCCCTGCCTAATTCATTGTAATTGTAGTTTTGCATACTTAGGCTTATGTATTCAATTAAACGTATCTCCGGTGCTATTGGTGGTATGCCTACAGTTCTATGCGCGTTATGCTCCACAGTTGCCGCCAAACAGCAGACCTGCTCCTGTTTACATTATGTCAACTCGGATCGAGGACAAATGCAATGTTGTTGCAGTACAGCATATACAGGATTCAATATTTCATTGAACGTATATACACTGCCATGGTGATATCCCGACAATTCGATGCCCATGATACTCCACATTTCCTGCCAAATACAGCGCACCTGCTCCTGTTTACATTAAGTCATTCGGGTCGAGGACAGATGTATTGTTTTTGCAGTACATCATATAACGGATTCAATACTTCATTGAACGTAAATACACTGCTATTGGAGATATCCCGACAATTCGATGCGCATGATACTCCACATTTCCTGCCATATCAGCGCACCTGCTCCTGTTTACATTATGTCATTCGGGTCGAAGACAAATGCATTGTTTTTGCAGCACATCATATACCGGATTATATACTTCATTGAACGTAAATACACTGCTATTGGTGATATCCCGACAATTCCATGCGCGAGATACTCCACATTCCCTGCCAAATACAGCGCACCTGCTCCTGTTTACATTATGTCATTCGGGTCGAGGACAAACGCAATGTTGTTGCAGTACAGCATATTCAGGATTCAATATTTCATTGAACGTATATACACTGCAATTCGTGATATGCCGACAATTCGAAGCGCGTTACACTCCTCATTCGCTGCCAAATACTACGCACATCAGAGAACTGGCGCATTGTCAACTCTGTGTCCTGTCAAATACATTGTAATTGCAGTTTATCAGATTAGGCTCAAGTATTTATTTAAAAGTATCTCCGCTGCTATTCGTGGTACGTCGACAAATCTATGCGCCTTATGCTCCACAGTTGCAACCAAACAGCGGACCTGCTCCTGTTTATATTATGTCAACTGGGGTCGAGGACAAATACAATGTACTTGTAGTACTGCATACTCAGGATTCAATATTTCATTGAATGTATCTACACTGCTATTGGTGAAATCACGACAATTCGATACGCATGATACTCCACATTTCCTGCCAAATACAGCGTACCTGCTCCTCTTCACATTATGTCAACTCAGGTCGAGGACAAATGCAATACTGCTGCAGTACAGCATATTCAGGATTCAACATTTCATTGAGCGTATATACACTGCTATTGGTGATATCCCGACAAATCGATGCGCGTCATACTCCACATTTCCAGCCAAATACGGCGCATCTGCTCCTGTTTACATTATATCAACTGCTGTCGAAGACAAAGGCAATGTTCTTGTAGTACTGCATACTCAGGATTCAATACTTCATTGAACGTATCTACACTACTATTGGAGATATTTCGTCAACTCCATGAGCGTTATACTCCACAGCTGCCGCCAAACAGCGGGCCAGCTCTTGTTTACATTGTGTCAACTGTTTTCGAGGACAACTGCATTATTGTTGCAGTACAGCATAATCAGGATTCAATATTTCATTGAACGTATATACACTGCTATTCGTGATATCCCGACAATTCGATGCGCGTTATACCCCTCATTCGCTGCCAAATACTACGCAGATCGGCCGGATTGCGCATTGTCAACTCTGTGTCCTGTCAAATACATTGTAATTGCAGTTTATCATATTAGGCTCAAGTATTTATTTAATCGTGTCTCTGCTGCTATTTGTGGTATGTCCACAAATCCATGCGCGTTATACTCCTCATATGCCGCCAAATACAGTGCACCTGCTCTTGTTTACATTGTGTCAACTGTGGTCGAGGACAAATGCATTGTTTTTGCAGTACAGCACATACGGGATTCAGTACTTCATTCAACGTATATACACTGCTATTGGCGATATCACGACAAATCGATGCGCGTGATACTCCACATTCCCTGCCAAATACAGCGCACCTGCCTTTGTTTACATTATGTCAACTCGGATCGAGGACAACTGCAATGTTGTTGCAGTACAGCATATTCAGGATTCAATATTTCATTGAAAGGCTCTACACTGCTATTGGTGATACCTCGTCAATTAGATGCGCGGTATACCGCACAGATGCTGCCAAATTGAGCGCAAATCAGCCACTTTGCGCTATGTCAACTCAGGCCCCTGACTAATTCATTGTAACTGTAGTTTTGCATATTTAGGCTTTTTTATTCAATTAAACGTATCCCCGGTGCTATTGGTGGTATGCCTACAATTCAATGCGCGCTATGCTCCACAGTTGCAACCAAACAGCGGACCTGCTCCTGTTTCCATTATGTCAACTCGGGTCGAGGGCAAATGGAATGTTGTTGCAGTACTGCATATCCAGCATTCAATATTTCATTGGACGTATCTACACTGCTACTGGAGATATTTCGTCAATTCCATGCGTCTTGTACTCCACAATTCCTGCCATATACAGCGCACCTGCTCCTGTTTACATTATGTCAACTCGAGTCGAGGACAAATGCAATGTTGTTGCAGTACAGCACAAACAGGATTCAATACTTCACTGAGCATATATACACTGCTCTTGGTGATATCCCGACAATCCGATGCGCGTGATACTCCACATTACATGCCAGGTACAGCGTACATGCTCCTCTTCACATTATGTCAACTCGTTTCGAGGACAAATGCAATGTTGCTGCAGTACAGCATATTCAGGATTCAGCATTTCATTGAACGTATATACACTGCTATTCGTGATATCCCGACAATTCGAAGCGCGTTATACTCCTCATTCGCTGCCAAATACTAAGCACATCAGAGAGTTTGCGCATTGTCAACTCTGTTTCCTGCCAAATACATTGCATTTGCTGTTTATCATGTTAGGCTCAAGTATTTGGTTAAACGTATCTCCGCTGCTATTCGTGATATCCCGACAAATCTATGCGCGTTATTCTCCACATTTCCAGCCAAATACGGCGCATCTGCTCCTGCTCACATTATATCAACTGGGGTCGAAGACAAATGCAATGTTCTTGTAGTACTGCATACTCAGGACTCAATACTTCATTGAACGTATCTACACTACTATTGGTGACATTTCGTCAATTCCATGAGCGTGATACTCCACAGCTGCCGCCAAACAGCGGGCCAGCTCTTGTTTACATTGTGCCAACTGTTTTCGAGGTCAAATGCAATGTTGTTGCTGTACAGCATATACAGGATTAAATATTTCATTGAACGTATATACACTGCCATGGTGATATACCGACAATTCGATGCGCATGATACTCCACATTTCCTGCCAAATACAGCGTACCTGCTCCTCTTCACATTATGTCAACTCGGGTCGAGGACAAATGCAATACTGCTGCAGTACAGCATATTCAGGATTCAACATTTCATTGAGCGTATATACACTGCTATTGGTGATATCCCGACAAATCGATGCGCGTCATACTCCACATTTCCAGCCAAATACGGCGCATCTGCTCCTGTTTACATTATATCAACAGCTGTCGAAGACAAAGGCAATGTTCTTGTAGTACTGCATACTCAGGATTCAATACTTCATTGAACGTATCTACACTACTATTGGAGATATTTCGTCAACTCCATGAGCGTTATACTCCACAGCTGCCGCCAAACAGCGGGCCAGCTCTTGTTTACATTGTGTCAACTGTTTTCGAGGACAACTGCATTATTGTTGCAGTACAGCATAATCAGGATTCAATATTTCATTGAACGTATATACACTGCTATTCGTGATATCCCGACAATTCGATGCGCGTTATACTCCTCATTCGCTGCCAAATACTACGCAGATCGGCCGGATTGCGCATTGTCAACTCTGTGTCCTGTCAAATACATTGTAATTGCAGTTTATCATATTAGGCTCAAGTATTTATTTAATCGTGTCTCTGCTGCTATTTGTGGTATGTCCACAAATCCATGCGCGTTATACTCCTCATATGCCGCCAAATACAGTGCACCTGCTCTTGTTTACATTGTGTCAACTGTGGTCGAGGACAAATGCATTGTTTTTGCAGTACAGCACATACGGGATTCAGTACTTCATTCAACGTATATACACTGCTATTGGCGATATCACGACAAATCGATGCGCGTGATACTCCACATTCCCTGCCAAATACAGCGCACCTGCTCCTGTTTACATTATGTCAACTCGGATCGAGGACAAATGCAATGTTGTTGCAGTACAGTATATACAGAATTCAAAATTTCATTGAACGTATATACACTGCTATTGGTGATATCCCGACAATTCCATGCGCGCGATACTCCACATTCCCTGCCAAATAGAGCGCACCTGCTCGTGTTTACATTATGTCAACTCGGATCGAGGACAAATGCAATCTTTTTGCAGTACTGGATATGCAGTATTCAATATTTCGTCGAACGTATATGCACTGCTATTGGTGATATCCCGACAATTCGATGCGCGTGACACTCCACATTACCTGCCAAATACTGCGTACCTGCTCCTCTTCACATTATGTCAACTCGGGTCGAGGACAAATGCAATGTTGCTGCAGTACAGCATATTCAGGATTCAACATTTCATTGAACGTATATACACTGCTATTCGTGATATCCCGACAATTCGAAGCGCGTCATACTCCTCATTCGCTGCCAAATACTAAGCACATCAGAGAGTTTGCGCATTGTCAACTCTGTTTCCTGTCAAATAAATTGTATTTGCTGTTTATCATGTTAGGCTCAAGTATTTAGGTAAACGCATCTCCGCTGCTATTCGTGGTATGTCGACAAATCTATGCGCGTTATACTCCACAGTTGCCGCCAAACAGTGCACCTGCTCCTGTTTACATTATGTCATTCAGGTCGAGGACAAATGCATTGTTTTGGCAGTACATCATATACCGGATTCAATACTTGATTGAACGTACATACACTGCCATTGGTGATATCCCGACAATTCGATGCGCGTGATACTCCACATTACCTGCCAAATACGGCGCACCTACTCCTGTTTACATTATGTCAACACGGATCGAGGACAACTGCAATGTTGTTGCAGTACAGCATATACAGGATTCAATATTTCATTGAACGCATATACACTGCCATGGTGATATCCCGACAATTCGATGCCCATGATACTCCACATTCCCTGCCAAATACAGCGCACGTGCTCTTGTTTAAATTATGCCAACTCGGGTCGAGGACAAATGCAATGTTTTTGCCGTACTGCATATCCAGGACTCAGTACTTCATTCAACGTATATACACTGCTATTGGTGATATCCCGACAATTCGATGCGCGTGATACTCCACATTACCTGCCAAATACAGCGTACCTGCTCCTCTTCACATTATGTCAACTCGGGTCGAGGACAAATGCAATGTTGCTGCAGTACAGCATATTCAGGATTCAACATTTCATTGAACGTATATACACTGCTATTCGTGATATCCCGACAATTCGAAGCGCGTCATACTCCTCATTCGCTGCCAAATACTAAGCACATCAGAGAGTTTGCGCATTGTCAACTCTGTTTCCTGTCAAATAAATTGTATTTGCTGTTTATCATGTTAGGCTCAAGTATTTAGTTAAACGTATCTCCGCTGCTATTCGTGGTATGTCGACAAATCTATGCGCGTTATACTCCACAGTTGCCGCCAAACAGCGCAACTGCTCCTGTTTACATTATGTCATTCGGGTCGAGGACAAATACATTGTTTTGGCAGTACATCATATACCGGAGTCAATACTTGATTGAACGTACATACACTGCCATTGGTGATATCCCGACAATTCGATGCGCGTGATACTCCACATTACCTGCCAAATACGGCCCACCTACTCCTGTTTACATTATGTCAACACGGATCGAGGACAAATGCAATGTTGTTGCAGTACAGTATATACAGAATTCAAAATTTCATTGAACGTATATACACAGCTATTGGTGATATCCCGACAATTCCATGCGCGTGATACACCACATTCCCTGCCAAATACAGCGCACCTGCTCGTGTTTACATGATGTCAACTCGGATCGAGGACAAATGCATTGTTTTTGCAGTACAGCACATACGGTATGCAGTACTTCATTCAACGTATATACACTGCTATTGGCAATATCACGACAAATCGATGCGCGTGATACTCCACATACCCTGCCAAATACAGCGCACGTGCTCTTGTTTAAATTATGCCAACTCGGGTCAAGGACAAATGCAATGTTTTTGCCGTACTGCATATCCAGGATTCAATACTTCATTGAACGTAAATACACTGCTATTGGTGATATCCCGACAATTCCATGCGCGTGATACTCCACATTCCCTGCCAAATACAGCGCACTTGCTCGTGTTTACATTATGTCAACTCGGATAGAGGACAAATGCGCTGCTGTTGCAGTACAGCATATACAGGATTCACTATTCCATTGAACGTATATACACTGCTATTCGTCATAGGCCCACAATTCGAAGCGCGTTATACTCCTCATTCGCTGCCAAATACTAAGCACATCAGAGAGTTTGCGCATTGTCAACTGTGTTTCCTGTCAAATAAATTGTATTTGCTGTTTATCATGTTAGGCTCAAGTATTTAGTTAAACGTATCTCCGCTGCTATTCGTGGTATGTCGACAAATCTATGCGCGTTATACTCCACAGTTGCCGCCAAACAGCGCACCTGCTCCTGTTTACATTATGTCATTCGGGTCGAGGACAAATGCATTGTTTTGGCAGTACATCATATACCGGATTCAATACTTCATTGAACGTACATACACTGCCATTGGTGATATCCCGACAATTCGATGCGCGTGATACTCCACATTACCTGCCAAATACGGCGCACCTACTCCTGTTTACATTATGTCAACACGGATCGAGGACAAATGCAATGTTGTTGCAGTACAGCATATACAGGATTCAATATTTCATTGAACGTATATACACTGCCATGGTGATATCCCGACAATTCGATTCGCATGATACTCCACATTTCCTGCCAAATACAGCGCACGTGCTCTTATTTAAATTATGCCAACTCGGGTCGAGGACAAATGCAATGTTTTTGCCGTACTGCATATCCAGGATTCAATACTTCATTGAACCTATCTACACTACTATTGGTGATATTTCGTCAATTCCATGAGCGTTATACTCCACAGCAGCCGCCAAACAGCGGGCCAGCGCTTGTTTACATTATGAAAACTGTTTTCGAGGTCAAATGCAATGTTGTTGCAGTACAGCATATACAGGATTCAATATCTCATTGAACGTATATACACTGCCATGGTGATATCCCGACAATTCGATGCGCATGATACTCCACATTTCCTGCCAAATACAGCGCACCTGCTCCTGTTTACAATATGTCAACTCGGGTCGAGGACAAATGCAATGTTGCTGCAGTACAGCATATTCAGGATTCAATATTTCATTGAACGTATATACACTGCTATTCGTCATATCCCGACAGTTCGATGCGAGTTGTACTCCGCATTCCCTGCCAAGTACTACGTTCATCAGAGTGTTTGCGCATTGTCAACTCTGTGTCCTGTCAAGTACATTGTAATTGCAGATTGTCATATTAGGCTCAATTATTTATTTAAACGTATCTACGCTGCTATTCGTGGTATGTCGACAAATCTGTGCGCGTTATATTCCTCATTTGCCGCCAAATACAGCGCACCTGCTCCTGTTTACATTGTATCAAGTGTGGTCGAGGACAAATGCATTGTTTTTGCAGTACAGCACATTCAGGATTCAATATTTCATTGAACGGATCTACACTGCTATTTGTGATATCTCGCCAATTCGATGCGCGGTATACCGAACAGTTGCTGCCAAATAGAGCGCAAATCAGCCACTGTGCGCTATGTCAACTCAGGCCCCTGCCTAATTCATTGTAATTGTAGTTTTGCATGTTTAGGCTTAAGTATTCAATTAAACGTATCTCCGGTGCTATTGGTGGTATGCCTACAATTTGATGCGCGTTATACTCCACAGTTGCCGCCGAATACAGCGCTCCTGTCTCTGTTTACATTATGTCAACTTGGGTCGAGGACAAAAGCAACGTTGTTGTAGTACTGCATTTTCAGGATTCAATACTTCATTGAATGTATCTACACTGCTATTGGTCATATCACGACAATTCGATGCGCGTGATACTACACATTTCCTGCCAAATACGGCACACCTGCTCCTGTTTACATTATGTGAACTCGGGTCGAGGACAAATCCAATGTTTTTGCAGTACAGGATATTCAGGATTGAATATGTCATTGGACGTATATACACTGCTATTGGTGATATCCTGACAATTCGATGCGCCTTATACTCCTCATTCGCTGCCAAATACTACGCACATCAGCCGGTTTGCGCTGTCAACTCTGTGTCCTGTCAAATACATTGTAATTGCAGTTTATCATATTAGGCTCAAGTATTTATTTAAACGTATCTCCGCTGCTATACGTGGTATGTCGACAAATCTATGCGCGTTATACTCCTCATTTGTCGCCAAATACAGCGCACCTGCTCCTGTTTACATTATGTCAACTCGGGTCGAGGACAATTCCAATGTTGTTGTAGTACTGCATATTCAGGATTCAATACTTCATTGAATGAATCTACACTGCTATTTGTGATATCTCGTCAATTCGATGCGCGGTATACCGCACAGTTGCTGCCAAATAGAGCGCAAATCAGCCACTTTGCGCTATGTCAACTCAGGTCCCTGCCTAATTCATTGTGTTACGACCGTCCGCGGAGAGACGCGGTCGCTAGGAATACGCGTCAGCGAGAGGCGTAAATTCTCGCTACGATTCAGTTAATCGACGCCGCGAAGTAGTCGCTCCCCTGTTTCGTTTAGGACAACAGAGGTGGTTGATTGAATATACACGTTGTAAGAAGTTGCAAATCGCCGTTTATTCTAACCACTTGTAAGGACGATAGCTACGTCGGTGCGTAAGTTCAAGATGGCTGAGTAAGCCGGGCGAAGGATGTTGCCTGGACGACGGATAGCAAAACAGTCCAGTTCGGTGTCGATGTCGTAGCGGACGAGAATGTAGTATGCCGACTGACTTGCGTGGATCCTTGATGTAGACTCCAATTGCTTGACGTGTAGAGTGAGTAGAGTTGACTTGATAAGAGTACCAAGACGAGACTGAGTCGAGACTCAGACCAGACTAATAATAAACTGAGGTACAGCGACGATGTTGTGTCATAGGAAAGCTAGCGATGAGTGTTTCTAGCGTACAGGACCATCGGATTTGTTGGCGACGGTTTTGCCTCTGAGGGTGAGGGAGGTAGGCTTCGTTGTTAATTGGTTAAACGAAGGTTGATGGCCTAGGAAGGGTCTTAGCTGCCCTCGATAGAAAGTGGCTATTAAAAGAAAGGTTGTATCGTATGTTAGAAAAACTAACTTTCCCGGGTCAAGCCGTAGTAGACAATAATCGTAAAAAACGCGATTTAAATAAGGCTATTTGTTGGGTCTGAAGGACCTTCGCTTGCAAATTACTGGGATTTATGATGGGCCCTTATGCTTAATGGGGGTCCGCCGTAAGGATGAATGGACATCTGGCGTCCGTCTGGCACGCGATGTATGACCTGGTCTAGGTAGAGGGTCGCGCGGCGTAACACATTCTAATTGTAGTTTTGCATATTTAGGCTTAAGTATTCAATTAAACGGATCTCCGGTGCTATTGATGGTATGCCTACAATTCGATGCGCGTTATACTCCACATTCCCTGCCAAATACAGCGCACCTGCTCCTGTTAACATTATGTCAACTCGGATCGAGGACAAATGCCATGATGTTGCATTACAGCATATACAGGATTCAATATTTAATTGAACGTATATACTCATCCATGGTGATATCCCGACAATTCGATGCGCATGATACTCCACATTTCCTGCCAAATACAACGCACCTGCTCCTGTTTACATTATGTCAACTCGGGTGAAGGACAAATGCAATGTTTTTGCAGTACAGCACATTCAGGATTCAATATTTCATTGAAGGGATCTACACTGCTATTGGTGATATCTTGTCAATTCGATGCGCGGTATACCGCACACTTGCTGCCAAATAGAGCGCAAATCATCCACTGTGCGCTATGTTAACTCAGGTCCCTGCCTAATTCATTGTAATTGTAGTTTTGCATATTCAGGCTCAAGTATTCAATTAAACGTATCTCCGATGCTATTGGTGGTATGCCTACAATTCGATGCGCGTTATGCTCCACAGTTGCCGCCAAATACAGCGCACCTGCCCCTGTTTACATTGTATCAACTTGGGTCGAGGACAAATGCAACGCTTTGTAGTACTGCATATTCAGGATTAAATACTACGTTGAATGTACCTACACTGCTATTGGTGATATCGCGGCAATTTGAAGTGCGTTATACTCCTCATTCGCTGCCAAATGCTACGCACATCAGAGAGTGTGGGCATTGTCAACTCTGTGTCCCGTCAAATACATTGTAATTGCAGTTTATCATATTAGGCTCAAGTATTTATTTAAACGTATCTCCGCTGCTATTCGCGGTATGTCGACAGATCTATGCGCGTTATACCCCTCATTTGCCGCCAAATACAGCGGACCTGCTCCTGTTTACATTATGTCAACTGGGGTCGAGGACAATTGCAATGTTGTTGCAGTACAGCATATTTTGGAATCGATATTTCATTGAACGTAAATACAGTGTTATTGGTGATATCCCGACAACTCGACGAGCGTGATACTCCACATTCCCTGCCAAATACAGCGCACCTGCTCCTGTTTACATTATGACAACCCGGGTCGAGGACAAATGCTACGTTGTTGTACTACTGCATATTCAGGATTCAATTCTTCATTGAATGTATCTACACTGATATTGGTGACATCACGACAATTCGATGCGCGTGATACTCCACATTCCCTGCCAAATACAGCGCACCTGCTCCTGTTTACATTATGTCAACTCGGGTCGTGGACAAATGCTACGTTGTTGTAGTACTGCATATTCAGGATTCAATATTTCATAAAACGGATCTACACTGCTATTTGTGGTATCTCGTCAATTCGATGCGCGGTATACCGCACAGCTGCTGCCAAATAGAGCGCAAATCAGCCACTGTGCGCTGTGTCAACTCAGGTCCCCGCCTAATTCATTGTAATTGTATTTTTGTATATTTTGGCTGATGTATTCAATTAAACGTACCTCCGGTGCTAGAGGTGGTATGCCTACAATTCGATGCGCGTGATACTCCGCATTCCCTGCCAAATACAGCGCACCTGCTCCTGTTTACATTATGTCAACTCGGGTCGAGGGCAAATGCTACGTTGTTGTAGTACTGCATATTCAGGATTCAATTCTTCATTGAATGTATCTACACTGCTATTGGTGATATCACGACAATTCGATGCGCGTGATACTCCACATTCCCTGCCAAATACAGCGCACCTGCTCCTGTTTACATGATGTCAACTCGGGTCGAGGACAATTGCAATGTTGTTGCAGTACAGCAGATTCAGGATTCAATATTTCGTTAAACGGATCTACAGTGCTATTTGTGATATCTCGTCAATTCGATGTGCGGTATACCGCACAGTTGCTGCCAAATGGAGCGCAAATCAGCCACTTTGCGCTATGTCAACTCAGGTCCCTGCCTAATTCATTGTAATGGTAGTTTTGCTTATTTAGGCTTATGTATTCAATTAAACTTATCTCCGCTGCTATTCGTGGTATGCCGACAAATCCGTGCGCGTGAGACTCCTCATTTGCCGCCAAATACACCGGACCAACTCCTGTTTACATTATGTCAAGTGAGGTCGAGGACAATCGCAATGTTGTTGTAGTACTGCATATTCAGGATTCAATATTTCATTGAACGTATATACACTGCCATCGTAATATCCCGACAATTCGATGCGCATGAAACTCCACATTTTCTGCCAAATACAGTGCACTTGCTCCTGTTTATATTATGTAAACTCGTTTCGAGGATAAATGCAATCTTGCTGCAGTGCAGCAAATTCAGGATTCAATATTTCATTGAACGTATATACACTGCTATTCGTAATATCCCGACAATTCGATGCGCGTTGTGCTCCACAGTTGCCGCCAAACAGCGCACCTGCTCCTGTATACATTATGTCAACTCGATTCCCGGACAAATGCCATGTTTTTGCAGTACAGCACATTCAGGATTCAATATTTCATTGAACGGATCTACACTGCTATTGGTGATATCTCGTCAATTCGATGCGCGGTATACCGCACACTTGCTGCCAAATAGAGCGCAAATCAGCCACTTTGCGCTATGTCAACTCTGCTCCCTGCCCAATTCATTGTAATTGTGGTTTAGCATATTTAGGCCTAAGTATTCAATTAAACGGATCTCCGGTGCTATTGGTGGTATGCCTACAATTCGATGCGCGTTATGCTCTACAGTTGCCGCCAAATACAGCATACCTGCCACTGTTTACTTTATATCAACTTGGGTTGAGGACAAATGCAACGTTTTTGTAGTACTGCATACTCAGGATTCAATACTTCATTGCATGTATCTACAATGCTACTGGTGATATCACTACAATTCGATACGCGTGGTACTCCACATTTCCTGCCAAATACAGCGCACCTGCGCCTGTTTACACTATGTCAACTTGGGTCGAGGACAAATGCAACGTTGTTGTAGTACTGCTTATTCAGGATTCAATACTTCATTGAATGTATCTACACTGCTATTGGTGATATCACGACAATTCGATGCTCGTGATACTCCACATTCCCTGCCAAATATAGCGCACCTGCTCCTGTTTACGTTATGTCAACTCGGGTCGGGGACAAATGCATTGTTTTTGCAGTATAGCACATACAGGATTCAATACTTCACTGAACATATATACACTGCTATTGGTGATATCCCGACAATTCCATGCGCGTGATACTCCACATTACCTGCCAAATACAGCGCACCTGCTCCTGTTTACATTATGTCAACTGGGGTCGAAGACAATTGCAATGTTGTTGCAGTACACCACATTCAGGATTCCGTATTTCATTGAACGTACATATCCTGCAATTTGTGATATCCCGACAATTCGATGCGCGTTATACTCCTCATTCGCTGCAGAATACTACGCACATCAGCCGGTTTGCGCATTGTCAACTCTGTGTCCTGTCAAATACATTGTAATTGCAGTTTATCATATTAGGCTCAAATTTTTATTTAAACGTATCTCCGCTGCTATTCGTGGTATGTCGACAAATCTATGCGCGTTATACTCCTCATTTTCCGCCAAATACAGCGGACCTGCTCCTGTTTATATTATGTCAACTGGTGTCGAAGACAAATGCAATGTTCTTGTAGTACTGCATACTCAGGATTCAATATTTCATTGAATGTATCTACACTGTTATTGGCGATATCCCGAGAATTCCATGCGCGTGATACTCCACATTACCTGCCAAATACAGCGCACCTGCTCCTGTTTACATTATGTCAACTCGGCTCGGGGACAAATGCAATGTTTTTGCAGTACTGCATATTCAGGATTCAATATTTCATTGACCGTATATACACTGCTATTGGTGATATCCCGACAATTCGATGCGCGTTATACTCCTCATTCGCTGCCAAATACAGCGCGCGTCATTCAATTCGATGCGCGTTCTACTCCACACTTGCTCTCGTATATAGCGCACCTGCTCTTGTTTAAATTATATCAACTCGGGTCATGGTCAAATCCAATGTTATTGCTGTACTGCATATTCAGGATTCAATATTCCCTTAATTGTTTATACACTGCTATTGGTGAAATCTCGACAATTCGACGTGCGTTACTCCACATATGCGGCCAAATTCAGCGCACGTCATTCGGTTTGCCCTATGTCAACTCTGGGCCCTGTCAAGTGCAGCGTAATTGCAATTTTGCAGAGTCTGTGTTAAATACTCAATTAAACGTATCCGCACTGTTATTGGTGATATCTAGACAAGTGGTTCAGCGTTAAACTCCTCATTCGCTGCGAAATTAAGCGGAGCTGCTCCAGTTTACATTAGGTCAAATCGGGTCGAGGTCAAATCCAATGTTATTGCAGTACTGTATATTCAGCCTTCAATATTCAATTGAACGTTGCTTCGTTTCGATTGGAGATACGAAGAAAATTCGATGCGCGTTCTACTCCACAGATGCTGCCAAATACAGCGCACATCAACCGGTTTACTCAATGTCAACTCTGTGTCCTGTCAAATCCAGCGTAATTGCCGTTTTAAAATATTCTACCGTTAATATTCAATTAAACGTGTCTCCGCCGCTATTGGTGGTATGTCGACAATTCGAAGCGCTTTACACACCACATTTCCTGCCAAATACAGCGCACATGCTCCCGTTTACATTTTGCCAACTCGGGTCGAGGTCAAATCCAATGTTATTGCTATGCTGCTTATCCAGGCTTCAATTATCAATTGAACGAATCTGTACTACTATTGGTGATATGTCGACAATTCGATGCGCGCTATCCCGCACATTTGCTGCAAGAAATAGAGCACAGCAACCAGTTTGCGCAATGTCAACTCTGTGTCCTATCAAATACAGCGTTATTCCTGTTTTGCATAGTCAGTTTTAAATATTCATTTGAGCGTATTCCAGTTTCTATTCCAGATATCTCGATAGCTCGATACGCGTTAAACTCCACATTTGCTGCCAAATAGAGCGCACTTGCAACTGTTTACATTAAGTAATCTCGGATCGAGGTAAAATCCAATGCTATTGCTGTACTGCATATTCAGGAATCAATATTCCATTGAAATTTTCTACACTGCTATTGGTGATATCCCGACAATTCGATGCGCGTTATACTCCTAATTCGATGCCAAATACTATGCACATCAGCCGGTTTGCGCATTATCAACTCTGTGTCCTGTCAAATACATTGCAATCGCAGTTTATCATATTAGGCTCAATTATTTATTTAAACGTATCTTCGCTGCTATTCGTGGTATGTCGACAAATCTATGCGCGTTATACTCCTCATTTGCCGCCAAATACGGGGGACCTGCTCCTGTTCACATTATGTCAACTGGGGTCGAAGACAAATGCAATATTGTTCAGGTACTGCATATTCAGGATTCAATATTTCATTGAACGGATCTACACTGCTAATGGTGATATCTCGTCAATTCGATGCGCGTGATACTCCACTGTTCCTGCCAAATACGGCGCACCTGCTCCTGTTTACATTATGTCAACTCGGGTCGAGGACAAATCCAATGATTTTGCAGTACAGGATATTCAGGATTCAATATTTCATTGATCGTATATACACTGCTATTAGTGATATCTTGGCAAATCTATGCGCGCTATACTCCTCATTTGCCGCCAAATAAAGCGGACCTGCTCCTGTTAACATTAAGTCAACTGGGGTCGAGGACAATTGCAATGTTGTTGCAGTAAAGCATATTCAGGAATCAATATTTCATTGAAGAGACCTACACTGCTATTTGTGATATCTCGTCAATTCGATGCGCGGTATGCCGCACAGTTGCTACCAAATAGAGCGCAAATCAGCCACTTTGCGCTATGTAAACTCAGGACCGTGCCGAATTCATTGCAATTGTATTTTTCCATATTTAGGCTTATGTATTCAATTAAACGTATCTCCGGTGCAATAGGTGGTATGCCTACAATTCGATGCGCGTTATGCTCCACAGCTGCCGCCAAACAGCGCACCTGCTCCTGTTTACATTATGTCAACTCGGGTCGGGGACATATCCAATGTTTTTGCCGTTCAGGATATTCAGGATTCAATATTTCATTGATCGTATATACACTGCCATTAGTGATATCCTGACAATTCGATGGGCGTTGTACTCCTCATTGGCTGCCAAATACTACGCAGATCAGCCGGTTTGCGCATTGTCAACTCTGTGTCCTGTCAAATACATTGTAATTGCAGATTATCATGTTACGCTCAAGTATTTATTTAAACGTATCTCCGCTGCTATTAGTGGTATGTCGACAAATCTATGCGCGTCATACTCCTCATTTGCCGCCAAACAGCGCACCTGCTCCTGTTTACATTATGTCAACTCGGGTCGAGGACAAATCCAATGATTTTGCAGTACAGGATATTCAGGATTCAATATTTCATTTGACGGATCTACACTGCTATTGGTGATATCTCGTCAATTCGATGCGCGGTATACAGCACGCTTGCTGCCAGATAGAGCGCAAATCAGCCACTTTGCGCTATGTCAACTCTGCTCCCTGCCCAATTCATTGTAATTGTGGTTTAGCATATTTAGGCCTAAGTATTCAATTAAACGGATCTCCGGTGCTATTGGTGGTATGCCTACAATTCGATGCGCGTTATGCTCTACAGTTGCCGCCAAATACAGCATACCTGCCCCTGTTTACTTTATATCAACTTGTGTTGAGGACAAATGCAACGTTTTTGTAGTACTGCATATTCAGGATTCAATACTTCATTGAATGTATCTATATTGCTATTGGTCATATCACGACAATTCGAAGCGAGTTGTACTCCAAATTCCCTGCCAAACACAGCGCACCTGCTCCTGTCTACATTATCTCAACTCGGGTCGAGGACAAATGTTACGTTGTTGTAGTACTGCATATTCAGGATTCAATTCTTCATTGAATGTATCTACACTGCTATTCGTGATTCCGACAATTCGAAGCGCGTTATACTCCACATTCCCTGGCAAACACAGCGCACCTGCTCCTGTTTACATTATGTCAACTCGGGTCAGGGACAAATGCAATGTTTCTGCAGTACAGCACATTCAGGAATCAATATTTCATTGAACGGATCTACACAGCTATTGGTGATATCCCGACAATACGATGCGCTTGATACTCCACATTTCCTGCCAAATACGGCACACCTGCTCCTGTTTACATTATGTCAACTCGGGTCGAGGACAAATGCAATGTTTTTGCAGTACTGCATATCCAGGATACAATACTTCATTGAACGTATCTACACTGCTGCTGGAGATATGTCGTCTACTCCATGCGCCTTGTACTCCACATTTCCTGCCAAATACAGCGCACATGCCCCTGTTTACATTATGTCAACTGGGGTCGAAGACAATTGCAATGTTGTTGCAGTACACCATATTCAGGATTCAATATTTCATTGAACGTACATACACTGCTATTGGTGATATCCCGACAATTCGATGAGCGTTATACTCCTCATTCTCTGCAGAATACTACGCACATCAGCCGGTTGGCGCATTGTCAACTCTGTGTCCTGTCAAATACATTGTAATTGCAGTTTATCATATTAGGCTCAAGTATTTATTTAAACGTATCTCCGTTGCTATTCGTGGTATGTCGACAAATCTATGCGCGTTATACTCCTCATTTGCCGCCAAATACAGCGCACGTGCTCCCGTTTACATTATGTCAACTGGGGTCGAGGACAATTGCAATGTTGTGGCAGTACAGCACAGTCAGGATTCAATATTTCATTGAACGGATCTACAATGCTGTTTGTGATATCTCGTCAATTCGATGCGCAGTTTACCGCACAAGTGCTGCCAAATAGAGCGCATATCAGCCACTTTGCGCTGTGTCAACTCAGGTCCCTGCCTAATTCATTGTAATTGTATTTTTGCATATTTAGTCTTATGTATTCAATTAAACGTATCTGCGGAGCTATAGGTGGTATGCCTACAATTCGATGCGCGTTATGCTTCACAGTTGCAGCCTAATACAGCGCACCTGCTCCTGTTTACATTATGTCAACTCGGGTCGAGGACATATGCAATGTTTTTGTAGTACAGCATATTCGGGATTCAATATTTCATTGAACGTATATACACTGCTATTGGTGATATCTCGACAATTCGAAGCGCCTTATACTCCTCATTCGCTGCCAAATACAACGCACATCAACCGGTTTGCGCAATATCAACTCTGTCTCCCTGTCAAATCCTTTGGAATTGCAGTTTAGCATATTTAGGATTAAGTATTCAATTAAACGTATCTCCGCTGCTATTGGTGGTAAGTCCAGAATTTGATGCGCGTTATACCCCACATTTGCTGCCAAATACAGCGCACGTGCTCTTGTTTACATTATGTCAAGTCGGGTCGAGTACAAATGCAATGTTGTTGTAGTACTGCATATTCAGGATTCAATACTTCATTGAATGTATCTACACTGCTATTGGTGATATCCCGGCAATTTGAAGCGCGTTTTACTCCTCATTCGCTGCCATATGCTACGCACGTCAGAGAGTGTGGGCATTGTCAACTCTGTGTCCAGTCAAATACATTGTAATTGCAGTTTATCATATTAGGCTCAAGTATTTATTTAAAGGTATCTCCGCTGCTATTAGTGGTATGTCGACAAATCTATGCGCGTTATACTCCTCATTTGCCGCCAAATACAGCGGACCTGCTCCTGTTTACATGATGTCAACTGGGGTCGAGGACAATTGCAATGTTGTTGCAGTACAGCATATTTAGGAATCAATATTTCATTGAACAGACCTACACAGCTATTTGTGATATCTCGTCAATTCGATGCGCGGTATGCCGCACAGTTGCTGCCAAATAGAGCGCAAATCAGCCACTTTGCGCCATGCAAACTCAGGTCCGTGCCTAATTCATTGTAATTGTATTATATTTTTGCATATTTAGGCTTATGTATTCAAATTAAACGTATCTCCGGTGCTATAGGTTGTATGCCTACAATTCGATGCGCGTTATGCTCCACAGCTGCCGCCAAACAGCGCACCTGCTCCTGTTTACATTATGTCAACTCGGGTCGAGGACAAATCCAATGTTTTTGCAGTACAGGATATTCAGAATTCAATATTTCATTGATCGTATATACACTGCTATCAGTGATATCCTGACAATTCGATGCGCGTTGTACTCCTCATTCGCTGCCAAATACTACGCAGATCAGAGAGTTTGCGCATTGTCAACTCTGTGTCCTGTCAAATACATTGTAATTGCAGCTTATCATATTAGGCTCAAGTATTTATTTAAACGTATCTCCGCTGCTATTAGTGGTATGTCGACAAATCTATGCGCGTTATACTCCTCATTTGCCGCCAAATACAGCGGACCTGCACCTGTTTACATTATGTCAACTGGGGTCGAGGACGAATCCAATGTTTTTGCAGTACAGGATATTCAGGATTCAATTCTTCATTGAATGTATCTACACTGCTATTGGTCATATCACGACAATCGGTGCGCGTGATACACCACATTCCCTGCCAAATACAGCGCACCTGCTCTTGTTTACATTGTGTCAACCGTGGTCGTGGACAAATGCATTGTTTTTGCAGTACAGCATATACCGGATTCAATACTTCATTGAACGTATATACACTGTTTTTGGTTATATCCCGACCATTCGGTGAGCGTGAAACTCCACATTTCCTGCCACATACGGCGCACCTGTTGCTGTTTACATTATATCAACTCGGGTCGAGGACTAATGCAATGTTTTGCAGTACAGCATATTCATGATTCAATATTCCATTGAACGGATCTACACTGCTATTGGTAATATCCCGACAATTCGATGCGCGTTATACTCCTCATTCGCTGCAAAATACTACGCACATCAGCCGGTGTGCGCATTGACAACTCTATGCCCTGTCAAATACATTGTAGTTGCAGTTTATCATATTAGGCACAAGTATTTATTTAAACGTATCACCGCTGCTATTCGTGGTATGTCGACAAATCTATGCGCGTTATACTTCTCATTTGCCGCCAAATACGGCGCCCCTGCTCCTGTTTACATTATGTCAACTCGGGTCGAGGTCAAACGTTACGTTGTTGTAGTACTGCATATTCAGGATTCAATACTTCATTGAATGTATCTACACTGCTATTGGTGATATCACGACAATTCGATCTGCGTGATACTCCACATTCCCTGCCAAATACAGCGCATCTGATCCTGTTTACATTATGTCAACTCGGGTCGAGGACAAATGCTACGTTGTTGTAGTACTGCATATCAGGATTCAATTCTTCATTGAATGTATCTACACTACTATTGGTGATATCACGACAATACGATGCGCGTGATACTCCACATTTTCTGCCAAATACAGCGCACCTGCTCCTGTTTACATTATGTCAACTCGGGTCGAGGACAAATCCTACGTTGATGTAGTACTGCATATTCAGGATTCAATATTTCATTGAACGTATATACACCGCTATTAGTGATATCCCGTCAATTTGAAGCGTGTCATACTCCTCATTCGCTGCCAAATACTACGCACATCAGAGAGGTTGTGCATTGTCAACTCTGTGTCCTGTCAAATACATTGTATTTGCAGTTTATCATATTATGCACAAGTATTTATTTAAACGTATCTCCGCTGCTATTCGTGGTATGTCGACAAATCTATGCGCGTTATACTCCTCATTTGCTGCCAAATACAGCGCACCTGCTCCGGTTTACATTATGTCAACTCGGATCGAGGACTAATGCAATGTTGTTATAGTATTGCATATTCAGGATTCAATACTTCATTGAATGTATCTACACTGCTATTGGTGATATCCCGACAATTCGATGCGCGTTATACTCCTCATTCGCTGCAGAATACTACGCACATCAGCCGCTTGGCGCATTGTCAACTCTGTGTCCTGTCAAATACATTGTAATTGCAGTTTATCATATTAGGCTCAAGTATTTATTTAAACGTATCTCCGCTGCTATTCGTGGTATGTCGACAAATCTATGCTCGTTATACTCCTCATTTGCCGCCAAATACAGCGCACCTGCTCCCGTTTACATTATGTCAACTGGGGTCCAGGTCAAATCCAATCGTTTTGCAGTACTGCAAATTCAGGATTCAATATCGCATTGAACGTTTCTACACTGCTATTGGTGATATCTCGACAATTCGAAGTGCGTTATACTCCTCATTCGCTGCCAAATACAACGCACATAAACCGGTTTGCGCAATATCAACTCTGTGTCCCTGCCAAATCCATTGTATTGCAGTTTAGCGTATTTAGGCTTAAGTATTCAATTAAACGTATCTCCGCTGCTATTGGTTGTAAGTCCAGACTTTGATGCGCGTTAAACCCCACATTTGCTGCCAAATACAGAGCACATTAACCGGTTCGCGCAATGTCAACTCTATACCCTGTCGAATACATTGTATTTGCAGTTTCGCCTATTTGGGCCTAAGTACTCAATTAAACCTATTTTCGCTGTTATTGGTGGTATCTGGACAACTCGATGCGCGTCAAACCCGACATTTTCTGCCAAATACAGCGGACCTGCTCTTGTTTACATTATGACATCTTCTGTCGAGGTCAAATCCAATCGTTTTGCAGTACTGCAAATTCAGGATTCAATATCCCATTGAACGTTTCTACACTGCTATTGGTGATATCTCGTCAATTCGATGCGCGGTATACCGCACACTTGCTGCCAAATAGGGCGCAAATCAGACACTGTGCGCTGTGTCAACCCAGGACCCTGCCTAACTCATTGTAATTGTAGTTTTGCATATTTAGGCTTAAGTATTCAATTAAACGTATCTCCGGTGCTATTGGAGGTATGCCTAGAACTCGATGCGCGTTATACTCCACAGTTCACGCCAAATACAGCGCACGTGCTCTTGTTTACATTATATCAACTCGGGTCGAGTACAAATGCAATGTTGTTGTAGTACTGCATATTCAGGATTCAATACTTCATTGAATGTATCTACACTGCTATTGGTGATATCCCGGCAATTTGAAGCGCGTTATACTCCTCATTCGCTGCCAAATGCTACGCACATTAGGGAGTGTGGGCATTGTCAACTCTGTGTCCTGTCAAATACATTGTAATTGCAGATTATCATATTAGGCTCAAGTATTTATTTAAACGTATCTCCGCTGCTATTAGTGGTATGTCGACAAATCTATGCGCGCTATACTCCTCATTTGCCGTCAAATACAGCGGACCTGCTCCTGTTTACATTAAGTCAACTGGAGTCGAGGACCATTGCAATGTTGTTGCAGTAAAGCATATTCAGGAATCAATATTTCATTGAACAGACCTACACTGCTATTTGTGATATCTCGTCAATTCGATGCGCGGTATGCCGCACAGTTGCTGCCAAATAGAGCCAAATCAGCCACTTTGCGCTATGTAAACTCAGGTCCGTGCCTCATTCATTGTAATTGTATTTTGCATATTTAGGCTTATGTATTCAAATTAAACGTATCTCTGGTGCTATAGGTGGTATGCCTACAATTCGATGCGCGTTATGCTCCACAGCTGCCGCCAAACAGCGCACCTGCTCCTGTTTACATTATGTCAACTCGGGTCGAGGACAAATCCGATGTTTTTGCAGTACAGGATATTCAGGATTCAATATTACATTGATCGTATATACACTGCTATCAGTGATATCCTGACAATTCGATGCGCGTTGTACTCCTCATTCGCTGCCAAATACTACGCAGATCAGCCGGTTTGCGCATTGTCAACTCTGTGTCCTGTCAAATACATTGTAATTGCAGATTATCATATTAGGCTCAAGTATTTATTTAAACGTATCTCCGCTGCTATTAGTGGTATGTCGACAAATCTATGCGCGCTATACTCCTCATTTGCCGCCAAATACAGCGGACCTGCTCCTGTTTACATTATGTCAACTGGGGTCGAGGACAATTGCAATGTTGTTGCAGTACAGCATATTTAGGAATCGGTATTTCATTGAACGTAAATACACTGTTATTGGTGATATCCCAACAACTCGACGCGCGTGATACTCCACATTCCCTGGCAAATACAGCGCTCCTGCTCCTGTTTACATTATGTCAACACGGATCGAGGGCAAATGCTATGTTGTTGCAGTACAGCATATACAGGATTCATATTTCTTTGAACGTATATACACTGCCATGGTGATGTCCCGACAATTCCATGCGCATGATACTGCACATTCCCTGCCAAATACAGCGCACCTGCTCCTGCTTACATTATGTCAACTCGGGTCGAGGACAAATGCAATGTTGCTGTAGTGTTGCATATTCAGGATTCAACACTTCATTGAATGTATATACACTGCTATTGGTGATATCCCGACAATTCGATGTGCGTGATACTACACATTTCCTGGTAAAAACGGCACACCTGCTCCTGTTTACATTATGTCAACTCGGGTCGAGGACAAATCCAATGTTTTTGCAGTACAGGATATTCAGGATTCAATATTTCATTGAACGTATATACACTGCTATTGGTGATATCCTGACAATTCGATGCGCGTTATACTCCTCATTCGCAGCAGAACACTACGTACATCAGCCCGTAGGCGCATTGTCAACTCTGAGTCCTGTCAAATACATTGTAATTGCAGTTTTTCATATTAGGCTTAAGTATTTATTTAAACGTATCTCCGCTGCTATTCGTGGTATGTTGACAAATCTATGAGCGTTATACTCCTCATTTGCCGCCAAATACAGCGCACTTGCTCCTGTTTACATTATGTCAACTCGTGTCGAGGACAATTGCAATGTTATTGTAGTACTGCATATTCAGGATTCAATACTTCATTGAATGTATCTACAGTGCAATTAGTCATATCACGACAATTCGATGCGCGTGATACACCACATTCCCTGCCAAATACAGCGCACCTGCTCTTGTTTACATTGTGTCAACTGTGGGCGTGGACAAATGCAATGTTTTTGCAGTTATGCATATTCAGTATTCAATATTTCATTGAACAGATCTACACTGCTATTGGTGATATCGCCTCAATTCGATGCGCGGAATACCGCACACTTGCTGCCAAACAGAGCGCAAATCAGCCACTGTGCGCTATGTCAACTCAGGTCCCTGCCTAACTCATTGTAATTGTAGTTTTGCATATTTAGGCTTAAGTATTCAATTAAACGTATCTGCGGTGCTATTGGTGGTATGCCTACAATTCGACGCGCGATGTACTCCACATTTACCGCAAAACAGCGGACCTGCTCCTGTTTACATTATGTCAACTCTAGTCGAGGACAAATGCAATGAAGTTGCAGTACTGCATATTCGGGATTCAATACTTCATTGAATGTATCTACACTGCAATTAGTCATATCACGACAATGCGAAGCGCGTGATACTCCACATTCCCTGCCAAATACAGCGCGTGCTCCTGTTTACATTATATCAACTCGGATCCAGGACAAATGCAATGTTGTTGGAGTACAGCATATACAGAACTCAATATTCCATTGAACGTATATACACTGCTATTCGTGATATGCCGACAATTCGAAGCGCGTTATACTCCTCATTCGCTGCCAAATACTGCGCACATCAGAGAATTGGGGCATTGTCAACTCTGTGTCCTGTCAAATACATTGTAATTGCAGTTTATCATATTAGGCTCAAGTATTTCTTTAAAAGTATCTCCGCTGCTATTCGTGGTACGTCGACAAATCTATGCGCGTTATACTCCTCATTTGCCGCCAAATACAGCGCACCTGCTCCTGTTTACATTATGTCAACTCTAGTCGAGGACAAATGCAATGTTGTTGCAGTACGGCAAATTCAGGATTCAATATTTCATTGAACGTATATACACCGCTATTGGTGATATCCCGTCAATTTGAAGCGTGTCATACTCCTCATTCGCTGCCAAATACTACGCCCATCAGAGAGGTTGTGCATTGTCAACTCTGTGTCCTGTCAAATACATTGTAATTGCAGTTTATCATATTATGCACAAGTATTTATTTAAACGTATCTCCGCTGCTATTCGTGGTATGTCGACAAATCTATGCGCGTTATACTCCTCATTTCCTGCCAAATACAGCGCACCTGCTCCGGTTTACATTATGTCAACTCGGATCGAGGACTAATGCAATGTTGTTATAGTATTGCATATTCAGGATTCAATACATCATTGAATGTATCTACACTGCTATTGGTGATATCACGACAACTCGATGCGCGTGATACTCCACGTTCCCTGCCAAATACAGCGCACCTGCTTCTGTTTACATTATGTCAACTCGGTTCCAGGACAAATGGAATGTTTTTGCAGTACAGCACATTCAGGATTCAATATTTCATTGAACGGATCTACACTGCTATTTGTGATATCTCGTCAATTCGATGCGTGGTATACCGCACAGCTGCTGCCAAATAGAGCGCAAATCAGCCACTGTGCGCTGTGTCAACTCAGGTCACTGCCTAATTCATTGTAATTGTATTTTTGCATATTTAGGCTGATGTATACAATTAAACTTACCTCCGGTGCTAGAGGTAGTATGCCTACAATTCGATGCGCGTTATGCTCCACAGTTGCCGCCAAATAGCGCACCTGCGCCTGTTTACATTATGTCAACTCGGTTCCAGGACAAATGGAATGTTTTTGCAGTACAGCACATTCAGGATTCAATACTTCATTGAATGTATCTACACTGCTATTGGTGATATCACGACAATTCGACGCGCGTGATACTCCACATTCCCTGCCAAATACAGCGCATCTGCTCCTGTTTACATTATGTCAACTCGGGTCGAGGACAAATGCTACGTTGTTGTAGTACTGCATATCAGGATTCAATTCTTCATTGAATGTATCTACACTGCTATTGGTGATATCACGACAATACGATGCGCGTGATACTCCACATTCCCTGCCAAATACAGCGCATCTGCTCCTGTTTGCGTTATGTCAACACAGGTCGAGGACAAATGCAATGTTGTTGCAGTACTGCATATTCAGGATTCAATATTTCATTGAACGTATATACACTGCTATTGGTGATATCGTGTCAATTCGATGAGCGGCATACCGCACAGATGCTGCCAAATAGAGCGCAAATCAGCCACTTTGCGCTATGTCAACTCAGGTCCCTGCCTAACTCATTGTAATTGTAGTTTTGCATATTTAGGCTTAAGTATTCAATTACACGTATCTCCGCTGCTATTGGTGATATTCCAACAATTCGATGCGCGTGATACTCCACATTTCCTGCCAAATACAGCGCACCTGCTCCTGTTTACATTATGTCAACTCGGGTCAAAGACAAATGCAATGTTGCTGCAGTACAGCATATTCAGGATTCAACATTTATTGAACGTATATACACTGCTATTCGTGATATCCCGACAATTCGAAGCGCGTTATACTCCACATCCCCAGCCAAATACAGCGCACCTGCTCCTGTTTACATTATTTCAACTCGGGTCGAGAACAAATGCAATGATTTTGCAGTACAGCATATTCAGGATTCAATATTTCATTGAAAGTAAATACACTGCTATTGGTGATATCCCGACAATCTGATGCGCGTGATACTCCACATCCCCTGTCAAATACAGCGATCCCGCTCCTGTTTACATTATGTCAACTCGGATGGAGGACAAGTGTCATGTTGTTGCAGTACAGCATATACGGGATTCAATATTTCATTGAACGTATATACGCTGCCATGGTATTATCCCGGCAATTCGACGCGCATGATACTCCACATTTCCTGCCAAATACAGTGCACCTGCTCCTGTATATATTATGTTAACTCGTTTCGAGGACAAATGCAATGTTGCTGCAGTACAGCATATTCAGGATTCAATATTTCATTGAACGTATATACACTGCTATTTGTGATATCTCGTCAATTCGATGCGCGGTATACCGCACAGCTGCTGCCAAATAGAGCGCAAATCAGCCACTGTGCGCTGTGTCAACTGAGGTCCCTGCCTAATTCATTGTAATTGTAGTTTTGCATATTCAGGCTTAAGTATTCAATTAAACGTATCTCCGGTGCTATTGGTGGTACGCCTACAATTCGATGCGCGTTATGCTCCACAGTTGCCGCCAAACAGCGCACCTGCTCCTGTTTACATTATGTCAACTCGGGTCGAGGACAAATGCTATGTTGTTGCAGTACAGCCTATACAGGATTCATATTTCATTGAACGTATATACACTGCCATGGTGATATCCCGACAATTCGATGCGCATGATACTCCATATTTCCTGCCAAATACAGCGTACCTGCTCCTGTTTACATTATGTCAACTCGGGTCGACAACAAATGCAATGTTTCTGCAAGTAGAGCATATTCAGTATTCAATATTTCATTGAACGTACATACACTGCCATTGGTGATATCCCGACAATTCGATGCGCGTTATACTCCTCATTCGCTGCAGAATACTACGTACATCAGCCGGTTGGCGCATTGTCAACTCTGTGTCCTGTCAAATACATTGTAATTGCAGTTCATTATATTAGGCTCAAATATGTATTTAAACGTATCTCCGCTGCTATTCGTGGTATGTCGACAAATCTATGCGCGTTATACTCCTCATTTGCCGCCAAATACAGGGGTCCTGCTCCTGTTCACATTATGTCAACTGGGGTCGAAGACAAATGCCATATTGTTGTAGTACTGCATATTCAGGATTCACTATTTCATTGAACGGATCTACACTGCTAATGGTGATATCTCGTCAATTCGATGCGCGGTATACCGTACACTTGCTGCCAAATAGAGCGCAAATCAGCCACTGTGCGCTGTGTCAACTCAGGTCACTGCCTAATTCATTGTAATTTTATTTTTGCATATTTAGGCTTATGTATTCAATTAAACGTATCTGTGGTGCTATAGGTGGGATGCCTAAAATTCGATGTGCGTTATGCTCCACAGTTGCCGCCAAACAGCGCACCTGCTCCTGTTTACATTATGTCAACTCGGGTCGAGGACAAATGCTACGTTGTTGTACTACTGCATATTCGGGATTCATTTCTTCATTGAATGTATCTACACTGCTATGGGTGACATCACGACAATTCGATGCGCGTGATACTCCGCATTCCCTGCCAAATACAGCGCACCTGCTCCTGTTTACATTATGTCAACTCGGGACAAGGACAAATGCAATGTTTTTGCAGTACTGCATATCCAGGATACAATACTTCATTGAACGTATCTACACTGCTACTGGAGATATTTCGTCTACTCCATGCGCCTTGTACTCCACATTCCCTGCCCAATGCAGCGCACCTGCTCTTGTTTACATTGTGTCAACTGTGTTCGGGGACAAATGCATTGTTTTTGCAGTACAGCACATTCAGGATTCAATATTTCATTGAACGGATCTACACTGCTATTTGTGATATCTCGTCAATTCGATGCGCGGTATACCGCACAGTTGCTGCCAAATAGAGCGCAAATCAGCCACTTTGCGCTATGTCAACTCAGGTCCCTGCCTAATTCATTGTAATTGTAGTTTTGCATATTCAGGCTCAAGTATTCAATAAAACGTATCTCCGATGCTATTGGTGGTATGCCTACAATTCGATGCGCGTTACACTCCACAGTTGCCGCCAAATACAGCGCACCTGCTCTTGTTTACATTGTGTCAACTCGGGTCGAGGACAAGTGCAATGTTGCTGCAGTACAGCATATTCAGGATTCAATATTTCATTGAACGTATATACACTGCTATTCGTCATATCCCGACAGTTCGATGCGAGTTGTACTCCACATTCCCTGCCAAGTACTACGTTCATCAGAGAGTTTGCGCATTGTCAACTCTGTGTCCTGTCAAGAACATTGTAATTGCAGATTATCATATTAGGCTCAAGTATTTATTTAAACGTATCTACGCTGCTATGTCGACAAATCTGTGCGCGCTATACTCCTCTTTTGCCGCCAAATACAGCGCACCTGCTCCAGTTTACATTGTATCAACTGTGGTCGAGGACAAATCCAATGTTTTGGCAGTACGGGATATTCAGTATTCAATATTTCATTGATCGTAAATACACTGCTATTCCTGATATCCCGATAATTCGAAGAGAGTTATACTCCGCATTCCCTGCCAAACACAGCGCACCTGCTCCTGTTTACATTATGTCAACTCACGTCGAGGACAAATGCAATGTTGCTGCAGTACAGCATATTCAGGATTCAATATTGCCTTGAACGTATATACTGCTATTCCTGATATCCCGATAATTCGAAGAGAGTTATACTCCACATTCCCTGCCAAACACAGCGCACCTGCTCCTGTTTACATTTGTCAACTCGGGTCAAGGACAAATGCAATGTTTTTGCAGTACAGCGCATTCAGGATTCAATATGTCATCGAATGTATCTACACTGCTATTCCTGATATCCCGATAATTCGAAGAGAGTTATACTCCACATTCCCTGCCAAACACAGCGCACCTGCTCCTGTTTACATTATGTCAACTCACGTCGAGAACAAATGCAATGTTGCTGCAGTACAGCATATTCAGGATTCAATATTGCCTTGAACGTATATACTGCTATTCCTGATATCCCGATAATTCGAAGAGAGTTATACTCCACATTCCCTGTCAAATACAGCGATCCCGCTCCTGTTTACATTATGTCAACTCCGGTCGAGGACAAATGCAATGTTGCTGTAGTGTTGCATATTCAGGATTCAGTACTTCATTGAATGTATCTACACTGCTATTGGTCATATCACGACAATTCGATGCGCGTGTTACTCCACATTCCCTGCCGAATACAGCGCACCTGCTCTTGTTTACATTGTGTCAACTGTGTTCGAGGACAAATGCATTGTTTTTGCAGTACAGCACATTCAGGATTCAATATTTCATTGAACGGATCTACACTGCTATTTGTGATATCTCGTCAATTCGATGCGCGGTATACCGCACAGTTGCTGCCAAATAGAGCGCAAATCAGCCACTTTGCGCTATGTCAACTCAGGTCCGTGCCTAATTCATTGTAATTGTATTTTTGCATATTTTGGCATATGTATTCAAATTAAACGTATCTCCGGTGCTATAGGTGGTATGCCTACAATTCGATGCGCGTTATGCTCCACAGCTGCCGCCAAACAGCGCACCTGCTACTGTTTACATTACATCAACTCGGGACGAGGACAAATCCAATGTTTTGGCAGTACGGGATATTCAGGATTCAATATTTCATTGATCGTAAATACACTGCTATTCCTGATATCCCGATAATTCGAAGAGAGTTATACTCCACATTCCCTGCCAAACACAGCGCACCTGCTCCTGTTTACATTATGTCAACTCGCGTCGAGGACAAATGCAATGTTGCTGCAGTACAGCATATTCAGGATTCAATATTGCCTTGAACGTATATACTGCTATTCCTGATATCCCGATAATTCGAAAAGAGTTATACTCCACATTCCCTGCCAAACACAGCGCACCTGCTCCTGTTTACATTACATCAACTCGGGACGAGGACAAATCTAATGTTTTTGCAGTACAGCACATTCAGCATTCAATATGTCATTGAACGTATATACACTGCTATTCGTGATATCCCGACAAATCGAAGCGCGTTATGCTCCTCATTCGCTGCCAAGTACTACGCTGATCAGAGAGTTTGCGCATTGTCAACTCTGTGTCCTGTCAAATACATTGTAATTGCAGTTTATCATATTATGCACAAGTATTTATTTAAACGTATCTCCGCTGCTATTCGTGGTATGTCGACAAATCTATGCGCGTTATACTCCTCATTTGCTGCCAAATATAGCGCACCTGCTCCTGTTTACATTATGTCAAAAGGGATCGAGGCAAATGCTATGTTGTTGCAGTACAGCATATACAGGATTCAACCTTTCATTGAACGTATATACACTGCCATGGTGATATCCCGACACTTCGATGCGCATGATACTCCATATTTCCTGCCAAATACAGCGTACCTGCTCCTGTTTACATTATGTCAACTCGGGTCGACAACAAATGCAATGTTTCTGCGAGTAGAGCATATTCAGTATTCAATATTTCATTGAACGTAAATACACTGTTATTGGTTATATCCCGACAACTCGATGCGCGTTAAACTCCTCATTCGCTGCCAAATACTACGCACATCAACCGATTTGCACAATGTCAACTGTGTATCCTGTCAAATCCATTGTAGTTGCAGTAAAGCATATTTAGGCTTAAGTATTCAATCAAACGTATCTCTACTGCTATTGGGGGTATGTCGATAATTCTATGCGCCTTCTACTCCACATCTGCTTCCAACTACAGCGCGCGTCAGCCGGATTTCACTATGTCAACCCTGGTCCCTGCCAAATCACTTGAAGTTGCAGTTTTGCATATTTAGGCTGCATTTTTAAATTAAACGTATCTCCGCAGCTATTGATGGCATGTGGAAAATTCGATGCGCGTTATACATCCCATTAGCTGAGAAAAACAGCGCCCTTCGGCCTGTTTGCGCTATGCTAACTCTGTGCTCTGTCAAATATAGCGTTACTGTAGTTTTGGAAATTCTGCTAGAAATATTCAATTGCGCTGATCTCAGATTTAATTCCAGATGTCTCAACAATTCTATGCGCGTTCCACTTCACATATGCTGCTAAATACAGCCCGCGTCATTCAATTCGATGCGCGTTCTACTCCACACTTGCTCTCTCACATAGCGCACCTGCTCCTGTTTAAATTATATCAACTCGGGTCATGGTCATATCCAATGTTATTGCTGTACTGCATATTCAGGATTCAATATTCCCTTAATTGTTTATACACTGCTATTGGTGAAATCTCGACAATTGGACGTGCGTTACTCCACATATGCGGCAAAATTCAGCGCACGTCATTCGGTTTGCCCTATGTCAACTCTGGGCCCTGTCAAGTGCAGCGTAATTGCAATTTTGCAGAGTCTGTGTTAAATACTCAATTAAACGTATCCGCACTGTTATTGGTGATATCTAGACAAGTGGTTGATCGTTAAACTCCTCATTCGCTGCGAAATTTAGCGGAGCTGCTACAGTTTACAATCTGTCAAATCGGGTCGAGGTCAAATCCAATGTTATTGCAGTACTTTATATTCAGCCTTCAATATTCAATTGAACGTTGCTTCGTTTCGATTGGAGATACGAAGAAAATTCTATGCGCGTTCTACTCCACAGATGCTGCCAAATACAGCGCACATCAACCGGTTTACTCAATGTCAACTCTGTGTCCTGTCAAATCCAGCGTAATTGCCGTTTTAAAATATTCTACCGTTAATATTCAATTAAACGTGTCTCCGCCGCTATTGGCGGTATGTCGACAATTCGAAGCGCTTTACACTCCACATTTGCTGCCAAATACAGCGCACATGCTCCCGTTTACATTTTGCCAACTCGGGTCGAGGTCAAATCCAATGTTATTGCTATGCTGCTTATCCAGGTTTCAATTACCAATTGAACGAATCTGTACTACTATTGGTGATATGTTGACAATTCGATGCGCACTATCCCGCACATTTGCTGCAAGGAATAGCGCACAGCAACCAGTTTGCGCAATGTCAACTCTGTGCCCTATCAAATACAGCGTTATTACTGTTTTGCATATTCAGTTTTAGATATTCATTTGAGCGTATTCCAGTTTCTATTCCAGACATCTCGATAGTTCGATACGCGTTAAACTCCACATTTGCTGCGAAATAGAGCGCACTTGCAACTGTTTACATTAAGTAATCTCGGATCGAGGTCAAATCCAATGCTATTGCTGTACTGCATATTCAGGAATCAATATTCCATTGAAATTTTCTACAATGCTATTGGTAATATCCCGACAATTCGATGCGCGTTATACTCCTCATTCGCTGCAGAATACTACGTACAACAGCCGGTTGGCGCATTGTCAACTCTGTGTCCTTTCAAATACATTGTAATTGCAGTTCATTATATTAGGCTCAAATATTCATTTAAACGTATCTCCGCTGCTATTCCTGGTATGTCGACAAATCTATGCGCGTTATGCTCCTCATTTGCCGCCAAATACAGGGGACCTGCTCCTGCTCACATTATGTCAACTGGGGTCGCAGACAAATGCAATGTTGTTGTAGTACTGCATATTCAGGATTCAATATTTCATTGAACGATTCTACACTGCTAATTGTGATATCCCGACAACTCGTTGCCCGTGATACTCCACATTCCCCGCCAAATACAGCGCACGTGCTCTTCTATACATTATGTCAACTGAGGTCGAAGACAAATGCAATGTGTTTGCAGAACAGCATATTCAGGATTCAATTCCTCATTGAACGTATCTACACTGCTGTTGTTGATATACCGACAATTCCATGCGCCTTGTACACCACGTTTCCTGCCAAACACAGCGCACCTTCTCCTGTTTACATTATGTCAGCTCGGGTCGAGGACAAATGCAATGTTGTTGTAGTACTGCATATTCAGGATTCAATTCATCATTGATCGTATCTACACTGCTGTTGTTGATATAGCGACAATTCTATGCGCGTTGTACACCACGTTTCCTGCCAAATACAGCGCACCTTCTCCTGTTTACATTATGTCAGCTCGGGTCGAGGACAAATGCAATGTTTTTGCAGAACAGCATATCCAGGATTCAATATTTCATTCAATGTAAATACACTGCTGTTGTTGATATACCGACAATTCCATGCGCGTTGTACACCACGTTTCCTGCCAAATACAGCGCTCCTTCTCCTGTTTACATTATGTGAGCGCGGATCGAGGACAAATGCAATGTTGTTGCAGTACAGCATATTCAGAATTCAATATTTTAATGAACGGATCTACTCTGCTATTGGTGATATCCCGACAATACGATGCTCGTTATACTCCTCATTCGCTGCCAAATGCTACGCACATCAGCCGGTGTGCGCATTGTCAACTCTGTGTCCTGTCAAATACATTATAGTTGCAGTTTATCATATAAAGCTCAAGTATTTATTTAAACGTATCACCGCTGCTACTCGAGGTTTATAGACAAATCCATGCGCGTTATACTCCTCATTTGCCGCCAAATAGAGCGCACCTGCTCCTGTTTACATTATGTCAACACCGATCGAGGACAAATGCAATGTTGTTGCAGTACAACATATTTAGGATTCAATATTTCATTGAACGGATATACACTGCCATTGGTGATATCTCCTCATTTCGATGCGCGTAATACTCCACATTCCCTGCCAAATACAGCGCACCTGCTCCTGTTTACATTATGTCAACTCGGGTCGCTGACAGATGCAATGTTGCTGCAGTACAGTATATTCAGGAATCAATATTCCATTGAACGGATCTACACAGCTATTGGTGATATCCCGACAATACGTTGCGCTTGATACTCCTCATTTGCCGCCAAATACAGCGACCCTGATCCTGTTTACATTATGTCAACTAGGGTCGAGGACAAATGCAATGTTGTTGTCGTACTGCATATTCAGGATTCAACACTTCATTGAATGTATTTACACTGCTATTGGAGATATCACGACAATTCGATGCGCGTTATACTCCACATTCCTTGCCAAATACAGCGCTACTGCTCCTGTTTACATTATGTCAACTCGAGTCGAGAGCAAATGCAATATTGCTGCAGTACAGCATATTCAGGATTCAATATTTCATTGCACGTATATACACTGCTATTGGTGATATCCCGACAATTCGATGCGCGTTATACTCCACATTCGCTGCCAAATACTATGCACATCAGCCGGTTTGCGCATTGTTAACTCTGTGTCCTGTCAAATACATTGTAATTGCAGTTTATCATATTAGGCTCAAGTATTTATTTAAACGTATCTCCGCTGCTATGCGTGGTATGTCGACAAATCTATGCGCGCTATACTCCCCATTTGCCGCCAAATACAGCGCACCTCCTCCTGTTTACATTATGTCAACTCGGATCGAGGACACATGCCATGTTGTTGCAGTACAGCATATACAGGATTCAATATTTCATTGAACGTATATACACTGCTATTCGTGATATCCCGACAATTCGAAGCGCGTTATACTCCACATTCCCTGGCAAATACAGCGCACCTGCTCCTGTCTACATTATGTCAAATCGGGTCAAGGACAAATGCAATGCTTTTGCAGTACAGCACATTCAGGATTCAATATTCCATTGAATGTATCTACAATTCTATTGCTGATATGACAATTCGATGCGTCTGATACTCCACATCCCCAGCCAAATACAGCGCACCTGCTCCTGTTTACATTATGTCAAATCGGGTCGAGAACAAATTCAATGTTTTTGCCGTTCAGGATATTCAGGATTCAATATTTCATTGAATGTATCTACACTGCCATTGATGTTATCACGACAATTCGATGCGCGTGATACTCCACATTCCTTGCCAAATACAGCGCTACTGCTCCTGTTTACATTATGTCAACTCGAGTCGAGAACAAATGCAATGTTGCTGCAGTACAGCATATTCAGGATTCAATATTTCATTGAACGTATATACACTGCTATTGGTGATATCCCGACAATTCGATGCGCGTTATAATCCACATTCGCTGCCAAATACTATGCACATCAGCCGGTTTGCGCATTGTTAACTCTGTGTCCTGTCAAATACATTGTAATTGCAGTTTATCATATTAGGCTCAAGTATTTATTTAAACGTATCTCCGCTGCTATTCGTGGTATGTCGACAAATCTATGCGCGCTATACTCCCCATTTGCCGCCAAATACAGCGCAGCTCCTCCTGTTTACATTATGTCAACTCGGATCGAGGACAAATGCCATGTTGTTGCAGTACAGCATATACAGGATTCAATATTTCATTGAACGTATATACACTGCCATGGTGATATCCCGACAATTCGATGAGCATGACTCTCCACATTTCCTGCCAAATACAGCGCACCTGCTCCTGTTTACATTATGTCAACTCGGGTCGAAGACGAATGCAATCCTGCTGCAGTTCAGCATATTCAGGATTCAATATTTCATTGAACGTATATACACTGCTATTCGTGATATCCCGACAATTCGAAGCGCGTTATACTCCACATTCCCTGGCAAATACAGCGCACCTGCTCCTGTCTACATTATGTCAACTCGGGTCAAGGACAAATGCAATGTTTTTGCAGTACAGCACATTCAGGATTCAATATTCCATTGAATGTATCTACAATTCTATTGCTGATATCACGACAATTCGATGCGTCTGATACTCCACATCCCCAGCCAAATACAGCGCACCTGCTCCTGTTTACATTATGTCAAATCGGGTCGAGAACAAATTCAATGTTTTTGCCGTTCAGGATATTCAGGATTCAATATTTCATTGAATGTATCTACACTGCCATTGATGTTATCACGACAATTCGATGCGCGTGATACTCCACATTCCTTGCCAAATACAGCGCTACTGCTCCTGTTTACATTATGTCAACTCGAGTCGAGAACAAATGCAATGTTGCTGCAGTACAGCATATTCAGGATTCAATATTTCATTGAACGTATATACACTGCTATTCGTCATATCCCGACAGTTCGATGCGAGTTGTACTCCACATTCCCTGCCAATTACAGCTCACCTGCTCCTATTTACATTATGTCAACTCGGGTCGAGGACAAATGCTACGTTGTTGTAGTACTGCATATTCAGGATTCAATTCTTCATTGAATGTATCTACACTGCTATTGGTGATATCACGACAATTCGATGCGCGTGTTATTCCACATTCCCTGCCAATTACAGCTCACCTGCTCCTGTTTACATTGTGTCAACTCGGGTCGAGGACAAATGCTACGTTGTTGTAGTACTGCATATTCAGGATTCAATTCTTCATTGAATGTATCTACACTGCTATTGGTGATATCACGACAATTCGATGCGCGTGTTATTCCACATTCCCTGCCAATTACAGCTCACCTGCTCCTGTTTACATTATGTCAACTCGGGTCGAGGACAAATGCTACGTTGTTGTAGTACTGCATATTCAGGATTCAATATTTCATAGAACGGATCTACACTGCTATTTGTGATGTCCCGACAATTCGATGCGCGTGATACTCCACATTCCCTGTCAAAGACAGCGATCCCGCTCCTGTTTACATTATGTCAACTCGAGTCGAGGACAAATGCAATGTTGCTGTAGTGTTGCATATTCAGGATTCAGTACTTCATTGAATGTATCTACACTGCTATTGGTCATATCACGACAATTCGATGCGCGTGTTACTCCACATTCCCTGCCCAATGCAGCGCACCTGCTCTTGTTTACATTGTGTCAACTGTGTTCGAGGACAAATGCATTGTTTTTGCAGTACAGCACATTCAGGATTCAATATTTCATTGAACGGATCTACATTGCTATTTGTGATATCTCGTCAATTCGATGCGCGGTATACCGCACAGTTGCTGCCAAATAGAGCGCAAATCAGCCACTTTGCGCTATGTCAACTCAGGTCCGTGCCTAATTCATTGTAATTGTATTTTTGCATATTTTGGCATATGTATTCAAATTAAACGTATCTCCGGTGCTATAGGTGGTATGCCTACAATTCGATGCGCGTTATGCTCCACAGCTGCCGCCAAACAGCGCACATGCTACTGTTTACATTACATCAACTCGGGACGAGGACAAATCCAATGTTTTGGCAGTACGGGATATTCAGGATTCAATATTTCATTGATCGTAAATACAGTGCTATTCCTGATATCCCGATAATTCGTGGAGAGTTATACTCCACATTCCCTGCCAAACACAGCGCACCTGCTCCTGTTTACATTATGTCAACTCGCGTCGAGGACAAATGCAATGGTGCTGCAGTACAGCATATTCAGGATTCAATATTGCCTTGAACGTATATACTGCTATTCCTGATATCCCGATAATTCGAAAAGAGTTATACTCCACATTCCCTGCCAAACACAGCGCACCTGCTCCTGTTTACATTATGTCAACTCGGGTCAAGGACAAATCTATTGTTTTTGCAGTACAGCACATTCAGCATTCAATATGTCATTGAACGTATATACACTGCTATTCGTGATATCCCGACAAATCGAAGCGCGTTATGCTCCTCATTCGCTGCCAAGTACTACGCTGATCAGAGAGTTTGCGCATTGTCAACTCTGTGTCCTGTCAAATACATTGTAATTGCAGTTTATCATATTAGGCTCAAGTATTTATTTAAACGTATCTCCGTTGCTATTCGTGGTATGTCGACAAATCTATGCGCGTTATACTCCTCATTTGCCGCCAAATACAGCGCACGTGCTCCCGTTTACATTATGTCAACTGGGGTCGATGACAATTGCAATGTTGTGGCAGTACAGCACAGTCAGGATTCAATATTTCATTGAACGGATCCACATTGCTATTTGTGATATCTCGTCAATTCGATGCGCGGTATATCGCACCGTTGCTGCCAAATAGAGCGCAAACCAGCCACTTTGCGCTATGTCAACTCAGGTCCCTGCCTAATTCATTGTAATTGTATTTTTGCATACTTAGGCTTATGTATTCAAATTAAACGTATCTCCGATGCTATTGGTGTTATGCCTACAACTCGTTGCGCGTTATACTCCACTGTCCCGCCAAATACAGCGCACGTGCTCTTGTTTACATTATGTCAACTCGGGTCGAGGACAAATGGAATGTTGTTGCAGTACTGCATATCCAGCATTCAATATTTCATTGAACGTATCTACGCTGCTACTGGAGATATTTCGTCAATTCCATGCGTCTTGTACTCCTCATTTGCCGCCAAATACAGCGCACCTGCTCCCGTTTACATTATGTCAACTCGGGTCGAGGACAAATGCAATGTTGTTGCAGTACAGCACAAACAGAATTCAAAATTTCATTGAACGTATATACACTGCTATTGGTGATATCCCGACAATTCCATGCGCGTGATACTCCACATTCCCTGCCAAATACAGCGCACCTGCTCGTGTTTACATTATGTCAACTCGGATCGAGGACAAATGCAATCTTTTTGCAGTACTGGATATGCAGTATTCAATATTTCATCGAACGTATATGCACAGCTATTGGTGATATCCCGATAATTCGATGCGCGTGATACTCCACATTACCTGCCAAATACAGCGTACCTGCTCCTCTTCACATTATGTCAACTCGGGTCGAGGACAAATGCAATGTTGTGGCAGTACAGCACAGTCAGGATTCAATATTTCATTGAACGTATATACACTGCTATTCGTGATATCCCGACAATTCGAAGCGCGTCATACTCCTCATTCGCTGCCAAATACTAAGCACATCAGAGAGTTTGCGCACTGTCAACTCTGTTTCCTGTCAAATAAATTGTATTTGCTGTTTGTCATGTTAGGCTCAAGTATTTAGTTAAACGTATCTCCGCTGCTATTCGTGGTATGTCGACAAATCTATGCGCGTTATACTCCACAGTTGCCGCCATACAGAGCACCTGCTCCTGTTTACATTATGTCATTCGGGTCGAGGACAAATGCATTGTTTTGGCAGTACATCATATACCGGATTCAATACTTGATTGAACGTACATACACTGCCATTGGTGATATCCCGACAATTCGATGCGCGTGATACTCCACATTACCTGCCAAATACGGCGCACCTACTCCTGTTTACATTATGTCAACACGGAT